>WIQG01000014.1:0-1200000 GCA_014925785.1 Mycena galopus ATCC 62051
TGGACCGCTTGTCCGCGTCACCAAGTACGCGGCTGGGCTCGACCCGGATTAACACGGCGATCACCACGTCCAGTACCGCTCCAGCGCTGCTGGACTACGCTGGATGGCGTGTCCGCGCCTTCCGCCAGTATGACGCCCTTGCCCGTGTCCGAGCGGGAGTACCACCGACCCGCGCCCCGGCTCCGGCCATGCGCCCCCGCCTGGGATGTTCCTCCCAGTCCCCTCCTTCACGCCGGCTCCCAAAGCCCACCGGCGCCCACCTTCCCCGGCATTCCGATGGATGTCGACCGGACCCGCACTCGCTTCACGCCTTGCGCTTGCTTCCGCTGCAGCGGGCCGGACACCTCGTCCGCGACCGCCCAACTCCCTCGGATGTCCGGCACATGGACGTCCTAGATGAGGTCGTCTGTCAACTCCGGTGACGACCTTCTCGGAGAGCTGTTCGCGCGCCTCTCCACCACCGCTGAGCTTCAGGCCGAGCCGGAAGCCGGAGACGTGAAGCCGGAGGGGTTTCCGGACACGGCCGAGTGAGCGGTGCGCCCTCGGTCGCGTCCCCAATCGTTACTCCTGCTTGTACAAAGATATACCCAATAAATCAGCAGTTGAAACGAAAGACGCACCCCCTATTCCCGCCCCGGAGGCACAGACTGCACTTCCCCCTTCCATTCCCCGCGTCCGCCGCCCGAGGTGGGAACGCAAACTGCCCCGCGGTACGTTATTGATTCCGTGGAGGGCCGGAACTCCCTGCACATCCCGTGGAGATGCAATCGGTAGAGACCGCGACTAAGATGTCTGTGAAGGGCCTGGTCGACTGCGGGGCGACCGGAGACTTCATCGACTCGGAGTACGTGATCTCCCGTAACCTCCCGTCCGGAAGCTCTCGCAGCCCATTCCGGTCCTCAACGTCGACGGTACGCCCAATGCGTCCGGGGGCATCTCCGGCGTAGTCGATATGGTCGTCAACTACAAGGGGCACTCCGAACGCATCCAACTCGCGGTAATGCGGCTCGGGAAGCAGCACGTCATCCTCGGCTACTCCTGGCTCCAGAAGCACAACCCGGAGATCGACTGGGAGACCAAAGAAGTCCGGATGACACGCTGCCCGACCAGCTGCAGTACTTGCCGGGATGAGCTCCGCGCTGTCCGTCGCGACGCGAAGATCTCCGCCGCGATCCTCCGACAGCTCCGTGAAGGTCCTGTCCCGTCTATCTGTGCCATCGACTCGGAGGAGTGGTGCGGAGACGATGGGCACGACCCGGACGAAACGGAGATGACTTTCCGGATCTCACTCCGGATCCGGATGACGACAGACGACGACCTCGAGGACGGCGACCGGATCCTCTACACCGTGTTCGCTCCGGCCGAAGAAATCCGCGCGGGCAGCACCGTCTCTCAGCGGCTCGCGGAGGCCTTCGCCCGAACTCGGCCCCGCCTGGGACTTCGGTTCCGGCCTGGGTCGAGGACTTCTCCGACGTTTTCGACAAGGAATCGTTCGACGCGCTGCCGGAGCGTCGGACGTGGGACCACGCCATCGAACTCGTTCCGGATGCGAAACCGGCCAACTGCAAGGTCTACCCGATCTCCCCCTCGAGCAAAAGGAACTTGACGCGTTCATCGAAGACGGGTTGAGCACCGGCCGGATCCGCCCGTCCAAATCCCCGATGGCGTCTCCGGTCTTCTTCATCAAAAAGAAGGACGGAAGCCTCCGGTTCGTCCAGGACTATCGAGCGCTCAACGCGATGACCGTAAAGAACCGGTACCCGCTCCCGTTGATTAACGACCTCATTAACCGCCTGAAGGGAGCCCGGTTCTTCACGAAACTCGACGTCCGGTGGGGCTTCAACAACGTCCGGATCCGGGGAGGCGACGAGTGGAAGGCCGCGTTCCGTACCAACCGAGGGCTCTTTGAGCCTCTGGTGATGTACTTCGGCCTCACCAACTCTCCGGCCACGTTCCAGACGATGATGAATGACATCTTCCAGGACCTCATCCTCTCCGGAGACGTCATGGTATACCTCGACGACATCCTCATCGCTCACTCCGACCTCGCGTGCCATCGAGAGATCGTCCGAGAGGTCCTCCGACGGCTCCGGGCGCACAAGCTTTACCTCCGGCCGAGAAGTGCGAATTCGAGAAGTCGTCGATCGAATACCTGGGCGTCATCATCTCGCACAACCACGTCGAGATGGACCCGGTCAAGGTCGCCGGAGTCGCCGCCTGGCCCGCTCCGGAGAACAAGAAGGACGTGCAGCAGTTCCTCGGCTTCACGAACTTCTACCGGAGGTTCATCCGGGCATTCTCGGACATCGCGCGGCCCCTCTTCGACCTCACAAAGAAGAGCGTCGCATGGACCTGGACCGCTGCCGCGGCCGCCGCTTTCCAAGCCCTCAAGGATGCGGTGACCGCGGAGCCCGTCTTAGTCCTCCCCGACGAGTCGCGTCCGTACCGGGTTGAGGCGGACAGCTCCGATTACGCTACCGGGGCCGTCCTGTCTCAGCCGGACGCGAACGGAAAGTGGCATCCGGTCGCGTTCTACTCCAAGAGTCTGAGTGACGTCCAGCGCAACTACGAGATCCACGACAAGGAGATGCTTGCGATCATCCGAGCCCTCGAAGAGTGGCGACACTTCCTGAAGGTACGCAGCATCCGGTCGAGATCTGGACGGATCACAAGAACCTGGAGTACTTCCGGAAGGCACAGAACTTGAACCGGAGCAGGCGCGGTGGTCCCTGTACCTGTCCCGGTTTGACTTCGCGCTCCACCACCAACCCGGCCGCCTCATGGGTCGTCCGGACGCGCTGTCCCGCTGCCCGGACCACGGGTCGGCTCGGACAACACGGACATTACTCTTCTCCGCCCGGACCTGTTCCACGTCCGTGCGCTGGAAGGCATCGTAGTAGCCAGACCCGAGGTTCCCCTCCTTCGCGACGTCCGGGAGGCCTTTGCGGGTGAACCGGAGCCTGAGGACCCCGTCGCGCTCGTCGCGTGGGAACTCCTCAAGAACCGGAACATTCGCCCCCCCGGGCGTCCGAGTGGCGCATCGCGGAAGGGCTCCTTCACTACCGCGGTAAGATCGTCGTACCGCGGAATAAGGACCTCCGACGCCGGATCATGGCCCTGCACCACGACACTCGGGTCGCCGGACACGCCGGGCGCTTCAAAACCCTCGAGCTCATCTCTCGGAACTACTGGTGGCCCCAGCTTTCCCGTCACGTCGGCCAGTACGTCCGGACCTGCGACCCGTGCAACCGGACGAAGGCGCTTCGGAAGCTACCCCACGGAGAGCTCCACCCAACCGAGATTCCGGAAGAACGCTGGGACACCGTCTCGGTGGACTTCATCGTCGAGCTCCCGGACGCGCACGGGTTCGATGCGGTCATGGTCGTGGTCGACGTCCTGGGTAAGCGGGCCCACTTCAATGAGTGCCACACCGGCCTTGGCGCGGTCGGAGCCGCTCGGCTCTATTACCGGAACGTCTGGAGGCACCACGGAACCCCCCGGAAATATATCTCCGACCACGGACCGCAGTTCGTCGCGGAATTCACCACGGAACTGTGGCGCCTCATCGGGATAGAGCCAGCAACTTCCACCGCCTACCACCCGCAAACCGATGGCCAGACCGAGCGTGTCAATCAGGAGCTCGAGCAGTTTGTCCGAATCTTCACGAACTACAAACAGGACGACTGGGATGAGCTTCTTCCGGCCGCGGAGTTCGCGTACAACAACCACGTCCATTCCTCGACGCAGCAAGTTCCGTTCATGACGGACACCGGAAGGCTCCCTCGGATGGGGTTCGAGCCCAACGGACTGCGATCGAGCGTGGAATCCGCGAACGAGTTCCGAGACCGGATCGCCTCCGGAGTTTCGGAAGCCAAAGCCGCGCTCGTTAAAGCTAAGGACGAGTTCAAGCTGTACTACGATCGCCGACACACGCCCGCTCCGGAGATCAAAGTAGGCGACCGAGTCTGGCTGGACGCCTCCGACGTCCGGACGACCCATCCGTCTGTCAAATTCGCGGACAAGCGCCTCGGCCCCTTCAAAGTCGTCAAGGTTGTCGGAAAGGGTGCGTACAAACTCGAGCTCCCACCCCGGTACTCCCAGCTCCACCCGGTCTTTCCGGTGGTGAAACTCCAACTTGCGGAACCGGATCCGTTCCCCGGACGCCCCCGAAACGACGAACCCCCGCCCGTCCTCCAGACGGACCGTGATGTTCAATGGGAGGTCGAGGAGATCCTAGAAGCGAAGGTCCGTTACGGCAGCCTCTGGTACATGGTGCGGTGGAAAGGCTACGGCCCGGAACACAATAAATGGGTAAAGCACTCTGACGTCTTCGCCAAAGACGCCATCAACGCCTATTATCGCCGCTACCCCAACGCCCCGCGCCGGATCGCCTCGGCCGCTTTTGACTCGCTCTCGTTCCGGAGGCGCAACACCCATGTCCGATTCATGCGTCGAGACGCCGCATTCCAAGGGGGGGTGATGTCAGGGGAACCGCCCATCCGTCCATCCGTCCGGCTCCGGCCCATCGCACTGCCCCACTGCCTCGTCCGATCCTTCGTCCGGCCCCGTCTGACCGTCCGGCCTCGCCCGACTGTCCAGCCTTCGGACCCACACCTCAGCCTGCGCCTCCACCCGGAACGTCGCCTCCCGTCTCTCTGGACTCCGCTCCCCTCCGTCCCCCTACGTCCGGTCGCTCTCACTGGCACGTGCTGTGCGATCAAGCTCGGGACTACTGCCGATCCCTCCGGACACGTGCTACTGGCTGGTACCTATAAAAAACCTCGCCTAGCATGGGAATCCTCATCCTTTCTTCTCTTCGGATTCTCCCGCTAGGTGCGTATTCTAGAACTCTGTATTTAGTACCTTGAATTGAGTTATTTCGGATTCTCCCGCTAGTTCCCGCGCTCGCACGCTGAGCTGAGGTTGCCCTTACACAGTTTTGGAAACAAATAGGTCCCCTGAAACTGTTCCAGGAGCCGAATTCGGCACGGTTACCACCAGTAAAGCTGTTGTGTAAATTCACCAACGGCTTCAACTCGGCGGCAACCTTGTGCGATCTCGGAAACACTTTCAGGCGCACAAATTTGGTCCTGAAGCATGGTTTCGGAAATAATTTCGGTTGCACTGAAGCCACCAATTTTTCGGTAAGTTTCAATCAAGGGCCTGTTTACAGCTCTTTGCAGTACAACAGGTGCGCACTGTTTTTTTTTGGCAAGTTTTCATTACTTTTCATTAGAACAGCTACCCTGAGCTCAATTCTCAACCGCTTCCCCTCAAAATAGGCTCATTCAATTCGCATTGAAAATCCGCTGGTAATGGGATGCCGGTATTTTTGATCCTTTTACATGATAGAAATTCTTCTGGAAAGATTTAGTTTTGAATAGGACACTTATAGCACTCAGAATACTACAGCAATTGGTATAATGTTTAGATATGCTATACATCTAATGTGACCCTAGGTAATGTAGCTTAATATAGTCAAATTTCTATGCACAGCACTACTTGTGGTAGTGCCTGAACATCTACTTCACTAAAGTGTAGACTAGATTACAATTACTCAGCATGTTATATAAATAAACATGTGGTTGCTTTGGGCCACATTAGATTTATAGCATATCCAAAAACTAGGTTAATTGGTGCAGTATTCCGAGTGCTACAGGTGTCCTATTCAAAACTAAATCTTTCCAGAAGAATTTCTATTACGTAAAAGGATCAAAAATACCGGCATTCCATTACCTGCGGATTTTCAATGCGAATTGAATGAGCCTATTTTGAGGGGAAACAGTTGAGAATTGAGCTCAGGATAGCTGTTCTTATGAAAAGTAATGAAAACTTGCCAAAAAAAAAAAAAAAAGGTGCGCGCCTGTTGTACCGCAAAGAGCTGTAAAGATGTCATCCTAGATCGCTTTTGGCATGGGAATCGACAAATCTGATGGTGCGCTCTTGACTTCTATCTCACATTCCCGGTGTGACCTTTTGTCGGGGAATATAGTTCGATTCATGATTCATTACGATTTGCCCAAAAGCCTGGAAAGGTTCCTATCCAGCATTATCATATTTTCCCGTCTGAATTATTTCCAGCTACTATCAAGAAACGGGTCGAGCTGGGCGTGATGGTGAACCTGCTGACTGTTGTTTATGTATGTTCATTCCGTGGCAGAAATCAGCACATAATTCATCTCTCTTCTTCAGACTACACCTTCCAAGATAAAAAATTCATCACAGACTTGACCCGGTCAAAAGAAACCGACGGGGCCCGATTGGCTGATGGCGAAGCCAGGGTGGCAGCCATGGTGGCCTACTGCGAAGAGAAGGCTGTGTGTCGCCGTGTCTTACTTCTTGCACACTTTGGCAGTCCCCTTGCCGCAATACTTGCGACAATTGCGCAAACGCAGGCCTGCTCCGGTCCCGAAATCTTTCCACAGAAGCAACTATTGCGGTTGAACTGGTTCGCGCTTTCGAGGAAGAAAATATCACAGTGAATCATTCCATCGAGGTGCTCAGGGGGGCTAATACGAAGGCTATCCATGAGAAGGGGAGAAATCTTTCTCCCCAATTTGGGGCTGGTCGAAGATTGAGCCTCAGTCATGCAAAACTCCTCTTCAACAAGCTCTTACTCCAGAGCATATTGGTGGAACGTAAAGCTCAACACGGAGCACATTCCTCCTACTATGTGAAGGTATACTTCACTGGTTCCCAAATCAATTCCAGTGAAAGACAGTCACTCCTAGTGCGGATGGATCACGTTTGAGAAAGGTTCACAAAGCTAACTTCTATAAAACCAAACCCTAACCAAAACCACTCAACGACACCTTCCCTTAATAGGAATGATAGTTTAAGTTCGGGGGTGTAGACCAAGTATTAGGTCAAATAGCCAAGTGCGTGCAGGTTTCAACCGTTCAAGAGAGTCTCGTAGTTGAGCGTGGTGCGTTTTGTTGGTTTGAGGAGCGCTTTCCTTTGTTCACGGATGAACGTAGGTTGCTTAGTATAAGAAACAGACTCGAAGGTCTGGCGTGGTTTGTTCCGAGGAACGGGTTTGTGCTAACACGTTGGCTTAACAAGCTCACAACGGTGGTTCGCAGACACAGGGACACAGAACACAGGACACAGGACACAGGACACACAAGAACACGTTCACGGACACAATGACAAGACAGACACAAGACACAGGACACAAACATGTTCACAGACACAATTCCACAGTTCAGGTTCACAAGTCCACACGGATATTAATCCAAACCACAAGTCACTTTATATCAGGTGAAAGAACAGTCGCGCTGGGCTACTGAGCTCTCGAGCCAAACCTATCTACAACACTGCTGTGTCTAGAGGTGGGGTCTGCTGTCATACATGAAAAATGTTTATGATAAAGTGCGAGCACGCTAAGTTTTGGAGGACAACTGACTTCGACAGGAAAAATCACTTGCCAGCGCTCTCTGCCAAGATTGGTCACATGACCTGACTCAATAACGTGAGTCACTAGGGTTGAGTCATCTGGTTTGAGTCAGGACAAGTCGGGCTGACTCATTTGGTAAGAGTCATTCAGACTCAAAGGATATGAGTCGTACAAAGGTGACTCAGGGTTGGAGGGTATATAAGGAGCTCAGATTTTAGCCAAGTAGACAGTCCCCCACCTGTACTTTGGGTTCGCAAATATTAACTTTTTGCGCATCCTTACCTTGTTGCTTGAGCTACTAAGCCTTCTTCAGACGGCTTATCGCTCACTGACTTATCTTGCTGATACCTTTGCCGTTGCTGTCACTGACAACATTGACTTGCTGACTAATCTTGCTGACTCAGCGCTTACCTAACTTGGACGACTCACCGCCAAATTCTTGAAAAGGCAACTCGTTGGAACTACACTTGAACACTTGGGTTTCTGTTGAATAACGCTATTTCCACAGGACCTAAGGGACACTATTTTTCCGTCGCACATCATTGGAGCCCACCGCGAGGGGAAATAACGTTCCAATATCCTACGTTGCCCATCTTGGATTTATTGTCTGCAACTACCACTGATACCAACCACTGCAAGGCTTCCTAAGCCTATACCAAACAGCACCGAGGCTACCTAAAGCCTATACCAAACAGCACCGAGGCTATCTGAGCCTACACCGAACAGTACTGAGGCTACCCAAGCCTCCACCGAACAGCACCGAGGCTACCCGAGCCTACACCGAACAGCACCGAGGCTACCCGAGCCTACACCGAACAGCACCAAGGCTACCCGAGCCTACACCGAACTGCACTGAGGCTTACCGAGCCTACATCGAATTGCACCGAGGCTACTTTAGCCCACACTGAACAACAACCACACTTGCCCAAGTTAACTAGGACAAAGAAATTGTCCTCTGAAATGCCACCAATCCATGTGTTCCAAAACCATGACGAGCGGCTGGCGTATGAAGCCAAGTTCGCCAACAGCACCGAGCACCTTGAATGGGAAGACAAGTTTGGCGCACCGGTAGGGCCCTTTGAGTATGATGAGGGACCCGAGCCAGCCCATCCTACTCGCCGACGTCACCGCAGGCCAGAGGGAAGGCCTCCCAAACAAGAGCCAGCCACTGGGTACAGGGGACATGATTCCAACCCATCCTCTGAATCCTCCATAAGTTCATCCATGTCCAGCCGGTCAGGGTCCGAAAGGCGCCCTTCAAATCGGTATTATGCACCACAACCACCCAACCCGCCTTTGACTGGCGCGGCCCCACCATACTCTACAACGCCTCACTGGCGTTCAGCTTCAAGCATGCCTGTGCGAGGATCAAAGGATGCACCACACCTTTTCTCAGGCAAGTACACTGACATCCAGGTATTTATTGATCATTACGAGCGGCTTCTGATCAAATATAGGATTTCTAGTGATCAGGAACGCTGCGAAAATATTTTGCAGTACTGCACAGTGGATACTCAGAACGTTATCTGTGCTCTGGATGGTTTCCAGAAAGGGAGATGGAAGCGCCTTCGAAAAGAGCTGCTTCAAGCCTTCGACGCGGACCGGGTTTTCCAGAAGTATAAGCCTGCAGATGTGGAACGCTACGTTGCAAAGAAGCAGCAGCAGGTATGCCACAACCTCACTCAGTGGCGCGAGTATTTTGTGAAGTTTCACAAAATCGCTGGAGGACCCCTAGCAAAGGGGCATCTCAAGCTGGAAGACTACAATGCCTACTTCTTTATCGGGATACACCCCTCCTTGCAGCAGCTCCTGGAGACTCGCATCTTGTTGGCCAATCCACGCAAACGTGACCGAGAGCAATATACAGTGAAGGAAATTAATGACGCCGCTGAGGGTCACTTCCGCCGCGACCGGCATGAAGCCATGATGGTGAGATCTGCTGAGCTGGGAGAGGATCGAGATGAAGACTATTCGGGAGAGGATTCGGACAGTGATTCGGAAAGCGAGGAGACCGACTCAGAATATGAGGCATTCAAGCGGGCCAAGAAAAAGGGGAAGGAGAAAGCGAAGAAGAAGAAGCAGGACCAGAAGAAGAAAACCCTTGCCAAGAAGAGCTCAGGTAGCTCGGAAACACAGAAGTACCAAGGAAATGAGGAAGAGATCGCCCGTCTGATCACCAAGCTCAGTAAAATGAGTTTGGATGACAAGGACTACGCGCCGATTTATTACAAGGTCATGGTGATGGACCAGAAGGGTGTTGCAGAAAAGTGTGTTCGGCCACCAGTCATGGACATCCCAATACCGCGCGCAAGGCCACCAAGCCGCACGGGGACTCAGCGCAAGGAGGGCACCAGTTCCAGCTCAGCTCCCTCCATCAATAATGGGCCTGCTACCTACCCAAACAACATTCCACTAGGAAGCCGGGGCAATGAGCCACCCTCAAGCGCTTGTTACGGGTGTGGAAAAGAAGGACACCGGATATCTGAATGTGGGGAGGTCTCGAACCTTATTGGAAAGGGCGTGATTGGGTACGACCAAGACTCGCGAAAATTGGTTATGAAGAATGGGGCCCGAATCTGGAAACGTGCATAGGAGTCGCTGGTACAGGCAGCGGAACGAATCGCCACAGAAAATGCTCCGCGGGTGATGCTGGGTATTTTGAACCCACCAATAAACCTGAGGGCAGCAGTGCAGAATTTTTATCACACTGAAGAGCAGGGCCGATTTGAGGAGCTTGATAGTGACACCAGCTCAACTCCAGATAGCGATGACTCAAGCTCAGACGGAAATTCGGATTCAGAAGGCACCCAGACGCAGGGAGTCTATCTAACTGCGCCTAGGCAAGTTAGCACCGGGCCCTACGTGCAGCCTGTGGAGTGCACCGAAACAAGTATCAAGAGGAATCGAAAGGTAACTTTCGATGGCGTATATCCCCCGCGCCGGGAGCGAGGCAAGCCGGAGGTACGAGATCTCCAGGCAAAACCTAAAGAGCATGCAGCCGAGAACCCGACCCCGCCGCCACCGCAGGTGGATTCTCCTGCACCCGCCGCAAGCGTACCCGCGCCAACCCCATCATTGCCGCCACTGGCCAGACCGCCGCATGCCGAGACTCCGCACGTGGACGCGGGAAGACCGGAAAAAGAAATGGCTCTCCCACGGAAGACGGCGTCCAGAGCGCGACCAGTGAACTCCAAGCCGGGAACTCAAACACCAGAAATTCGACCTATTGACGCTCGGAAGATCCGATCTAGCGTTGACGGCGACATAGAAATGTCCGATACAAAGGAAAAGAAAAACTTGTCAAAGAAGAAGGGGGCTTCAATGGAAGAGAAGGAGTCTAGGCTTGAGGAAGCACCCATCAGAAGCAGCGGTCGACAATCGGAGCTCTCCGGAACAGTGGATATGAAAGCAATTATAAACCGAGTTCTGGATACCGAAGTACAGATGATGGTGCGGGAAATTATGGTCGCTTCTAAAGATCTGCGTATGGAACTCCAAGATCTAATAAGAGTCAAGAATGTTCGGGCAGTTCTTCTAGGGAACTCACAAGATCACCCGATGGTTTCCAATTTAGGGTGGCCGCGGACGGACGGGGTCTTGATAAAAGTGGAGATGAAGACCAACGGAAACGATATTTGTGCCATTGTGGACACAGGATCCCAGTTGGATGTGGTTCAGGCAGATATAGCGGCTTTGAAAGTCGGTCGTGCTGTGGACATGAGCCAGGTCACGAGTATGAACAACGCTAATGGAGGAACGGGTCAACTACAAGGATGGATCCGAGATGTGGAATTTACCTGCGGAGCCGCAGTTACCGTAACTGACTTGTGGGTATCACACCGAGCACCCTTTGCGCTCCTGCTTGGACGACCCTGGCAGCGAGGGAATCTGGTCAGTATTGATGAGCGGGAAGAGGGCACGTACCTTATTTTCAAAGATCGGGAGACCCGCCGCCCCCGCTTCGAGCTTCTCGCAGTTCCGTATGACAGTCCCCCAATCAGCACAGCGCCTGGGCCAATAAATCAATATATGTCCTTCATGCTGGCCAAGGAGACCTACCCAGCAATGGAAAATTCGAGGCCGACACTGAAACGCGAAGCAGCGGCGACTGCGAGGATCGTGGGAGACATGCACCAAAGAGACGGGCAAATTACCTTGAATGGATCCGTGGAAAGAATGCACCACAAATACCGAGGAGAACTCGGGCAGAGACACACAACCCTGTGGGCGGTGCATGCGGCGCCCGTACTTGAGGAAACCCTGATGATCTTGAAGAGGGATAGTGCAGGAAGAGTTCACGCCGTCCTCGCGGAACTTCTTCAAAGAAGATGGCGGGTCGAAGCAAACCCAAGTCAAGAATATATGCTGCAAAGACGAGTCAGCAAAAAGTGTCAAGAAAATAACGAGTCAACTCGACTTACTTGTGCAAAAGTCTTGGATTGTATCAAGGACCTGCGGGAGCGCAAGGGTCAGCGCGGGGACTATATAAAGAGAATACTTGTCCCCCGACCCTCCCCGACGCGTTGCGCCCCAGCCCTTACTCTGCCTCCCATGCCACTCCTCTCCGACAGCACGACTGGCTCGGCCGGCAGCGAGACACGCTTTCGACTCATCGTGGGGCAGCCCCCGCCCTTCCAGTACCTTTCTCGATCCCACTTTCCCCATGGGCCAATGCCCGCCGTCGCGCTCAACACGCAAGGACCCGTCGCAGCCGTCGTGGAGGCAGTTTCTCGCGCCTGGCAACAGATTGACCGTCGCGAACCTATGGCGCTCAGCCCGACGTCCTCGTCGTCCCTGCAGTCAGTCTACTACGGCCAGACAGCGTTACCGGACGGGCAAGTGCTGCACCGCAGCGCTTCAATGAATACATTCCGCGTCTTCCAAGACCAAGATACTGGGCTCCCCGTCACAATGACAGGCCACGAGTTCACTTTCCACCTTGCCTGTCCGGAAGATCAACGCACCCTCTGGAATCTTGAAGCGCCGTACCCTACCGACGCGCAAATACAAGATGTTATGCGTCGCTTTGTGCCTCCGATGGTCGGGGGGGCCATCGCGCTTAGCTTCTCTATGCACGGAACGGAGGAGACACCGCTTATGTTGCCCATCGAGGCACGTTTGCGCCTTGACAAAGTAAGTATCCAAAACCCGATCGACGCAGCCGAGACTCACCGGCTACAGGGTCCAGCGGGACGAGGAAGCGCCGCAGACGTTCTGCGTAACAAGTTGACCACCGTATCCCCCGACCAGCTCAACACCACGAATCTTGCGAAGCTGCCGCATGGTCTCGCAATGCCCATGCCTCGTGGACTAATGGGCAGCGAGCGAGAGGCGCATCGGGCGATTGCGGATTTCGAGGAACAGCTCTATCGACGTGCCAGTAAGAAACTGCGATTGGATAACGATATTTTCGAGACTTACCGTGTAGAAGAAAACGAAGATGCTAGCACGACCGACACGGAGAGTGGAATGCCCGAGTTGGTTTCCATGACCTCCGGAGGCGAACGGGCCAGCACGAGCATCGATGGTGGCTTGTGTGACTTGTGCCTCGCCTCCCAGCATGAGTCGGAACTCGCGTGCCCTGTGTTTGGGGCCAGCATCGACGAAGAAGATAGGGGCATGGGGCACTTACTAAACGTGTTAACGGGTGACGTGGAAGCAACCGCGGAAGGCGCAGGGCGGAGGGTGTCGTTGAATACAGATAACGAAGGCCGCCATGTAGCAGGAGCAGGGGCACGCGAGGCGCGCTACATTCCAAATGGTTCGGCCTTGACGAGAGGGGAAGAGGGTTTTCGAAGTCTGGTGGACGCAGCGGTGGACGCCCGTCGAAGTCTTGCGGAGAGTACGGTGGGGTGTGATGAGGGAGCTGGCAGGAAGGAAAGTCGTTCGATTGTCCAGGAGGACGCGGATCAGACCGGGAGCGGAGTCCAAATCCGCCCCACCACGCCTTTCTCCCCACTTCCCTCGCAACTCTACTTGCCGCCTCGCCACGAGACCCCCGAGCCCGAGGACTAGCATAGCGACGATGGCAGCCCTGTGCTTCGCCGACGTATGAGTGCGCCGCTGTCCTACACTGACCGCATTGCGCTGCCGACTTTCTCCAAACGCGGACGCGTCGTTACGCGCGATCACTGGTCCAGCTCACCGGCGTCCCTCCCGGGCAGGCCCCTGCACAGCATCACGGACAACAAACATACGGTACCTGCGGAACGTATCGAAACCCTAGCCCCAAATGAATGGAGTCCAGCAGCGTCTGAAGAAGCGTGGGGGTGGCCGTCTTCTTACCCACCCTCCTATGCGACGGATAGCCTTGATCCTTCCAGCACGAGCAGCGAATCCCGCAGTGAATTTAGCTGCACCTCCCGCTACGAATTCTATGACGACAACAATTTCGAGCTGCACGAATCCCTTTCGTTCTGGGTACGGGACGGCAGCGAACACCAACGCGATCACCGCCGCTTTGAGAATGAGATGGGGGTAGAGCCTTTCCACCAGGCGCTACAAACCCTCCATGGGCCCCTCAGTTTCTTCGTCGACTATCTTGCTATGGTGGGGCAAGGTGTGAAAGACCTCGTTTCCACTGCCTTCGCCCCCTCGCCCAACCATGCCTCAGTCTTCCCAGTTGATTCAGATATCGAGACCACCGAACCGGCGTCAGGTGCGTCGCCCGGCCCCACCGCTATCCATACCTCGCTTGACCTAACGCTGCCCGCGGAACGACCAACGGCGTCACCCACACTCGCGGATTCTGCCGTCTCAGATGGAGAATGGGAGGAGGTTGTTGTGGAGCCTCTCGGTGCGGGGACCAGGAAATGCAAACACCCAGACGGAGAAGAGGGCGGGCTGAACCAGCAAGGGCGCCGTAAGAGAACTCGTAAGTTTTGCGGCGATCATCTCCGACGAACCGTTATTAAACGAGAAGCCCGTAAAGCGGCGGGAATGGCAGATGAACGCGCGGTTCGCCTCATGGCTGGGGTCCGCCTTGCTGTCCTCGAAGCACTGCAGCGCGTCGAGGACATGGTGTGGCATCGGTACGGGATCACAGAGGTGCGACTGCAACCCCTTTTCAAAATGAGCAATGACCCTTTTCGAAAATTTCGGCACCAGTTTGCGTTCCCCGACAAACTTATTCGCCACCCCTTTCTGCACCCTCTCGAGGCCGCGAAGCTGCAAGTACTGTGGCATATTCTGCAGCGTAACGGCCGCGATAACCTTGCAGACGCGGTCCACGAGATCCTGTCCATCCGCCTTCACAAGGACTACGCGGTGTCCGCCTTTTTCAACGCCGCGTCCCTCGACGAGAGTTACCCAGAGCGCGACTGGGATTATTGGCATCTGCTGGGCAAGGAATACCCTCAGTCCCTCTACCTCCGCAATTACGACATCAACAGCTCGGACTCGGGATCGATGGGAGGACTCGAGTACCCTCTCAGCGAGAATGACATTGCCCCAGGGTCTATTGATAACGGTGCTGGGCCTGGTCACCACGAGCCGTGCCGCGATCTCAACGGCGCCGGGCCCATCACTCTTACCATCACTCTCCGTGAAGACACCACCCTCGCCGAGTGATACGAACGCGGGTATGGTTCATGTTTTTCTGTTCGCCGCGTGTATATTTATTCTTGCTATTGCCGTCAGCCGGAAACTACTACGCGCTTGGATCCGGAAACCACAGCTGAACTTGATTTCTCTTCCTTCTGATCTGACCTTGCGAATCCCGACCTGTGCGCAGCGCCTAACCGCCGTCCCGGCGACGAGTGCGGTTGTACCTCTAGCCGGCTCCTGGACGGAGCCTCACAATCTGTGTGCCCTCGAGTTTCCAATTGATGCGCGGCGCTTATCGTGTACTACTACTTTGTTTAATCAGTCCCCTGTCTTCGCGATACATGATGCAATGACAGGAATACTGGCCTACCCCGTGCCCTCGCCTGACGAAGCTGACTCACGACTGTTTTGTGGAGCATACACGCTTGACAGATCATCCGAAGAAGAATCTTACCCAATGACACTTGCTATGGATCAAAACCAATTATCGCGAGACTGGGTGGACTTGGAAGAGGATGATGAGCTCATCTTTTACCCAGTTCAACTATTCGATAACCAGGGAAGAGAGTGTCAGTCCTTTACGACATATCAGCGCGTAAGGACTAAAGAAGGGATGGAAATTTCGGGAGAGAAAGAATGGGGAGAAGACAAATCTACCCTGCAGGCTGTTGATGCCTTGTACGATGACGGCGTTGCACGGCATGTTATGACCATGTACAAACGCGTCGACAAGAAAATTCGGCCAGTCTCTACAACCTTTTCTCCGGAGTACGAGGTGAAAAGGCACATTCCTGAAGACCCGATGGAAACTCTGCCGAAGCTGACACCCCACCTGCCGGCGTTTCAACCTACAACACGGCTAAATCACGAACGGCTAAAAATACTCGAACTCAATAAAGACGGATTTTTGACCCCCGAGGAGGAGAGACTATTTGTGCGCGTAATGGAGTTAAACCAGCAGGCACTTGCTTTTGAAGACACCGAGCGTGGCACTTTTCGAGATGACTATTTCTCGCCGTACAAGATTGCCACTGTCCCCCATGTGCCATGGGAATACAAGAATATTCCCATACCACCGGGGATCCTACAAAAAGTCATTGACGTCTTGAAACTGAAGATGGAGGCGGGCGTTTACGAAATGTGCCAGTCATCCTACCGCTCGAGGTGGTTCTGCGTCCTCAAGAAAAACGGGAAACTCCGAATAGTTCACGACTTGCAGCCTCTGAATAAAGTTTCCATTCGGGATGCAGGAATGCTCCCAATTGTGGATGACTTTGTCGAAGGATTTGTGGCGCGGCAATGTTATTCAGTATTCGATCTTTACTGGGGATTTGATGCTCGCAAGATGGAGCCTGAAAGTCGTGACATGACCGCCTTCATGACACCCCTCGGACTTCTACGAATTACTTCGATGCCCACTGGATATACCAACTCGCCCGCAGAATTCCAAAAGTGTATGGTGTTCATTTTGCGCGATGAGATTCCCCACATCGCAAATATCTTCATTGACAACTTACCCATCAAGGGGCCGGCGTCAATGTACCTGGACGAGGATGGAAACCCCAAGTGCTTGGCGGAGAACCCAGGGATACGGCGCTTCATTTGGGAGCATGCGCAGGACGTACACCGAATTCTACACAAGGTCGGTTGTGCTGGAGCTACCGTCTCAGGACTCAAGGTTCAGTGCTGCCGGCGAGAAGCCTTAATCGTGGGGCAGCTTTGTTCACCCGAAGGACGCACACCAGACCGAAAGAAAGTATCAGCCATTATTGATTGGCCTATTCTGAAGACACCTCAGGAGGTTCGCCGATTTTTGGGACTCTGCGGAACAGTGCGAATTTGGATTCTGAGTTATTCGGAGATCATTCGCCCACTCACCAAATTATACCGCAAGAACCAGGACTTCCTATGGGACGAGCGGCGGGAGAATGCTTTCGCAAAGATAAAACGCTTAGTAGCCTCTGCAACAGCACTGCGGCCCATTGATTATACCAGCCCGGAGCCGGTAATTCTGTCAGTGGACTCCAGCCGGGCGGCGGCCGGAATGATTTTATCGCAGAATGACGACCAAGGGAGGAGGCGTCCTGCACGCTACGGATCCATACCAATGAGCGAGCGGGAATCACGATACTCCCAACCCAAGCTGGAACTATTTGGATTATACCGAGCCCTACGGCATTGGCGCATATACATCATCGGAGTCACCTCACTGCAAGTCGAGGTAGATGCCAAGTACATCCAAGGGCTGCTGAACAATCCGGACTTGCAGCCCGATGCAGCTGTGAATCGATGGATACAGGGTATCTTGATGTTCCACTTTGCATTGATCCATGTACCCGCCACCAGGTTCCAAGGCCCCGATGCCCTCTCCCGAAGAGACCCAGCAGAAGGAGAGGAGGTGGAGAGCGATGATGACTCCTGGCTCGATGAAATAGTCTTATATGCAGGAGCCAGCAACCAGAACATGCAACAGAATTTTCCACTGGTCTTCCTTACTTGCCAAGCCCAAGAGAAGTTTTTGCAGGACGTTCTTCGCTTCCTTACTACTCTTGAGGCACCAGTATTTGACAAGCCCCAGAAGCATGCTCGGTTCATTCAGCAGGCCACACGGTACCTGATCCACGAAGGGCAACTTCTGCGCCGGAATCGAAAGGGGCCGCCATTGAAAGTGATTCTCGACTCAAAGAAAAGGTTAAAGACCTTGACCCAAGCCCACGATGAGCTGGGGCATCGGGGAGTCCAGCCAGTATGGGAAATGTTAAAGATTCGATTCTATTGGCCGAAATTATTCAACGACATTCAGCACCATATCGCTTCTTGCCATAAATGTCAGGTAAGGAGCACCAAGAAGCTTGAAATTCCCGTGACGGTCTCGCTTCCAGCCGCCTTGTTCCAGACGGTCCATATTGACATCATGATGATGCCAGAAACTCCAGATGGCCTAAAAATGATTGTAGCAGCCCGCGACGATCTGTCAGGAACGTGTGAAGCTCGGGCCCTGCGCACCAAGACAGCAGAAGATCTTGCGGATTTCTTCTGGGAAGAGATCTATTGCAGATACGGGTGCCCCAGGAAGGTGGTGACCGACAACAGCCCTGAGGTGAAAGCTGGTTTCAAGCGACTGATGAAGAAGATGGGGGTTCCTCATGTACGAATCTCGCCCTATAACAAGCACGCAAACGGAGTTGTGGAACAAGGACACTACACGCTCCGGGAGGCCATAGTAAAGGCCTGTGGAGGTACAATCAAATTATGGCCTAAGAAGTTGGCCGTGGCACTCCTGGCTGACCGAGTCACAGTTAGCCGCGTAACGGGATTCTCGCCTTACCAATTGCTTCATGCCGCCGATCTGATTCTGCCTTTTGACCTGGCCGAGGCTACATTTATGGTTAGTGGCTTCCGCAAAGGGCTCACCACCACAGAATTGTTGACCCTTCGAATTCGTCAATTATCGAAGCACGACAGAGATGTCAAGCATGCAACCGACACATTACGGCAAGCTAGGTTTCGATCGAAGGAGCAGTTCGAGCGCCGATTTTTGAAGAAGCTCCAGTGAGAGGAGTACAAACCAGGCGAGCTGGTGCTGGTACGCAATGTTGCAATTGAGTCGGACGTTAGCTCCACCAGAAAAACCAGCGACCGCTATTTCAGGCCTTATGAAGTCGATCGAAAGAACCGAGGCGGTGCATATATTCTGAAAGAACTTGATGGGACTCCATTCCGCCGAAATCCGACTGCAGCTTTTCGCCTGCTCCCCTATATAACCCGAAGTCACTGGTTTATGAGGGGAAATGAAGAGGAGGATGAAGAAGATGAATCAGACAAGGAGGAGGACGACGAAGAGCTTTTTGAATCGGACGAAGACTAGCGGGGCGCTACATCACAGGGACTTTCCAAAATTGGAGCTCTGCATAAATCTGCTGGAAACCCAAGATCGGAGGCCAGAAAGCTTATTCCAAAGCCCACTTGTCGGCGACCCTGCATTATATAAAAGAGACATGAAGACTCTGGGAAACCCCTTGCGTTCCTCGCCCTGTCTGCTTTTTGAAGCGAACAACTCTTCACACATTTTTTTTCTTTCCGCCTTGACTTGTCAATACAAACCCGAGCTCAAAAACATCTTGCTATGCACACCTATCGTCCCGAGTCCCCAACACTACGCCGGTCTCAATCCCTCTCCCGGATCGCTCAGCATAGATCTAGCAGCGATGTAAGTTGGGGCGCTTATGTTATCCAAATATGCTTTATTCATGACCATCATAATCTCTTCCTGCTGGGCAGGAATACTACGAGGCATCGGAGCAACATGCCCGTCGGGAAATTCGGAGCATCCACAACCAAAGGACCCTAACATTCGTTCCTCCACCTGCCATGTCGTCCCCACATCTCCTTGCTCGACCCGACAGCCAGCTTGACCCCTTAAGCCAGTACCCGATTTTCCTGGGACGTGGCAGTACTACCGTATTGACGTCGTCTTGGGCGCACCTCGACCCGTATCCATCCTCTACAGGAGGCGCCAGCTCTGTCGCGCATGCATCGACGTGGTCTCTGTCTTCCAGCGAAGAGATAACCGCAGAAGCCCAGAGGGCCGCACAATTGGGCAGCCGGGTGGACGTGTCGACGGGAGCTGCGAGGACTGCACCCTCGCCGCCCCTTTCCATTGATCTCGAGACGTATCCCCGCCATTTCCCCGTTGAATTCCAGCTGGAGCTTGCCGGGTACATCCCCTGCTACCCTAACCAAGATATAGACGAGGACACGGAGCTGCAATTGCGCCTTGTAACTTACCATCGGTGGAGGGCGGCCAACAATTTATTTAACGCTCACCTTGCCGACAATCCGGTTCCCTCAGAGCGCCTTGTGCAGCCTCTCTATGTCTGGCGCAGCCGGACTGAGGCTGTTTTCGAGCTGGATGCAGTCCCCCACTGGCAGCTGCAATCGGGGGATACGGTGGAGACGTTTGGAATGTGGGACGGCCCATGGCGCCTAACGGACCAAGTTAGGCGGCGTCACGAGTTCCATCTCATCAGCAAGGACCCACCGATCGAATGGGTATACATAGTATGCGAGAGCGACGTGTTCCGGCAGCAAGCATGGCTCAAGATACCAGCGAGGTTCTTTTATCCCACCACCCTCGGGATAGCACTGCGCAAAGGAGCGCATGCCATTGGGTCCCTATTTGCTCGCCCCCAGCCACTTTTTCCACACCACGCACGCAGCCGATGGCTGAGCGAAAAACTACGCTTTTGTCGGGGAAAACATACCAAGGCGGCTTAGCACTTCACTGGTCCGACACATATAGCACACATCTTTTGCCGAAATCCCAGGTCATACACGAACCCTGCCCCCCATGCCTCGATCCCCAACGTTCTCACACATTCCTTGATTGACCACTCCAGTATCTGTCTCAAGCCACACTCTTTCGAACTCCATGCGCTCCATTCACCCTAATTAGCAAAGAAATTTCCTGTAAACAGTCAGTTGTTGATCGTAATGCGCAAAACTTCTCGTTGCTCGCACTGTGTGACTGTGGACAGTCATTTTATTCTGTTCGCCGCGGATGTCATACATGAAAAATGTTTATGATAAAGTGCGAGCACGCTAAGTTTTGGAGGACAACTGACTTCGACAGGAAAAATCACTTGCCAGCGCTCTCTGCCAAGATTGGTCACATGACCTGACTCAATAACGTGAGTCACTAGGGTTGAGTCATCTGGTTTGAGTCAGGACAAGTCGGGCTGACTCATTTGGTAAGAGTCATTCAGACTCAAAGGATATGAGTCGTACAAAGGTGACTCAGGGTTGGAGGGTATATAAGGAGCTCAGATTTTAGCCAAGTAGACAGTCCCCCACCTGTACTTTGGGTTCGCAAATATTAACTTTTTGCACATCCTTACCTTGTTGCTTGAGCTACTAAGCCTTCTTCAGACGGCTTATCGCTCACTGACTTATCTTGCTGATACCTTTGCCGTTGCTGTCACTGACAACATTGACTTGCTGACTAATCTTGCTGACTCAGCGCTTACCTAACTTGGACGACTCACCGCCAAATTCTTGAAAAGGCAACTCGTTGGAACTACACTTGAACACTTGGGTTTCTGTTGAATAACGCTATTTCCACAGGACCTAAGGGAAACTATTTTTCCATCGCACACTGCTACTGTACTGCTAAACTGCCTGCTCTTTTATACTACTCTCTTATCGCGATGACTAAATAATATTATATACACTGGTCCGTTTATCCGTGAAATCTGACTCGAAATCCCTGCTCGAATAACGCTATTGGCTCCCTATACCGGTAGATCGAACACCGGTTCAGACTCGATTGATCAAAGTTGAAATATTATGGTATCTTGGTGATAATGCTGGGTCTGCAACTCGCAGCTCGGGCGACGCTCCTGCCTAGACGCGTCTCTTCTTCGTCCTAGCCCTATTCAGATTCTCCTACTGAGGTTGGGGTCTCTTCGCGAGCGACTTATATGGTTCGCGGGCACTGTCAAACTCTTGTGGTTCAACTATATTGATCGTGTTTCGGCTGTTGCCATCTTTGATCGGACAGCTCCACCTGGAGCGTGCTTTGGCATCGGTCACCTAATTCATCTTGGTCATACTCCGGATCTGCACGGACCTCGGAGCTATAGCCGTTCGGGGTATTCACCGCTTTTCCGTTCTCGGAGCCCTCTGCTTGCATGTGACACACACGTCCACTAATTCCAGGAATGCCGCGACAAACAAAGTGTCTCTGGAGGTGGTCGCGACCACTGAGTTCTGTCCGCGATTGCCAAATGTAGATCCCTTCTAACTCCTCTGTAGTCCAAGTCAGCGTCAGCGCTTCTAGGCGGGTTCCTAGGTACTGTCTGGTTATTCGAGATCGTCTCTGTGTGAGCGCGACTCTAGCTATATGACTGGTAGCTCTCCGCCCGAGGCGTCGCGGAAGCTTCTCGGGATGTCTGTGTGATTGTTTATACTGAAAATCGCAAAATAGCTGCGTTTCACGGCTTATCACCGGTGTTGATAAAACATTCAGGTTGGAATGAACGGTGCAGACTTTCTCCAAACCAAACCAAACCAGAGTGTACCATAACCTTTCACGCCAAATCGCTTTCCCGGACTGGGTTGTCATCGGCCCCACAGTCCCACAGCTCAGTTAGACACCAGCAAGCACAAATTCATCCCGACGAGTACAATGACGAAAAAGAAGACTTTGAATTCTTATAACGATGGATGTACTTATGCCTACCTGGTTTGGCAGTACCCCCCGATGCACAATAAGTAACTTTAGACTGGTAACTAGACTCAGATAGGAGGCACATTAGGCAGTTCCCATGTATTTATGAGGAAACGGGCAGACTCTGTTTTTTTCTTCAACTTTTCTTCTCAAACATAAACCAGTCACGTGCACGGAGTTGAAATCGGTGCTCAGCACTCAAATTGAGTCGCTCCGCAGACTCTACCGAGAATGCTGCAGACACACCAGTATTCACTCCCCTTCAATGTTACCTTTTCGTGCACCATGACAGAAACCTGCCTCTAGGTTGGCGTAACCTGTTTACATCAGCAAACCCCGGTTTTCTCCGTAGCCGGGCCATAGCCTGTGTAGTTGCCATAGTTTTTGGGCCAACTATGTAGCGCTACGTAGTGCTACGTAATACACGTGTAGTTTGGGGGCTTCGGGTGTAGTCACTGTAGTTGATGTAGTTTTTCGCCAGCTATGTAGTTCGACGTAGTTAGGGGGCCACTGCATAGCACACATAGCTAGCTGGCGCACAGTACCTTCAAGCCTGGAAGCCTCTTTCTTCTTTTCTTCTTGGCGGCTGCCTGGCTGACTTGTTTCAGCGCAGGTGTGACTGTCGGCTTTCTAGCCTTCTGTCCTCTCACCTTTTGCCTTCCTCTACATTTTCAGTTTTCAAACCCAAGCCCAGCAAGGCATAACTTTTTCTTGACAGATTTTTCTTGGGAACCTGTCCTGTTCTGATCAAAAAACGCGAAGGAGGAAGAAGTCACGCACACGTGGTCTTGTGATGGTACATGTCAAAAATTGTCCGGTGGTGGACAGTGCGTGACTTTTTCCCCCTCCGTGTTTTTTCAGAACTTTCAGACCAGCTTGCATCCACAAGCCATCATCAGCAAACCCCGGGTTTCGCCGTAGCCAGGCTGTAGCACTGGGTAGAGAGGCTGCAGGGGGGCTTAACCCGGCCAGGCAACTTGCATGTACTAACTACTGTGAGCAGAGGATCACTGTCAAACAAAATGGTACATGCACAATATAATGATTCAATGAAGGAGATAATACAAGAGATATAATACAAGCATAACAAAGGGCACCCTGGGTAGAAGAGGATAATATGATGCATAGAAGATAAATCTCCTGCACAAAATCCCCCATGCCCTCAGCCTTGCATGCACCACCATCAATGTCACAGAGCCCCTGCCACCAGCTCGGAGCACGCTCAAGCACGCTCTCCCGCCCCGCTCATTGCACTCCCATCCATCCTTGATGAAATAACCACGCCCGTCATCACGCTCAAGAACATGAGCATGAGCGCGGAGGCAACGCCTGTGAGGAGGGAAACCTGCAAATCAGGATTAACATATGGTAGGTGATGTGAAAGAGGAAGGATGAGCGAGTGTTTGGGAGCCTGGGGTGTAGCGGGAGGAGGGAAAGGAGGTAGAGCAGGGGAGGGAGAGGGAGTGCACAAGATTCAAGTGCTCTGCACGAACGCGGCTTGTTCCTCCTCAGGCGTCGAGATGGAGGTGGCGGCAGAAGGGGGCTCGATGACCTCGAGCACGTTGTAGAGGCAGCATGCAACGTTTCCGAGGCGCGTGCACACGAGCTCTGCGACACCGGGCTGGATCGTGCCATCCTGACCTTCCTGTGAGTGTGCATTCATCAGCGTCGTTGTTATTGCGATAAGATAAAATGAAATAGGACTAAAATAACATACCTTGAAGGTGGAGGCCAAAGGTGACGGCACATCGAGGACGTTGCTGAAGGGCTTGTCAACGAAGGCAATGCTGCTGTCAGTGTGGTCAACGCGGATGGCAAGCTTGCAACGGGCGCAGCCCATAATGTAGGACTCGGCTGCCTCAGGGTCAAAGGTGTGGTTCGCTTTTTTCTCCTTGCCCTCGGTAGTAGATGCTGCCATTGCGCGATGAGCTCCATGACGAATGAGCACGCTCACATAGACCTGGCTCATGAGGCAGCTGAGCATGGTGCGCTCAAGGAGGGGCATGTACACACCGTAGAGGTGAGGATGGGCGCGGCCTCGGTACAGAGGCTGAGCAGGTCGAAGGTGGCCTCGAGGACTTGGTAGAGGGGCGCGATGGTAGGGGGTGTGCAGCGGAGGATATCGTGCGCGAGGGCGGCAGCGAGGAGGGACGTGTGAATAGGGAGCTTGGAGAGCCCAAGGATGAGGTGCATGCAGCCAGGGCCAGTTCCACTGTTGCATTCAAATTATTGGAGGATGGGGTGGCAGAGGCGGAGAGCCCGACAGGGACTGCCAAGGCAGGTGCAGCCGCAGCCTCTAAAAGGCTTGTCAGCGACACGTCCAACATGAGCGGGGTAAACTCGCACCTTGGTGGGTAGGTACCTCGCAAGCGATGGTGCCAGGGCTTTTCCAGTGCAACACAAAGCCCTTGCTCACACTTGCCTTGCGGTTTCGATGTCGTACACCCATGCATGCCACATGCCCGAAGATCCAGAACAACTCATGCAGGTTGCTCTCTTACGTATGTTTGTGGATCATTAGCCAGTCTTCAGTCACGAGCCACCGGGGCAGGCCACTCTATGATCTTGATTGTCATTTGAATGCTATTTTAGTCAATGAAAGGCTGGACGACCAGGTCTTGAGGTACTCTAGGGCCGATGTAGTGGGAGAGCAGAATCGAAGCCGGAGATAAGGAGAGATGAGCGATGGCAAACAGACTTCATCTTGGTTGAGAATGTTCGGTGGCATACACGTGACGCATCAACTACATAAAGGCATGCCAAATATTTGGCCATGGTTTGTCTCTTCTTTCCCCACCACCACCATTCCTCCTGCTGCTGCATACTTGTTCTCCTTTCCCTTCACCGTCTTTGCCTAACACATCGCCTCACAGACCAGTCACCACTCATCTTCCGACATCCGACATTCAATTATGCACTCGCTGCCACCGTGACACCAGGCACCCGAGCCTAGTGGACATCCACTGCCATGCAGGCCTGTGGGGATAGCTGTTTGGTAGTATTGTGCCCTCATCAGTTGCTCGTGAGTCAATGTGTCTCTTAACCTGGTGTTCTGAGTTTTCATTATTCACACTGGACAGCCGTTGCTCAGAATTGAGCTGGACTCCTGAAGCCGGTTGCGAAGGATGTTGTGACTTGGATTGTTGTTCAAATAGGTATGTGTTTTTAGGTCCTTTTGGTGGACTGGCATTGGCTTTTGTCTTGACTTGAAGCTGGCGGAGATCCATACTTGCCTATTGGGCAATCCCTTCATGTATGTCTTTCAAATTTGGTATCCACATTTCTCCAAACTCACCCAGTTTCTGTGCACAGTTGCCTATGTATCGCCTCTAGTTCCAAGCTTTTTTCCGTGCATTCAGTTTTCCCTGATTTATGTTGTTTATGAACTGACTGTTTTGTGAACAGGATGGTGTGTCTCACATCCTACTGTGGTTGTCTCAGCTATCGAGTACACTGTTGTATATATATTCCATTCAATTTTATTTGTATTTTCGTTCTCCATTGTGTTATGGGATGAGGATTGGAAACGGCGCTATTTCAACTTTTAAGCAACCCACCAGCAGCATGCCAGCAAGCTACTATCAACTACCAGGCAAGTACAGCCAAACTACAGATGAACTACACTGAGCTACCGTCAACTACAAGGCAAGTACAGCCAGACTACAGGTGAACTACACGCGCTACAGCTCCACTACATCAACACTGCGCAGATCGGCCGAAACTACGTAACACTACGTAAAGGGTAACCTTTGCTACAGATACTACACGCGCTACATGAAATACAGCCAACTACATAGTGCTGCGTAGTGGGCCCAGGTTTTGCTGATGTACACCCCGCTCCAGCCAAGCAAAATCAAATTGAGGTGCCACTCGAAAGTGGTGAAGGATGAGCTCCCAGATAAGGCAATGAAGAAGACAGGTATCCTCGTCTAACATCGAGGAGAACACCTCATGTCCTCTTTCCGTCATGATAGCTGGAGGGACGAAAATCGGCTCATAACTGATTAGGGGTTTCAGAATCACCTTGCTTCTCGAGTCCCAACTCATAAAGTCGAGGCCTGAGTTGAGAATTGAAATTGGAGTCCGATTTGACATCCAACTTGGGTCCCAACAACATCCAACATCGGTCTTCAGTCCTGACACTCAACTGGTCCCAACTTGCAGAAAATTCGGGAGTTGGAAATCCTATCGGCACCCAATAAGCCAAAATGGAATTTTGATGCGCAAACACCAGAACACCAAACAAAATAGGGGTGCGGGCGCGGCAGTCTCCCTCTACATCTGCCTCTCTTAGTTATATTATTCTCACTGCAGATAGACCTTAATGGCTTGTGGACCCCAGCTTCTCATCAAATTGAAGTATCATGCCGAGGCGTGCAACGGGAATTTTGATGTGTCCTGTTGTGGCAATGACTAGTGGTTCTCTGTTTGTTTCTTGTGCGCGTCAAAGCTCTCTTGTGTCAATTGTTTATGTTTAAGGCACCATGAGTGCGAGTAACCCGCGGGTCCACACAGGTTTACTCGTGGGAAAACCCGTGGGTAAGCATACCCGCGGATCTGGGTACTTGTTCCTGCGGGTAGGTCACGGATCCGAGTATGAAACCTTTACCCCTGATACTCACATGAGTACTCACAAGTATTATTGCCTCTTTAGTGCAGCTGTAGTGCCTGCAAGGTGGCTAATTATTTTCATCACGCAACCTCCCTGTATTCAATTGGTATCAGTATACTTTTTGAGTTCTTGATTTCCACCTCGATGATCCAATCTGCACAAAGAACAAGTTCTTGGTCTCTACTGTGTCATTTCACGTGATTTCAGCAACTCAAGGGCTGCCTCCCAATTGTAGAAAAATCAACAGGTTTTTAGTTCCATTCTTGCATGATTTTGGCATTCTGTCAGCCTTCTTGGAACAAACATCAGCCAAAATGATGATACTCTCAGACAGACTTGAAGAATTTGGTGCACTTTGAATCATACTTTCTATCTATTTCTTTCCCCCCTGGAGAAGTCTAAGAGGAGAAAGAAAAAGAAGGTTGAAACTACAGATGTGGACAATGTAATAGAAGTTCATAGTGATATGTGAAAGTTTCAGTTTTGTATATTTTGATTGAACCCTGGCAAGTTCTATTGAATACTCGCAGGTACTCATAAGTACCCACAGGTTTTCATAAACCTGTGAGTACCCATGTACTCACGAGTGTGGATCCGCAGATACAAGTCACCCATGGGAACTAAACTCGTGCGGATCTGAGTTCGACATTTTTGAACACGGGTACTTGTTCCCACGGATCTGAGTCACCCGCGGGTGCACTTGTGGTATGCCTTATTTATGTTTCGTCCTTGACTCCTTTGTTTTGTGGAAAAAGAGTTCTGTTCTGTTTCTTGCGCTAGAACTCAATGCCGTCAATGCCGTGGACACCGTGAGCGCCGTGCGTGGACTTGGATTTTTATCATTGGTCTCCATTGATGTAGATTTATGAGCTATGCGCTTGTTATATCCGTGTCGACGAAAGGAGAAAAGAGAAGGAGGAGAGGAGGTAGGTTCCGGATGAGGGATGTCTGGGCCAGAAGGACGGAAGGCCGGAGGACGGAGCTGGACGGAAGTTAACGGAAGTGCGGAAGTTAACGGAAGTCAGTGATGTGGTGTCCAGAACTACGGATATCGAAACCACTACACCACAGGGGGTTAAGGGTGAGTGGGGCTTGTACTGCTGGCAACTTGAATAGGGAAGGATGACAACGAAGGTGACCGAAGGACTTCACTTGTTGGCCGGACGAGTAAGGTGAAGGCCAGACGAGTCGGATGAAGGCCGGACGGATATCCAGAAGGCCGGGGTCGGGGCAAGGATCGAGGCCAAGACCACAAGAAGTCGGAATGAGTCCGGACGTTGGATGAAGGACGGAGGTCACGTCTGGATGTCGGACGAAGGTAGGTTGTCGAGACAAGGAAGCCGGAAGAGGCGGAAGTAAGAGAAGACTACCGGACGAGTTATCCGAAGACAGAGATAACGTTACAATGTCAAGTCAGGAGTATCGGAAGTTCAGGAGTTCGACCGGAAGTTGGTTTGGTGCGGAGTAAACGTTTAGAATGAAGATCCGGAGGGGATTAGACCGGAAGAACATTTATAATCAAACTGAGGTACATCCAAGACTGTACTACGTATTTATAATATTTACGGGGCAAGTCCGGATGCGGAGGGAAGTAACTAAAAGACAATAAGATAAGTCGTATAACAATAAGGACAATAAAGGAAAGCATGTGGAGCATAGTGCATAAGGACATAGGATGTGATGGTGAGTCGGATGACTGATGAAACCATCGGATACGACACCGCGTGGACTTGGTGTCGTGTGGGGAGTCCAAGGAAGTTCCGTGATACTTCCGAGGCCAGAGCCGGAAGATGGAAGACGGAGATCGGAGGACCGGAGGTTCGGATGAAGATCCGGAAGTGGCGGAGAATGCCGGAGGTGAGGCCGGAGGCGGCCGGATGTGCTCGGGAGTGGTCCTGGAGTTGCACGGGCGTAACAGTATCCCCCTTTTACGGTTCCTTGCCCACAAGGAACCAAAGGAACCAAGGACAAGAGAATCGCGAAGGTAATGCTGGACCGAGGACGGACGGAGGACACGGAGGACAGAAGAGTCGCATCTTGTGGTGAGGATGATGAAGAGATAAATGATAAGGAAATTTATAAGATGACAAGGAGGGCCGAAAAGATCGAGGACCGAGTTGTCCGAATGAAATCCGTGATGACCGAAAAGTCCGAGAAAACCGAATGCCGAGGTGGCAGAGCCGAGAAGCCGAGTGTCAGTTTTATAGTTGTGAGCGTGATCGTGGGAAGAAGAAAATTTTCTTCTTTCTTCTCACCACCACTACTACCGATGTCCGGACACCCGAACGACAGCAGGAACGGAGCCGACGCGGACGAAAACATCGTCCGGCGGGGGACACCTCCGACGGAGGTGACAGACACGGGGGTGATGCCGAGGGTGGAGACTGTGGGTGGCAGCGTCGGTGGTGTTGGGGGCAGCGGTGGTGCTGCGGCTGCAGGCCAAGGTACGTGGCGAGTCGATTTTCGGAGTCGGAAGGGGAATGATCGGATACACAAGGAGGGACGGTACTGGAGGGCGGACAGCATGCGGAAGTCCCGCAGGGAGCGCAAGTTGATGTCGGCGGTCCACCTGCTGTCACCGACTTGTTGCTGAGAATGCTGAGGCGGGCCGAGGAAACGGAGCGGAGGGCGGAGGTTCGCGAACAGCGGATCGAGCAACTCCTGCTCACCCGCTTTGTGCCGCTGAAGGAGGCACCAGTTCCGCCTTCTCTCTACCCGGGTCCGGACAGACCTCCGACTCCCACTGGCTCGGAGGGAGACGACGAGAGCTCACTGGACGAGGATTCCAGTGAGGAGGATCCGACGGAGGTAGCGAGGTTGAAGGAGGAAAAGCGGAAGCGGAAGGAAAGGAAAGCGGACATGGAGCGGAAGTTGAAGGAGTTGGCGGAGAAGAAGAAGACATTGGGGAAGGAGACGAAGGAGAAGAAGACGGCGATGAAGAAGGGGAAGAAGACGGAGGAAGCGGAAGTTCCGGTAGTCCGGAAGAAAGGTGCGTCGCAGTCGGAAGTTCCGGATCTTACTCACGGAAGTTCGTATAGGTCCAGTTTGCGAAGCGTGCAGAGTCGCGAAGGTTCCGTGCGAGCCCCGAGACACAGGAAATTCCGCCGGTCCATCAGCCACTGCGTGCGTTCGTTGCCACGACCGCAAGATTGGCTGTTCTCTTGCCGGGAAGACCAAGGGTTCGGGGACGCGCAAGTCCTCGGCCAAGAAACCTGCCGAGACCAAACCCACCAGCTCGCGTCGGGCCCAAGGACGGACGGAGGTGACGGAAGTCGCGGAGGTTCCGGTCGCGCAGACGCGGAGGCAGGAGGATGCAGCGCTGATTGCCGAGTTGGGTGCGGATGTGCGGAGGTTGAGCGCACAGGTCCGAGACCTGATGCGGGAGTTGCGGACGACGCAAGAGACCAGCTCCTGTCTCGCCACCTTCGTTGCCGGATCCTTGGCTGCCCACGGAGGCGTTGAGGAAAACGCCTGGATGGAAGGGGTGATCGCTGAGTCCCGGCAGTTTGCGGAGGACATGCGGCGACGCGCCGGAGGACAGGGAGGATCGGGACGGACAAAGGAAGAAAAGGAGGCGGATGAACAGAAGAGGAAACGCGCGGTGGTGGAGCAACTCGCGGACTCGGATGCAGAAGAAGAACCGAGGCCGAAGAAGAAGAAGGTGAAGAAGGAGAAGACGGACGACAAGGTGGATTGGCCGGAGGGATTCCGGAAGGGCCAAGGGACATCTCCGCCAGAGGATGCGGAGGTTATCGACCTCGTCGAGTCCGACGACTCGAAGACGGAATCGGACTCGGAGTCGGAAGAAGATGCGCCGCCGAAGAAGAAGGATGTGAAGGGAAAGGAAAAGGAGAAGGCGCGGCTTCCGACGTCCGAGGAGGAGGATTAGTTGGAGCTGTATCCAGCGTCCGGAGGTTGTTGGACGGACAAAAGCGTTGCCCGGGGAAATAGTTGTATATAATGATTTTCTTGGTGTTTTTCTTGGAATTGAAATCATTGTACATTCCGACGGAAATTGGAGTGAGTGCCGGAAATAACGGAAGTGAATGGAATGAGTCCGGAGAATGGACGGAGGAGATTCCGGGATGATAGTCAAGTCACGGAAAAGACGGAAGTTCTACGGAACCTGTCCGGAGCTCCGTTATGAACAAGACGTGTCCGGAATTCCTGAGGAAAGACAGAAGGATGAGAATTGTGAAGGACAAGAGCCGGATGAACGGAAGGCTCAAGTGGATGTATATGGAAGGCCAGTTCATCGCGGAACAAGACAAGTACTTCAGGGCCAAAGGCCGGAAGTAAACCGGAAGAACCGGATGTGATCGCACATCTTGGTTAAGGGTTCCGACGTCGAGTTAGTGCGTTAGGAACATGGGAATGGCAATTCCGAAGTGAAATACACCAGAATCCGAAGTCAGCGGCCGGAGGATAACCGGAGGACGGAAAGCCAGATAGCGACCGGACGTAAGCCGGGGCTTAGCCGGGGCTTTTTAGGACAATCGTTAAGGACCGGAAAGGAATCGGAGAATCACTGAGGATCGGATGCGAAAGAGTCCGGGGAGCGGATGAGGATTGCTAGGCCAGAAGGAAGACGAAGTCCGGAAAGAGTCCGGAGGGGAGTGTAGGATGATATAAGAGGTGGAGCACCATTGCTGGACAAGACCGGAGATTCATGCGGAGGTATAGAACGTCTCCTAGAATCCGGGATCATAGTCAGCGTAGGTTTGGAATGCTCGAAGTTGGCCGGAAGTAGTAAAAGGGATGGCCGGATGGACGGATAACACGGAAGTTCCCACGGAGTGTGAGGCCGATACGTCCGGGTTTTGCGCAATGGATGGACAAGTCAATGACAATGTTCCTGGGAAGTTCCTATAGTTTTATCAGGCTAGCACCCGAATCCAGAATAGTCTTCGGAGGTTCGACCGGAAATTCAGATGTTCTCGGAGGTTGACATGCAGGCCGGAAAACCAGGCTCGTGCAGTAACATTCCCAAGTACCCGAAATCCGTGAATTCGGATGAAGAACCAGAGGTTGGAACGAGATCCGTAAATCCCAGAATGAACAATGAGTAGTCCAGGCGCGGAAGTCATTAAGGAGCGTGATGATCTGCTCGGAAATAACTGTAGTGTTGGGGAGGAATTTTCCGCAAGAATCACTAGCATCGGATGAATCAGCAAGGATTTAATGCGAAGAAAACCGGAATTGAACGGAAAATGACTCGCGTATCCCCCTTTTACGGTTCCTTGCCCTCAAGGAACTAGTCCCAAGTATAGAAATCCCATATAGGTAGAATGCTTGTCAGGTCCGAAACAATTTTCCCCAAGGAAGCTCCCGGAAGATTCCAGGAGGCCACCGGAGGGTGGACGGAAGAGCTTGGAAGACGCGGAACTCGAGGCAGGAGCGAAGTCCGACTGCCAGAGAGGAACGGTCTTGTGGTCGGGTACCAAGCGATTCAGAGATTGCGACAGAGGAACGGAGAAGCAAACTCCAAGGAACATCACTCCGAGGAAGACGGACGTACTGTCCACGGAAGTTTTGACTTCCGGAAGGACGTCCGGAAAGCGGAAATGAAAGTCCTGGTAACGCGAGGTAGCTGTGAAGGTCCGAAGGTCCGAGCGACCGAGAGCGGACACGACCAGTGGAGGGTGGAATACTCACTACCGAAGCAATGTAGCGAACGGAAGTGAGCAGAGGTGAAACGCATCGCCAGCGGAAGTCCCGAAAGGTGCAAGGCGGAAGATCCAGCTCCAATGAGGATGCCCTATCATATCGAAGATAAGCCTATTGAAGGTATTCCAGTCAATGTTGGGTCGGAAACGGAAGTATACCGAATCTCCGTGTGGCGAGAAGAGCTCGAGCCAACAGACGGAAATGTCCGGAATGTCCGACGCGAGCGAGGATACCTCAAGCCGGGCGCGGAAGAAATCCGGAGAATCAACGGATGGAATTCGAAGCCGGAGAACGACGGAAAAGTGCCGGAGAGTCGGAACCAAAGCCGGACACATCAAACCACACCCGAGTGTCAGAACGCGGGGTGGGGGAGCATCAAGGCATTGACGGTTGCAAACCGGAAGTCGCCGCGGAGCGTAGCGAAGAGAAAGCTTCCATACAGAGGCTCGGAGAACATAATAACGTCCGAGCGTCCGGAAAATTTACATGATCCGAAGCACGTCCACGAAGGCTTGGGAGCGATGGTAGGAGGGCATAGGATGAACCGGTAGAAGGTTGAAAGGATAGATGCGCAGAGCAAATCGATGCGGATCCGAAGAAGAAACAATCGCCGGAAGGACGGACAAAGTGCCGGAAGTTTCGGACAATTGCTGAAGCAGAATTGCCTCAAGGTATGACCGGAGAGAATGCGGAGGTTGGGTACTCCGGGAGTTCCAACGGATAGAGGAGCTCGGAGGGAAACGGACATAGTGCCGAAAAGCCTAGAACGAGCGGAGGTTCGGAAGACGGCAAAGCCGGAAGTCCGAAGGATTGGGGACGGAAGTCGCCAAGGGTCCGAATCCGACCAAGGATTCAGAAGGGAGAGACCGAAATCTCAAAGATTCAGAACCGACCAAGGTTCCGAGGAAGTGAGACGGGAGTCCGAAGGATCCAAGTCTCGGACGTTGTTCTGGAGGGAACGACGAGACCAAAGGGCCTCTTGATGATGGCGTTAGTATTGCCGGCGTAACGATAAACGCAAAACCCAATCGCCGGGGATAAGCTGGGGGATTAAAAGCCAAGGCAAAGTCCGGCATAATAGCCGGTCGTGCGCGCACTAAATTCTGGGAAGATACTGGAAGGAGTGAGTTGGTGCCAATCCGATGTTCAATCAACGGATCGATGATGTGGGGCAACCAGGGTTCCATAGACCAGATTTCGTGGAGAGTCAGAAACGAATAACGCATGTTCCAAGGATATGGAAGGCATCATCAACGGATGGAAATATGACAGACAAGGCTGCCGATTAACAGATGGAAGTTTACCGAAAAGGATCCGAGAAGAGTTCCGGAGGTTCCGACGGACCCGAAGGTGGACGGAGGTACCGGAGGCTCGGAAGTTCGCGCGTACGGAGGAAAAACCCATAAATTCATAGATAAGTAATATCACAAAATCCAGAGATAGAAGGGAATGTCCGCACACGGAAGTTGAATTTCGCGGCAGATGATACAGATAGAGGATGATCATAGGTCCGGCTCGGAGGAGCGGGACTGTCGTGAATGGAAAGAACAGAATGCATGGGATTTTGATGAGCACCTCGAAAGAACCTCCGAACGCCTACGCGGCCGAACGGAAGTAGAGGCGTCAAGTGGCTTGTCTAAGACTCGAGCGTGGAAGACGGTCCGGCGGCGGATGAATTGCCAGATGTCGACAGCGCGGTCGGACATTTCTTGCAGACAGAAACCTTGTGCCCAGAACCTCCGCAATAATTGCAAAGATTGTGGTCGACCCGTCGTTTGCGTTCCTCTGCCCGAAGCTTGCCTTTGCGATCAAGCAGCTTCCGAACAGATGCTGGGTGTACCGTCCGGACGTTTACCGGCCCCGACGATACGGAAGCTGGAACGGAAACCGGAACGGAAGAGCCGGAGGGAACGGATAGGACGGAGAAGGTCGAAAAGGTTGTCGCAGAAGACGTACTGGAACTGTCATTTTGAGAATCTCCACCAAAAGAACTTCCGGACAACTCCGAGAACTCGGAGTCGTCAACGGAAGATTTTCCGGTATCCTCCGAGAAGTACTCGGAGGTTCCATCGGAAGAATCAGATACATCCGGAGGAGGATGTTGTATCTCCGACTCGCGCCGCTCTTGCTGCTGCCAGAACCGATGATCGATCCGGCGTGCGAATGCTCGGACACCTTCAGAAGTGGACGGGAAGGCATAGTCATCCATCTCACGAGTGATGCGATGAGGGAGAGCCGAGTAGAGAGCGTGGGAGAGCGCAGAATCGTTCCAGTTGAGTACGGAGGAAAGTGCGTCGAACTCGAGCAGGAAAGGAGTGATCTGATCGGAATGTTTCATCCGGATTCTTCGGAGGCTATCCTCCGCATCTCCGATGTGATCCCGAGGGCCGAAAACATCGCAAAACTCCATGATAAACAAGGAAAAATTCCCCTGCCACGGAAATTCCTGAGAACCGCCGGAAGTGGAAAACAACCGAGCGGCATCGCCCCGGAGGTACGACAAGATGAACAGATTCTTGTCGTTGTCCGTCCGGAAGTCTCTCGGACGTTCCGCGAAGTGCATGTAGCACTGGGCCAGGAAGGAGTGGAGTTTTGACGGATGATTGCCGTCGAAGGGCTCGGGAGTCCGGAGATGGGATTGGGAGGAGCGCGAAGCCGCGGCCGAGGGAAAGATGTAGGCATCTCCCTTGGACGGGAATGCAGCTGCACTCGCATGAGGATAGGATGGAGGGAGAATGTCGTGAACATCCGATGTTTCACCGGAAGTGCCGGAAAAGTTGTCCGAATCGATTGCAGCTGGAACCGGGTAAACCGGCGGATCCATAGGCAACCGAAGGAACGTGTAGGGATAACCGGCATAGTGAAATCCAGGTGATATGCCGAAATTGCCGGCCGAAAAGTGGAAGCCGGAACTTCCGAAGGCCGGAAACAGAGGCCTCGGAAGTTGCTCCGCGGAATACGCAGAGACCAAATTTGGCAATCCCGAAGAGCTGCTGAGGCCGGAGAAGTCCGGACCATCGAACGGGGTCGAAGGGATGTCATCGGAGAACGGAGTGAACTCCGTTGTCACGGAAGAATGAACAGTTGTCGGATGACCTTGACCGAACTCCTCATTGTCACGTGGGAGATCCGTGAGCGACGAAAAGACAAGAGGAAGAAGGTCAGAAAAGGAGTCAGACATTGAAGAACCAACAGGACAAGTGAGTTTGATTATACTGTTATATCTGTGTCGACGAAAGGAGAAAAGAGAAGGAGGAGAGGAGGTAGGTTCCGGATGAGGGATGTCTGGGCCAGAAGGACGGAAGGCCGGAGGACGGAGCTGGACGGAAGTTAACGGAAGTGCGGAAGTTAACGGAAGTCAGTGATGTGGTGTCCGGAACTACGGATATCGAAACCACTACACCACAGGGGGTTAAGGGTGAGTGGGGCTTGTACTGCTGGCAACTTGAATAGGGAAGGATGACAACGAAGGTGACCGAAGGACTTCACTTGTCGGCCGGACGAGTAAGGTGAAGGCCGGACGAGTCGGATGAAGGCCGGACGGATATCCAGAAGGCCGGGGTCAGGGCAAGGATCGAGGCCGAGACCACAAGAAGTCGGAATGAGTCCGGACGTTGGATGAAGGACGGAGGTCACGTCTGGATGTCGGACGAAGGTAGGTTGTCGAGACAAGGAAGCCGGAAGAGGCGGAAGTAAGAGAAGACTACCGGACGAGTTATCCGAAGACAGAGATAATGTTACAACGTCAAGTCAGGAGTATCGGAAGTTCGGGAGTTCGACCGGAAGTTGGTTTGGTGCGGAGTAAACATTTAGAATGAAGATCCGGAGGGGATTAGACCGGAAGAACATTTATAATCAAACTGAGGTACATCCAAGACTGTACTACGTATTTATAATATTTACGGGGCAAGTCCGGATGCGGAGGGAAGTAACTAAAAGACAATAAGATAAGTCGTATAACAATAAGGACAATAAAGGAAAGCATGTGGAGCATAGTGCATAAGGACATAGGATGTGATGGTGAGTCGGATGACTGATGAAACCATCGGATACGACATCGCGTGGACTTGGTGTTGTGTGGGGAGTCCGAGGAAGTTCCGTGATACTTCCGAGGCCGGAGCCGGAAGATGGAAGACGGAGATCGGAGGACCGGAGGTTCGGATGAAGATCCGGAAGTGGCGGAGAATGCCGGAGGTGAGGCCAGAGGCGGCCGGATGTGGTCGGGAGTGGTCCTGGAGTTGCACGGGCGTAACAGCGCTAGGGTGTAGGTCTCACTCTAAAGTACAAATATTGCATTGTTGCTCCGTGCAGCCGTGTTCTGTACCACTGTGCCGAAGTCAGCCGCTGATGGGATGTCTAAAAAATCCCATCCGCATGCCACCGATCATCCTATGGGATGTGGGATTTCCATTATGCTCTCCCAACTTGATGCCCCAACTCCGTTCTGAATTTTGGTTCTCGCCAGGAAACAAGGTTACGAGTTTTGGTCTGTTGGGAGAGACTAGTTCTCAAGTAGTCTGATAGTAAACACATGGCTCTTATTGGCAGACCGTCAAATTACGTAAAAGTGTGGCTGTGCCAAATCTCGTTCTTTCCTTCATACTGCAAGCAATGCAAGCGGGGTATATATCAAAATATTTGTACGGGTTCCTGAACAGAAATGGAAAATATCTTACAGCGACAATCAAGCATTTCACCTGACCAATCCTTCAAAGCAGCATCAACCCAGAAATTGCTTACATAAAACTATATTCACCAACTCATCCAATATCACCACTACGGCTCCACTTCTCGCTTAGGTGTAAAGGAAGATTCCATTTACTGCAAGGCATTCTATATGCTCAAATATTTTCAGAATTAATGCGCCAGAAGGTATCAGAGAACAAGGCCAGAAAACAAATGATCGGTCGGCCAACAAGATGGTCTTGTTTACTAACAGACCATATATTAGTACATACCTGATCGTCACTAATATATTGGTCTGTCACAGAGACTAGTTCTCAAGCTGTTCTACCAAGCAATTGCCAATTCAAAAGGCCCTCCGGGCACCCCTGGTACCGCCTGAAAGATGTTGACCAGATTGACAGTCTAGACATTTGTTTTCTGATTTTTTAGTTGATTAATATTGCGCAGCCCAAAATTCGCTCAGTCGACGCTTTGCGTCGACCAGCTCAAATTGGCCCACGCACGAGACGTAGCCAGATGATGGTGGGGTGAGTTTTTCCAGTTGACCTCGAGTTCACTCAAGAATTTTTGTTGGGCTGGAGGAAAACTATACGAAGTGGGGCCGGGAATCAGAGGCCCGAAATAGCCGGAGTGGGATGTCCAAAAAAGGCGAAAAGCCCATAAAAGGAGCAAGTGACGTGACATTGATTGGCATTTAGAATGTGAATTCAGAAAGTAGACCTGGACCTAAACCGGTACCAGGAATTGCCAAGTTCTGCCGTTAGGGGCAATCGTCCACCGCCACAACTGATCGGCGTGCCACTTGTGGGCTCGGTTACGGTGTTTGTTGCATCAAATTCCCTTATACGGCGTAACCGTTTACGGTTACGCCAAATTGGGCGTAACCAGAAGCGGTAATGTATTCCCGTGATCTCAAGAGCGTAACTGGAAACAGAAGGTAGTTTACACGATTGATTTTTCCCATCTCTTGCTCGAATCAACCCGTTTTTCCACAATATTACATATTCCCCCGCAATTTAAGTTGGAATGAGATTGAATGAAAAAGACAAATGTAGCATATGCATACCATAATATTCTGTGCAACAGGTAAGTGTGAATGCTTTGACAAAAGTACATTTTCACCCCCATTCCAGATATTGCTATTCATTGCCAATCTGACCTATTCAGTTTGCATTTGACCTCCAGCTCAACACTATTCTGCCCTTGACAAGATGGTGCACAGTGTTCCACATAATTTTTTTCAGAGCTGGTGAGATCTGACCAATTAGTTTATTTAATACTGCAGCAGGGCTTCCCAAAGAGGATTTTGTAGCATTACAGGATGTTCAGGCACCTAAAAGCCACAGGCAACAGGTCTTACTTCAAGGGATGAGTTCTTTCATTCAAACGGACTTTATTTGATGTTGTTTGTGCAACTGTCGTCGCGCGCCCAAATCACATGAGCGTACATTCAGAAATCTTGAGTGCAAGAATCAGCTTAGAGCTGATTTAATGTGCATTCAAATACATGTATTTGGCACAAAGAATTGAATCTCTCCTTTCTTTTTTCTCCTTCTTTCCTTTTTTGGCGCATTTTTGCGTAATTCTTTTGGGCAGCAACAAACACCGTAACCGAGCCACAAGTCGTGCGCGTGCTAAGTTGTCTTTCGCTTACACGTTTCTTTGATGGTTGTCACTTAGCTCTGGGGCAGCCTGGGCTGCCAATTTTCAAATCGTGAACGTTTTCTGCTACAAACTTGCTACAAACACGTTTTTTGCAGCCCGCCCTGACTCAGTCCTGGTGCGAACGACACAGCAAGGCACAGGTCTTACACAGGTTCCGATCGGTAAACTCCTTGAATGTGTGAATCTGTTGACAGTTGCTAGGGGCCATCGACTCTCGGAGACTCACAAGGAGCTACTTAGCCGACCTATATAAGCTGGGATCTGGGAACCCGGAAAATCATTCACTTCTCGGTTCGCCCTCCATGCCGCGGTTTCCCGCCACCCTTCTTTCTCTTCTTTTTCTTCACCTTGAACTATGGACGGTGTCTGCCAAACCCGGCCGTCAGCCAAAGTTCACAGCCGACGCAGACAACAATATAATAAACAATTATAATGAGCGCGTGAGTTGTTCTGTTTTTCGTCTGCGCGTTGCTGACATTTTCGTCAGTACACCCTGAACCTCACTGTCGCGGGAACGGTTGTGAACGTAATGCTGGATACTGGAAGTACAGACATGTGGTGCGTGAAGCGGGCCCCGTCGGCGATGTCGCGAAATGAATGATTTGTTTCAGGGTAGCACCACCTGGTGGAGTCCAAGGCTCCTTCAACGATACTGGAGCCATCGCGACTATTTATTACGGCGACGGAAGCAACTTCGTGAACGGTTCCGTGGGTCTTGGACTGGTGGAAATTGCCGGGTTCTCGATTCCCAATCAAGGTTGGACATCATCCTTTGCTCCTGAGTCCCAAACTCACCCATGTATCTGTAGCTTTCATCAACGTAACGAACGTACAGCTCGTTTATCATCATTGTTATCTTCTCAATGCTGATTCAAGTTTTTATAGAGCGTCGGCGAGGAAAGCGATGAAGCCAGCGGCATTTTCGGTCTTGTTGGTCTCGGTTTTGACGGCCCTCAGGGATCCATTCCGTCTGGGCTGACAGCAGCAGGATACAATGGCACCAATGTGGGCAAATCGGTTCTATCGAGCATTTATGCTCAGAATGCCAGCAACGGGCATTTCTTCTCCTTCTCCTTGTCTCGCGTTGGAGACATTGACGAGACCGCCGACGCCTCATTGGTGATCAGTGGATACGACCCAAAGTACACTGCGGTTCAATCAGCGCCCGTACTGCCCCAGTCTCCTCCCAACAGCGGGGCTTGGGGTGTTCTGACTGATGGGATCTCTGTGGGCGGTTCTGCTATCCCGTGGACCTCGTTTAGTTCAAGTGTGCCCAGCGGCCAGGCCCAGGTCATCTTTGACACGGTAATGGATTCCTCTAATTTGTTGTATGTTCCTTACGCTGATCGTATCTGGCTTAGGGCACCACCAATTTCCTCGTTCCTGCGGTGGTTGGTCTCTCAGTCCCCTTTTGCCAAACAGTGGTTCATTTATGCACAGGTTCGAGACGCGATCTATTCCGCTGTTCCTGGCGCGGTCCTTGCCAAGAACTCGTCTATTCGTGAATAGCTTCCGCCACTTTGAAGATTTCTTATTGATCCTCCTCCAGCTAACGTCCAGTTCAGCGAAGATAATGATGTGTGGGTTATTCCGTGCACAACTCCCGTCAACATGACGACAAGTTTTGCGGGTCAAGAGTTCCCCATCCACCCATTAGACCTCACGGATATGGGTTACGTCGTTGGTCCTGACGGCAACAATTACACAGTTTGCGTGGGGTCAGTGATTTTCGATAAACACCTGCATTGTGCTCATGCGCCCCAGGTCGGTTACAAATGGTGGTTCGATTCTGGGCAATGGTTTCGATGCCCTCTACGGCGATTCGTTCCTCCGAAATGTTTACTCGGTGTATGCTTACAATTCAAATTACATTGCTCGCGCTCATTGTTTGGACAGCTTTTCATTTGGAGACGCTAACACGACACCGCACGTCCAACTTTTGGCTGATACCCAAACCGATGCCGCCGCAGCCGACTTCTCCTCAGTCCGGGCAGAGATACTGGCAGGCGGTCCTCCCGAGCTCTCCCCGCAGGCAATCATCAACCTCTTCGACGGCACATCGTCCGGGTCGTCTATTTCCCCATCCACCCCGGCAACAGCCGTTTCCCCATCTACTACAGCGGCTGTTTCCCCATCCGCCACAGCGGCAGTCGTGCCGACCCCCAGTTCCTTTATTCCCGCGGACTCGTCCACGCCTACAGCTAGTAACGCTCCTCTGCCCGCCTGCACTGTCCCCGCTGGTTCTGACGTAGTCACCGGTAAACCAGCACTGAATCTGGCTGACACAAGCTCATCGAGCACTGACTCCACTGTCAACAAATACGGCCCCATTATCATCGGGCTGCTTGCGGCGAACCTGATCCTTCTCCTGGTCGTTGCTTTCTTTGCTGTCTTGAACTTTGTGCGAGGCGGTCGCACGTCCGGCCCTTCGCGCGCGTTGAATCCCTCGTATGTGCCTGTGAAGCTCAAGGAGGATGACGGCCCTCGCTCGTCGTTCTCTACGCACGACCACACTGCGTATTCCGATTAAAATGGCTACTATCATTACACCATAACCATCACAGACTATAGTACTTACTCACTGCAGAATACTCACCGCAACACGATTCTACTGTATAAAAAATTGATCCCGAAAATGGTTTTTCAACTTAAATAACCATCACCTCTCTTTCCTTGTTTCACAAGTCGTTTGTACTCATTTTCGAACGCTCAACCACAAGATTTATCCAATGCTTCTGAAACTATAATCCAGCCACGGTTCAACTTCATGCCTTTGGTCTGCCTGATACCATCCTATCCTCGAAAATTTGAACGCGTCGACCGCCGACTTGTATTCCAGACCAGAAAGTAGTAGCGAGCGTTTCCACTGTCTACACCCCTGGGACCCCTGAGCGAATAAATTCGGTTTGTGGTCTAATTGACGTGCGTTTTCCTCAGTCCTTGCAGCAAATTTAATGGAGGTTGGATATGGAATACAACCCTGCTTTTCTTCTTCCATGACCGAGATGTACCAGAAAATTCAGTTTGCCAAGCAGATATCGCGGACGAGTTGCGGGAGCTAATGGTTGTGGCGCGAGCAGAGGAGAAGGATGAAAATTTCCTCGAAAAATGCGCAAATCCGAACTAGCGGGGGACAGTGCAGATAACAAATCACTACCTGACTTTCAACCTCGGCCGCCATTTCGTCCCAGCCTCGTCCATGAGGCTGATTCCGTGTTTCAACAAGGCTTCGGCCCACCGCACCCAACAGTTCTTAGGGATGTCTCGTCTATGGAAACAATGAGTACCACGCATTAATTATTTCGAAAGTGCCCACTCGTTCGTTGGCCACTCGCAACACTTGACCTCAAATTCACGCAGGTTGGGAAGACATTTGGGGTCAAACTTGAGAAACAAGTCTTCCCATGCGGCGATCTGAGCTTTGTTCCTGGAATACAAATCTCAGCCGATATTGCAATAGAGAGAGATGAATGAACAAGCCTGGTCCAATATGGCATATCAAACTTGATTTTCACGAGCGACGGTACCGCTTGACGTGACTTCAGAGAATCGGCGGTTGGAGGCTTGCCCTAGCAACGAACAAGATGAGACACAGAAGCTCCACACGACCTGCTGGGACACACCAGTCCCGCGTGGCCAAATAATGATATGGAGCACAGATTCGGGCAAAGCTCGAATATCTTGAAGGTCAAAGTTTCAAGTTCGCAGAACGGGAGGGTGATTTCGGTCAATTTGTGACCATGAGCCTTGAAGAATGGTTCGAGATCCGAGTCGTTGCGGAAAAGCACGACACGCTTGAGAGATTTCAATCTATACGAGAACGCGTCGAAAAATAATAAAAATGGCCAGAAACATCGCTTACTTCATCAGCGATAATACTGTTAAAAAGGACTGGCTTGCCGATGAGATTTTCAGCTCTTCCAAGTTTTGAAGCCCATCTTCAGGTATGTTTGTCAGGAGGAAGCTGGTCGAACAGTTCCACCTCAAAGTTCGCAGGGCCGTGAAGTTACTCAGTATGATTCCTGAGGTCTGCTCTTTTGTTTCCATCCGCACGGAGAATTCCCGTAAGGTAGAGCCGGAGGATTGAGCCACCCCTTCAAAAGCATCCCAGGGAATCGCGGCCGAAGGGGACCACAGAATGGACAACGAGTAATCGCCAGTCGCCTGACTGAGTCGCACCAGTCCAGTTGTCTGCGAAAAGATCGTCGAATAGATCGTCGAATCGACTTTATTAAGCACGACATTGGAGCTGTTGAAATCTGCGTCCTCGGCTTCCGAGTCTGAAGTATCGTAATCATAGTCGCCGTGCTCAACAGCCAGGCTGCGAACCTGGGGCCCGATTGACGAGTTGGTCGAAAGAACAGAAGCGAATTTGATAAGGGCCGACGATTGTCTGATCGCGACATGCGCGTAATAGGACAATAGGCCCAGCCGCTGTGGAAATAATATATGAGTGCCACTACACGAGGAATATGTTCGAATGGACGTGCGTTAAATGTTTTTGATACCAACAATAGTGGTAGTCTGCGCGGGACATCCTTTGAAGCGGAATTATTGTCGAGCTCCGGAACAGACATTGCGAAATATAAAACACGGGCCCACACCGTGTCCTGTACTTCTTTGGGTGCGCCAGCCATCGGGACGAAAAACGGATTGAGGGAGGGAGGGATGAGGGGGAGTTCCGAAATAGGTTCCTGTGCTCTGGCTCTGCCTACGACCCTGCACAGAATAGGTCATTACAAAGATAAACATGAGGGGGGATTGAGGACTTGCGGTACTTCAGTAAATTTCAAAAGCGCCCTGACCGCTGGATCCAAGTCGCGGAGCTCGGTGTCTCTCAGTGACAATGGCTCTTTGATGTTGATGGATTTTAGAGGGCATTCTTTCAACAAAGAATACGTCCAGGATAGACTGTTGATACTGGGGATTCCAAAGGTGCACAACTTTTTGGATTTCGCCAAAGCCTGGATAACCTTTTCAGCACGATCCGTTCGACCATAAATGTACGGGGAATCGAAAGCGCGCTAGAAAAACGGCGGACCACTCAGCAAGGTACCCGACATTGGACAATGGATGGAAACGTACCAGACGGTCCCATTTTGATATCGATTTTATCAGAGCCTCTGACAGCTGTGATATGACTTTGTTCTCCAATGGTTTATATGAAACGTCCTGGAGAATGAGGCGAGTGGGATTGATTAACGGAAGTCCTTTGCATAATCCGTTGGTGTTATCTGAAGAATAAATTTGGAGGGAGAGGAAGAGATCGGAAATGTTCGGCGAGCATTTCAGAATGATATGCATCGGTGGCCCGTATCCTCCTTCAACGCGGAGTTTCTTGATAAACTGTCCCAGTTCTCCATTTCCGGACAGGGCGACAGAAAGCGCTTTCGCCTGGGCTTTCGATCGAAGGACGACGATATTGTACAAGAGAGGAGTGGCAACGCGAAGCCATGATTTGCACACGAGGAGGTAGGCAGAGGTGGATTCTGAATATTTGGCAAAGGGGGAGACGAAGCCGTTATGGCAGAACAGCTCGTCGGACACCTTTAATGCGGGAGAAAGGATCTCAGAAATGATCTCGTCTGGGAGCGAATGGTCCGACATCTGGAGACCCCCGAGATAAATAATGTGGCCGTTTAGAAATGGTGTCTCTTACAATAGTCGGCGGTCCCGGTGCTCACGCCAACGGTGAGGAGTAGCAGGGGCACTGGCTCGTTCAGTGGCGGCACTGGCAGAAAAGATGAGAACGCGTGACGTCACACTCACGTGAGTGGGCTTGGAGTGACTTTTTTCTTGGTTTCTTATTTTTATTTTTTTTGGTTTCTGCATTTCTAATACTTAGTCTATACCGCCACAAGTGAACTAACTAATAAGACGCGGTGGCCGTAGGCGCCAATAAATAAGGGGGAGTGCCGTAGGTGGGGGATCTAGCGGGAATGGTAAAAACTGTTGAAGTTGGGGTACTTGCGTGAGCCTGAGAGCTTGAAACACCGCAACTCCCTGAAACGCCAAACCAAGGCGGCTGGCAAGAAACCCCCCGGGGTGATTCACAGAAGGCGGTCCAAGTGGTCCAAGGAAATCATGAATCGAATCGCACCTCATGATTCCAAACCGCTCAAAAACAATTCCAACTTGACAATGATTTCAACCACGGTTCAACTTTACGTAAAGATGAATGTGGCTCTCCAAAGAAAAGTACGCTTGTTACAGGATTGCGAGGGAAATAGGTACATGCCTACATCACATTAAACAAGCCCATGGAACTCTGCAAACGGGTCGTCCTCGTGGGTGACCTCGCGGATCTCGGCGTTGCCGCGGATGACGCGCGCCGCGCGCGGACCGGCGAGGTGCTCGACAAACGCCAGGGCCATGTCGCAGCCTGAAAATTCAACGTTAATTCGACGAGTACATGGGAAAGAAGCAAGAAAATAAAAGCAGAAAGCCAAGCGCACCTGCCGAGACGCCGGAGCTGGTCCACACATTCCTAGAATCACAAAATACAGCGTGAATAAGAATGAAACAATACAAAAGTTTGGAGTTTAAACGCACCCGTCGACGACCCAGCGCGCCTTCGCGACCCATTGAATGTCCTTCGGGGTCGCAGCCTTGAATAGCGTCACGTCAGACGACAATGCATAAATAGCACCGGAATAAGGGAACACACCACAATCGGGCGATAAAACGCCTTGTTCGTCGTCGCTTTCTTGCCGGAAAGCAGCCCAGCGAACGCGAGGTACACGGCGCCGCCGCAGACCGACATGACGTACTTGGCCTTGGGCCCCTGCGCGACGAGGAATGCCATGAGGTCCTCCGGCGCCATGGACTCGCCGGTCTCAAAGTTCGGGATTGGGCCTGCAATTAAATCAGATTAAAATTAAGAAGCAAGGCAGGGTTTAAAATGGAAAGGAACGAACCAGCGGGGACCCAGATGATATCGTACTGCGTGCCGCTGCCCATCGCCGCCTTGTAGGTCGTCGTGGGGTTCACCGTCGGGGTGCCGGCTAGCACGGGCATAACTGGCTCCATCGTCGGCGCGAGGTACTCCAACTTGAGCCGGTAGGGCACCTCGCCCATCGCCTTCCCGAAGAACTCGTGGTCCGCGTTGTTCAGTGCCGCGAGGATCTCGACGTTGGGGACAAAGTCGGAGAGGGTGACTCCGTTGCAGATGCACACTGCGACGCTGAGTGTTTCGGGCATTTTTTTATGCGAGGTTTTTAAGTTGTGCGTTGAAATGTTCAAGTGGTGCGCTGGTTGGTTTTTTTGTGGTCAATGGTGGTTGAGCTAAATAGTATTTTGGTTGGGCTGGAGGTAAGCATACGCCTGTCAGCTCGCCGAGCAGACGCGCCATTCATGAGCAGATCCATTGAATTTGCTAAAATCGCATCTACCTGGGGTCGGGATGCACCATCAGAATCCGTAGTCGGACTGCGGACTATCTGATAAAAAACGGTTGACAGCTGATGGAGGGCGCCGAGCGAACGCGTACTCCGGCCCAGCAGAATTTTGGATAGCCTGGGCTCCGGCGACTTAATCAGGGCTCTGGCGGTGTTCCTCTGAGCTATAGCGGTGTTCCGATCATGCTCATTTCGTTCAGATTCTTGTCTTGTTATTGCCGTTCAGTGAGAACACATTTAATTTAATTTGGGAAGTAGCGGTATTCCTTGTTTTGCTCTGCGGGATGGCAAATATTTTCTTTGCCAAATATGGGCCTTGGCGGGATCAAACACGAATTCCTAGGGCCAATAGAAATGTTCCAGATCGTGTTTCATGGTGGGCAAGTGAATTCCCGAGTTTGATTCGGTGGGCGGCTCCGTAAGAAATGGTATTTGATTCGCGCAAAGCAGCTAACTAGTGGAATGCGCAGGGCATTAATATTGCACGCGTGTGTTTTGCTGAGGATAATCGAAGCAGTTGGTTCCGCAGAGGAAGAATCGTCGAAGATCCCGGGACAGGAGATATTTCAGCCTTCGTTCTTCGGGGGCTCGACACAGCCTGCGGTGAGCTTGAAAAAAGACGCCAATCTTGACTTCAGAGTCTCCGTGTGGTCTTGCGGGCATCCGGAACACCACACGCTCAAGCTCATTTTTTTTTACCTTCCTCGATCCCCCTAGAGCCAGCAAGATTATAAACGGCTCAGAAAACGACGACTCCAGAGTGGTGGTCCGATGTCGAGAGAAATTGCCGGCAACGTAAGTTTCTTGTATGTCTGACGAGCTTCGTTCGGACTAAGATGGCCTTGCGTTTTCCGCAAGACCTGCCATATCCATGTCGTACACCTTGAATTTGGACCCGATTGGTCCCACCCTGAGCACGCGCGCGTCCATCATGGTAGCGGACCACGCTGCACTTGCATCGCGGCTTGACTGAATCCTCAAGAGGTAAGTCGGAAAGGATATTCCGGCTGCGGTTTCCATTCGCGTTCGCCAGGTACTCATGCCCGCGAGTCGCCTGTGCTTTATCTACTCGAGCTTCGCCGTTTGCGTTGCCATAACCCGGGCCTGCTTAGCGGTGTCCGACGGAGAGTCTTTGTTATGTTAGCGCGTTTGTGGGATGGCATGGCATGGGATGAGAGGTGGCGAGTTCCCTTCGAACCACTGGCAGATGGCAACCGTGAACGACCGGATTGCGATGTCCGACGCGTGCCGTAGTACTGTTCCTGAATTTCCGGAGGACTCGTATCGAATGTGCATGTTTCACCAGCCAAAGAAGAGTGAAGCAATTCATCGCAACTTCAAGTTGGAAGAATGTTGAATACTGAGTAGAAAAAGTGCGTCCAGCAGGTCCGAAGCGCTCCTTGGACGTCTTTGCCACAAGTGCCCGCTGCGCTAGTCGATATATCCATTGTCCTCCAGCTTTTCAGTCTATGGTCGTCAAGTAGTTTTGTAGCCGCGTGAAATCGAGTCATTTGACCCCTGTTGGCGCGCCGAAGTTGGGCGCAAGCGGCTTGACGGCCTTGATTGAAGTGTCGATTCCCGAGCGGCAAGTGTAGTAACCTCGAGGTTTGTGCGCGCCACGTACATAGGACCTTCTCTCTCCCTAACTATCACCACTAGTTCTCGCCCGATGTTATCCCGCGCCAGAATGCTGCGAGCCAGCCGATTCCCCTCAGCGAGGCTCCTGAACCCCGGAATGCTCTCGCGGACGTTCTCGACGACGCTGCGGATGCGTAAGTCCACTCTTATGCCGTGTGAGCGTTCCACGGGAACGTTGGAGCCGGACAGGAAGACGTACACGGTCCTAATTATATTTGGTTTGCAGAGAGCGAGATGAAGCGAATCGTCGTGGCGAACCCAGTCGTCGAGCTCGATGGCGACGAGATGACGAGAATCATCTGGAAGGCGCGTTTCTCGGTTATGTGCTGTCCGCGAGTATTCTAACCCAACCATGTAGAAAATTCGGGAAGAGGTACGCGTTGCCTCTATCTTATCTATAGCAGCAGAATTCTAACCCCCGCCAGCTTATTCTCCCCTATCTTCAACTGGACATCAAGTACTACGATCTGGGATTGGAGTACCGCGACCAGACGAACGACCAGATCACCGTCGAGGCCGCCAATGCCATCCTGGAGCACAAGGTCGGCATCAAGTGCGCGACGATCACCCCGGACGAGCAGCGCGTGGAGGAGTTCAAGCTCAAGGAGATGTGGAGGAGTCCTAACGGGACCGTGCGTTGCATTCGTGTCGTGCTGCGCCCTTACAATGAGTTGTTCAGATCCGCAACATCCTCGGCGGCACCGTCTTCCGCGAGCCCATCATCCTCAGCCGCATCCCGAAGCCCATCCCGGGCTGGGTGAAGCCCATCGTCATTGGCCGACACGCGTTCGGCGACCAGTACCGCTCTACGGACTTTATCGCGCCCGGCCCTGGGAAGCTGCAGCTCGTCTACACCCCCACGGACGGCACCCCCGCGACCACCCTCAACGTGTACGACTTTGTCGGCCGGGGTGTCGCCATGGCCATGTACAACACCGACGAGGTGCGTTGTACCGCTCACTATCAATCTCTTGTCGCTCACTCACCAACACACAGTCCATCACCGGCTTCGCGCACTCTTCCTTCAAGATGGCGCTCTCAAAGAAGATGCCGCTGTTCATGAGCACAAAGGTCTGTCTACTCACTCGATTGTCTTTTTTTTGTGGTTTTGACAGTTACTGTCCTTTCAGAACACCATCCTCAAGAAATACGACGGCCGCTTCAAGGACATCTTCCAGGACATTTACGAGTCGTGCGTCTTTCGTGTCCATCCTCTTTTGCCGAATATCTACTAACCGCACGACGCAGCCACTACAAACCCCTCTTTGACGACGCGGCGATCTACTACGAGCACCGCCTCATCGACGACATGGTCGCGCAGGCCATAAAGTCCTCGGGCGGGTTCGTGTGGGCGACAAAGAACTACGACGGCGACGTGCAGAGCGACATCCTCGCCCAGGGCTTTGGCTCGCTCGGCATGATGACCAGCGAGCTCATCACCCCGGACGGGCAGGTCATCGAGTCCGAGGCCGCGCATGGTGGGTTTCTCCCTCCATCTCTCCGCTGGTTTACAGGGCCGCTGTTAACCAACCACTTCGCAGGCACCGTCACGCGGCACTACCGCGAGTACCAAAAGGGCAACGAGACCTCGACCAACCCCGTCGCGTCCATCTTTGCGTGGACGCGCGGCCTGCTGCACCGCGCCAAGCTCGACGACAACGCGCCCCTGCGTGCCTTCTGCGAGGCGCTCGAGGCCGCGTGCGTCGAGGTCATTGATCAGGACGGCGTCATGACCAAGGATCTGGCGCTCGCGATCCATGGGCGCGATATGAAGCGCGAGCATTGGGTGATCACGGATGTGTATATGGATGCTGTTAAGGTGGGTCTTGTCCTTTGTTGTGGATGTGGATACAGATTACTGATGAACGGCGCAGGCGAAGCTGCAGAAGAAGCTTGATGCAGCAAAGGCCAAGTTGTAATATGTTAGACCGTCAGGAAGGAAGGAAGGAAGGAGGATCTGCATGTACCATCCCAATCTCAATTCAAAGTCTTACTCAGACTTGGTTGTCCTTCGTACACAATCCATTCCTTATAATATTACGAAGATCGTGTTCTCTAAAGACGAACTGGAATGGAACGAGACAATGTAAAGTGTACACAGAGCATGGATGACAGACGAGCAGAACTAAACGACAGATGGTGGTGCGCGGGGACGAGACACTACACACCAAGCCCCGCAAGCTCTCTCCGTATCTCCGCCTCGCCCTCCATCTTCTTGAGCTGCGTCGCCTCCAACCGCTCGCCGCGCTTGGCCTTCTCCTTGAGTTCCTCGATGGCCTTGAGCTGCAAAGCGCGTTATCAGCATCTTATCCCATCCTTTCGAAGGGGAGCGCAACGTAACATACCTTCTTGTTAAGATTCCGCGCCTTTTTCGCGGCCGGATCCAATGCGCCGTCCAGCCCGCTCGTGAGCGGCGACTCTCCGTCGAGCGTGAGGTCCGGCGGCGGGATGTACAGCGTCCCGTTCCCGTTCCCGTTCCCGTTATGCAGCTTGCCGTTGGGGGCAGCCCCATCTTCGCCGTTCACAGGCGTCACCTCGATCGAAGGCCGCCCCGCACCCGCATCCTCGCCCCGCTCCCGCTCCCCGTTCGCCGCCCGCTCTCCCCGCTCGCCCTTCTCCTTCCGCTTCTGGTTCCCCCCCTGGTTCTGGTTCTGGTTCTGATTCCCGCCCTGCTGCTGGTTCTGGCCGTCCTCCCCGTCCTTCTTCCCCTTGCGCTTCCTATTGTTCTTCTTATCCCCGCCGTCCGGCCCCCCAGGACCAGGACTAGGCGTATGCGGCGCCCCAGGCACATGCCGCCGCCCGCCATTCTGCCCCCCGTACCCGTTCCCATTCTGATACCCGCCCCGGTCGCCGCCGCCGTTCTGCGGGCCGCCCGAACCAGGCGGCGCGGGGCTGCGGTTGTACACCCGCGGCGGCGTGGCGGTCCCGCTCGTCGGCACGCGCGCGGCGCCCCCCTCGTCCTCGCGCTTGAAGATCGCGGGCGTCGCGAGCCCGCGCGCGCCGGGCGGCCGGTACGCCCCCGCGGGCCGCGTCGGCGTCGGCTTTGCGATCGCGGCGAATTCCTGCACGCTCGCGTTCGGGGCGGGCGCGGCGGGGAGCGCGGGCGCAAAGGGCGCGACCTTGTCGACAGGCGTGGGGCGCCACGACGCCTGGTAGAGCTCCTCGATGGGCTGCACGTGCACGAGCGCGCCGGAGCAGTGGTAGATCTTGATGCCGTTGTCGACGCGCAGGCGCGGGGAGAGCGTCGCGGTCATGAGGAAGCGGCCGTCGGGAGACCAGTCGCAGTAGGACGTGTTGGGCGCGTCGATCGTGCAGGCCTTGGCGAAGGTGCGGCGGTCGAAGATGTCCATTTTGCCAGCAAGATTACCGAACCCGGCGAGGGCGATTAGGCGGCCTTGCGGGTTGAAGGATATGAAGTTGTGTGGCGAGGCGCCAAAGTCGTATATCGTGCGTACTCGTTGGTCAAATAACATCGTCTTCGCGGGCATAACTGGGAATAGTTTAATGACTGCCGACATCGGGCATGGAGGCACTCACATCCATAAACGACCCCGAACTCCTTTGAGGTCGGACTCCATGCAAAGTCGTGGATCGGTCCTTCCTTATCCAACGTAACTCTGCAATCAAAGTTGCCAGCGGCGCTGAGCAGGTACATCCCTGTCTCCCCGTAGTAACTCTTATTAGAGTTGTCGACCTCGGTCTGGGTGAGCAGCAGAACCTGCGTCCCCAGGTCATTCCACTTGATCTGAGATCGGTCCGCCTTGAAGAATGTCTTCTGGCAGGTGGGCGGGCTGTTGAGGGAGAGCAGACCGTATATCCTAATGCTCGCCGGTTGACCCTTTGAGAACAAATATAAGAACTGCGTATCGCGTGTCGTAAATACGCACCTTTTTCTCCGCGACGAACACCGCCACGGAAGGGTTGAGGCCGGGGCTCAACGAGACGCTCGTGGCGCCTTCCACCTTGAGCTTATCGACGACCCCCTTTGACCACTCAGAGGGGCGGAAGACCTGGATCTCGGGGCCTACAAGCCGGATGGCGTGCGACTCGGAGATGGTATATTGGAGGTCCCAGCCGTCCTGGCCTTTTTGGGTGAAGGCGATGAGCTCCTCTCCAGTAGAAGAGGAGAATACGCGGAGATTTTTGTGTTGCGACCCATCTTCGAGCTTGACAGGGCGCTCCCACGTCGAGAGATAAGTCCCGCGCGGCGAGAACTTGATATCAGCGACGTTGGGAATGGGGAGGTCCAGGAGAAGTTGGGCTCCCTCTGCTTGAAAGATCCGCACCCTAGAAAGAAAGAAAAAGATAATAAGCATTGGGTAACGGGGCCGCATTGACACACGACAACTCACACAGTGGGCAAGGCATATGCGTACAGCCGTCCGTCAGCGCTATAGTGATAGATCCGCGCGGGGATTTCTGGGACCTCGAAGTTGGGGGCGACGATGTAGTCTGGAGAGCCGCCAACGAGGCCAATCGATTTTTGCGCACGGACTGAAAAAATGCGGTCAGATCACGGAGTCGCTAAGGTAGAATGCCGAGATGTAAGGTGATAGAAATAGCCCGTTAGATCGCCCGAGGCAATGCGGAAAAGGAGGGAACGTGGCGCGGGCACAAAAAACCAGCGACAACAAATTGCGACTCCGACCCTAGGCAGGCATGTCTGGTTTGGGAGATGGCCACGTTTCGCCGTACAGTGGACAAACGTAGCAAAAGGGGGGCAAGTTGGTATGCGACACGGTGAGCGGATCTAGCCTAGTCCGCTCCCGCAGCCAGCATCCCATTTTCCGCAGATTTTGCCCAGAGTTTCCAGGCCAAAAAATGACTCCGGAATAGTCCATCCTCCAAGGTCGATGTAAGAGACCTTTTTGAAAGACATGACTCTTCGGTATCGACAGCAGGTGATCCTCAGAGCATTCCCAAGATCCAAATGACCCAAGCATCGTCAGGAGGAGTCTCCCCCCGAAAATTTAAAAAAAGCGGATGGAAAAGGGACTTCGAACAAGGGCTCGACTGACATGAGTATTGCTGGGAGAGTTCTGTAGCCATTGCGGGTATGTGGAGGTGGGGCAGAGGGGGAGCGTAGAAGCAAGCTAATGCTTCGGGATGGCGGGAAGAGGAAAGCAGGATAACTTTGATGGCTGTGTTTGCCTACAGCCTTCAGGGACCCCATCCCAAAATGGCATCCTGCGGATTCGACGGAAAGCTAGATCGACGCGCTAGAATTCCATTCATATTCTCTTGTGACTGCTTGGAGGAATAAATGTTTGTGAATTTTCTTGAAATTTAAAATTTAAAAAGGGTAAATTGAAACTCGGCGCCCGAGAGAGGGTCTATAAACGAACGTTGCTCCGCAGGCTATGTTTTCCCCTAGCCTCACGCGCTCGGTAAAATCGTCCGGGTGGAATCACGCCGCGCGACAACATCGTCTTGGACAGCGACCCAAGTTCGTTCGGCGACAACCTCGAACTTTGTGGGTGTGTTCGCTCGCACGACGCATTTGTGAAGCGACGACATCGAGATCTAGCACCTGAGGCGCAGACGTTCCTCCAGACATTCCCGATGGCACACCAGATGCTTCGGAAGCTCATACCGGGGCGTGGCGGTCCAGGATAATGGTGGCTTTTGGAACCTGTCTCAGTCTGATGAGCGATTCGGCCCGGGCATGAACAGGAGAAAAGTTAAATTGTTCATGTCGGTGGCTTGCTGATTCGGGAAAGACCTACCCGACGATTACCTGGAACCATCCCCACTCAAATAAGTAAATAATTCAGAAACATCAAGAGCAGCAGCTGAGAGAGGCCAGTCACCTGCAAAGATGCAGGGTCACCCATGAAAAGTTTGGCACCCTTCTGGTGGTAAATGAATTCGTTGAGCAAATTACCATCGCTGCGGATCGATATCAATGAGTTGAAGCATGCCTGGGACTTCTTGGCATCCTCGGCACTGGGCGCAATAATCTGGTCGCCGATGGTCAAGTGAGCTGCTGGACAAGGGGTAGCTTCGGAGGTGTCGCAAAATTTCAGCTCACATGGGGAATGAACAACCTACTCGAGGAAACCCTTGGAACGCGAGACCAGAGTCATCGGATTCGCTCAGTGCGAACACCAGGCCATCGTCCTGCAAATTGCCGGTAAGCCGGACAGGCCAAACAAGACGAGCGCAGCGGAATACAAGCGTCACGGTATCTGTCGTACAGAGCCAAAACCGAACCGCGAACAGCAGCTAACGAAAGAGTGGTATATTCACGGAGATCGTGAATAACCAGCGCACTGAGAGATCGTTGCAAGGGCTAGGGTTGCCGGGAGAGAACACGCACAGCCTTGAAAGACAAGGGACTGAGCACCTGAAGGATTCGGAGAGGCAGATGCGCGTGAACTGGACCTCAGCAGCTGGTTGGATCTGAAAACCTCAAACGCCAAGAAGAGACAGCTACGCAGATTCAGGCTACGTAGTTCCATTGCCACCTGCAGGACGAGTCTGAATGGTCAGGACTTCCGACTCAGCGCTAGCGCCAGCAGATTGATCGATGCGCGAATAATTCCGAATTCGCGACCAACGATCAAGAAAAAATGGTCTCAAGTAGTCTCTCGTATCTCTTGTAGACAGGCGCTACAAACAATTTTACCCGGTGTTGCGGTCAAGCGAGTCACGGCGTTTCAAGTCCACGCGGATGTGACGTCACGCGTTTCTTTGTCTTTTCTTCTCGGCTCTCCTCTTGTGACTCTCCTGCAAGGAAAACCGTGGGTGTACCATCGTAAGGAACACCGTACTAAATGCTCGGATTATATTCATTAATCCCCGGGTTTTCAGATGTCGGATCATCCGCTCCCAGACGAGATCATCTCTGAGATCCTTTCACCCGCCTTGAAGGTGTCTGACGAGCAGTTCTCCGACAATAGTGATGTCTCTCCCTTTGCCAAATATTCGGAATCCACCTCTGCCTACCTTCTCGTTTGCAAGTCGTGGCTTCGAGTCGCAACACCTCTCCTATACCATATCGTCATCCTCCGATCGAAAGCCCAGGCGAAAGCGCTTTCTGTCGCCCTATCCGGAAATGGAGAACTGGGACAGTTTATCAAGAAACTCCGCGTTGAAGGAGGATATGGGCCACCGATGCATATCATTCTGAAGAGCTCGCCGAACATCTCCGATCTCTTCCTCTCCCTCCAAATTTACGCTTCCGATAACACCAGCGGATTATGCAAAGGTCTCCCACTAATTAATCCTACCCGCCTTATCCTTAGGGAACTGGAGCACAAGATATTGGAAAACAAAATGCTGTCGCAGCTGGCAGATGTCCTAGTAGAAACGATACCGAAATGGGACTGTCTCGTCCGTTCCACTGATCGAATGTCGGGTGCTTTGCTGATTGGTTCTTCAGCGCGTATTTGATTCCCCGTATGCTTTTCCAAGGGATCGTTCCCAAAGGATTCTCCGGGCGTTGTCAGAATGCCAACTGTTGCACACATTTTCAATGCCCGAGAGCTTCAGTTTAGACTGGGTCTATCCCATCTTGCAAGGATGCCCTCTGAAAGCCATCATCGTCAAACACCCAATGACACCCGAACATCTCGACGACTTGGAGTTGGACCCAGCACTGAAGGCGCTTGTGAAATTCACCGAAATACCGTAAATTCCCCATCCGCCCTCGCGTTTATCCTTGTAATGACTTATTCTGTGCAGGGTTGTGGGCGAAGCCAGTACACCGGAACCCATTTCGGAACTCCCCCTCATTGCTCCCTCCCTCAATCCCCTTTTTATCCCTATGGCCGGCGCACCCAAAGACGTACAGGATACGGTCTGGGCCCGTGTCTTATATTTCGCAATGTCTGTCCCGGAACTCGACAACATTTCCACTTTGACTTCAAAGGGTGTCCCGCGCAGACTACCACTATTGTTGGTATCAAAAACATTTCACGCACGTCCATTCGAACATATTCCTCGTGTAGCGGCACTCATATTATTTCCACAGCGGCTGGGCCTATCGTCCTATTACGCGCGTGTCGCGATCACACAATCGTCGGCCATTACCAAATTCGCCTCTGTTCTTTCGACCAACTTGTCAATCGGGCCCCAGGTTCGCAGCCTGGCCATTGAGCACGGCGACTACCTCTACGACTACGACACTTCAGACTCGGAAGCCGAGGACGCAGATTTCAACAGCTCCAATGTCGTGCTTAATAAAGTCGATTCGACGATCTATTCGACGATCTTTTCGCAGACAACTGGACTGGTGCGACTCAGTCAGGTGACTGGCGATTACTCGGTGTCCATTCTGTGGTCCCTTTTGGCCGCGATTCCCTGGGATGCTTTTGAAGTGGTGGCTCAATCCTCCGGCTCTACCTTACGGGAATTCTCCGTGCGGATTGCAACAAAAGAGCAGACCTCAGCAATCATACTGAATAACTTCACGGCACTGCGAACTTTGAGGTGGAACTGTTCGACCAGCTTCCTTCTGACAAACATACCTGAAGATGGGCTTCAAAACTTAGAAGAGCTGAAAATCTCATCGGCAAGCCAGTCCTTTTTAATAGTATTATCGCTGATGAAGTAAGCGATGTTTTCGCCCATTTTTATTATGTTTCGACGCGTTCTTGTGTAGATTGAAATTTCTCAAGCGTCTCGTGCTTTCCCGCAATGACTCAGATCTCGAACCATTCCTCAAGGCTCATGGTCACAAATTGACCGAAATCACCCTCCCGTTCTCCAAACTCGAAACTTTGACCTTCAAGATATTCGAGCTTTGCCCGAATCTGTGCTCCATATCATTATTTGGCGACGCGGAACTGGTGTGTCCCAGCAGCTCGTGTGGAGCTTCTGTGTCTCATCTTGTTCGTTGCTAGGGCAAGCCTCCAACCGCCGATTCTCTGAACTCGCGTCAAGCGGTACCGTCGCTCGTGAAAATCAAGTTTGATATGCCATATTGGACCAGGCTTGTTCATTCATCTCTCTCTATTGCAATATCGGCTGAGATTTGTATCCCAGGAACAAAGCTCAGATCGCCGCATGGGAAGACTTTTTTCTCAAGTTTGACCCCAAATGTCTTCCCAATCTGCGTGAATTTGAGGTCAAATGTTGCGAGTGGCCAACGAACGAGTGGGCACTTTCGAAATAATTAATGCGTGGTGCTCATTGTTTCCATAGAAGAGATATCCCTAAGAACTGTTGGGTGCGGTGGGCCGAAGCCTTGTTGAAACACAAAATCAGTCTCATAGACAAGACTGGGACGAAATGGCGGCCGAGGTTGAAGGTCAGGTAGTTATTCGCATCCGCATCCCATCCCCCACTAGCTACGCTTCGCGTTCCATTTTTCGAGAAATTTTCCATACTTCTCGTCCGCCCGCGTTCCAACCATCAGCTCGCTTAACTGGTTCGCGATATTTGCCCTGCAAGGCGAATTTTCTGGTGCATCTCCGTCTTCGTCAAAGAACAGCCCAAACTGATGGAGGTTTCGAATGCTGAGCACGCCTGGCACCCAGGTTTTTTCCAAGATATCGATATATGAGCCGAAACAGCTGCTGTTGTTCCCGCTGTTCCATCTGTCGAGCTCGAAGTGGAATACGAGACGTGTGAGGCGCATCTGCTGAAGCAGCGGGAACACGGCGGGCCAAGGCGGCACGAAGGTACGAGTGCGGTAGCTGTGATGCAAGTAGACGCTGCGGATGTCTGGCAGGCAGTGCATTTCTATTCCTTCGAGGAAGGCCATCTCGAGCTCGCGGACCGAGAAATAGAGGGTGTTACGCTGGAGCAGGATCGGTTGTGCTTCGAAATAAACCTGCCGGCAAGCGCAGAGCAGCTGGGTGAGGATACTGTCCGCCCGCTCATCCAGCGTCTGGGGGTTAACGCTAGGAAAGTCCACGGGCTGGTAGCATGTTGACCGGACCTTGTCGGGTCCAACGAGCTGAACATGGACGACGCGCCCGCCCAGCGCTTCCTCATAGATACACTGCCGAACCTCGAGGGGGACCTTGAGCAGCAGGCAGTTTGGGGGTTGTTCTGCTACGACAACCTGTTCAATGTCGATGCGAGTCGCCTTGGGGGTTCGCGGGGGCCGACGGGGGTAGCGGGGAGAGCGTTTCACGCAAGTTCTTCTTCTCCCTCCGCCGAGACCTCGAAAAAGAATTACGCCGCAAATGCACGGACACAAAATAACCATTGCACAACCTTCCAGAACCCAACCGATGGCTGCCGCCACAGATCTTGCAACCATTTATTTAGCTGCCAAAGTTTTGAACCCTGATGAACGGCGAGCAACACTGGCCTTACGAATCGTATTAATCGGTCTGCGAGCTTGAGTCGATGGAGGCCAGCGTCAAAGCCAAAGCTTGAAAGCTATCGTGCTGCGGAATTCTTGCCTCGCTAGTAAGGCTGTGTGACACCGCTTTTAGGTTGCCAGCGGCACAGCACACGTGGAAGCCCTGAAGACCGCCAGTGGGTGGTTTTGTTCAAACTTGAAAGGACGTCGCGTTACTTACCAAAAGAGTCTTTCCTAGATTTCAAGGCTCAATACCATCGCAGACGGGAAATGGCAGGAACCCACAACATGAATTCGCCTCTTTGAAGTAACAAGGTTGGCATGACTGCTCGGGAGTAGCCAGGAGCTCGATTGGGATTCCGTAGCCGCAGGGCGGTGAATGAATCAGGTATCTAGTTCGATTCGTGGATTCCACACCGTTGTTTGAGAGCAAAAGGGTCACGATGATGGTCTCCTCGGGCGAACACCTGAGCCTGAAATTTTGTTCCAATCGATACCTCAATGTATATATATCCTCTGACGTTCGAAGCTCAGAATAGCAAAGTGCACGTAACCACTGACCGCGTGTTAGAGGGCACCTGGTGGAATCGAGGTCTTTGACACGTCGCGAGGAAATCTGTTATTTTTGCTATCAAATCAGAGTCGCGAACATGCGGAACCGTTTGGCTGCTCGCGGGTGGCGAAGTCGCGACACAGGAGGTCGAAAGATATAGAAATGCTGTTTTTTAAGAACTGCCAAACTGCAGCGGACCGGCTGCGAGAGACCATCCATTTTGTTTCCAGATTCCAGGAACACTAGTGCCTGTACATTCAGATACTTTCTGGGCCCTGGTCTTCCTAAGTAGGACCGTGCCGTGTAATTCTACCTACCTACCTTTTCCAGAGTCGAGGGAGAACCAGGATGGATGGTCGGAAGTTGCTGATGGATTTGGTGCCGTCCATGCGTCCGAAGGTCGTGTACTGTACTATTACGACCAAAGGTTCATTATTTTTGGAATTTCCACTCACCGAGATGACCAGAAATTTTTCTTTTGAATTAAGGTGATTTTTAAACCCATTCTGAATGTCACCGTCACCTGAACTTTGGTCGTAATAGTGCAGAACTCTTGGCAGTTGTTGGAGCGACAAACACGTGTGAACTCCAATGCTTCTCTTCCGGATGGCTTCTTCCAACCGGTACCGCTGTTATCGAGCTCTCGAAATCGCTGCTTGTCGGACTCCGGGGTCCCTTTATTCGCTGCTGGTGTCTTCAGGAATTGTTTCTGCACAGAGGAACGAGTCGTTGAATCAGGTTCCTCGGGATCTACTCGGGGGCTTGCGAATATTCCTTCCATTCGCCAGCGAGATTGCCCCAGGTCACATGTCGCTAGCTAACGCTGCGGCATTCTCGGCATAGATTCAAACGGTTCACGTTGGTCAATAGTATTTTGGAGCTTTCTGGCATGGGGACTATCTCCCTTCTCCGAATCCGCGTTAAAGGTTCCCAGGTCAGATTTACCGTTGCGTGGAAGAAGACCTGTATTGCGACAATTACATGGTTCCATCTTGATAAGCGCAGATTTACTAACTTTGGCCGGATTTTTCAAGTTCCGGCGAACTTTAGAGCATATGCATCATACAATGGGACGTATGGAAGCACCATCTCCACACACTATATAAATTCTGGGGTAAACGGAAATGGTCTCCAGGTCCTCTCCTCGAGCAGACGCGTCTTACCTTTACTGTCCTGACCATGTTCTTCGCTGCCTCCCTCCTCACCTACGCCCTCCTCGCGACCACCGCGTTCGCCGCCCCCCGCGGTACCGGTCTTGAGGGTCGCGTTGCTCGTCGCCGCGAGAGCCGTATGTCGGGCCCCAGGCTCCCCTCTACCGGTATCAACAGCCTCGTGAAGAGCAACGTCACCCATGCTGAGGTCAGCTCCAACTGGGCTGGCGCTTCCTTCGAGTCCGCGGCTGGTACCTACAAGTCTGTGACAGGCCAGTCACTCTGCTACCCCGACCGAACGCCGGTCTTGATGGTTTTTTTTTTGCAGGCACGTTCGTCGTCCCAACCCCCAAGGTACCCAGCGGAAGCTCGAGCAGCGGCAGCTTTGCGGCCTCCGCCTGGGTCGGAATTGACGGTGACACCTGCGGAACTGCCATCCTGCAGACTGGAATCGACTTCAACATCGACAATGGTCGCGTTTCCTTCGATGGTACAGAACTTCCTTCTGGTGCGGATGGTCCTGATATTTTATCTGTAGCTTGGTACGAGTATTTCCCCGCCTCCTCCACCGACTTCACTGGTACTCCCTCCCCTCCCCTTCTTTTATTTTTCTTGATTTGTTTTCCCCTCGTCCAGGTATCCCCATTGCCGCCGGCAACACGATCAAGTTGACCGCCACCGCCGCCTCCACCACCTCGGGAACCGTTACCATTGAGAACGTATCCACTGGCGTGGTATGCTCTGTCTCCTTGAATATTTTCCTACCTCTTGACCTCCCACCAGACCGTCTCCAAGTCCCTCACTTCTTCCGCAAAACTCTGCTTGGAGAACGCGGAGTGGATCGTCGAGGACTTCGAGGAGGGCAACTCGCTCGTGCCCTTCGCTAACTTTGGCACCGTCACCTTCACTGGTGCGCAAGCCACGACTGAGTCCGGCACTGTCGTCGGACCCACCGGCGCTGTCATCATCGATCTCGAGCAAAACAACAAGGTCTTGACGTCCGTCAGCACGGGCTCTACGTCCGTGACCGTCACCTACGTTTGAAGCTGTTGTAGAGAGCAATTGGTAGCTGAGATGTAGAGACCAATCCGTAGCTGAGATGCGAATGGTGTGATTTTAACGAAACTCGTTGATGTGCACTATAATTGCAAAGCGCGAGTACTGGGTAACGGAAGGAGGACACAAAACTCAAATGGGGTCGGAAAGCTTTGATTGCTCAATATCAGAAAGGACATGAGATGTGGGGAACAGACATTTAATTTACAGCAGAAATTCAAGAGGTTGAACTCGAGTTGAACCTCAAGTTGTGCCAAAATTACCCCTTTACCCAAATAGGAGCCGGCACCGGCTTTGCAGGTTGCTCTGAAGGGACAATTATAACGTGCGTGGAGATTCCAAGGAAGATTCCGATAATTCGCATAACTTCACGCCCAAAGATGGAACAAAGAACAAGGACGTATCGATCAGTGCACGCAGAGTTGTCAGTCTCCAGGCCGAGACAATCGCGTCGCCGCATCATCTGATCGATTGATGCGCTGTTGTCGACATGGTCCAGCCTTGGTTTGTTTTTCAGGGCACCTCGGTCTTTGCTCCCTCTCGGCTTCGCCCTGGAGTTGGATGAAAGTTTACGTCCGATGTTCTGCAAACTCCACGCAGTCGCTAAACCGGCTGTCGTTCTTGATTAAATTTGGTCTTGCGCTTGTCTGTAACAGTCTCGCTCGGCTTTCACCTTGTACTTTTAGCGGCCGCCGTGTTCAGTTCCCGCCCTATTGCATACATGCATACGCCGTCTGCACCCGAGATGCTTTGGTTTTTCAGATGGTTGATGACAACAAAGCGCCGACGCTTGGACCGTCTTAAATGCTGCGCCGGGCTATATAATGGATACGGTCTGAACGGTCTCTTCCCAATCTGCGCTCAATTTCAATTCCATTCCCCCAATCTACTATCGACTCTTTCCTACGTGCAATAATTAAATGCCACGCTATCCCACCATACAGCAGGCTCCTGCATGGACACAGGCCCTGGAGCAGGTATGCTTGTCGCTGGCTATGCCACTTGCCTTCTCAGACTGAACGCTGCCATCCAGGTCCAGCGCCTCGACGCCTGCGCCTTCATCCCCGGAATATATCGCTTCCCGACCCCGCCCCCCACACCCGCTGCGATTCTCAGCGGTGCATATCGCGCCGAAGCCGAGTGCATCGAGTACTTTCCCCGGCGGCCCGAGTTTTGCGGGCGACCATCAATGAGCATCTCGTTTTTGGTGCATGGACACCCTGCGCCGTACCTGAAGGATATTTTGAAGGATCGCGTGCTGCTCGACGGCGCACACGACGCGATCATGGCAGATAATGGCTGGTCCCGCACACGATGGGTGCTCGAGGTCCGTTTCGTTCTATTCGACCTCCGCGTATGTGCTGACGAGTTTCCAGTGGCCGGGTTATAATCATTCCCCCCGCGGCTTGGTTATGGCTGGCCTCAGCCGTACAGCGCTCGCGAAGGAGGTGGCCACATGTGTGGCAATATTTCTCCGCGATGCGGCGATGGGGCTTGCTCCCCTCAGCGAGAACAGCCCATGGTCAGCGCACAACGTGCATTTTGGCGACGTCCGTCTGGTCGCCATGAATTATTATGCTCGCGTTTGGGTTCCAGTGCTCGCGTTCGACACAACCTGATTATATGGTTTTCAAATGATTGTAATTATTGCTCAAATTATTGTATCTATTATCCCGACTATACTTCCACACCCAATCTTACGGTCATACGCAACAAATCTAATAATTCATCCGTTTTCACTCGTATAGCCGTCTGTTTCACTATGCATGTCTGTCTATCTGCAGAAAACTTTCAGCTTCACCAACTCTGGCACGTGCCACCAAGATCCATTGAACCTTTTCATTATTTTTGCACGAACCCAGCTTTCGATGAACATTGAATATTGAATATCAAGCTCCGGAGATCACCGTGTCTATTCCCACGGCCAAGAATTTCCGCAAACACCCACAAACATCTTCGTCTTTGATAAAACCGTGAATGGTACGAGCGCATCGGAATTCACCAATAGCTTCCTCATCGTATCTGGCTGACTGAACTCTTTAGACGACTTCGGAGGGTGGGAGCTGTTTTTGATTCGGCCTGATCGATTTTTTTCAACTCAGCGGGATTGAAAGCGCTGACTTATATGGTTGGATGTGAACCTTGCTCCTGTTTTTTCCCTACGATCAGGGGTGTATCGGGTAGGTAGGCAGGCCTCACGTCCTCTTGCTTCAGCGTGTGTAGTGTGGCAGTGCTACTAGGCTGCGTTGGACCCACATTCAAGTTTGACCTCCACCCTGTCTCCGCCCAGCCTCGTAAGCGTTTATTTTCCGTGAATCCTGCTCAATGACATGATGTATTGCAGGGCGATGGCTTCTTTGGCTTCTATGATGGTCTCTAGGACCAGAGCCATGTTCGTGAACCTCATGGAGTTGGTAGCGGTCGCTCTAGTATGCCTCCCTTTTGTGCCTTGCCTCATTTACGGTAGTCGCCTTTCCGAGAGGCGATTCCGTCGGCGAGAAGCAGCTCGGCCGCCTCCGCCTCCCCTTCCCGCGGCGCGCATCGATATCTGGCAGCGACCTTGGACTGAACAGTCCCAGAGCTCTCGCCTGCTCAGCCTCCCTCTAGAGCTGCGACGGTGCATCTATGACCACGCGCTGGGCGGGCGACTGGTGAAACTCCATATTGCTGCGTCTAAATATCACAAACACTACGTGATCTTCTCGACGTGCTACGAGCCCGTCGAGGATCCAGACAGAATTCTCCGTCTCTTGATCCAGCCTCCGGCCGACGCCATTCCTGTCGCTCTGCTGTTATCGTGCCGCCAGATCTACCTCGAAGCGCTGCCCATCCTCCACCAGCGAAACACCTTCTATTTCCTGGCACACGAGTTCCACACCGCCGTCGTTGCGGCGCTGGGGCGGTACTGCCTTCCAAACCTCCGCAGCGTCTACCTACGGCATGACAGTGGCATCACAGCGCTTGGTAGCAGCAGGCCTATACACCAGTACGACTCACAGTGGCCCGCCATGTTTGCGCTGCTCCGGCAGATGCGCCTCGAGAGTTTGGTATTCGAGCTCGACCCGGACGTGGCCATTGACGCGGCGGAGCCCTACCCGCACTGCACTGTCTTGGACACCGCGTGGGCCCGCGGTCTCCTCAGCGTTAGAGGCCTGCGCCGTTTCACGCTCCTCTTCGCAAGAGGAGGTCTCCCGATGCTTCCGGGATTCAACGATAGCCTGCTGGAGCAGCTTCGGGCACTGTTGACGGACGAAAAGGCGGACGAGCAATATGCGTCGTTTCTTGCGGGAAATTTGCCCTGGCAGCGGCGGGTGGAAACAACAGCTCCACCGGAAGCTGCGGCGGGCAGGGATAGTGCATCCGGCCACGATGCATAGTATATTTACGTATCTTTGGGGAGTGTCGTTTTTGCTCAGAATAATGATGAAATACTGAGCCCTCTATTGTTAATGGGTGACTCCTCTGAAAAATCACCCTTCCATGGGATAAGCTTTCACGGAACAGCGTAGAATATTATATATTGCTATTGGCGCGAAACAGGAAGCGGGCTTGAAACATACGCCCGCTAAAGAAAGGGTGTTTCGATTATCATTTTATTTTTCAGAAAAAATCGGTTTCGGTTTCAACTCTCTACTCCCCCTCAGAGCTTTTAAGTAAGCGCCTTGCAAGTTCGAATTTGCCGAGTTTCAATTTCCTCCCCCCGCGACGCGTTTCAGTCACATGTCCATGGCCAAGATGGCGTAGGCAAACAGAACCAGAGATCAAGGTGTTCCCGATATCCTATCTTTGGCCTTTGCGAGATGGTCTGGGGCGCATAGTATCGGCCCTGGGCGTGTCCTGCAGCTGCGAAATACGGTACTACGCGCGCCTCTCTTCCCCAGCCTTTTCTCCGACTTTTCTTTCAAATTTCTTTGTCTATGCATAGTACAGAGCCTTTTCGGTCGACTTCCATCCCGCCGGCGACCTCCATCCATCCTCTACCAGTGTGTTTAACCATCTTTGGATGATGTAAGGTGCTCAGCAATATTCTAGGTCAAGGGGGAGGACAATGGCGGGACGTGCGAGATATGCGGGGTATACCTGCGAAGGAACACCGATCTGCCCCGACACATGCTCACTCATTCCAAGGATAAGGAGTCATTGTATGTCCTTCGAATCCAATATTTTCCGTAGTCTCACTGTGTGCAGAATGTTTCGGTGTCCAATGGACGGGTGTGGGCATCAGACACTGCAAAAGTCGAATCTTGCCACACATATCCGCACCCAGTGCGTTTCTCTGTTTCCCGAGCGTTATTTTACGTCCTCACCCGCCTCCAGCACCCGCGCGAAGCCACACAAGTGTCCCGAGCACTACCCAAATGGCCTGAAGTGCGACTTTAGCACAGCGGACCCGTCCTCACTACATCGGCACCGCAAGCGCAAGCATGGGTACGCCCCGCGCCCGAAGTCCGTTCCTCAGGCCGCGCGGTCTCGGTTTCGTCTGTACGTCCCAGGCAAGGGGGAGATAGAAATGGAGGGCGACGATGTGGACGCCGAGGGGGAGCCCGTGTCTGAGTGCGAGTCGGAGGAGTCGTTTGGCCACCGGGCAGAGGGTTCGAATGCGGCTACGCAGGTTGCTACCATCGGCGACGCCAGCGAGGGTGCCGACGGTGCCAGCGGAGGCGGGGAAGACTCTGGTGCAGGGGTCGAGGACGATGAGGACCAGGACGGAGAGGGCGAGCCCGAGAACGAGACGGAGCCAGTCCCGCTGTCTCACATCATGAACTTCTCCTCCGAACGTACAGAGCCGCCGCCTTCCCTCGACTTCAACTCGCTCTTACCCCGAGCGGCGCTCGAGAACCCACCACCGCCCGGACTTGGCCTCATACTTGACCCCCCTGCGTCGGCGTCGGTCTTTGCCAACATCTCGAACACCCGCACCTACGTCAATGCGCAATAGTGCTTTATTCTGCCAATGTGGGATTGACCCGAATGGCCGATGTCCTTATCTTGTGATCGACACAAGTACTCAAGTTTGGGTCTTGGACGACACAACAATGAGCACTGCGCGAAGGTGATGATGGGGATGTTATCACAGTTCATAATCTCAATGAACGCCAATTGTATCTAAATTCATTCACTTGTAATATACCATGAAGACGGCCGTGTGCGTACTGGCCGCAAGCGACCCTCAGGAACTCCCGCCGCGTTTGGGCATTCGTTAGTGGCGACTTGAAGACTTAACGAGTACAAGGCAGATCCACACGCGTGGTCTAAGCGTCATGTCGCGTGGTCAAAGGGCTTGATCGCCGGAATGCGTAAATCTTGATGAGCCTGGGTGATCCTATCGCCACGGATCCTTACAAGCATGATGTTTCTCGCTAGAGAACACAAAGAGGGAGCTCGAAAAGGGTTGAACCATCTTGCAGGGTCGCTGAGGCGGAAATGTAGTTGTGATTGTCTTCGTCGGTGCTCCAAGAACCCAAATTAAGACAGCGGAGTTTGAACTCGATTTTCAAACTAACTTACGTGTTTGATATTTTCTTGCAAAGAATTATTGTGTTTGGAGTGGATTCTGAATGCCTTTCTGTCCTCAAGCGAGTTGAATTCGGATGGAGCACAACTTTGTGGAGGTTTAAACCAGATGCGGTCCCGTGATCGGCAATGTTTAAGCACGCGCTTTACGATGCATCTTCAACTAATTGGAGGCCTTCACTGGAACTTTGAAGCTTGCGTTGGAGCTGGAAATATTTTGCCGAGGGTCAACAACTGGACAATTGCACAACTTCCAAGTTGAGAATCCAGGAAATTATGTCATCCGTATGAAGCGGTGTGTTAATATTGTCCGAAAATATGTTATTGCCTTTTCAAGTTATTGATCCAGCCGAAAGCTGCCCTTATTGAGTCAACCCATCTTCCAGTTATGGAACAGGCTACACTTTTTTACCCTTATTTTATTGAACCAACGTCATTGAGGTTGTTGATCTGGCATCTCTGAGTTATTGAAACAACCTTTTTCAGTTATTGAATTCACACGACTTTTCATGTGGTCACATTAGTATTGAACTAGCCCAACTTTAAAAGGTCGTGGCTATTGAAACAGCTACACTTTTATCCAGGTCACGTTATGCAATTGCCCTTATTTTCAAACTGACCACACCTTTGAACAGATTGTGTGACTGAGACCCTTCAAAAGGAGAATTGAAAGCATGACAGTTGTAGATAATAATGGCAAAGTACCTTCATGCATTTACAGCCCTTTGCGGTACAACAGGTGCGGCCTGTTTTTTCTTCCTTTTTGGGCATTTTGTAGTCCCCACAACTAGGACACTTGCGGCGGCCTCAGTTCTCGTCTGTTTGCATTTCATATAGGCTCATTCGAAGCGCATTTAAAATGCGCACACAGTAGTCTCCTCATATTTTCTGTTTTGCATGTAAATGTGCTTCTTGAGCCCTGAAATAAGATTTTCAGTGACTTTTCTGCGAATTTCCTACTAGAACAGGTGTCCTGTCCTCAGTTCTTGGTCTTTTTCCCTGTGGAAAGGCTCCTTAATTGCGCACACAACTGTCTCCTCAGATTTTCTGTTTTGCACGACCAAGAACTGAGGACAAAACACCTGTTCTAGTAAGAAATTTGCAGAAAAGTCACTGAAAATCTCATTTCAGGGCCCAAGAAGCACATTTACATGCAAAACAGAAAATCTGAGGAGACGGTTGTGTGCGCATTCCAAATGTGCAATTAAGGAGCCTTTCCACAAGGAAAAAGACCAAGAACTGAGGACAGAACACCTGTGCTAGTAGGAAATTCGCAGAAAAGTCACTGAAGACGCACATTTACATGCAAAACAGAAAATCTGAGGAGACGACTGTGTGCGCATTTTAAATGCGGTTCGAATGAGCCTATATGAAAGGCAAACAGATGAGAACTGAGGCTGCTGCAAGTGTCCTAGTCGCGGGGACTACAAAATGCCCAAAAAGGAAGAAAAAACAGGCCGCACCTGTTGTACCGCTAAGAGCTGTAAAAATATATTCTCTCCTGTTACAGATCATGACAATTTTGTTTTCAACTTCAAGTTTTGTGAATTCCCGGGTAAGTACTAAGAGTGCTGGTTGAGGGACAGTCTAAGTGATAAAGGCTGACAGGAATGATAAGCCCAATGAATGGAAGAAAGGGCGAGCACTCCCCTGGGTCCCCAATACAGAAATTTCACTCCAGAAAGTTTGGTTAGGTCCATGATCCTTAGTGGCGCTACATCAATAATTCCGAAATTAGGCTGGGTCAATTACTAAAAAAGGCAATAACATGTTTTGCAATATTGTCAGGAGACACTTTACACATTTATTCCCATGCAACCCTTTTTCCATCAAGCCTATTGTTACTCTGTAAACAAACAACCCAAGAAAATTCTCAACTGCCAGAACCATCCTGTTAGGGCTCTTGGCACTAACTCTTGGTACTCCGATATACCAGGCAATGTGTGTATGAATTGCAAAAGATACAGAGTATAAAGTAAGAGTAAAGTGATAAGAGTTAAGTATTGTAAACAAAGGTACCAGTATTTATAGTAGAGGCATTGTCCTTGAGTCCAAATCAACCATAATGTTAGTAAATTAATAGAGTGTGTGAGAAACTTATCCTAGATAGGAAAGGTGGATTTAGACACCTAAAATTCTCCCCCATTGGTGGTGTAGTCACCAAATCCCAAAAAGCCAAGAACCAACACAAACGAACATGCAGATGCATGAATCAAGATGGTGTGGATGGAGTGGATAGTAAATGATGTGTTCCAAGAAATGGTGGCCCTGGTGGGAATGATGATGGGTGTAGCTGTGAAGCTGTGGCAGAAGCACGTGGGTGAAGACGTGGATGTGGTTGTGGTGCGTTAATGGAATCTATTTGCTTGATGACTCGTGTTCTAGACCTGTCCAAATTGGACCAAGGTGTATCAGCAGTGCTAGCAGAGGCAGGCCCAGCAGATGTTGAGGAAGACATATGGGAGGTAGCAGATTCCATATAAACCAATAGAGTTGTAATGGATGAGGTGTGGAATTGGAAAGGCACTTGATGGGGGGGTACTGTAGTATTTTGTTCAACTTGTATGTCCCGCATCTGATTTGATTTGATTTGATTTGATATTCTATGGTAATCGTACCTGGCCTATTTAGGCTACGCGATTGTACTCTACCTAGTAGGTAGTTGGGAGTTTTGTATGCTACAGTGAGTGGTATGTATGAGTGTCTATTTATATAAGTAGAGAAATAAAAGTTGGAAGTCGTCGGTGGGAAAGATGATGGGTATTAGCTATCGTGATACAGTGGGAGGAGCTTTCAAGTCTGGGGGAGCGAAGGTACAGGAGGGGTTGTATAGGTAAGGATGAAGGAGATGAGGAGAGAGAGAAGGAGAAATGAAAGAGAGATTATATACTAGAACGCAGTAAGGTAGGGTAAGCGATGACGATGCGGAATGAGAGAGGGAAAGGAAGTCAGGAAAACCGGCCAGTTGCGATAATGAACTCGACGAGAGTTTTGAGGAGCTTCTCGTTCGAAAGAAGCGATCTCACGTCCACCCATCACACCATGGAATCTGTACGAAGATTTTTCATAAATCACGGCATCATGACCAACCGGTATGAAAGGTTCAGGGAAGTCACAATTTTCTGCCTTTTTCTCAGGGAAAGGCTGTACCAGCTGCTCATTTTCAGAACAAGACTGTAGGTGGAAAGCCAGTATAAGGGACTACCTACTCATCTAATACACTCTGTTGCCTGCTTGGTGACTTTTTTTCCCCTTTGGGTGGTACACAGAGGTAAGGGGTCAACCAACAAGGTTGGCCTTCCCAAACCAGGTAAGTATGGGGGACCCGTGGACCCCCAAGAAGAGTGAGTGTTTCCACCCCTGAGGAAATGCCTTATGCACTAGCCTAAGCTGTAGTGTGGGGCTCACTCCTGCCTAAGGTTCCCTAGGGGTAGAGGTAAACCTCCAGAGGTCAGAGGTAAGGTCGTCAGAGGTGGGGGTAGAGGTCGGGCCATTTCAAAACCTCCCAAACATCTACCCTACCTTGGGAGGTTCAGAGGTACTGAGAGGTACTGTGGGCAAAAAATAATTTTGCAATGTCCTCTCTGGTGTAGTGGTAGTTGCTCACTTTATTGCCTTGGATCATGGAGCAAGCATGACTTGGTTGGTGATAAGGAGTTCCGGGCAGCTGTACAACAGAATATGAAAGGAAGACGGCTTAGGATTATCTGATTAGGATTATTTTGATTTTTCTTATTACTATTACCATGTATCCTGCTGTTTACTTATATGTCTCTGCTATACGGTCTATACTTGTCAATTGCAGCATGCATGTCCGGACCAAATTCAATGTGTTTCTGCCCTAAGGACCTCTAACCTCTACCTCTACTTCTCACAGGGGTTGTGTAGGGGTAAACCTTGGAGGTACTAGAGGTAAAGTAGAGGTAAACCTCTGGAGGTCAGAGGGGTAGGGGTAGAGGTTGGCCTCAAAATACCTCTACCTCTACCCCTGGGGAACCTTACTCCTGCCTTTATCTATTCCAGCCGTGTCGCCCAATGGGTGGGGACAGTGGTCTTGACCCTATCAGCAGCTATACCCACTGAAACCTCAGGTTCTCTAAGCCAGTCATCTGGCATTTGATCTTCATCCTTGAGAATGCCCCTCCATGTACCAAGTACCAAGAAGAGAGCAATAGAGTATTGCTTTCCCTACTTGAGAGTATTGGTGAGATTGTGATCAACCTCAATTCACTCATTCATAGCAAACACCCACTTGTTCCAAACCTCATGGTCTGATGGTGGGTCCATGCCCTCTCGCCCAACAACAAACTCGCAGCAGAGTTTCCAGATAAGGTGGGTGGATTCGATCATAAGAATCTTGTAAAGTCTGTTGTCAGCTGCTGATTTTCGCCCATCCACACACTCCGCAAAATGAGATATGTCAGGCCTCCTGGAAACATGACTGACACCAGGAGTATCAGGAAGAATATGATACAGGCTGGAACTGAACCTGATATGGCCGGGGTCAGGGAATCTGATTCCGTGACTGACACAATGTGTATCGGAGCAAGTTTCTTGGCCTCTGACACTTGCCGTGTCAGATGCCGGTTATTCATCCCCAATAATACTCCTGACAGCGAAGGTGTCAGGCGTAGCATCAGGTGGACGTAATCCTGAGTGATTGGTAGACACTCCCTGGCACAATAAGCATCAGGCTACCTGATCCGGATGATGGCCATTTCTGGCTGCTGGACTCTTATTGTGTCAGTGCTTTGTCCCTGATGCCTATTGGGCAAGTAACAGGTAAATGGTCCCTGACACTCGAGGTGTCAGGCGCAATATCAGCTCCAAATAAATGAGGTCTGACATGCTGGGTGTCAGAAGAGCAGGAACTACATCTGATGTGGTCTGTATCAGTTACCATTCCAGACAACATTATTTTTTGCATGTCAGGGGAAATCCTGAGGACACTGACTTGACTTCCGATACTACCCATGTCAGGTCCATTTCTAGAGACCCGGATACACAAGAATTTCGGGAGTGACAGTGAAGGACGCTAGGCCCAAGCCTAGTATGGCCCTTAGGGTTGGGGGCTGCCACGTGTGACCCCTCTTTGTCCAGAGCTCCTCTACCAGGCCCCAAATTTCTGCCTGTCCAGGCCGGGTGCATTGGAGAAGAATATGCTCTAGGCTCTCTGAGACCTGGCATGTGGGGCAGAGCTCTCGCTCTTCAAACCCTAGGATATGTTTCCAGTACTTGCCTATTTGGAGAGAGCCATGTAGGCATCTCCAGAGGAAGCTTCAAATTTGTTATGTAATGTCCTTATGTCTTACTGACTTCCAGATTTTCTCAGGGTCAAGGAATGGGCATAGAGTCTTGCCACTGCAGCCTGGACCAAAGCAATATCTTCCTCTGACACTTTCCTTGCAATGGGGCTGCATAGGGCTTTAATTGCTCTGTAGGCATATATATATATATAGGAGCTTAAGTGAGGGTGGATACTGGATTTTTTCCTTCATCCAGTAGTTTAATCCCTTTCAACAGTCTTTGGATGGGGTGTGAGGTTAAAGGGGACATCCCCCTGGTGCGGAAAGCTAGTACCTGCTAACTCAATGGCTGCTTTGCAGTTTGCCTTGTCAGCATTTTTGCTGGCTAGCAGAAAGTAAATTTGGGCTGCTCTTAGCAGAAAGTCAATTTGGGCTGTTCTTAGCTGGAGCTCCAATACAAGGGAGAGAAATGCTTCCCCATTCTGTACACCGATCCAACCCCGGTCTTCCCACATATGGATTTTTCTCATGATTTTAATCATGGTGTCCCAGCTGCTTAGGATGTGCAGGGGATATTCACAGGCGAGTTCCAGAGAGCCCGTATTGTGCCCAGTATCATTGCACATGAGAGGGCTTGTGGCAGGTCTGTAGGGATCCTCATGCCTGTGTTCCGAGGGCCCATCAGAGCAAAAACAGCACCAAAGGCTGCCTTTGCATCTGCATTTCCGGGTTTGTGGCAGGCTGCATCAATATATATTTTTGTTGGTGTTTCCCGAGGGTTTTCTGCTACCATGGGTTGAGGTGGAGCAGGTGCAGCCAGCAGGGGTGTGGTGTTGGTGAAACCCTGCAACCCTCAGTAGGGCTTGTGATCAGGTTGGAGTCACGGAATTCATAGGTCTCTTCCAATTTGCTGAGCTGTGGTAGAGGGCCAACATCCTGGTATTGTGTTCTGGGGTCCCACTTGGGGAGGATTTCATCCAGTTTCTTCCCTGCAGCTACTGCACAGGCAGGTATGAGCAGCTTTCACCATGGTCTTGCATGTATTCTGTACCTTTACAGTGTCAGCACACTATGTGTTGTGGACCATCCATCTGCACCAGTATTCTAACTGCATCCCTTGTACAGTGGGCTCCGTGGGTCTGCCTTAGGCACTTGCACTGAGGCTTGTTGTTCAGCTGGCGTACATCTGGGTTTTTCCCAAAGTGATGGAAAAGGGAGAGCAGCTCCCTCAGCTGGGGGGATGGGTTCAGGGTGATAAACATGACTCCGAATTTCTTCATGGCATCCACCATTTCCTTTAGGTGGGTCAGTAGTTTATTTCACAGTGGGGAGGACTTCTGTAGGAACATGTTCACATGTGAGCTTTCCTGGACCTGTGAGGTTGTTTTGTCGCTTCTGGCGACCTGAGTGTTGGCCACAAAGGCCCATGTCGCCCGCTTGCTCAGGTCAAGTTTGAGGTAGGACTTTAGCCTCATTACAGGATTTGAGGTCAAATAGGTTCTCACTCAGTGATATTTACCCTTGGTCAATACTTGCTGAATTTCGAGCTGTTTGCATTGCACATTCAACATTTTTTGTGCATGTCTTGGGCAGCTATTTGGACGGCTTGTCAAGGCCGCTTCAGTGGTATGAAAATTTTTGTAAGTCACGCAGTCACACCAAACCTGTACAAAAGGGAAATTTCGTACAGGTGTCACACCTGAAAACCCAGTACAAGTTGAATGAAATACAATAGTATTTTTTGATTTATTTGGTGCATTGTGGTGTGGAGGTGCCTATCAGCATGCTTGTTGCATACACCCATCAGGGAGTTGCACATGAGCTCCTCCTCAGGTATTAACAGCCATGATTCATTTATTTCCCTCCTCTATTTCTCTCCATTGACATATTCTCTTGATCCTTCCACTTCCTTAATATTTAGGTCCTCGCTTTGGATCCTCAATGTATACCGGCGCAACATGTGCATCACCAGATACACAAACTCAATCACATGTCCATGCTAACAACAAGTGAGACACGTGTATTTCACAATATATTTCGAAGGAAACAAGGCCTGGCTTTTCTCTATATTCTACTTGACTCCCTGATCCTCTCTCATCACTCATATATTTTTCTATCTCATCTCACAGTACATACTCCTCCACCCTACTGATACAGAACTTCACATGACACTGTATCCAGAGAACCTTGCTTGCTCAGTATGTGCTGGGAATCAATGTGCCCAGAGACCTTGTCCACCTCCCACACGTGCTGAGGTGGCAGCACAGTCTTCCTATTTGTCTTTGCGCATTCCCTGGTGTGTTGGGTTTGATGGTGAGGTTAGTGTGTTGTCTCTTCCCTCATATTCTTCCATTGTGTCTCAGCAAGTTTCGTCAATGTTATCGAGTACAAGTGGCCTAGAGACAGGCCAGTGTGTCATTGAGTATCCATTCCAGAGCTAATTATTGTCCCAGTGTCTCAAAATCTGCAGCCTAGGGTATATTGACAGTCTTCATCTCTCTGGTTCACCCCCAGACCAACACTCTCTTTGTTATATCTGTGTCTGGAAAGAAAAGGAAACAGCCAGAAGGACGGAAGGCCGGACAAAGGGCCAGAGGGCTGGATGGAGGTCCAGATGCAAAGGGATGCCACAGGGGTGAGAGGGTGCACCAATTAACTTGGTCTCAAGTTCAAAGGAGAAAATGAGAAGGAGGTTGGACGATGGAGCAATGTGGAGGCAAAGCAGGTTAATTATCAAATAAAGTTACATCTGAAGTAAATATGTATTTATACTAAGTACAGAGATAGTCTGGATGTGGATGGAGAAGTAAGTAAAGACAATATGGATATGCGAAGACAATAAGAGAATACATGTGGGCATAGGTCATATGGTTGATAACAGGCAAACACTCAGTAAATCATCATTGCATGAAAATCCTGAGGTGTGTCAATGGCTAAGGCCGGACATGACAGTGAGAGCAACGGACACGAACCGGAGTACAGATGACGTGTCCAGACAGAAGAGGAGTCGGATCCGAGGATCCAGATGGAGGACAGAGGACAGAGGAGTCCGGAGAGAGCCGGAAGGTGAAGGAAATGCATGGTCATAACAGTATCCCCCTCTTGGGGTTCCTTGCCCCAAGGAACAAAGGAACCGAAAGGAATACAGACCAAAGGACAGAACCAGACCGATGACTTGATGACATGTGAGAATGGAAGTGTACAGGGTGGCATGTGATGGTGAGAAAGTTGCCATGGAAACAACAACTTTTTTCTCCTCTCACCACCATGTCGTCGGCCACCCAGAACAATGACAACCCACCACCACCACCACCGACCAGGGGTAAAGGGAAGAACTGAGAGATGACACCAGACAGGGAGGCCCGGGAGGAGGAGGAACACAAGGAGGAGGAAGTGTGCCAAGAGGGCACTGCTGTGGAAAGGCGGGCTGCAGATCTGGCAGTGTTGACGCCCGAGGAGTGGAAAGCGTGGGAGGAGGTGGAAGAGCAGAACTGGAGGTACGCCTTTTGGCTACAGGAGCTTGAAAAGGAATTGGCAGCAGCAAAATTGCGTGCAAAGGCATGGGAACTTCGCAGCCATGTCCTAGAGGGCACAGCCACTGAATTCAATTATGCAGATATACTCTGTTGAGCGGAATCCCCGGACATGAAGGACGTTCCACATGAGCAGCTCGGGCCCAAAGACCACAGCATGGAGCTGGAGGAGCTGGAGACGAGTGGAAAGAGGAAGCAGAAGGTGGATGGTGAAAAGAAGCTGTGGAAGAGGACGAAGGAGGAAATTGAGTGGTTTTTGGCGATGGAAGGTAAGTGATGGATTTGCCTGGTAGATTTTTTTCAGATCCTGATGTTAATTGGTTAATAGCTTGTGAGAATTGCCACAACCACGGAGTCTGGTGTGAGATCACGCACAATGACAACATTTGCATCTGCCAGGAATACTGGCGCAAGAAAATCAAGTGCCCACTCATGCCAGAGAGTGTGGTCCATTGTCTGAAGGTGAAACTGGCATGTGTCAAGGCGACAAAGGCCAAGTTGACAATGATCCGAGGACGGACAGATCCAGAGGTGCTGCAGTCACATTGGACCCAGATGGACAACATCTGCGATGTGCTGGAGGAAACCCAGCAACACATATTCTAGCTTGAGGCCTCACGCAATGTCGACTGCAAGTTGATGTCTTTCTGGGCATGAAATGTCTACTGGAGCTGTGGCAATTCAGAGGCTCGCAATTTCCTGCTGGAAATTGGAGTCCCATTCAACACCCCACCACCAACTTCTGCTCCAGAAGTTGACAACATCTGAAAATGGATTTTGCGTCAACTGCCTGCATCAATTCGGGATTCAGAGGATTCAGAGGATGAACAGGGCAAGCCAGAGGATGAGGAGAAGGATGAGGACAAGCTGAAGGATGAAGAAATGGTTGATGTGCTGGAAAATGGATGCACAGAGGAGCTGGACGTGCCAGTCGAGCTGGAGCTGATGGAGGTTGATGGTCTGGTGTATGCACTGGAACCAGAGCCCACTCACGGACCAGCAGAGGTTGGTCTGTTCATGGAGGTTACTCCAGGTGAATTCATCCAACCCATGCTGTTGGAGCTGATGGTGAAGGAGGAACAAGGCACAGCGCTCAGAATAACAGACAAGGAGTACAAGTGCCATATGCTGGAGCTGTCTGCCAGTCGGAAGGTGAAGAAGAAAGCGGCTGAGAAGAAGATTGAGGAGGCAAAGAAGAAGGCAGCTGCCATCAATGAAGACATTTGATGGCTCCGAGCAGAGCAGAGTGCAGTGTTAGAGGATGTGAACACGCATGCAGCTGCGGTGAAGAAGGAGGACAAGGAAAATTGGGTGCTGCTCAAACTGCTTCCGGATGGGAGCAACCTCGCTGGATACCACCTCACTTGGGATGAAGGTCACTTTGTCTACAAGTTACTCAACGACAATGAGCCAGTTGCAAGTGGATCGGGTACACAGCTGGGGTTGGAGCTGAAGGAATCATGATGGGGAGCAGAAATGAACAATTAATACATAAACAATTGTAAATCAGAAACGGACATTTGTAGAATAGTTTTCTTGAGTCCGAAATAAATGTTTTCTTGGTCATGAAGCGTGTAGAGTCACCGGCAAGATGGAGTAAGACCGGAGGGATGTAGTCGGAGCTGTTCCTATTCGGGTCTGGGCTTGTCTGGATATTGCTCATAAAACTCCGTCAAGAGTTCTGGAGCATCCAAATCAAAGGCCGGAACCTACTGGTACTGTTGTCTGGTCAAAGACCATCCGAGCCATTCAACATAGTACTGGAGTGAACAAGGACAGCAATGTCGGTCGATCTTGGAGTCAAGTATAGCCAATAATTTGAAATGCTCATCTCCATCAATAATCTTGACCAGTCTGGGTGGAACTTGTTCGCATCTAGGAAATGGGTTCAGGAAATGTCATTCTAGCGCTGAGATGTGAAAAACAGGGTGAATGTGTGAAAGGGCTTTAGCCAGATGGATCCAGTAAGACACCAGAGGTTTTCTCAATGACTTTGTATAGTTCAAAGTGCGTCTCAGAGAATTTCTCTGTCAGCCAGGTGGTTGCAATGAACTTGGTTGACACAAAGACATGATCTCCAACCTCAAGGTTCGGGTCTGGAAGACACTTTTTATCAGCAACTTCCTTGTAACGCTCCATAGCAATAGTAAGTTGCGCACAGAGGTATTCATGGACAGATTGGAGGTCGTAGATGTAGTCCTGGGCTTTGTCAACATTGTTGCCCTGGACAGTAGTCTTGTGGAAAGTAAGTGGGGGATGATAACCCCTGTTAGTGAACGGAGATATGCTGGTCAATGTGTTTGGAACATTGTTGAGTGCGAACTCTCCGAGAGGAAGGAGCTTGGCCCAGTTGTCCTGTTGATACCCATAATACATTCAGATGTACTGTTCGAGGGTTTGGTTCATGCATTCCGTTTGTCTGTCAGCCTCTGGATGGTGGCCAGACATAAAGTGCATGGTCATATTGAGCAATTCACCCAATGCATGGAAGAAAGTAGAGACAAATTTTGTGCCATGGTCGGAAGTGACATGGGCTGGGACTCCGTGTTTGGAACAGAGGTGAATGAGGAAGTGCCAGCTAAGTTGTATGGAAGTGATATGGAAATCACAGGGGAAAAGAATAACCTGCTTGGATGCACGATCAACAATGACACAAATGCAAGTATACTCGCCGGAGAAGGGAAGGTTTTCAATGAAGTTGATAGAAATGGAATGCCAAGGACAGAGAGGAACTGGAAGTGGACAGAGAAGACTGTATGGCTTGTGCCAAGGGGCCTTGTTGTGCTTGCAGTGAGTGCAGGATTTGCAGTAATCTCAGACAAAGTTTCAGATCTTCAGCCAGGCATCTATATAAGAATCGAGAGTGGTTTGTTTCTGACCACACAGTTTGGTCCGATATCCGAGGCTCCACGGCCAAATAAGCCACACTACCCACACTGCCACCGGCCCTCTCTCCACGTCACTCCACACCTCTCTCCACACTCGCGTCCCATGTACCTAGCACGTTAATATATCGCTTTCCTTTACCTCTTCTCTACCCATCGCAGGTTGTGAGCCTTACCTGAGAACCCCAGCAAATTGAAATCCCTTGCAATCCGAAATCCCCATAACTCGAATCATCATGCGTTGTTGCCTTTCATTCAATTTCGACGCGTTCTGACCCCCCCTTTTTGCATCAAGCCCCAATGGAAACTCCTCCTACCTCACCTCAATGCCAACAGCGCCACACCCATCAAATTCTACGGGATAGAAATGTATCTGAAGATAGTAGCCCCCACCGTCGACGCTTGCCGTGTCCCGGCTCTGAAAATCGTCCCCCATCGCCACGGACGACATCTCCCACCCCTGGAACCTTTAACGCGCGATCATTAGCCCAAAGGAAACGTCGTGCACGTGAACAAGACCAACGGGAAGATCAGCCAGCACGTAAACACCAGCGTAAACGCTGTCCGCAACCTGAGCCTGAGCCTGGACAGCTTCTCAATGCATATCAACTGGGACAGCGAAGACGACGTGATCGGGAGGCTGCCGCACGAGAGCAGGTATGCATCCCGTCTCCGCAGTCTTGCTTCAAATTTATTCTTCAAGGCCCATCGTGACGGACTATTGACACCCCCTGCAACACAACAACGAGGTGCCGAACATGAAGCTGGTGCGCATCATCTGCACCTTCATGCTGACCTGTGTTGAATTTATTTAAAAGCCCGTCGTCTGTGTGCTCCTCCACCAGCAGGACCTCTTATGGCCGCGCGCCGCGAATACCGCGACCCTGAATCTCGCCACGATCTCGGACTCATGAACGTGGCATGCCCTCACTGTGGAGCTCTCCACTGGATTGATGAGCATGTGTCCCCGTCATCCGAGTTTGCTCCCCTGTTCGGGATGTGCTGCAATAGCGGCAAGGTGCAGCTTGATCGACTGGATGAGCCTCTGCAGCTACTTCGCCGTCTGTTAATAGGATCCGATGCCCAAGCTCAGGAATTTCGTAGCCACATTACTCAATACAACGCGGCGCTAGCATTTACTTCGCTTGGGGTCTCGGACGACAAAAGCGTCAATCGGTATGGTCCTAATGCCTGGGTCTTCCGCATTCAGGGCAATCTCTACCACCTCTCGGGTGCACTGATGGCGCCTGATGGTGTAGCGCCGTCCTATTCCCAGCTGTACATGTACAATCCCAGTGTCGCATTACAGCAGCGCATGAACCGAAACAGCAATCTGCGGCAAGACACCATGGCAGGTCTTCAGGCCATACTTGCAGACTCGCACCAGTATGTCGACATGTACAAACAGGCTTATGAAGTGCTCGAAGAGCTCGGCGATGATGTCGAGACCACTGGAGTCTGGCTCCGTGCCATACCTGGCACTGACCATCGGCGCTATAACTTGCCTACTGCGGAGGAGATCGCCGTCATCCTTCCTGGCGATGGATCGGCTGGTGATGGGCGCAACATTGTTCTGCATAATCGGATGCCCGGCGACTTTCCCATGCAACGCATTTCTGACATACATCCGGCATATTCCCCTCTGTTTTATGTCCTGCTCTTCCCGCACGGGGAGAACGGCTGGCACCCGCATCTATTCCTCAATGAGCCGGAAAAAGAGGAAAGGGGCAAAACGCCCGGCCGTCTTTCCCAAACGCGATATTATGCATTCCGTTTGTTCTCGCGAGATGGCGAATTCTCTACTATCCTTCATGGAGGTCGTCTCCTCCAGCAATATATGGTGGATGTGTTCGCATCCAGCGACCAGAACCGTCTCAGCTACCTCCGACATAACCAGAAAAAACTCCGTGCTTCTCTTTACAACGGACTCGAAGATGCAATCTCGAACCATGACGAGGATGTTGATCTCAACGAGCTTGGGAAGAGGTATATCTTACCGTCTTCTTATATCGGAGGACCTCGCCATATGCAGCAACGTTATCAGGATGCCATGGCCATTGCCCGGTATTATCGAAAGGTAATTTCGAGATTTATTGCAGTCACATTATCCCAGCTCACTGTCGCATTAAGGTGGATCTATTTATCACGGTTACCGCGAACCCGCAATGGGTGGAGATCACCCGTGCGCTACTACGCGGTCAAACCTCATATGACCGGCCAGACTTGGTCGCACGTGTCTTTCAATTGAAAAAAAAGTGCATCATCGCGGAAATCCACAAGGACGGCATATTTGGGAAGTGCGCGGCTTTCGTATATACAATCGAGTTCCAGAAGTGCGGGCTCCCACACATGCACATGCACATTTTCCTGAGGCATCCGTACAAACTACTCAGTCCCGAGGACATCGATTCGGTGATATGGGCAAAGTGGCCGGATCCAGAGACACAGCCGAATCTTTTTGAAGCGGTCCAGAGGTGCATGGTGCATGGCCCATGCGGTGTCCTGAATCCCCGCGCGCCGTGCATGGAAAAGAACAGATGCACGAAATTCTTTCCAAAGCCTTTCCAGCCTCGCACCTCCATGGACACCGACGGCTACCCACTGTACCATCGCCCCGAAGATGGCTGTGCCTATGAAGTAGGACGCCATACGGTCGATAATTCCTGGATTGTTCCATACTCCCCATATCTCTCAGCCAAATACGACTGCCATATCAATGTCGAGTGCGCGGCGACAGTCAAATCGATCAAATATCTGTTTAAATACATCCACAAAGGAGGCGATCGTACCACTCTCGAGATAGATCGAGACGAAATCAAAACATACATCAATGGGCGTTATATTGGTCCACCAGCGGCAGCCTGGCGCATTTTCCACTTTGATCCCCACACCCAGAAACCCAATGTTGTATGCCTTCCGGTCCATCTCGCTGGCCAACACATGGTCACCTTCAATGCGGGCGAGGATCCTGACGATGTACTAGAACGAGGTGCAAATGAAGTCAGCAAACTGGCTGCCTTCTTTGCGGCCAATCGAGACACTGGTGCACTCGGGGAGCTCGCCCGACAGCACACCTACCAAGAATTTCCGCAGTTCTTCACCTGGAAAGACACCTTGAAGCTGCCCAAGTGGTCTGAGTGCAAATCAGGTTCTGCGTTGGGGCGCATGTATTTTGTCTCGCCATCGGGCGGAGAGCGCTTCTACCTTCGCACTCTTCTCACTATAGTGAAGGGGCCAAAATCTCATGATGATTTGTATGTCTACGAAGGTACGCGGCTTATCTCATTATACTCAACGAGATATCTAACAATTTTGCGTTAGGCGTACGTTATCCTTCTTATTGTCAAGCCTGCATGGCCCGTGGCATTCTACAGGATGACGGCGAGTGGCGGCACTGCTTATCAGAGGCCACCGAGATGCAGACAGGGACACGCCTTCGTCAACTGTTTGCAACACTGTTGTTATTCTGCAATCCGTCGGAACCTGCGAGACTGTGGGAGGACTTCCGTGAGCACATTTGTGATGACTTGGCGCATCGGCTGCGTCGCATGGGCTTCGATAATCCACCTGATACTGACATCTACGACTACGGGCTTTTCCTCTTGGAGAAAATTCTTCAGGAGTCTGGACGATCCCTCCCAGACTTCAAGATGCTGTTGCCACAACGAGACTGGGCTGCAGCTGCAGAAAATCCTTTGGTCGCAGAGCAGCTGGATTATAACCAAGCCGAGGAGTGTGCACAAGCTACCACCAATTTCGAGCAGATGAATCCCGATCAACAGTACGCTTTTCACCAAATTGTTGACTCAATAGAACAAGACCTCGGGAAGACATTCTTCCTTAGTGGCGCCAGTGGAACCGGCAAAACCTTCGTATACAATTCCGTTGCCAGCCATCTCCGGGGTGATTATCACATAGTGCTGTGTGTTGCATCCTCCGGAATAGCAGCTCTCCTGCTTCGTGGGGGTCGCACTACACATTCAATGTTCAAGATCCCCATTGATGGCCTCGATGATGAATCCACCTGTTCCATCCCCAAGGAGAGCTCGCAGGCAGCTCTTCTTCGGCTCACAAAGCTGATTATATGGGACGAAGCCCCCATGCACAATCGTAAATGTCATGAGGCTGTCGACTGAACCCTGCGGGACATTATCGGCAATAATTGTCGGTTTGGCGGGATCACCTCCGTACTTGGCGGAGATCCTAAACAGATTCTTCCCGTGGTGCGTAAAGGAACTCCGGAAGAAATTCTCGACGCATCCATCTTCCGCTCCTATCTGTGGCCGAGTATTGAAGTCCTCACCCTCACCCAAAATATGTGCTTGGATATCGGCCCAGAGGAAACACAGTTTGCTCAGTGGCTGTTGGGGGTCGGCGACGGGACCCACAACGACGAGAATGGCGAGATAGCTCTCCCTGCCGACATGATCACCCGCGACACCAATGCTCTCATCGATTTTATATTCCCCGGCATCAATGGACCTACCCCCCCTCCAAACTACTTCCTCGAGCGCACTATTCTTGCGGCCCATAACGGCGACGTCGATGGCCTTAATGAAAATATCCTTGATCGCATGACCGGAGAGCAGCGTACCTTTATCAGCGCTGACAGAATTATCACCGAGGCAGGCGCAGATGACCCGCAAGTCAACGACGCAATGCCCCCCGAGTATCTGCGATCTCTGGATGCGTCAGGTCTGGCGCCAGGTGAGCTCTCCTTGAGGGCAGGATGCCCTATCATCTTGCTGCGAAACCTTGCCCCATCTGCAGGGCTTTGCAATGGAACACGGCTGGTGGTTCGTCGAATGTCACCACGCGTCCTTGAAGCAGAGATCCTCGGAGGAGAGCACAACGGCAAGACTGCTTTCGTCCTGCAGATCATGATGACCCCTTCTGACGATACCAACGACTTCGCATTTGTCCTTTCCTGTCTACAATTCCCAGTTCGTCTGGCATTCGCCATCTCGATCAATAAAGTGCAGGGCCAGTCAGTGCGATATGTGGGTGTTGATCTCCGGGTGCCTGTGTTTACCCATGGCCAACTCTATGTTGCGCTCTCCCGTGCCACATCCAGGAGCCGTGTACGAGTGCTTTTGCCAGATGGAAGGGTTGGGCGCAATTTAGATCAGACTCTAAATGTAGTTTTCCCTCAGGTTTTCCAGTAACACAGCAAAAGCCAATGTACTAGAGTTTGCTTTTGATTTACCCTAAAATACGAAGATCCACACGTACTTGCTTCAATGCGCTGAAATAAAATTTCCAGAACCGCCACACCAGGACATATTACGCTCTTGACTTTGTCGAGCAAACTCACCCTCTGCCAGAATTGGTGGGTGGTGAGGTTACTCGGATCTTACTCCCCGTGAAGCATCCCTCCATTAATTGAGGTTTAAGGTTGAACATTGACTCGGGTGCACCGTGTATTAATCAGGGCTGTGTAAAAGTTTTCAAGGCTAACACAACCAAATTCATCGCCTGCTTCGATTCCCCCATCTCGGACGCCATATGAATGCACAGATATCTATGTGCTGAGTTCCTCGGCCTTGCCACTCTACAATTTCAGACTGGAATTCTCATGTCAAGAGCCCGCCGTGAAGTAATTGATAAACATGTTCTCACATTTCTGGCAACGGTGTGCGGTGAATGTTGCATGGTTTCCGCATTCGAGACCTGCGAGAGAACTTCTGTAGTAGGTGGGAGTGGCTGCGTACACCTGATATTCAAATTGACTGCCTTTCAAGGTTGTTAATTGTGAGCTTCCAACGCTTGCAAGTGCTCATACCTGGTGGATAGTCATAATTCTGTACAGTGGTAAAGTCATCTGCGATTTGGACGCTGACCCATTTAAAGAACGCGACGCACCCGACCCTTTGTGGGCAACTCCCGACGCTTAGCCCGGTCAGCATTGAACATCATTCCACAACTCCGCCGCTCCGAGCCTGAGCTTCATTGCTCAACTCCACCGCTCCAATGCCCCACTTCACGGTAATGTGATCTTAGCAAACCCGCCACGGTAACATGACTAAATCTGTCCACAGTTGGAGCGCAGGTGCAGACGGAGAGGTTTAGGAATTTTAGCAAGGGTTATTAGCGAGGGTTCATCTCCACGCATCTCCACTGATGTACCCACTACACCAGCGTATAAAGACTGCAGCTTTTTTCGACGTGCTTCTCACTGCTTCACACTCAAGAACTCATAATATGCCTTCTGCTACCTCCCTTATTGCTATCGCTGTCCTCGAGAGCCCATGGGTCATTCCTCAGACGAAGACAGTCGTTTTCGACGGCCAGATTTATCTGGGATCTTCCGAGCCTGCTCTCATCATGTCCCTCCGCTACTTCAATGGCACCGACATAGCATTTGCGGGTGTGGGCTGCTACAGTGTCGTGATCCACGTACGTGTCATAACAATTTCCGCCAAGACATGATTATGTATAACACAGCTCCTCGCAGCCGGCTCGCACCCTGCCCACCATTGAAGTTTATTCGGAGGAGTTGACTCCACTCGATTACCATGCCTTTGGCGATATAGTCTCGGTATGACCATCGTTCCTCAAACTGTATGAGCCTCACAGATCCATGTAGCTCATACCCCTCGGGTCACCCGAGAATTTCGACCTCCAGCATCACCCAATTGTTCACATTTGCGGACTTCCGACCAACATTGATAAGAAGAACACGACTTTCGATATTGTGACTGAGCAATATCTGTCTGCCACAAAGACCTCCGACAATATTTTTCCTATCCGTTGTTTTTTTCCCGGCCACAGTCCGTTGGGAAAAATACAAGCCAATCCCTACGACAGGAAGGCCTGTTGCGATTGAAGGACGTTTGACAGGTGTTGAACGTGATGGTGACCGCACTGTGAAGTACTTCATTATCAACTTGGATAAGGTTACCTTTCCTGGCTCTGCTACCTCTAACACACCCAAGGCTAAAGCAAGTCCGATGAAACCCAGTATGTGCTATTTCTTTGTTGAAGTCCCAACTTGGACTGAATTGGATATTTGCCAGTCAATAACGGTGCACCTGCGCACCTCAAATTTACTGGATTCTTGGGCGCTAACAGTCAAGCCGAGTCGGAGCCACCCTCTAAGAAGCGTAAGACAGCGAGTGATCGTGGTGCTGAGGAGGTCGAAGACAAGGGAGAGGGTACATCGACGGGACGCCGTGCAAAGCAACATAATTAAATAAACCGTTTCAAACTCACTTACTATGTCTTCCAATGTAATGACTTAAGAATTGTATTTGAGTAGCGAAGCACGGGCTCACTGCTAGTAGTTGTGTCGAATGAGAGCCAGCATATGATTCTGTCCAAAATGGCCTGAGAGTATGTGATCATGCTTGTTTTGTAAAACACATACATGGAGAATGTCCAGAGAGTCACCCAAAACCTGTGGGACATAGATCCGGTTGTTGAGAAGTAGAAATCTGGTTGGATCTGTGGTCCAGTGCGAGCCAGAAGGATCGGACGCTGCGGAGGCAAGTCCGGAAGTAGCAGCTGGGTTGTCCAGATAGTGGGAAATGATGTTGCGGTGAAGCTGATCAACATCCATGATGGCGGAGGCTCGGAGACAAGCATCTTTAAGTTAAGCAATGTGGATAATTGATCGGACATGAGGATGAGCTGGAAGTTCTGAGGATTGATTTGGCTGAAGGCCGTATCCCCCTCTTTTGGATAGATGTCCCATCGTCTAGTCAAAGTATCAGGTTTACCTCCGAGTTTACCCAGTTGGAACTGGATCACCATATTACAATAGCAGAGATATTCGGACCAGCATACTTGCCAACGGGTAAGGGTTTTCGTCGTGGCAAAGTACTCAAGGTTTTTGTGGTCCATGGCAATGTTCACAACTAAAGGAGCCCCCTCGAGATAATGATGCCAATGAGTAAAGCAATCAAAAATAGCAAGGAGTTCCTTATTGTGCATGTCGTAGTTGAGTTCCAGAGCCATGAGTGTCCAGTGTTGGAACGTGATAGGGTGAAGTTCCCTGTCATCTCTGTTGATGGAGAGAATGCCCACAATAGTGTAGTCGGATGTGTCCACTTCAACTGTGATCTGACAGCCGGGAATCCAGTGGTGGAGGACCAGAGCATCCGTAAATGCACTCTTGAGAATGTTGAAAGCCGTCTGGCAAGCAACTGACCAATCCCACTTGTAAGCTGGGTGAGTGGAGTGGTAATGCTGGAATAGCCGTAAATAAAACACTGGTAAAAGTCACAAAAACCGAGGAAGGACTGAATGTCCTTAACTTTCTGAGAGATGGACCAATCTGTGATGGTGGAGATCTTGTCCAGAGCCATCTGGAAACTGTCTGGAGAAAGAACATAGCCTAGATATTTGCAGGTAGTGACACCAAACTCACGTTTAGGAAGTTTGCAATACAAACTGGCTTCCTGGAGGTGCCGGAGCACCTCCCAGATGTGAGCAGTATGGTCGGAAAGATTGTGGGAGTACACTAGGATGTCATCGAGATATACCACAAGATAGATGTCCAACAGATCCGTGAACAGTGTATTGAGGAAATGCTGAAAGGCGGCCAGAGCATTGGACAAACCTTCCGGAACAACCTGGAAGTTGTAGGAGCTGTAGTGTGAGCAAAATGCAGTTTTGTACTCATTGCCCAGGGTGACCTGGAGTAAATGATAAGCATGCCGGTGAACTGTCTGGAATTGAACTATACCTAAACACCGCACTTTTTGCGCGTTTCGGAATAGTCTGATTACAGTATAGGCTTATTTCTGAGAGCTAGTATACGGTCTCGGTATAGCTGGCAGGGTCAGGATCACAGAGTAACGGGTACAAAGGGTAGGTGACTACCCTGCGGACTGGCAGTGCTCGCCTTGAAAACTGTAGAGGAGAGTGTAGCCCACAAACCTCTAAAGAGACTATTTCTGAGCTTATTTCCACAATGAGAAATAAGCCAGAGATACTTACAACGGGACATGCAGGAATAAGCTTATTTCTGCTCAGCTAAAGGCAAGGCCTTCCATGTGACAGGCATGCGAGGCTCGCAGGATAAGCGAAGGTTGGTTAAGACAATCTGATGGGATGGATCTTATTCTGAGGAAGCGAAGTTGGGAATAAGAAACCTTTCTGGGAAAAGGTTGCACTAGGGGTATCTACAGGAAGCTGGAGGCCAGGGGAATAAGATCCGATGGTCAGGAGCTGCAGGAAAGGGACAGGAGACAAAAGGGATAGACAGACAAAGCGATATCAGTCAGCCAGGAGACTGGTGTTTTCAAATATCCTGGATGACAAAAGCCGCATGGTCGGGAAATCAGGGACTACCTGGGCACTGGCCAATGGCAATACGCTCGCAGCTATTCTTCTGACGGATAAACGGGAAAGGAGGGACGATCTCGGGCCATTTTACTAATTTCTGCTTGGTTTGAGGACTTTCATATGATTTTGGGATTTGTATAAGTAGTTGGGACATTATTACGAGTAGGACACAGAATCCCCTTGTACTAGTAGGCATAACACTTGCGATTTGGGGTATTTCTGGGGTTGGCGCAGTGTGTATCGCTGTTGGACTTTTTAACATTGGGAAACCTTTCTGTTGGAATAAGAAGTTGGTTACTGGAAACGTCTTAGGGCATGATTGAGGCTACATAGTTCTGGAATCGAAATCGTTTTATCTTCATCGTCATTGCTCATCGTCAAATCGTCAAATTGTATCGCTCATTGTTCATCGTAAATCGTAAATCGTCATTGGGTTCTCTGGGAAATAAGCTTTCGGGCATATATCCTCATGGAAACAGTCTATTGTTTGCCTCTAGGAGGTCTCTTGCACGTCTGCGGACACAACCACCACCACACACACAACACTTGCTCGTCTCATAGCTGTGAAGCTCTTGAACTATCTTATTTCCATTGCTCAATTATCTCTCAGGCCAATTCCTGGTGATATCTTGTAGTGAAGGTTCATCTTTCTGTTGGAATCTTATACCTTCCCTTCAACCTATTGTTAGGCCCTGTACAAGGGACTACCACTTGTCTGTATCTCAGCTCTTGCTTCCTCTGATTGGCCTACTTCTGATCCTTGCCTTATTTCTGTGGGCATCACTGCTTATATTGGAAAGACTTGGGTTATATTTGAATGATAATTGGATTGTTTGGGTTTAGTTCGGAGCACATTGTTCACCAGAGGTCGAGTTTGGTATAGATAAATGCCTTTCTCAGAGCATCGAGGAGATCCGAGATCAGAGGAAGATAACAATCCTTCTTTGTGATTCGGTTCAATGCATGGTAGTTGATGCAAAGCTGGAGACTTCCGTCCTTCTTCTTAGCAAAGAGGATAGGAGTGCCATGGGAGGAATTAGATGGATAGATGATGTCCGCCTTCAAGTTCTGATCGAGGAACTCCTGAAGTGCCAAAAGTTTGGCCGGAGAAAGGGAATAGATAGGACTGACCAGAGGTTCCGCGTCATTGATGGTCTCAATCTTCAGATCAAACTCGCAATGGGGCGGAAAGTTGTAAGCCTCCAATTCCGACAAGACATCAGCAAAGTTGTGGTATTCAGCCAGAATGCCGGACAAGTTAGCAAAGTCCAGTTCGGCCGAAGACTTAAAACCTAGACTTTCGTTGGTCGGCATAGCATGCAGAGTATACTGGATGGTGCTTTTATCACAGATGATGGCACAGAAAGCAGCAGCATTGACCATAGACACAAGCAGGGTAGTAGTGAACAGACGAGGTGTGGGGGCATCAGGCAGCACTGTTTCCGGTGCAGGAGGAGTCTCCATAGAAGGAGTATGGCTGGGCGAAGCTGGATGGATCTCCATAGAAGGAGCAGGTCCAGGCGAAGAAATCAGCGGTATAGACAGAATGAGAGCTGGGGTTGCTGGACGCTCTGTATCCTCCATAGCCAGAGGGACCACAACAAAGGCTGGAATAATCTCTGGGTGTGTTGACACAGTAGACTTGTCGTAAACAGGGCTGAACTTCAGTGAGGCGTTGCACCAGTCAATCAACGGATGGTAGCAGTGTAGCCAGTTTAGTCCAAGAACCAAGTCGCAGGCAGAGTCCAGATGGGTGACATAGAATTCCATAGAATGGACATCACCAGGAGGAAACTGGGGCAATGAATGGAGTTGCCAGTTGATTATAGATGAAGAGCCATCGAGATACTGGAGCTTAACCAGAGGGACTGCATACAGAGAATACCCATTAGATTTGCAAACTCGTGTAGACACAAAACAGTGCAAAGAGCCGGAGTCAATGAGCACCCGTAAATGGAAGTTGAATCCCACAGCAACTCGTTGTACAAAGGATGGACACAGGGTTAGGCCCACATCTGGAGTAGGGAAACTGCACAGAATGCCGGAAGGAGAGATAAAGTCTGCAGAGAGTAAAAATATATTGAGATCAACATAAAAGGCATTAGGAGAAAGAGTGGATGCATTGAGAGTAACCTCCGGAAGCACCTCAGAGTCAACACAGCTTGTACCAGGTGTGGAGGGTTCCGAGCTGCTGTCTAATTTTTTGACTCAGGGGTAGAAGAGGTGTCAGCAGCAGGCAGAGGCAGATTATAAACATTTCCTGCCTTGCCTTGAGCATTGCCCAGATGCTTCTGGCAGTCGGCCATCTTGTGACCTTGACCACCACAGGAAGCCTTCCAAGGGGAAGTGTTGGGGCACACGAGCAGGATCCCACTCCGCAACAAAAGATGACCACACAGGAGGAATTCAGATAGTGGGGGGACACTCTACCCTTGGTTCCATTGAGGGGTTTTGTACTTTGTACCTTGACTAGCAGGGACCTCTGCTTCACAATGGGAATGAGTTTTGATCCTCATATGTGTTCTCGATAACAAATGAGGATGTGTCTTCACATTCAAACAAAGTCAGACTACTTTGAGACAGTAAGAGTAAGAAAAAAAGTAGAACTGTAAGAATGAAAATTGGTAGTAATGAACTCAAAAGAAGTCGGTAGAAGGGAAATCAATAATTGAAAAGAAAAGATTGTTGAGCATTTTCGAGAATTCATGTAAGTAGTATCTGTCTGCATGTGTGATGCCTCTGCAAGGCATTGCTGCCACTCCCCATCATCCTCGAGCAGGCTGCGAGCAAGGCATGCTTCCAAAAAAGTGGGGTGGACAACACTGTTGTATGTCCGAAGATCCTCGAACAACTTCGGCCCTTTTACCACTGTTAAAAGGGTACAAAGGTAGAACCTCTCCTTAGCATTGGGAACTTCGGCCCTTTTACCACTGTTAAAAGGGTACAAAGGTAGAACCTCTCCTTAGCATTGGGGGGAACGAATAACATCCAGCCGAGAGCGAAGCCTTTCTGCCATATGCCCCAGTGCTTTTCGCCCTTCCCATCCTTCCAGGTGAAATGCTGAGGGAATTCTAGATATGTATACCGACAGGTGAGATGACCGAGTGCACCATCGTCAGCATTAGCTTCGAAAAAAGCCATTAGCCAAGTACATTCCGAAGCAGCACAGTTGAGGAGCTCTTGAGGGTCCTCAGCTGCATCAAAAAGTACCAAATGCTTGCCCGGAAGATGGACCTGGTTGCAAGGTTAATTTAAAAGACAATATACTTAGGGATGTGCCATACCTGAATACGAACAATATTTGGGACCTGATCATGCATGTCAAAGTGAAAGATACACCATGCGGACTTGGCAGCAGATATGTATCTACCCTTGATCCAGCAAGTGATCTCGTCACGCTGGCTGCAAATCTCCATGCCCGCAACATCACCACCCTTCTGGATGTACTTGAAGGTGTACTTGAAAGAGCTGAGGGAGACGGCGTACTCTATGTTTATATGGCAGTTGTATTTGGCCAAGAAGTAGGGGTTATACAGGATGATCCATGAGTTGTCAACTTGGACCCCTTGCACATCATAAGCCCGACTGTCATCGGGTTGAAAGTACTGTGGGTACCCATTTTCATCCATGATGGTAAGGTAGCGGACATACACTTACGGTTGCCCCATGTGATCTGTGTGTCATGACCATATTGGGAAGAAGCAGAGAGAAAACGTGTTCATAAATCCACAAGGGTTAAAATCGAAATTTCAGCCCAACAATTGTCTGGAGATCAGTCCTAGGTTGCCCTTCTGCGTTAAATTTCGGCAGAATCTTCAAAATTGAGAGACTAGTTCCCAAAATACCATATTCATAGTATAATGAGATCTAGTCCCTCAGTTCTGTCCCAAATTTCCCGAGAAAAATCATAATTACTTTTATAATGTATCTATACAAAACTGTTGGAGCTGATTTTTAATAACTGTCCGTACAGTTGTGCAAATGAGCGTTGTAACCTATTCTGTCCAAAAAAAGCATAAAGATCACGTGGGGCAACCTTAAGTGTATGTCTGCTACATTATGGTCTGTAAATAGTTTCAGGTAGCGCTTGGTGCACTGTTTGCCATCCATGCAGGGGGAATGGGGATTTGCAGCACTGCATGGCCCATGGACCATGCACTTCTTGACTGTTTCAAACAGCAACGGCTGGGTCTCCGGGTCTGGCCAACGGGCCTAGATGGCGGAATCAATGTCTTTTGGTGTGAGGAGCTTCTGACCCTGCTCAAAAAAGATGAGAAGATGGATGTGTGGAAGCCTGCGCTTTTGGAACTCAATGGCATAGACATATGCTACAGCCCTCCTGAAAATACTGTTTTTATAGATATCTTCGATGATGGCTTCCTTCTTGAGCTGGAAGGCTCACACGATCAAGTCCAGGCGGTCAGAGGGGTGCTGGTCTGGGAACAGCTCTCAAGTGATTTCAGGCCAATCCGGATTGGTTGTGGCAGTCAGGAAAATGTCAACAGTGCGGTAATACCTGGTGTTGGCCATAAAATCCTGGAAACACTGACCCCATGTGTCGTGGACCACCAATGTAGCTGGAAGGATGGACAACACGCTGCCCTAGATTTTGAAGCTGAATGTTGTCGTCATCAGCGTAGATCGCATCCTCAAGCCTGCTGTAAAGTTCGGCACGAAGCTTGCCCTGATTGAAGCGCAGGTAATTTAGCTGGTTTTGATCTGCGGATGCCCACATGTCCACCATGTATCGTTTTAGGAGGCAGCATCCACACAAGATGGTTGAGGCCTCTCCCGTGCGCTAATGGAGATGGTATGCTACATAGCGGGTTTGAGATAGGCGCGCCAGATGATCCTTCTCTGGCTCATGAAGCCTCAAATCGGGATGCCAGCTGTTTTCACTGAGGAAAGAGGAGAACATAATACAGGGGGGTATAGGCTGGATGAAGGTCGCTGATTCAAACCAAAGGCCCATTGCGTCGCCAGAGAATGATGTCCCAAGGTTCCGTATTGGTTTGATTCAGTAGGATTACCACAACCTTGTTTGCAATGGGCAAATCCCCCCTGCATGCGTGAACCCCAGGAGTGACACGTAGTCGCACAGATACATTGTCAGCTGGCTGTGCAGCAAGAACTTTGTGAGCATGCAAAAGGAGTGGTGTGTATTGGTGATTCTGGGTAATTATCCGCTGCAGGAGATCCATGGTGTCACGCTGCAGATTCTCGTTGCTCCGCATTTGATAATCAAGAGCCGCCTGGGGCTCATAGATATATAGCTGTGCATATATGGGGGTGTGGCCATCAGAAGGGAGCAGTGCTCCAGTACGATGGCAGAGTTCACCATGAATACAGAAGATAGGTGGGCTGCCACCGTTATTGATAGAACGGTCCTCGGTAACACCGAGTGATGTGAATGACAGTGCAGTATTGTACTGTGTGATGTTCTTGTGAAACTCTTTGGCTTTAGTGTCGCTATCTGCCAACAGCGCCTGGAGCTCCACTGGTGGCTCCTAGAGACGCTCAAGCACAACTTTACCATGGTTGCAGCACATCCCAAACTGCGGATTAATTATTGAAGACTTGGCTATCTTTTCAGCCATCCAATGAAGAGCCCCACAGTGCCAACACTTTACATCCATGCAGCTGAGGTCGTGGCGTGAATCCAGCTCAGTGTATGGTTGGCGGGCCAAGGGAAGAGGCTGGCAAGGGCGAGGACAAGTTGGGCACGGAGGAGAAGGGGGGCAGGGTATATGTTGCAATGGAGGATCATCTGAAGGTTCCATTTTAGCAGAAGTCGCGGTCTTTGTATCCAAACACGTACCAGGCTGCTCGCTACGACATGTAGCTGGAGGAGTCAGAAGCTGGTTGTTCTAATTTTCACGCCTCTCTCGTTGGCACCAGCCTCTCTGGGCAGCTTCACAGTGTGTCGGTGGACCCTGTGGCTGCAGTGGTTCAGAAGCCTGAGTGGCAGTAGCCACCTGACATGCATGCTCCTGGCGTGCCAGCTGGCCAGCAGATCTTCTATTTAAGGGCAGTGGCAGCTGAGAGTTCGGAGGTGTACCGACACCAGCAAAAACAGGCTGGAAAGGATGAGCAACATGATGTGCAAGAGTAAAAAAAAAATACACACTTGAGTGATTTGCCTGTGAACAACAGATGTGAGTGATGGTGCACAATTTGACTATTTCCGCGAGGATATATGCTCGAAAGCTTATTTCCCAGAGAACCTGATGACAATTAACGATTGACAATGAGCAATGATAATGACAATGAACGATTTGACAATGAACAATGAAAATGACAATAAACGATTTCAATTTCCAGAACTATGTAGCCTCAATCACACCCTAAGACATTTCCAGTAACCAACTCCTTATTCCAACTGAAAGGTTTCCCAATGTTAAAATCCAACGACAATACACACTGCACCAACCCCAGAAATAGCCCAAATCACAAGTGTTATGCCTACTAGTACAAGGGGGTTCTGTGTCCTACTCGTAATAATGTCCCAACTACTTATACAAACCCCAAAATCATATGAAAGTCCTCAAACCAAGCAGAAATTAGTAAAATAGCCCGAGATCGTCCCTCCTTTCCCGTTTATCCATCAGAAGAATAGCTGCGAGTGTATTACCATTGGCCAGTGCCCAGGTAGTCCCTGATTTCCCGACCATGCGGCTTTTGTCATCCAGGATATTTGAAAACACCAGTCTCCTGGCTGACTGATATCACTTTGTCTGTCTATCCCTTTTGTCTCCTGTCCCTTTCCTGCAGCTCCTGACCATCGGATCTTATTCCCCTGGCCTCCAGCTTCCCGTAGATACCCCTAGTGCAACCTTTTCCCAGAAAGGTTTCTTATTCCCAACTTCGCTTCCTCAGAATAAGATCAATCCCATCAGATTGTCTTAACCAACCTTCGCTTATCCTGGGACTTCTCCAGTATAAGCTTCTTCGAGCCTCGCACGCCTATCACATGGAAGGCCTTGCCTTAGCCGAGCAGAAATAAGCTTATTCCCACATGTCCCGTTGTAAGTATCTCTGGCTTATTTCTCGTGTGAAAATAAGCTTCAGAAATAGTCTCTTTAGAGGTTTGTGGGCTACACACTCCTCTACGGTTTTCGAGGCGAGCACTGCCAGTCCGCAGGATAGTCACCTACCCTTTGTACCTGTTACTCTGTGATCCTGACCCTGCCAGCTATATCAAGACTGTATACTAGCTCTCAGAAATAAGCCTATACTGTAATCAGACTATTCTGAAACACTGTTACGCCTGTGCAACTCCAGGACAACTCCCAACCACATCCAGCCTCACTTCTGGCATTCTACGCCACTTCCGGATCCTCATCTGAACCTCCGATCCTCCAACTTTCGTCTTCCGTCTTCCAGCTCTGGCCTCGGAAGCATCACGGAACTTCCTCGGACTCACCACACAACACCAAGTCCACACGGTGTCATATCCAATGGTTTTCATCAGTCATCCAACTCACCATTAAATCCTAGGTCCTTATGCACTATGCTCCACATGCTTTCCTTTATTGTCCTTATTGTTATACGACTTATCTTATTGTCTTTTAGTTACTTCCCTCCGCATCCGGACTTGCCCTGTAAATATTATGAATATGTAGTACAGTCTGGATGTACTTTAGTTTGATTATTAATGACATTTCCGTCTCAAACGTTTACTCCGCCCAACCTTACTTCCAGTCGAACTCCCGAACCTCCAATACTTCCGACTTAATGTTGTAACATTACCTCAGCCTTCAGATACTTGTCTGGTTGTCTTTCCTTACTTCCGCCTCTTCCGGCTTCTTCGTCTTGACAACCTACCTTCGTCCGACGTCCGGACGTGACCTCCATCCTTCATCCGATGTCCAGACTTATTCTGAACTCTTGCGGTCTCGGCTCCGATCCTTGCCTTGACTCCGGCCATCCAGAAATCCATCCAGCCCTCATTCAACTCGTCCAGCCCTCACCTTACTCACCCGGCTGATGAGTGAAGTCCTTTGACTATCTTTGTTGTCATCCTTCCGCATTCAAGTTGCCAGCAGTACAGTCCCCACTCACCCTTAACCCCCTGTGGTGTAGTGGTTTCGATATCCATAGTTCCAGATCCCATATCACTGACCTCTGTTAACTTCTGAACTTTTGTTAACATCCATCCAGCTCTGTCCTCCAGCCCAGACATCTGTCATCCAGAACCTACCTCCTCTCCTCCTCTCTTTCCTTTCCTCTCCGACACGGATATAACAAACACCCAAAATGTGTGGTGTCTAGGTATAGCTTAATTCCAGACAGTTCACCACTACTTCAACAATTGTGTCGCAAAAGGGCCTGGGCAACTATAAGGGGTTACAAAGGGTTACAGGCTCATAGCTCACTTATAGGTGCTTACAGAACCACCATAATTGTGTTACAACCAGAGTGTAAGCAGTTATAAGGGACAATAAGGGTCTGGCCTCCCCCGCGCTAATTCGCGTTATTTTGCGACAAAAATAATCCATTACATCTAACTATATAAAATAGAAGGTGGGGTCCTCTTTGATTCACCGGAAACAGTCCAATAGAGACGATGACATAGTATTTACTTGTATATCACTCCAATGAATATTCTCAACCATGACATCCATTCTAGGGCTCCAACCATTTCCATTTACTTCTGTTTATTTACCGTTTAACCGTTTTTATTTACTGTTTATTTTACTGCTGGCCTCAAACGGTAAACAAACGGTAAATAAACGATAAATGGTAGATTATATTTATTATTTTTTTCACGTAAAATGCACTTTGGAATTCAGCATCAGATCACTTCATCGCGTCACTAGGGCGTGTCAGACCCGGACAACTCTGCCCGCCATCAGCGTAACCGCTGCATAAAAAGTAAAGCTGTGACATTTGTCACGGGACGCGTCTGAGTCTGGCAGTTCCACATTCACCATGTCTGCTTGACGCAAAACCTCCCTAATTGCAATATAGACAATGGTGCCAACGGTGCAAGCACACAATGCAAATTATAGCAACGATTTGTACTTATATTACATGCGGGAACTTTTAAAAAAACAATACCGTTTACAAACATTTGCAACCATTTGTAAATCGTTTACGTATCGTTTCCGTTTTTTTGTCGAAATCTGCAAACAGTAAATAAACGGTTGGAGCCCTAATCCATTCGAAGCAAAGGGTAATGACTTGTAGAAGATTCAGGGAGACATTTCCCATTCTCGGTGCTCTCAACAAGCTCCTCAAATTCACTTCTTACTGTATTTACAAGCATTTTTCCATTGACGGCGCGCAGAGGACCTGCTTGTCCGTGATGCGGGTTTGGCAAGCGCGTGCCGCGGTTGAGCTGCTTCAAATTTTCTCTGAGTCTCTCTGGCTCAGAATCAGAGATGTGAGTAGCATCTGAGTCATATTACAGGAGTATGAGGAGATCGCCAAAGAGAGCGGGAGCCCGGAGGAAGTGTTGTGGAGTAAAGTGATGTCATGTTACCGCCAGAAATATAAATCAGCCAATGTGACTCCGTGACTCCACCTCGCTTGCTTCCAACCACCAAGGTCCACCATACACTGCCCTCCCAATTGCCCGTACCCCAACTCCCAAACTGTATCGCGAGAAGTGCTGGTGTGTCGCTACTCTCCGCTTTTCTGCAGCTGCTGACCTATTGCAATAGAACAACTACGTCACGGTGTGGCTATGTTTTAAGCGTCGGAGTCCCCGTGTACACGCGCTTGCCGCAGTGTGCCAAAACTAATGTGGTGAGCCTTTTCATTTCCTTTTCCCTCTGTTCCTCTCTTCCTGTCGCCCATCCGTCTTGCCTATTGCCTCGGTCCTCCACACAACATCGGATGCCGATATTCCTCAGGGAACATCACCGTATCCCCGCCAACGTACGTATCCCCGAGCACTCGCCTACCTACCAATGCATCTCCACTAGCGTACCCATTTACATTACTCTCATGTACCTGTAGCTTAGAATCTGAATGTACACTTCTCTCTCAAAACAAGTGCTGTGAATCCATCAACAAGTTAGGAAAGATTCGCTGCAATGGTCCTCGGCAAGGAGGTATACCATAGGGAGTTATAAGCTCCACTAACCGGGCTTAAGGGCTTGTAAGTCTTATAAGTTCCGTAAGTTCCTGGAACCTTTAGGTTACAGGTCTCCAACAAGTCTTTTGATCTTGTTTTTACCCTATATGGCAATCCATTTCCTTTTTCAGAACGCGACCGCTTTTGGTCGTGTTTCATGCTGCCAAACTCACGTGCCTTCTACCCGCGCCGTTGGAATCCGGGGGCGGCAGGTTCCAGGTGTGCCCGGAGGGCCATTTCTATACTTATAACCGAGGATAGCGCCTTTCTGAGCTCTATAGACCACCGAAAAAAATTACAGACTTATCATGCCTTATAGTTTCTTATACGGACTTATCTCTGACAAAGCCCTTTTGCGACATGGGTATGGGAAAGGACTCTCCTCCTCACCTTGAGGGAGTCATGAACCTCAGGTCATTACTTCTTTTGAGCTGAACTGTTTGAAAATGCCTGGACAACTTCTCAAAGGTGCTTTTTCGCAGTTGAACCAGGCGAGCTCGAAACATGCATGTGAGAATGGTTTGTTGTTTGAGCCATTACATCAACCGTGTACTTTCGGGCATGCCAATGCTCATTTCGGAATGAACTTGTCTCAGACGGGTTGAATTCCAGCGGCCTATTGTGCACGCTGCAGTTGAATTCAAACTTGATGTACTTATGCTAACATGAGAAGCTAACATGAGAACACCAGCAATAGGTCAGCTTTCTTGATAGCCTCAGTATTCTCAACCAATGCTGGGTATCTGCATTATGAGGATTCCAGTGGAATGTTCAACATCTTATGTGAATCATTTGGTCTGTGGTTGAAAACACAGAATAACACTTTGCAAAAAAACTCAGGAGCAGACATGCAGATAGCATAGAAGAGATCTGCGGAACATGGTGAGTTCCTCCCACTTCATTATTAGTGGGGAACGGCCGTGTTTTTTGCCATCGCATTCTTCAAGATTGGCAAGAGAGCACTCTCGGGGTGGACGGTTTTTGGCAGTAGAGAATTTCCTTGGGCGTTTACAGAGTACTTAACAATACGCTTGGTGGAAAAAAATGTTGCGCATGAATAAATGCCAAGTGGATGTCATATATATACAGTAGAAACATCGGGAACAAGCAAGCATGATTTTCAGGTCAGATTCTTTCCTGGTCCTGAAGGAAATCTCGGTACCTCTCTTCTGCTCCGGGCTCTATCATCAGTCGATGAAGTCGTTCCGTAATATCGTTCCGATAGACTGGATACTCTGGCGGGTCTCCACTGGTGAAAGAGAGCCTGAAGGTGCGCAAGCCCCTGATGCCAAGCACCCCGCGGGCCCAGGCGGAGTTCAACACATCTCGGCGCGGAGAGAGTTCGGTCCATTCCAGCAGCTGGAAACCGAACTCAAAGGTTAGGTCACTCAGACGCATCCGGCGCAGGAGCTGGAACGTGGTATCCCATGGCGGCACGTCCATGGTGCGGTAGTTGTGGAATAGGTAGACACTGCGGATGTCTGGGAGACAATAGCCTCCCAAGCCAGAGAGGACGATGATCTCAAGCTCGCGGACCAGAAAGTGGAAGGTGTTGCAGCGGTACATGATTGGGAGTGCTTCGAAATAGACCTGCCGGCAGGAGAGCAGGAGCGCCGTGTGGATACTATCTGTCACAGCGGTGCGAGTAAACCACAAGTGCCCAGAGGCGGGGTCCTCTGGGAGGTTGTAGTATTCGGAGCGTACTACACAATGTCCGTGGGTCCGGGATGCGACGAGCTTGAGGGCGATCAAGCGCCCGCCCAGTGCCTCCGCATAAATGCACTGTCGCAGCTCAGGTGGGAGATGCAGTAGGGTGCATTCAGCAGGCTGTTGGGATGGAAGCCTGTCATGGATATCGAGACGCCGTGAGGGAAAGAGAGGCGGATATAGAGATGGAAATGGATCTCTTTTCTCAACGGGACGCAGCCAACTAAAGCTCCAGGGAAGACATCCTCGGCGGGCACCTCTAGATCGGCGCATGGGTGGGACAGCTAAGACTAGTCATTAGCAGGACGCCCACGCATTTGAGCAAATGTAGCTCACATTTGGGTACAAGAGAAGTTACTACGGCAAAGGTCAGCGTTCCAAACGCTCAGCTTGGCGTGATGTAACAATTGACATGCCGGTGTGCTTAACAGTGGGCACAGCCTTGAATGAAACAAGAACTTGGCAACGAAGTTCACAGCTCTGAGCTCAAGCTCTTCGACAAGTAGTTGCCCAAATACAGCCCGTGGTTTCACACTAGACAGGGTCTGTTATACCCCGGACCTTCACGGTCGTATGCACTGTGGAAAGTTTGAGTCCGTTTGACCCGGGCGCGTGCGGTACGTATTTGCAGTCGAAGTTGAGTCGAAGCGCTGGAACTGGGTGGCTGTGCAGCATTGCTTGTGCTTGTACTGCCATTCACGCCTGGCGTCTTTCTTTCACCTCCGGCCGGCCCCAAAGAAATTCTAGCTAGCCACGACTCTTTGCTTCCTCAAAGCGCCTTTCTGCCAGTGGACGAACTTTTTTCAGGAGGTAGCCTCAATGCCTTTCTTGAAATTGGATCTTTGCCTTTCAGTTCTTTCAAGGTCTTGGTCTTTGAACTCTCTTGGGATTCAGACGATTCGAACGCGATCTTGGTCTTTGAACCCGTCTCTTTGATGCTCGGAAATAGCACAGAATATAGAGCCTGCGATTCGCGGGTCGATCCCAGCTTAAAATTTGCGTTCACAAGGTAAGCAAGCTCAAGTCCTTCATGGTGGTTTACAACGTCTTACTCCGAACCTTTGTTGGCGTAGGATTAAGTACATTTTTACTCGACGTCAGCATCTCTGCATAAACAGATTCTCCGAATCAAAGCCATCGCGCCGCGATGTCTCAGCACACTGATACTATGGTCACGATGTCGCGCACTATCTTGCAGAAGCTCGACTCTCTCTCAACGCAGCTCTCCACGGTATTGTCGGCGGTGGAAACACCGTCGCCGTCGGCCCTTCCCACTCCTTCCTCCACGATATCGAGTCCCTCTACCCCAACATCGGTTCGCAATATGTCGACCAGATCATCGCACACGAGCTCAAAGCGGTCCATCTGTACTATCTGGATCAGCGCGGTGACGCCGAATCCACCGCTTTATTCTACCTCAATGGTCGCGGCAGCTACATGATGTCCGAAATATACCCGACTCTGAACACCGTGCTAGTGGCCGCTTTATACATATTTCGCTATCCTCGGCCTCACCGTGTGTGCCCGCCTCCCTGACGAGCGGCACCATTCTGCTCCTTTCCCCTCGGTTCTCCTTACGGTGTACTTCAACAGCTACCTTGCGCATTTGACAGTCCTCGCAGAGGAGTACGGGTGGCGCGCGGTGGTGGTATACCATGCGCGGTTCTTTGACCGGCAGGTGGAGGAAATGCGCGTCAGTGAGCTCGACGGGAGAGGCACTGGCCGCGACAACGAGGCCTACGTCCAGTGGGGAGAGCCTGATATGGAATTGCTGAAGGAGTGTGTGTTCGGATACCCGCAGGGAAAGGGGCAGGGGAAAGTGAACGGGGCCAAGGGGAGCCGAGTCTGAAACGTGGCGATGTACGGAAAGTGCAAACTGCCTACAGCTAGGTATATATGTATGGGGCGGGTGGTGGCGCCGTGGGGCCTTTCTCGACAACCCCTGGGTTCATTGCGGTCTCATTGTTCTGTCCAACTTATTTCTCTGCCACGATTAATGTATAACAATCTCAAGTTTACTTAACCTGGAGGCGAGATTGGATTCCATGTCATGGTTGCACAATTCAAGATGAAGAGCGAAGGGAGTTGATATTTGAGAAAGAATATGCGTAAATCACACTAGGCTCGGTTCAAAGCTCTTCGCTCTTCGCGAGTGCAATCTGATTTATTCAAGAGTCAACGGGAGTGGCCCCCAACACCTGAGCCACGGCGTCTGCGAACTGGATGAAATTATTCGATGCATCCAGCCATGTCTGGGTAGTACGATCAGTTCAGTTCTAGGAGAAGACTGCTTTTGTTCTTACGCAGGTAATTCTGACAGCTGAAGCGAATACAGGGTCAGTTAAAGGCTAGAGTTATGTAAGCGAGACTAAGCGAGTTACCATCAGGATCTTCGCCATCGACCGGGGGTTCAACTTGGGCAACAAAGAAGGTCAAGTCTTCAGCGATGGCAGCCGGCCAAATGACGCATGCAGCATCGAATCTAATTATGCCCTAGTTTGAGCCAAGCCAACGCATTTCATGTCATTAGACGTACGCATCTGTGAATGGGTCGACAGTGACTCCAGGAGGAAGGTTATAGAGAAGGAAGTTGTCGATAGCGCGGACAAGGCCAGCACTAGCGAAGACAAAAGAGAAAGCAGCTGTGAATCGCATGGAGGATTAGAGTCAAACTGAAGGTTGATGCTTGAATTCATGAATACCATGCCTTATATACTCTTCTCAGTAATTCGCGTATTTGGGGCAAAGGGCATCTTTGACCGGGTTCAGGGCCCTGTCCGTCATCTTGAGGCGAAACACATGCGGCCGCCTCAGGCCTGCCAGCTAATGTCAACCAGCTCATTTGAGGAGATGTAAATCAAGCTGAACTTTGGTCCGGTCCTCAGTGCACATTTTCAGTTTCAAGTTGAACTTGATACTTAAATGAACTTGGGATGGGAGCAGTTGAACCGAAGATGTTACCACACATTGGGGGGTCCAAAAGCTACTGTTTCTTGGGCCTGGCCTGCGCCCTAAGTATCCGCCGTACTATTCGGCGCTTTAGGCGGCCGCTGGCCAGCTAATGCCGTACAACTCGGAGCTCATTGTTCCCGAATGGGCGAAAAATACAATTCGTTTGTTGTCTATACAGGTTGCAATGCTAATGCTAAAAGTGCGAGGTGTGTGTCTAAAGTACAGATAGTCCGATTCCGAGTCGAGTGCAATGTCCGATCCCGCTCACTTCTTCCCTTTCCCACCCTGCCCCTGCCCTTGCACCGGAACATTCTCGCTACCCCCGCTGCCAATGCTCATCGTCGTAATCCCGCTCACCGCGCCCTCAACGCCAGTCTCTCTCTCTCCCACAGTGCCAGCATTCCACGCCCCTCCCACCGCGCCGATCCCTGCACTCGGCGGTGGCGTCGCCTTATTGTACTTCGCGGCCAGCGCGCACTTGACCGCCTGCTCGAGTACCGCATGGTACATCGCCTTGTTGAACCCGACGCACTGCAGCCCGATGCACGCGACGCGGAGCGCGCCAGCGGAGTACAGCTGTGCGGTCTCGTAGATGTTCTGCGGGGACGTGTTCTTGCGCGCGGCGATGGTGTCTTTGACGAGAGCCTGTGTGGTCTGGAAGCGGATGGGGTGAGCGCACTCGGGAGAGGGAGGCGCGTTACCTCGGTGGAGAGCGCCTCCCATTCTTTGGTGGTGAGGTCGTCGAGCCTGAAGGCTTTGTATACGCCAGCGTAGTACCTGGCGCCGATGTCAATACGATTATGAATCACCCGTGTAGATGGGGTACCAGTTGCCGTCTTTGTTGTAGAAACATTCTGCGAAAAGTCAGACTCATGAATTCCGGCGGGAATTCGTCGCACCTGTAGGCTTGCTCATGCGTGCCATGACGTCAACCATGTTCCAGCGATGGGCAGTAGCGACGCGCGGGTTGGTACTGCATTTGAACAAAGGGGTGAGCAGGTAGCCGTGTTCTTCGCGCTCGGGACACCAGGAGGTCGTGAGCTCTTGGAAGACACGGTAGTTTGAGAGTCTGTCGAGGCATGTGAGGAGCAGTGTCACGACATAGATGACCACTCACGCGTTTCGAAGAGACTGGCAACAGCAAATGGATCATCAGTAGACAAAACAGAAAGCAGAGAGCGAGTGTTACTCCAGTCGCATTGGCGAGAAATTCGTGTAAGGTAAATGGAGGAGGGATAACGATAGGCTTCAGAGTGTCGTCCGGAGGATCAGCAGGGAGGGGAATAGCCGCCAACATCGCGTTTCTAGCCTTGATTATGTCTTCCGGCTCGCTCGATTTGGAAGTGATATGGACGACCTGGAAGAGGGTTGGGTAAATGAATCCGGCGCGAGCACAGGTGAGTACTTGATAGTCCAAGTCGTTGACATCCAATACAACTTTCGGGTTCTTATTGTGGTGATCGGGGCCAGCGGAGAGCGAAGAGTGTCGATCAGGCGTTTCGCGAGGGATTCTGAGTGGGGCACGCGAGTCAGACGCTGATAGAATGAGCTGAGGATTGTGGCCAGGGTTCGGGTGATCGATTCCATTCTGAGGTAGCGTAGCTGAAGTTATCGATACCAAGACGCCGGTGAATCATACCTTATCATACGACGGCGGTAGATCAGCAACAGATCTCACAGGAAGGAGGTTTGGGCGCAGAGTCTTAGCGGACAGGTTTGATGCAGTAGCTTGCTCGGGCTGGGCTTGTGCTTTCTGCAGGCGCTCAATGATGGTTATTTTTTGTCGAATTGAAACATAGGCTTCAGATAGGCGTTGAATAGCGGCGTCGCGGGCAGACAAGGCTTCGATCGCGCGAGCTCGTTCGACCTCGACTTCCAGGGCCATTTCTACGGCACTCATGGGATCCTACGGTGCAGCAGAATTAAGTGAACGCGCCCAACACGCGTCCACTTGAAGATGCAGATTTACCGAGACTTTCCGAGTAGAAGCGGGCATTCCAGAGTCTTTCTTGAGTTCCAGGAGTTCTTCTAGACCAGGGATAGCGCTTGTAGGAATCATCCGAAGAGCCATGGCCAGCTGGACTTTCCTGGGAACTTTTTGAAGGTTGGAGGAGGAGCCGAATGTGCACGTGATGAAGCACAGCCACCTGCGTTATGCGCTTCCGAGTCGGACAATCTTCCTCGGCCTAATTTATTTCATGGGACGAATTCGAAAACTGTCCTGTTGTCGCAGACTTATCCAAGCCGATTCGCGCGGGGGGGGCATAAGTTACACTAAAAATACAGTACAGCCAAAGGCACAAGCTGGGATTCAATACTTCAGCCGAAAATCATCCTCACCCACACTGTCGTCGTCCTCATCATCGAGGCGGGCGAACACATCCCCGTCGTGCGGCGGTACAAACACCAGGCACCCCATCTTCTTCTCCCACGCGACGCGGTCGACCATCGCGGTGAGCTGCAGCAGCGCGGGCGCTTGGGAGATGGGGTCGACGGCGTAGGCCTGCACGAGCCCGCTCAGGTTGAGGATTACGCGGGAGACGCACATGGAGAGGAGGGCGAGCATGAAGCTGGGGAGGAGGGTCAGGTCACATTTCGAGTGAAAAAGAGAGTCGGGGCGCACTTGGAGAACATGGCAACAACCCCGACGGAAGGAGACACGCCGACAATGGCTGAGGATATTGACAGTGCAACTGAGACTAGAGGGGGGTCAGGGCCTAATTACAGGACGCAGGATACTGGGCGGACGCACAGAAGATGACCATGTACAGAAATCCGCCGCTGGTTGACTGTTAGCGAAACAACATATTTGACAGTAAGATCACCGACTCTCTGAGGCATCTCTTCATCAATGTGAGGTGCTTCGCAGTGCGTATATTGTGGATGACCCGAACGAGCATGAACAACGATAGCACGCCGTGGAGTATGAAGGACGGTACGAAGACCATCCAAAATTGCGATGGGGCAGGGTCAGCGCAATACGACATTTTTCTCTTTGGCATGACGACGAGGGACGAGTGCAACTGGTTGAAGTGCAGAACTAGAGTTGCGATAGATCCCGCGGTGCACAAGATGAAGGTCACGAGAAGCGTGTACCGAGCTGCTTTGCTCTTTTGGAAGAGGTACCATAAACGAAGGATGAGGATTCCTGGATGTTTGTCAGGACATAGAGTGCAACAAATCCCAAGAACACGTACCTTGGATAATTGCCAGAGCAGCTAAATTGAGAGGGAAATTTACCCGCAGTGCAATATCGCAACTATAAGCGGGTCAGAGATAAAATACCAAGATAGGGGCTGCATTTACAACTGGGTACAGAGGGTAAGAGTCTGGAGCGCAAAGAAAAATAGACAACGCACCTCGGACGGAAATATAGCTGGATAAAAATCACACAATATGCGAAATCTGGGACACAGACCGACGCGTTAGCTCCAACTAGACAAACTGGCTAACACCCGCACGCACATCAACATTCCTAAGGTGAAGTACCGGTTCTATGTGCGCCCAGCGTTAGCCGCCACAGTAACACACACGAATGGACTCACGCATAAGAACAGAAATCTTGAAATGGACCAGTGGCCTGACCAGAAGTGCTGCACCTCCCCGTCGAGTGTCTACCCAACGAGTCAGCCAGGGCATGTATCGCAGCCCAGTCCCGCTCACAATTAAATAGTCCCAAAGGAAAAGTACGAAAGACGCCAGCGCAAATGATCTTCCTTCGCTTTCGGGGTAAGAAAGTGCTGAAAAGGCATTGATACGGTTTTACCTTCTACAACATGGTCAAGAGTGAACACCAGCTCCGCTGGCGTCATCGACGACATGGTAGTCCGACCGAAGAAAAAGACGACGCTCGGAGTCCTGGGCGCGCAGTGGTGGTGGAATACTGCTAAAGACCGCGTCTAAGTTACCATCACAACTTTCAAGTATCACCACAACCGGTTCCACAAAAGGACAGGGCGGCATTGATCCGACATTCCGCCGGAGCGCAAATAAAATGGTAGAAAACAAATAGACCTTTCAACGGGTTGCGCATTAAATGTGCAATTGTGCTCAAAAATCCCACCCAAAGAACCTGTTCATGGCTGGCAAAACACATTGTCACCAAGCCCATGTATGTGAGTAGAGTTGTTTCAGATTTGCCAAGAGCGATGCCAATCGAGTCTCGACCGTACTAGTAGCCGAGGACTTGCTTGGCCAATGATCAGGATTCAACCCCTACTCGTACAACAAACTATATGGATACAGCTACCTAAGACAGAACATTAATGGCGACCCCAAGGTTCGTGTGCGCGGACGTCGACGTGGTAGTTCTGGGCGTGGTATAATACAATTGCTATGAATGAATTGTGAGCCAAGGTCAAACGACAATAGTCAAATGATACTCACATCGCAGTGCGACTGCATTGCCAAGAAGGAGGGCAAGAGTAGATGGGCCGTGTTGGTGGATTTCAGATTGGCTGAGATCTTGATTACCCGAAGAGCTATGGTATTCATGTTCAAGAAAAGCGGGTCCAGGTTTGCGGACGAAGGACCCGTGGTTGCGGACACTGCCGCCATAGCAGCGGTCTGGATGGATGCGTTAGATTGATGAGATTGTGGCAGTGCCCGAAAAGACGTACAACAGAATCGAGCTGGGTGCTGAAGGCCTGCACCGAAGTGTTGACCGTGTTGACATTGCCAAGCTATTTTCGCCAAGAGTAAGACAAAAAGTAATTGAAGAAATAGGCGCGATACACACCAGGGAGTTCAGTAAACTTCCGACAAGGTTCAGAAGCGAGTTCAAGACGTTTGTGAGGTTCAATAAGGCCGTAATCAGCCCGGTCGCTGCTTGGTTGGCGGCAGCAAGGGCACTAGCAAGAGAAGCCGCAGCAGCAGCAGCGCTATTGGCTGGTGGTAACACGGCCGTGACGCCAGCCACAGAAGACATGACGGGCTCGACCACGGATACCATACCCACGGCTGCCGACGTCCCGCTTGCCAGGATTTGAGTCAAAGTCGCCGGAAGGCCTCCAGTCGCGACACTGGGGACCGGGGATGCAATCACTCCGAGGTCGCTGGTCAAGGCGATGCCTACACCTCCAAGAACATCGGTTACGGTCACGGTGACCGGGAGGGCGGTGTCGGTGATAGTGACGACGGGTAAAAGATCGCTGGTTGCTCCATCGATGATGGAGGTCGGGACGCCGGTCGCAGCGGTGAGAATCGGTGATGCAACACCCCCCATTTTGCTCGCGGCGGCCGATACGACGCTTGCAATGAACGAGGTAGGAATCCCGGTGACAATGGGTACAATGCTGCTCGTTATCGCGGTGGGAACTGGGGGAAGTTAATGAGCGAAACGTTCGCGGGAGCGAATAAAAAACGCACCAATTCCGAGATCGCTGGTCACCGCAGAGAGGATGCCGCCAATGATATTTGTTGTGGCCGGAAGGACAGATGCTTCGTTGAGGATGGAAGAAAAAATCACACCAACATCGCTCGTTGCAGCAGAAGCCGCGCTCCCAATGATGTTCGTGACGGTAGCTGGAACCCCCGTAACTTCGGTAATGATGGGCGTGACTTGGCTGGCGGCAGTAGAGACGATGCTCCCCGCAATATCGGTAACGGTGGCGGGAGGAGCGGTAGCCACGCTTATCACCGGGGAGGTAGCTATAATAGAGAGGACACTGCCCACAACGTTCGTAACGGTGACGGGAAGAGCTGTTGCATCGGAGAGGATCGATCCCGCGTCGTTGGTCGCAACAGAGAGAATGCTGGCGAGTATGCCAGTGGCCGAAGCGGGAAGGGCGGTCACATCGCTTAGTACCGGCGAGGCAATAACGCCCAAGTCGCTGGTCACAGCCGAAACAATGCTGCCCACGATATCGGTGACAGAAGCAGGGAGGACAATGGCCTGGCTAATTACTGGGGAGACAACTGCGCCGAGATCGCTCGTCGCAGCAGAAAGTGCACCGCCAATAACGTTCGTAACAGTGACGGGAAGAGCTGTTGCATCGGAAAGAATCGATCCGGCGTCGCTGGTCGCGACTGAGAGGATGCTTCCGGTCGCGGAAACGGGAAGAGCGGTCACGTCGCTCAATACTGGCGAGGCGATCGCGCCGAGGTCGCTCGTGGCAGCTGAGACAATGCTCCCCGCAATATCGGTGGCGGAGGGGGGGAGAGCGCTGGCAACGCTAATCACCGCGCCGAGATCGCTCGTGGCAGCAGAGAGGATACTGCCGGCAACGTTCGTGAAGCTGGCGGGGAGAGCTGTTGCATCGGAGATAATCGATCCAGCGTCGTTGGTCGCGGCCGAGACTACGCTTGCTATTATGCCGGTGGCCGAAGCGGGGAGGGCCGTCACGTCGCTCAGTACGGGCGAGGCAGGCGCGCCGAGATCGCTGGTTGCAGCGGAGAGAATGCTACCAACCACATCCGTGACACTCGCGGGAAGGGCGGTGGCGATGGGGAGTACGTCGCTTGTGGCCGCAGTAGCAACTGAAAATATGAGTTCAAAGAGAATATTCCGGGAGTAAGAATAACGTACTGGGTCCAATGTCGGATGTGGCGCCTCCAATAATGTCCGTTACGGTGACGAAGATGACGCTGAGCTCGCTGACCACCGGAGAAGCAACGACACCAATATCGCTTGTGGCAGCGGAGAGCACACTACCGCCAATATCTGTTACTGTGGCGGGAAGACCAGTAACTTGAGTCACAATTGGCGTAATATCGCTGGTTGCAGCTGGGACGATGCTTCCGATGATAGCTGTGGCGGAGGGGACAAGAGCTGTAGCATCGCTGATGATAGACCCTGCGTCGTTGGTTGCAACCGAGACGATGCTCGCGACGTCGCTGATGATAGGCGATGCAATGCCCCCGATGTCGCTCGTTGCTGCGGAGAAAATGCTCCCCACCACTTCCGTGACGCTGACCGGGAATGCGGTGACGACTGAAAAAATTGTGAGCACGGTGCAAGTGTCGAGAATGGAGACATACTGGATCCAACGTCGCTGGTGACATCACCCACAATATTCGTGACGCTTCCAGCAATAACACTGACCTCACTAACAACGGGAGAAGCAACCGCACTGATATCGCTCGTGGCAGCGGAGAGCACACTGCCCGTTATGTCAGTGACCGTGGCGGGAAGACCGGTGACCTGAGACACAATTGGCGCAACGTCGCTGCTGACAGCCGAGAGGATGCTTGCTATGACGCTGGTGACCGTGGCGGGAAGACCAGTGACCTGAGACACAATCGGCGCAACGTCACTGCTAGCAGCCGAGAGGATGCTTGCTATGACGCCAGTCGCGGAAGCAGGAAGCGCAGACACATCGCTAAGGACAGTTGAGGCAATCACACCGAGGTCGCTGGTCGCAGCCGATAGAATGCTGCCCGCGACATCCGTGACGGAGGCGGGGAGAGCGGTAACAATTGGGAGTACGTCGCTCGTAACCGCAGTAACAACTGAAAATATAAATGGGTGCACATTCTGGGAGAATGGGGACTTACTGGACCCAACGTCGCTAGTAAGACCTCCAACAACGACGCTGGCCTCGCTGACGATGGGAGAGGCAACCGCACCAATATCGCTGGTGGCAACGGAGAGCACACTGCCGAAAATGTCGGTTACCGTGGTGGGGAGACCGGTGACCTGAGACACAATTGGCGCAACGTCGCTGCTGGCAGCCGAGAGAATGCTTGCTATGACGCCGGTCGCGGAGGCGGGAAGCGCAGACACGTCGCTGAGAACAGTCGAGGCTATCGCGCCGAGGTCGCTGGTCGCAGCCGAAAGAATGCTGCCCGCCGCATCCGTGACGGAGGCGGGGAGGGCGGTAACAATCGGGAGTACGTCGCTTGGGGCCGCGGTAATAACTGAAAATATGAATGAATTTGGAATATACTTTGAGATGATGGCGGACATACTCGACCCAATGGCACTAGTAAGACCTCCAACAATATCTGTTGCGCTGCCCACAATGACGCCGGCGTCGCTGATGATGGGCGAGGCAACCGCACCGATATCGCTGGTGGCGGCGGAGAGCACGCTGCCAGCAATATCTGTAGCGGTGGCAGGAAGACCGGTGACCTCAGTGACAATTGGCGCTATGTCACTGCTGGCAGCCGAGAGAATGCTTGCTATGACGCCGGTGGCGGAGGCAGGAAGCGCAGACACGTCGCTGAGGACGGTGGAGGCAATCGCGCCGAGGTCGCTGGTCGCAGCCGAGAGAATGCTGCCCGCAACATCCGAAACGGAGTCGGGAAGAGCGGTAACAATCGAGAGTACGTCGCTTGCGGCCGCGGTAACAACTGAAAAATAGGAATGGGCTTGGGGACAGCTTGGGGAGTAAAGGGACCTACTGGAGCCAATCTCGCTGGTAAGATCTCCAACGATGCCGCTGGCCTCGCTGATGATGGGCGAGGCAACCGTACCAATGTCACTGGTGGCGACGGAGAGCACGCTGCCGAAAATGTCGGTGGCGGTGGGAACAAGGTCTGACGCGCCGCTAAGGATGGAGCCGACATCGTTCGTCGCGACCGAGACGACACTGGCAACGATGTCCGTAGCCGAAGCGGGAAGGGCTGTCGCTTCATTAATGATGGTGGAGGCAATTGCGCCTATGTCGCTCGTTGCAGCGGAAAGAATGCTACCGACCACGTCCGTAACGTTGGCTGGGAGTGCAGTAACAATGGGGAGTACGTCGCTCGTGGCCGCGGTCACAACTGAAAAAGAAATATGGGCTCAGAAAGGTTTTCCAAGAGCAAAAAGAACGTACTGGATCCAATGTTGGAGGTGGCACTCCCCACGACGTCGGTCACAGTGACGAAGATGACACTGAGCTCGCTGACGACGGGAGAGGCAATTGCACCAATATCGCTGGTGGCGGCGGAGAGCAAGCTGCCGCCGATGTCCGTAACAGTGGCGGGGAGCCCAGTCACTTCAGTTACAATAGGCGCGATATCGCTGCTGGCGGCCGAAAGGATGCTGCCGATAATCTCAGTGGCGGAGGGAAGAATGACCGTGGCATCGGAGACAATAGAGCCAGCATCGTTGGTTGCAACCGAGACGATACTCGCGACGTCGCTGATGATAGGCGACGCGATGCCCCCAATGTCACTCGAGGCTGCGGAAAGAATGCTCCCGACCACGTCCGTAACACTGGCTGGGAGTGTGGTGACGATCGGAAGCACGTCGCTCGTGGCCGCGGTGGCGACTGAAAACAGTGAGCTTCGGAAGATGTGCAGTGAGAATGAAGAACGTACTTGATCCAATATCACTCGTAGCACCTCCAACAATATCCGACACAGTGCCCAGAATGACGCTCGCCTCGCTGATGATGGAGCTGGCAATTGCACCAAGATCACTAGTAGCAGCGGAAACGATGCTCCCAGCGATACCCGTAACGGTGGCGGGGAGCCCAGTGACTTCAGTTACGATCGAGCCCACTTCGCTCGCGGCCACAGACACAACGCTGTTGACGATCTCTGTTGCGGAGGGAAGAATGGCTGTCGCATCGGTGGCGATTGAACCGACTTCGTTCGAGGCAATTGAGACAATACTGCCGACCACGTCCGTAGCCGAGGCGGGGAGGGCTGTCACTTCACTAATAATGGTCGAAGCGATGGGGCCGATGTCGCTGGTTGCATCAGAGAGAATGCTTTGCAGGACGTCTGTCACACTTGCGGGGAGGGCGCTGACGATCGAGAATATGTCGCTCGTGGCCGCGGTGGCAACTGGCACAGAAAATGAGGTTCGCGAAAACGTTTGGGGGGAAAGAACTTACCGGATCCAATGTCGCTGGTAACAACTCCAGCAACACTCGTTACGGTCCCCACAATAGCGCTCAGCTCGCTGACCACGGGAGATGCAATGACCTCAGTACCGCTAGTTGCTGCAGAAAGCACACTGTCCGCAATGGCCGTGACGGTGACGGGAAGGGCCGTTGCTTGGCTTACGATTGGTGCGATGTCGCTGCTGGCGACCGAAAGAATGCTTGCGACGATGTCGGTCGCCGACGCGGGAAGCGCAGACACGTCGCTGACGACAGAAGAGAGGACTCCTCCAAGATCGCTCTTAATTGTGTCAACGATATCGGTCGGCACGGTAGGCACTGCAGTGAGCACATCGGTTGCAGCCCCGCTGGAGAAGGAGACGCTTGCAAAGATGGAGCTGAGTAGAGAGTTAATGGACCCCAGAATATCCGTCGCCGAGGTAGGCGCGGCGGTGAGAATGGGGGTCGCGATGGCCCCGGCGTCAGAGGTGATGGAGTTGACGACGGAAACCACTGGGAAAGTCAGCCAAGCAAGCTCAGCACCAAGTGCTATAGAACACACCGATGTCCGTGGCAGAAGCGACATCGGTAACAATGGATCCGAGTTCGCTGGTGGCAACGGAGAGGAGACTCTCAACCTCGCTAATGACAGGGGAGGGGATGTTGCCTATGTCGCTCGTGGCAGCGGAGATTATGCTCCCGGCCACGTCCGTGACACTCGCGGGGAGGGCGGTGACGATCGGGAGCACGTCGCTGGTGGCCGCGGAGAGAACTAAAAACAAATTGTGAGCATGGGGACAGCGTTGAGAATGGAGACGTACGGGATGCAATGTCACTGGTCACACCACCAACAATATCCGTGGCGCTTCCCCCAATAACACTGACCTCGCTGACGATAGGAGAGACAACTGCGCCGATAGCACTGGTGGCAGCAGAGAGCACACTGCCGCCGATGTCGGTTACCGTGGCAGGAAGCCCTGTGACTTGAGTTTCGATTGGCACAATGTCGCTGCTGGCGGCCGAAAGGATGCTTGCGACGATGTTTGTGGCGGAGGGGACAATGTCTGTCGCGTCAGTGATGATGGAGCCGGCGTCGTTTGTTGCAATCGAGACAACGCTCGCAACGATGTCCGTAGCAGAGGCAGGAAGGGCGGTCACGTCGCTGATGAAGGTCGAAGCTATCGCGCCGATGTCGCTCGTTGCAGCGGAGACGATGCTGCCGATGATATCTGTGGCGGAGGGAATAATGGCTGTCGCGTCGGTGATGATGGAGCCGGCATCGTTTGTTGCAATCGAGACAACGCTCGCAACGATGTCCTTAGCAGAGGCGGGAAGGGCGGTCACGTCGCTGATGACGGTCGAAGCTATTGCTCCGATGTCGCTTGTCGCAGCGGAGACGATGCTGCCGGTTACATCCGTGACGCTCGCAGGGAGGGCAGTGGCAATGGGGAGCACGTCACTGGTAGCGGCCGTAACAACTGAAAAAGAAATGAGCTCATAAAAAAAAATTAGAATGAGAACGTACTGGATCCAATGTCAGAAGTGACGCCTCCAATAGTGTCTGTTACGGTGACGAGGATGACACTGAGCTCGCTGACCACGGGAGAACCAACGACCCCAATATCGCTCGTGGCAGCGGAGAGCACACTGCCGCCAATATCAGCAATATTGCTGGTAGCCGCGGACACAATACTGCCAATGATATCGGTGGCGGAGGGAACAAGGGCTGTAGTATCAGTGATAGAGCCAGCGTCGTTGGTCGCGACCGACACGATGCTCGCGACTTCACTAATGATGGGCGAGGCAATGCCGCCGACGTCGCTTGTTGCAGCCGAAATAATACTCTCCACCACCTCCGTAACGCTCGCAGGGAGAGCGGTGACGATCGGAAGTACGTCGCTGGTGGCTGCAGTAGCAACTGGAAAGAAATGAGGTTGTGAGATGTTTCAGAGAATGAAAAACTCACTAGATCCAATGTCACTGGTTATCCCTCCCGCGACACTCGTCAAGGTTCCTACAATGACACTGACCTCGCTGATAACAGGAGAAGCAATTACACCGATGTCGCTGGTGGCGGCGGAGAGCGCACTGCCGGCAATGTCGGTTATCGTAGCGGGGACACCGGTGACTTGAGTCACAACGGGCGCAATGTCGCTGCTGGCAGCCGAGAGGATGCTTGCAATGACGTCGGTGGCGGAAGCAGGAAGGGCAGATACTTCGCTAAGGACGGAAGAGACAGCGGCACCGAAATCGCTGGTAACTGCCCCAACGATATCGGTGGGGACAATGGACGATGCGGTGAGAATGCTGAGCACATTGGTTGCATCCCCAGCGTCAGAGGATACCCCCGCGAAGATGGAGCTGAGCAGGGAGTTGATAGAGCCCAAAATACCCGTAGCAGAGGTGGGGGCGGCGGTGAGGATTGGGGTCACAGCGGCCCCGGCATCAGAGGTGATGGAAACCACTGAGAAAAGTCAGCCAATTAAGCTCAACACCAAGTGGCATGGAACACACCGATGTCCGTGGCAGAATCGACATCGGTAACAATGGATCCAAGTTCGCTGGTCGCAACTGACACGATGCTCGCGACTTCACTAATGATGGGTGAGGCAATCCCGCCAACGTCGCTGGTTGCAGCTGAAAGAATGCTTTCCACGACCTCCGTGACGCTCGCGGGGAGAGCGGTGACGATCGGGAGTACGTCGCTGGTGGCTGCGGTAGCAACTAGAAAGAAATGAGATTGTGAGATGTTTCGGAGAATGAAGAACTCACTTGATCCAATCTCGCTGGTTAACCCTCCCGCCACACTCGCCAAAGTTCCCACAATGATACTGACCTCGCTGATAACAGGAGAAGCGATTACACCGATGTCGCTGGTGGCCGCGGACAGGACGCTGCCGCCGATGTCTGTGACGGTGGCGGGAAGGGCCGTAACCTGAGTCACAATTGGCGCAACGTCACTGCTGGCGACCGAGATGACGCTTGCGATGATGTCGGTTGCGGAAGCGGGCAGCGCAGACACGTCGCTAAGGACGGAAGATATAATTCCTCTGAGATCGCTGGTAACAGCACCAACGACATCGGTGGGCACGGTGGGCGATGCAGTGAGAATGCTGAGCACATCGGTTGCAGCCCCGCCGGAGAAGGAGACGCCCGCGAAGATAGAGCTGAGTAGAGAGTTAATGGACCCCAGAATATCCGTCGCCGAGGTAGGCGCGGCGGTGAGAATGGGGGTCGCGATGGCCCCGGCATCAGAGGTGATGGAGTCGACCACAGAAACCACTGAGAAAAGTCAGCCAAGGAAACTCAATATCAAGGGGCATAGAACACACCAATGTCCGTGGCGGAAGCGACATCGGTAACAATGGATCCAAGTTCGCTCGTCGCAACTGATACGATGCTCGCGACCTCGCTAATGATAGGTGAGGCGATGGCGCCGACGTCGCTCGTCGCGGCGGAGAGAACGCTTGCGACCACGTCCGTGACGCTGGCCGGGAGAGCGGTGACGATCGGCACTACGTCGCTGGTGGCCGCGGAGACGACTGAAAACAAACATGAGGTTCGAGGAGAGGTTTGGGAAGTAAAGGGATTTACTGGATCCAATGTCACTGGTAACAACCCCAGCAACACTCGTTAAGGTCCCCACAACAACGCTCAGCTCGCTAACCACCGGAGAAGCTATTACACCAACATCGCTCGTGGCAGCGGAGAGCACACTACCGGCAATGTCGGTTACCGTGGCGGGAAGACCGGTAACTTGAGTCACAATTGGCGCAACGTCGCTGCTGGCGGCCGAGACAATGCTTTCAATGATGTCGGTGGCGGAAGCGGGTAGTGCAGATACTTCGCTGAGGAAGGAAGAGACAGCGGCACCGAGATCGCTGGTAACTGCGCCAACGATATCGGTGGGCACGGTGGGCGATGCGGTGAGAATGCTGAGCACATTGGTCGCAGCCCCAGCGTCGGAGGAGACCCCCACGAAGATGGAGCTGAGCAGAGAGTTGATGGACCCCAAAATACCCGTCGCAGAGGTGGGGGCGGCGGTGAGAATGGGGGTGACGGTGGCACCGGCATCGGAGGTGATGGAATTGACGACGGAACCCACCACTGAGAGCAGTCAGTTAAGGTCTCTGCAGCAATGGATGTAGCCTACCTCCTCCAACATCAGTGGGAAGCGCGCCAGAGGAACAGTCTCCGAAAAGGTTCAGGATGCAGAGGACGTCCGAAACAATAGTTTCGACTGCACCGGGAGCGGCCGCAACCAACTGTAACAAAGAAAATGTGAGTAAGGTTTGTAGAATCAGCGCATGTGATGCTTACGCTTGTCGGAAGGGCACTAATGACCTCAGATACAAGTCCATCGACCAAACCGCCGTTACCCGCATCCGCACTGGTGGGGAGAGGAGTAGCCGAACTTTGCAAGATTGATAAGACTTGAGATACGACGACGTTCACAGCGGAGGTGGGGACCGAAATTTCCTGTATATATGAATATGAGTGATGTAGTTTTGAGGGGGAGAGAGACGGCGTACACTGGTGGGAAGCGCTGCGATAATTGAAGAGGCCGCAGCACCAACATCTGTCGGGAGTGTGGAAACAACAGCCGGAACGGAGGAAACTACTCCGCCAGCAACACTGAGCACAGACGAAGCGACACCGTCAACTCCACTGAGGATTGAGGGCACCGCCGAAACAACAGCTGGCACAGAAGAAACCACTCCGGCCGCAACGCTGAGGACCGACGAAGCAACATTATTCACATCGCTGAAGACTGAGGGAACAATGCTGGCTGCAGCGGCGGGAATAGAGGAGACTGCCCCGCCGGCAACACTGAGCACAGAAGACGCAGCACCATTCACACCACTGAAGATGGAGGGTACTGCAGAAACAACAGGAACGGAAGAAAACACTTCGCCTGCAACGCTGAGCACCGACGAAGCAGCGCCGTTCACATCGCTGAGGATGGAGGGCACTACAGAAACCACAGCTGGAACAGACGAAACTGCTCCACCGGCGACGCTAAGCACCGAAGAGGCAGCGCCATTCACATCGCTGACAACTGATGGAACAAGGCTGGCCACAGCGGGGACGGATGAAGCGACCCCGCCGGCAACGCTGAGCACCGAAGAAGCGGCGCCATTGGCCACGCTGAGAACCGAGGGGACTGCAGAAACAACGGCGGGAACAGAGGATGCCACTCCGCCGGCAACGCTGAAGATCGACGAAGCGGCACCATTCACGTCACTGAGAACCGAGAGAACAATGCTGGGCGCCGCCGAAACAACAGCGGGGACGGATGAAGCGATCCCACCAGCGACACTGAGCAGTGAAGACGCAGCGCCGTTTGCCTGGCTGAGTACAGAGGGAGCAATGGAAGCAACAGCGGGAACGGAGGAAACCACCCCGCCGGCAACGCTGAGCACAGAAGAAGCGGCGCCGTTCACCCCGCTGAGGACCGAGGGCACGGCGGGAGCAACAACAGGAACGGAGGAAACCACCCCGCCTGCGACGCTAAGCACCGAAGACGCAGCGCCGTTTGCCTGACTGAGCACCGAGGGAACGACACTGACGACAGCGGGGACGGAAGAAACTGCTCCGCCGGCAACGCTGAGCACAGAAGATGCAGCCCCGTTCGCTTCACTGACAACCGAGGGAACGATGGAAACAACAGCCGGAACGGAGGAAGCGACTCCGCCGGCGACGCTGAACACCGAAGACACAGCGCCATTCGCACCACCAAGAATCGATGAAACAACGACCGGAACCGAAGAAACGACTCCGCCGCCGACGCTGACAACAGAGGAAACCGCTCCGCCGCCGACACTGACGACGGACGAAACCGCTCCGCCAGCAGCGCTGAGAACCGAAGACGCTGCACCATTCACTCCACCGACCGCGCTCGAGGCACCGGCCAGTACAGCGGAAAGCTCCTGCAAAATAAAATCGTGTCAGTCGTCAAGTTGTAAGTCTAGAAATAAGCTAGCGACGTACGCTGGTCGGAAGTGGGAGATTGGGGAGTCCTGGAATGCCGAAACCGCCGCCAGCAGCCGCGCTGGACGAGGCGGCTGCGCTGGATGAGGCACGGCTGGAAGAGGTGATGGCGGAGGACGAGGCGACGGGCACCGAAGAGGAAAAGACCGCGCTGGAAGAAGCGCGGCTAGAAGACGCGGCCGCGCTCGAAGACGGGGCGACAGGCGCCGAGGATGAGAAGACTGCGCTGGAAGAAGTGCGGCTAGAAGACGCGGCCACGCTCGAAGATGAGGCGACGGGCGCAGAGGAGGAAGGGACTGCGCTGAAAGAAGCGCGGCTGGATGATGCAGCGACGCTCGCTGAGGACGAGGCGGCGGCTGCGATGGAAGAGGCGCGACTGGAAGAAGCACCAATGTTCGCGGAGGCAGAAACACCCACGCTCACAGAAACCCCAGCAGAAGCTCCGCCATTGAGAATGCTGGCGACTTGGCTGGTGAGTGGTAGTGACGGCACGGGTAGATCGAGTCTCGGGTTAACGATAGGCGAACCAGAGACGGTCGTGAGGAGGGGGAGAACAGCGATGAGAGCGAAGAGGATCGTCGTGGGTCTCTTCGAAGGTGAAGCTAATTTTTGGAGATAAAATGCGGACATGAGGATAGATTTCTTTCGTGAAAATGTCGTTGAACGTGAGGTATCGTCAGGGATTTCCGGGCGTAACTTCGTATGGGTCGTACAGTCGTTAGAGCTAGCGCTGGGAAACACGGAAATCCGCCCCCCCCATTTTATACGGGAGGGTGGGCTGAGACAGTGCTTCCGCGGAACTGAAAGACACGTCTGAGACGGCCCCACTCGCCGCACAACCGCGCCAACGCAGGAGAATCGAGTCGACCGTAAAACTCTACCCCCAGTGAATGGATTCGGCGGATTCCCTGAGCGTTTAGTTGACGAAATCGGAGCTTTGCAACTGGTGGTACTGCGTCATTTTTTTCAAGGAAAGAGCAGTTCAAGGTCTGAAACCTCGATCAAGCGGAAGGAAGCTAGCCGCCTGTCTCAGGGATAATATGACGCTTCCTCGGAATCGAGTCCATCTGACACAGGATGCGTGGTCAAGCAAATGGTGGTTAAGGTCGAAGAAGTTTTTGTGCTTTGATCGATGATGTTGATGGGGATTATTCGTGGTGACAACCCAAAAAGACTCATCCGGTTAATCCTCAAATCTAAACTAGTACAGTATGCAGCAACAAAAACAACTACTAGGAAAAAATCTGAACGAGTCAAGAATCAAATCCGCCAGCGAATTGCAGCTGACAAGAGTGAAGATGAAACAGGAAAAAGGCGACAGGATATACGTCGAGCCCAGACGTGCTATAACAAGAACCAGTGCTCGTATTCTCGGGATAGAGCGCCAAATAATTACCGGAGGGGTACTCCACACCAAGGTCAGCGACTCGCAGACTGCGCAGCGCGTACAAGAGGCACCCATCAGGAAGAGCACGAGCCTGCACGAGGTGGGTACATCGACGGAGGCGCAGACCATCCCCGGGAGTCGCCATAGTAATGCAGTCAAAGAAAGAGAACAGCAAAGGTATTTGAGTGCAGTCGAGGTTGGCGGGCGCGAGCATGGTCTGTATTTTGCCGCCCAGATGTTATCCGGAGCGAAGCGTGCATGCGGGCCATAGGCGAGGCGGAGGTGCTGCAGCGGATTTTAACGTTGCGGTAGATAGACGTCCAGTAGGCGCGCGACGGCTGATGTCCGTCCCGGGTGGGTCGAAGTAGCAGTCCGCAGTGCATTTTTCACTCGTGAATTCGTCGACGGCCGACAGCGCTACAGACCCATTTGAACTCTTGAGACCAGAGAATTTCTTTGAAAAATCGTATAGCGCCCGTATACTGTAGGAGAGAACGAACTTGGAAAGAATTTGAAACAAAACCGTGACGTCGCGTCGGTTGTAAGAAAAGTTTGAGCGGCGGAAGGTGTGGTCTCCGGATCCCAAAGCAAGAGAAAGAGACCTGTTCGTGCTTCGTGGTATTCCTTCAGTCCGACTCTAGATTTCACGCAGGTTGTCCCCCCCGTCTCTGGAACCTTCTGCATCGAGGAGGTGGTCGAGTCAAGAAGTGGTAGCCTGGAAAGGATCGCCGGCACTGCCACTGCCCTTTTGTTTTCTGCCTTTTGCGATTTGTTGTAAGAACCCCGAAAATACATGCCCTGCTGGCCATTTCTGCTCTATATAACGCCCATTCTCGTCGGCCTTCCCATGGCTACTCTCTGACTGACGCCTCGTCCCTTGTCAAAATGACTACAGCCTCCGGCGTGCCGTGGTAGCCACATGATTGGCGCTTCCTCGACCGCCCGGTCAATGCTATAATCCCCCTCGCGCCTTCAGGCCCACTTATGACTCCAGCAAGCAAGGGTGGTTCGAAGGAAAGCGCCGAGAACGCAGGTGTGTCTGGGCCGCCCATTCGAACTCAGCAGCTTGGAGTCTACCGCGTTGTAACAGAGGTCGTCCCGCCTTTCAGTCTGCGGGAACAGTGGAAAAGGGGGTCGAGAGTCTTCCCTACCTTTCTGCGTCTCTTCAAAGACATTTATACTTTGAGTCCGTGGCTATTTTTCCTTTGGGTGCTCGTCCATGTCTGGTGCTGGATTATCGAGCCCACATTGAGTCTGCACCTTTCAAGCCGAGTACTCACCAGCGTGCGTCTCATTTATCCCGTCACCTTCCCAACTTTAGACGTTCTCAGATCGAATCCGGCTTGAAAAAAGGCAGTCCGGATGCTCCCACTATTTCTCAAGCTGTAACACTCCGCCTGGCATGCGTGGTTTTTACCGCCATCATGGCCCACTCGAAGTGAGTGAACTGCTTACCACATTTTCAGCTGCCGAATAAAAGAAACACAGCTACCAGCTCGAATTCAAACTTAAGGATAAACTTGAGCTCATGTTTGAGAATCTCGTCCTGCGTGGTAGGTTTTGATTTGAATTCGGGCATGCGCTTTTCACTAACCACTCTTCTAGCTAATCTGGCGACGGATCTCACTGGGATTCATGGTCCGTGCTCGCACTCAATAGAACGTTTCATTGACCGTGCTTTGCAGCGAACCTGTCAAGAGATGTCTGGGTGCGCAGTGCATGGTATACCTTCCAAGCCAGTATGGATGCGACTTGGAATATAGCAGGCGCAACAAGCCTGCTCATCTATATTTCCCGCACCATCTTGTCCACGGAACACGGAACAGTTTTCGCTGTCCTCTGCCTTGTAAAGCCCGCTCTCCGGGCTGTCTTTTACCGCCACTTGTTGAATCAGCCGCACATCGTCGAGCCAAATGACCCGCACTTTTTGCGGATGACCGGTCTGCGCGCGCTGAGTAAGCCAGAGTACAAGCAGGACATTATCGCAGGCGATATCGTCCATCATATAATTCAAGGCACGTTCAAACTCCCACTATGATGCTTTAACTCATGCTTAAATATCAGAATTTCGGAGAGCCGTAAAATTACTCGGGGACACCGATATGAGCGAGCCGTACCTACAGTTTTGGCGCCAGAAAGGGGCCGCTTCGCACATCGTCACGAAGCTAGCTCGCGACCTTCCTATGGTACGTTTCTATTGCATTCAAACATTGCGCTCTATTCAACAAAATAGCTATACTATGCGCTCGATGCGATAATCAATCCCAGTCGACTAAGCCTTGCGACGATAGCTACGCTGCACCAGAGCGAGAGCCAGCTGTCTTGGACGTTTGACGACATTCTCCTCAGAATCCAGCAGTCGATGAATGGTATTGGTCCGGTGAAAGAAATTTATGATCTAGAAAATGTTGTGCACCAGACCAAGAGTGGCGATCTGCCCTATCCACCCCTTGACCGTCCGCACGAGCAGGGAATGCCCTTCGAGCTGAAGTACGTATCAAACTTATACAGTGACTTACCGCTCATCCTCTCCACAGAAACGTGTCGTTCTCCTACCCAGGCACCACCACCAAGGCTCTCAACAACGTCACGCTCTCCATTAAGGCGGGGCAGCTCATCGTCATCGTCGGCGCAAACGGGAGCGGCAAGAGCACGATCGTGAAACTGCTCACGCGGCTCTACGACGCGTCATCTGGCTCCATCACCGTCGACGGCGCGGATATCCAGGATTACCGCCTCCCAGACCTGCGCCACGCGACGGCGGCGCTGACACAGGACCACCACCTGTACCCGCTATCCCTGCGCGAGAACATCGGGCTGGGGAACCCCGCACATGTGCGCAACATGGACATGATTCGTACGGCAGCGAGGCTGGGCGGCGCGGAGGAGGTGATTGCAAAGTTGGGGGATGGGTTTGAGACGGTGCTGGAGCACCCGAGGGGCGTGCGGTGGGGAAACGACGTAAAGAAGGGGGACGGGACGCTCCTGGCGGAGGCGCTCGAGAAGATGACAAAGGAGGCAGATGTGTCAGGTATGCGTATCTCTCTCTCGCTTAGTCAGGGATTGAGGAATGAATCGTAGGCGGGGAACGGCAACGTTTGGTGGCGTGCGTATCTCAGTCTTCATGCAAAGCCCACTCTCATTATCCAGTACAGTTCTCGCACGTTCATGCGCTTTACGTCTGGCGCCGTCAAGCTCGTCTGCGTCGACGAGCCCAGCTCGAATCTCGACCCCGATGCTGAGTGGCAGCTGTTCAAAAACTTCAGGCAAGCGCGAGACGGCAAGACGATGATTTTCGTCACCCATCGATTCGCGCACCTCACCAAGCACGCCGATGTCATCCTGTGGGTGACCATGGTCGCTTCCAGGACGACTAATAGTGACCGTCCCTCAGGTGTATGAAAGAGGGCTCCATTTTAGAAACGGGGACGCATAACGAGCTGATGGCGCGCGATGGGGAGTACTGCAAGATGTTCAAGATGCAGGCAACGGCTTTTGAAGAAACGGTGACGCCACGTGAAGAGGAATAATTGTGGATTTGCCACGGGATGAGAGCGGTGCGTTGGGGATGCATCTTGTCATAGTCGACGCAATGCATCGCCAGCTGCTCCACTAGTATACCAAGTGCATCAAAAGGGAAACGAGAATGCTTGATGCACTTGAAGTGTGTGTGGAAGCAAAAGAGAAAGAGTTGTGACTTGTGGACGCGTTTTTCAAATGGGTGACACTCTTCCTCAACTTGCGCGTCGTTTTGTGCAGCAATTATTTAAAATTCAATTGTGTTCCGAGGACATTTACATGTTGGGAGAGAATTTACTCCTCTTCCCCACAATTCTCGCTGAAAAGTACTCCCTCAGAGCATGATATTTTGTGGTTGTCTTGCGAAAACCATCATTGCTCACGGCTAACTTGGAGTTCAATTCAGAGAATGCCATGCCCAACATGTATAGTCGGCGGTTCATTTCGTGTCCAGCCCCGCGTCTGGAAATTTCCCTTGCGAGCAAAATTCGTGCCTTCATCCTTGAAGAGACCTTCCTTTTTTCGGAGTCAAGTCGGAAAAAATGTGTACGGGTGCAGTCCACATTTCGCGAGCGCCGCGTCCAGTCAGTGCGCAGCCCTGTTGGCCTTGGAGTATTGTATCAATTGGAGCACTCGGTGAAGGTAAAACGGGCTTTCCGCAGTCCCTGTAGAAAATACTAGTTGGGCAGAAAAACAGAACAGGTTTTCCAAGAGGCCACGGGGAAACCAGTCCACAAGAGTGGGTACAGAGCATGTATTCAATGGTCTAAAGAATTCTAAACATTGAAAGGTGTACGAACTGCCGGCTTTGCCTGCCTACAACTCGAAGGAGTGGGCACGCGCGACATAGTCAAGCACTAAGACATCCGAGTCCGTTTACGCCCTGCTTTGGCACAAGCCAGCCGCAAGAAGATGGCTGTTTGCAATTTGACATGAGGGCGTGAAGAAAAAAATCGTGGCGGTGTTCTGCTTTATGTAGCGTGGATTCACGTGATTGACCGAGTTGGGATAGGGGCTTGTCTGAGAAAAAAGATATTCGTCGGACTAGTGCAAGGACTCAAACAGATACATAACTCTATAGACACAATTGAATCACTTTCTAGATTTCTCAAGTAGTTCTACACCGGTCCTCTATGATTCCTCTTCTCGTGGCGGCGTCACCGTTTCTTCAAAGGCCGTCGCCTGAATATTAAACATCTTGCGGTATTCCCCATCCCGCGCCATCAGTTCGTCATGGGTTCCCGTTTCTAAAATGGAGCCCTCTTTCATACACCTGAGGGACGGTCACTATTAGTCGTCCTGGAAGCGACCACGGTCACCCACAAGATGACATCGGCGTGCTTGGTGAGATGCGCGAATCGATGGGTGACGAAAATCATCGTCTTGCCGTCCCGCGCCTGCCTGAGGTTTTTGAACAGCTGCCACTCAGCATCGGGGTCGAGATTCGAGCTGGGCTCGTCGACGCAGACGAGCTTGACGGCGCCAGACGTAAAGCGCATGAACGTGCGAGAACTGTACTGGATAATGAGAGTGGGCTTTGCATGAAGACTGAGATACGCACGCCACCAAACGTTGCCGTTCCCCGCCTACGATTCCGAATTCCTCAATCCCTGACTAAGCGAGAGAGAGAGATACGCATACCTGACACATCTGCCTCCTTTGTCATCTTCTCGAGCGCCTCCGCCAGGAGCGTCCCGTCTCCCTTCTTCACGTCGTTTCCCCACCGCACGCCCCTCGGGTGCTCCAGCACCGTCTCAAACCCATCCCCCAACTTTGCAATCACCTCCTCCGCGCCGCCCTGCCTCGCTGCCGTACGAATCATGTCCATGTTGCGCACATGTGCGGGGTTCCCCAGCCCGATGTTCTCGCGCAGGGATAGCGGGTACAGGTGGTGGTCCTGTGTCAGCGCCGCCGTCGCGTGGCGCAGGTCTGGGAGGCGGTAATCCTGGATATCCGCGCCGTCGACAGTGATGGAGCCAGATGACGCGTCGTAGAGCCGCGTGAGCAGTTTCACGATCGTGCTCTTGCCGCTCCCGTTTGCGCCGACGATGACGATGAGCTCCCCCGCCTTAATGGAGAGCGTGATATTGTTGAGGGCCTTGGCGGTGGTGCCTGGGTAGGAGAACGACACGTTTCTGTGGAGAGGATGAGCGGTAAGTCACTGTAGAAGTTTGGTACGTACTTCAGCTCGAAGGGCATTCCCTGTTCGTGCGGACGGCCAAGGGGTGGATAAGGCAGGTCGCCACTCTTGGTCTGGTGCACAACATTTTCTAGATCATAAATTTCTTTCACCGCACTAATGCCATTTGCCATGAGCTGAATCCTGTAGGTGACCATGGCAAACGTCCAGGATAGCAGACTCTCGCTCTGGTGGAGCGTGGCTATTGTCGCGAGACTGAGTCGACTGGGGTTCATTATTGCATTGGCTGCATAGTATAGCTGATGGTGATCAGAGCCAGTTATTTGACGACAAAGAGAAACGCACCATGGGCAAGTCGCGCACTAGCTTTATAGTGATGTGCGAGGTAGCACCGTCGAGACGCTGATGCTGCTGGTAGGGTTCGCTGATATCAGCATCCCCCAGCAAGTTTACGGCCCTCCGGAACTCTGGATATTTACATCGTTAAAAAACTTCTGAGAACGAGAATGGATGGACGGGAATCGTGCCTTTGATGATGTGTTGCACGATATCGCCCGTGATAATATCTTGTTTATACTTTGACTCGCTGAGCGCGCGCAGACCTTTCATCCGCAGAAAGTGCGGGTCATTTGCTTCGACGACGTGAGGCTGATTTAACAAGTGACGCTGAAACACGGCCTCGAGAACCGGCGACACAACGCAGAGCAGAGAGAACAGCGTTCCGTGCTCGGTTGACAGAATGTTGCGTGAGATGTAGACCAGCTGGCCTGCTGCACCGGCTATATTCCAGGTCGCGTCCATACTGGCCTGGAAGGTATACCACGCGCGACGTATCCAGACACGATTCGAGAGATTGGCTGCAGAGAACAGTCAATAAATGTTCCAATGAAGAGCAAGGATGTACCTTGCACGCCGGTAAGGTCTGTTGCCAAGTTCGCTAGAACAATGGTCAATAATAAAGACGTTCCCGAATTGTAGAAACTCACCGCGCAAGATGCGCTGTTCAAACATAAGGTCGACTTTATCCATAAGCCTGAGCTCGAGGCCATCCCTGTAATTATTTGATTCGATGGCCGACGATTTACTGAGACATTCACTCACTTCCACTGATCTATGATTGCTGTAAAACCCACGCATAGCATACGGAGTGCTACAGCTTGAAAAATAGCGGCAGCATCGGGACTCCCTTTTTTCAAGCCCATTTCGATCTGAGAACGACTATGATTCGTTCAGACGAAGACCGAAACAAAGCGACGCACGATAGTGAGTACTCGGCTTGAGAGGTGCAGGCTCAATGTGGGCTCGATACTCGAGTACCAGATTAAGCCGAGCACCCAAAGGGAAAATAGCCATGGACTGAGAGTATACACGTCTTTAATAAGACGCAACAAGGTAGGGAATACTCTTGACGCCTTCTTCCACTGTTCCCGAGGACTGAAAGGTGGGAGGACCTCTGTCACAACGCGGTAGACTCCCAACTGCAAAGCTCGAATTGGCGGCCCAGCGGCACCTTCGGTTTTACTTCCAATCGAGCCATTCTTTCCTTCTGTCATAAGTGGGAGGGTGCAGATCTGAAGACACGGGAGGCTGCTCTTATGCTATCGATTGGGCGAAAGCGCCAATCAGGTTACAAGGTAGCGCGGTCCGAGTCATTTTGAGGCGTATGCTGCCGACGAAAACGGAGTTTAGTCCACCGGTAACTGGTTCATATATAGTCTGAAAGTTTCGCTCAGCGGACAACTGAAGGGTTGACTCGGGAGAAGATAATGAAAAACGGTTGCCGCGGAAGAGAAGGGCTCGGCCCCGCTGAGTGATCACGTCACAGCCTGTTCGTCACCTTTCTTTGAAAGATCCATCATGGCATTTCCCTACATTCCCATAGTCAGAGGCACGTATCTTCAAGGGAATCTACGCTATTTCTCCAAGTCTACCGTTTAGACTTTTCCCCCGCGAGCATGCGACATTGTGCTTCTTCTTCAAGTTCCTTTTTCTTTTTTCAAGTCCTTATATGGTAAATGTGTGCGCACTGTGGATTCCTGGACAGCAAAAACCTTGTCTTGCGCTAAAGGCTAGGCTTTGGGTTTTCAGGAATTTTTAGGACCGGAGTTACTACCACTGCCCGCAACGACGCTCTACAATTTTACAAAAATCGTTCGACTCGGATGTGTTCAACTCGCGCTGACTCGTACTCTTTCTGAGCCAGCGCTTCCTGGATGCTACACAGTCCGCGCGTCGCTGGAACTGTGTGACCTCGAGTCTCGGCATCCCCTCCACATAATTTTTTCAACCCCAGAATTTGAGCGGCACTTACAAAGTTGGGCTCGATGATATTCTGTTTTGCTACGTAACTGATGTGAGTCGTGCCTCTCTTTTTCAGCAATCACGAACGCTCTTTCATGGTAGTTCAGTTCACACTCACCTCTACATAATATTTTGTCACGATTCGCGTCGACATCAAAGGTACTTTCATGAAGGAATCTACTCTCTCCTATTGCCACGGTGCCTATGCTCTTCTAGGTTTCAGACACTCTATGCAAGGCTTTCATCCAAAAAACCTGGTAACTCCGCGCCGCTGCTCCGGTTCCTCCAGCTCAACTTTGCTTCTAATTTAAACGTTCAGCAATGTGTTTCTATGGTTCAGAAATTACTAGGACTTCTGAACTCACCAAACTTTGTGTTGTGTTACTGTTTGGAAATTGAACCATTGTGTGTGTTGCATCAAACCATCACTGATCAGCGTTTGAATTGACTCGAGTCAACCTCCACGTCGTATCCCACACTAGTACTCGGCAAATCCTTTGCTTCCTTCCTTGACAATGCAGCCCACGATGAATCCCCTCCGTGCGTTTGGATACATCCTGGTTTTCTTACTTTGCTCTTGGGTCACCGTATGGTGTTCCAGATCCGTACCGTCCGACGCTACCCTTCGTTGGATTATGCTCGAATTGAGGCCTGCCTTGGCATTGACCTGGCTCACCGTAGCCATGTTTCTCTGCACCACACTCATTCATCTCGCCCTCTCATCCCGCCCCGGTGAAATTACCTTGGCAGAGAGACCCGAGGTTCCTCCAGAGAGCGGGATGTCACTGGGAGCATACGCTTTGCTCTTCAGTCTGCTCGTCAATGCAAGCACGGCTGCCTTCATGCTCTTTAGATTTGGCGTCCCATGGTCCCAAACTGGCGTCGCCTCGGACAATATCATCGCTTTTATGGCGTTTTCCTTTCACGGCTTCGTTAACTGTCTTGGAGCCGGTGTGCTGCTGTATGCTTTGCACTATATCCCGGCATTATGTCGCGGGCCTGCGATTTCCGAAACGGATGATGCCATCGACAACTTGGAGAAAGGAGTGCACGAGACGTGATTTCCAAGTACTGTGAGTTAGATGGAACAATATAACGGACTAAACTGACGGCAGTAGAGGTTGTTAAATATGGTTTATTATGTTTTTCCTATCCACGTCCAGATCCTTGTGTTGGCGACTCCCTCCTCACAGAACTCTACCTTGAAATTGTTTTCTCGTATGAAACTTTTTCGAGTCAAATTTCACTTTGATAGTCAAGCGAGCAGGTGCAAAGCTTGGGCCCCTTCGGATCTCTTCGGTGTCCATTCCGGATGCTTGGTGGACAGTGGACGACTTCGGAAATCACAACAGTTCCGACAAGACAACCACGTCCGAGTAAAATATGACATCAGAAACGAGCTCAACGTCTAGAGCGCAAAATCGTCCTTCGCCGGCAGCTTAGGGAGATCGTGCTTCGCCAGCTCTGGGCAGCTGCCTGCCACTGATCACAATATTCTGACACTGCCCAAGTCATTTCAAGCCTAGATGAAATTACGTGCGCCAATCCCAATGTATACTGAGACGTCCATGTCAATGAGCTCCCCGAACACAACGACGATGTCCACCAGAGGCAGCTCAACATGGTTTACGTCAAGCTTGAGCTTGATTCAGCGAGTAGAAATTGCACGAAGGAGCGTCCGCCAATGGGAATGGTAAATATTCCTCCTCAGACTGGTAGTGGGCATACAGATAGTTAGACTGCGGAGATTGGGGAGTAGGGACGAGGGATCGGATAAGGCCCATCAACTCTGCATTTCTCGAGGTTCATACGAGGCCCTCGACCAAGATTCCCAGGACGACGAGAACCCGGGCGCCCGTGGATACTTCTGCTCCAACTGGTCTGGGTCCAAATCTGTAATTGAAGATTGCACGGCCCCAGACAGTCCCGCTCTTTGAGCCAACCTTGACCGAGGGATTGGAATAGAAGCTCTGATTCGGAATCGCAAAGTTGAGGGGTCGACCTCTTTCACAAAAAGCTCTGTATGACTACTATGGTCGCTCTGAAAGTCGGCTCGGTCTCAGACGTTGTGTTACGCCACTCGAGCATCTTTCCGTTTGTTGACCCTCAATTCGAAGAACCGGAGGATGTGGCGCTGAAGGTAGGAGATCACACGCGATGTATCGCCGGCGGCACACTTCTAATGAACATCCAGAGAAATGGACAATCATGATTGCGACGGCACAGTCGATAGGTTCGGAAATGGAGATCTCGAGATGGTTTCTTGGGGTCCGAGTTGAGGAGACCGAGTCCGTTTTGACACCGCTTTTGGCTGCGGTTCAAGACGAGGACAACGGTTATATGGTTATGGTGAGTTGTTTTTTCTCCACCTGAAAACTGGTGTGCTGAAGAGACTGTAATTATACCCGGAGATCGTTACTTCGCTGTCTGACTGAAGAGAAGAGGCTGGGAGTCGACGAGATGAGATAGTCAAAAAAAAAGTTGAAAACGGTGAATATAAGTACTCGTCAGTTGATGCCAGGCTTTTGATCGTGAAATCATTTTCCTGACCTTTGATGACCGCAAGAATTGCATGAGGACGTCAGCGTTGAGTTTCAGCGCTTGGTTCCTAGGCAGTAGTGACTTGCAGCTAACGAAATTGCCTGAGCAAGCTGTACAAAATTTCGGGGCCCGCGGAAGGACGTTTCGAACCTCTTCATTGACGTAGAACATTGAATAGCGAGCGGGTTGAGTGACAGGAGCTGGGCAGGAGTCGATCTGCGACCGTGGTCTTGCCTAGAAAATCTTGCTAGAATCATTTACACGAATAGACCGTCTTCAAATGGGTTAAAACACGGACGAACTGAGCACCGTGGCCTCAGAGCTTTCTAAAAGAGAAGTTGACGAAAGTGGCATTCAAACTCCGACTGATGGATTTAGGTAAGCACGCAAGGTATCTCCCGACCATCACCATCCTACTCCCGTAGGTCCGTATAAATCGCTTTATATGTCGTGGACACGCTAACCTGTACTTTAAAGGACGAGTCTCGTGCGGTGCCCGACCAACTATCTCGATAAACATGACTAACGCACCCCCAGGAAGCTCTTCATCTTTAGGAAACAGTAATGGGAGTTTGAAGCGCCCTTTGAGCGACGGCGAGGGTAGCACTGGCAGTTACAAGCGTCAACGCGAGAGAGAACGGGATAGGGAGCCGCGAGACTGGCGCGACGTTCATCTGAATCGAGGCGGAGGCGGGGGCGGTGGGAGTAGACGGAGAGGCGGGGAAGGTAGGAGGGACAGCCATAATCGAGAACGGGAACGAGAGCGCGACCGGGATCGAGAACGGGACAGAGAAAGGGATAGAGACAGAAACCGAGGAAAGGATCGGGACCGGGACCGGGACATAGACCGCCGCAGTGACCGTTCGCCTCGCAAACGCACCCCGCCGCCGCAGCTGGCTGAGAAGGAAGAGGGCGAGTAAGTATCTATCCGTTGAATGGTTTCGAATCAATTAACCATCATCTTTGCAGAATATCTCCTCGTCCGCGCTCGGCCTCGCTCGCAACTCCGCCCCCAGTCACACCGACTCCGGCACCGACACCGATGGAAGTCGAGCCTGAGCGCGAGTTGGATCTAGCGCCATCTCCCCCTCCGGTGGAGCAGACACTTGCCGAACGCAGGGCCCGCCGTGCAGCCATCTTGGCTCGGCATGCCAACTCAAACCCAGGATCGACGGGTCCCTTGGGTGGTATGTTATTATCAGGTGGAGCAGCCATTTGTTTATATAATTGTACAGGTGCATCCCCATCTGTTTCTACATTCGGTGAGGCCAATGGGAACGGTTAGTTTCACGTCTCCTTGTTTTTCTTACATGCGCTGATATAATTCTCGGGGTCCACAGCGCCTCCAACGAACGGTCATGGTATGTTCGTTTTTTTCGTAACTTCCGTCCAGCCATTCTTTTCAGATTATAGTCTTATTATTTTTCTCTGCCCGGTTTTTTTATGTCCTTTCGTTGTACCGTTTTCGTTCCAAACTCATTTGCACCTCAGGACCCTCCACCCCTGCAAAGCAGCCTTCCCGCTCGCCGTCGCCCACGCAAGAACAAGAGCAAGAGCAGTTTACTCTCGCCAAAGCCGATTCTCCCGGGAAGGCGTCGACTGGACAAAAACTGCAGCCTGAACTCGAAGCCCAGGAAGATGACGGGCAGGCACAAGTAAACGCGGCCGACTACGACCCGTCTCTCGATAGACGCGAGGACGAGTTCCGTCGAGTTCGCGTTCAGGGAGCTGCACCACCCGAACCTGCGCTTCCTGTCGCCGAGGAGGAGGAAGAAGAGGAGGAGGAGGAGGTGGACGATATGTTCGCGTTCACAGGCTCGAAGACGAAGCAGAAGACGGGGAAAAAGAAGGCGAAAACGAAGGTGTCGGCCGCCGTGCAGCAGCAACAGCATGTGTTGCACTCGGACGCTGCTGCAGACCCGGAGGGGTACTATACAGTCATCTTGGGCGAGATACTTGTAGCGCCGCCGACCGCCGCTGGCGAGAAGGGAGAACGGTATCAGGTGTATGCGAGCGTCGGCCGGGGGATGTTCGCTGTCGTGGTGCGGGCTCGAGTGCTACCTGAGGGGGAGGAAGGCAAGGAGAGCAAAGAAGGCGGACGAGAAGTCGCGATCAAGATCGTGAGGGCGCAGGAGGTTATGTGCGTACTCTGTAGGACCTTTCGTGGATGCATTGCTGACTTCATTTATTCCCTTTCTAGGCACCGCGCAGGCCTCAAGGAATCGGCTATCCTTCAAAAGCTGCAAGCCGCCGATCCAGAGGATAAAAAACACATCGTGCGACTGGAGCGTACCTTCGAGCACCGCGGTCACCTGTGTTTGGTCTTTGAGAGTATGAGCATGAACCTCCGCGATGTCGTCAAACGCTTTGGCAAAGACGTCGGCCTGAACGTCCGCGCTGTGCGCGCGTATGCGCACCAGCTTTTCATCGCTCTTGGGCATCTCCGCAAGCTCGGCGTCATGCACGCGGACATAAAGCCAGATAACATTTTGGTACGCATCCGGTCCACTCCTTGTCTTACCTTTTCACTAACCCCGCTCAAGGTTAACGACGCGAAGACGATGTTGAAGCTCTGCGATCTGGGCTCGGCCTCGGATGCGGCAGAGAACGAGATCACGCCGTATCTCGTGAGTCGGTTTTACCGCGCCCCAGAAATAAGTGCGTCTTCTTTCTTCTGCCGCGGCGCTGGCGTTGTGTCATTTTTACTTGTTACTAATATACATCCATTCGCCCAGTTCTCGGTGTCCCGTACGATCCGGCACTAGACGTTTGGTCCGTGGGATGCACGCTATATGAGCTCTACACGGGTAAGATCCTTTTCCCGGGACGCAGCAACAACCAGATGCTGCTGCACATGATGGAGCTCAAGGGGCGCTTCAATGGGAAGATGATTAAGCGCGCCAAGTTTGGGGATGTGTATTTCGACGAGATGGGCGGATTTGAGAGTGTGGAGAAGGAGAAGGCGAGCGGGAACGTGCGTTTTTCATCATATGCTTCGGGAGATGTATTGATTGGCTTGGTGTAGGACGTCATTCGCAAGGTGCATATTTCAAAGCCAGCGCGCGACTTGCGCGCAAGGCTACTCCCGAGCGGGGGGACGCGTCTTTCGGATGAGGAAACGAACGTGCTGCTGCATTTCGTGGATCTGTTGGACAAGTGCCTTTCCCTCGACCCGGCGAGGCGCATTACGCCGCGGGAAGCGTTAGCCCATCCTTTTATACGGGGATCGACCAAGTGATGCGTCACCCCATTCTCGTCGAGATGTTAGCGCCACAGCGCGGTGGATACAGGAGGACAAGGACGACGGCCAGCTAGTTAGTTTTTTCTTTCTTATTCACTTGTCATATTGCCTCGATTTTGTATGCAGAAGAAATACAATCTATATACATGTATGCACGCGCCAGATCCTGGGTCCGTGGAAGTGGGTCTTCGATTCTCGGGCGCCGCAACCGTGGCGTCTCATTCCCAGAAAATACATATCTCCTGATGAGTCACCTGGGAGGTTTCCGTGGCTCTAGGTGGCAATATGTCACTAGTAGTGGAGATATTGTCAATTGGCCATACCAGTCCATACTACATTTAGAAAAAGGTTCGTAGAAAAGGCCGTACGTTCTCACAGATCCACCGCATATCGTCGACCCCCATGGCAGTCAAGCGCCTCATGAATATAACGGGCCATCTGGCCTCTTCTCCAAGCAACCCCGCCCAGAAAGTGGATTGGACGACCGCCGAAATCCCGGATTATGACGCTCTTCCTGCCTTCAAGAATTTCCCCGGGTGCGCCTGGAGTGTCTGGGGCGCAGAAGACCAGCTGGGGACGGTGAATTTGCTCACGGACGCTGTGGTGAAGGCTGCTGCAAGCAAGGAAATCAAGACCGGCAAGTCGGTCTCCTTGAATTGGTGGGTGGGCTTGTCCGAAGGGTGTCCTATCAGAACTAACCACGGAGGATTGCAGGCCTTTGAACTTTCCCGAGAAGGTACGCTGTTGTTGTCTACAGTGCTTTCTGTTTGTGACCAGGCCTATAGCCTATGTTTCAACGCAAGACGCCGGAGATTAACATGATACTTCGACAGCCAGCGGTTGCTGGAGTCAGGGACGACGAGATCCATATGGTGGGTGGACCATCCAATGCTAGGGCGATCACTGACTTGCTCCCGTAGAACACACAGTCGGGGACACAGTGGGACGGTATGCGGCACTTTGCGCTCCTCGAACATGGCGTGTTCTACAATAAGTTCAGTCGGGCCATTCTTGGATTGCTGGAATTTGTGTGAACCCATCTGTAGTATCCCTGCCTTGTCCTTACCTCACGGGATCCTCCCGCTCGCAAATCCGCACGAAATCGACCCTGCGCATGCCCGCATCGGTATCCAGAGTGGGTTTCGTGTCAATATCAAAGCTGGCGCCAAGCATGCTGATTCGGCCCTCGCCGTTATCATAGATTGGGCGACACATGGAATTTGTGGCCGGGGCGTGCTCCTCGATCTCGTCTCATATCACACGTCACTGTCTCCAAATAAGGTGCTTCCGTACAAGTACGTTATTCTCGTGGCGCGGGAATGTTTTTCAATCTGTTATCTAGTCCGTGGACCACGCATCCTATCAGTGTGAATGAACTGGAGGCGTGCGCCAAGGCGCAGGGAGTAAAGTTTCAGCGGGGCGATATTCTGATGCTGCGCGTGGGGTTCATCAAGAAATACTATGAAGCCTCGCAGGCGGAGCGGGATGCGTTGCAGACCCGGCCAGAAACATTGTCAGTGAAACGTCGGACTTCTTGCCGTCGGACACAGTTGATATGTTTGCGGCCAGCGCGGGCATCGAGCAGTCAGAAGATATGAAGCGTTTCCTCTGGTGAGTGATCCGTTGAACCATGCGTCCATATTTATGATCGGATTTTTCCAGGAATAACCACTTTGCGGCCATTGCCTCTGATCAGCCGAGCTTAGAGGTACGGAACTGCCTACATATGTCAAACATTACCTGTCGATTGAGATTTCTTCTGATAGTGCTGGCCCGTGCCCGAAGGAACAGCGCACATGCATCAGGTATTACATTCCTCGGTCTTCTTCCTTCAAGTCAACTGATACGTGTGTTTTACAGACCATTCTGAGGTATGTATTATTCTGTGATGCATACCGAAGGTTCCTTCAATAGTTTTCTTCGGTAGTTTATGGGGAATGCCAATCGGTATGTGGCGCTCATTTCGCGGGAGACGCCGACCGTTCATTCTTAGATGATATCCAGGCGAATTTTTCGACCTCGAGAAATTGAGCGAAATATGTGGCGAGACTGGCCGCTACACATTCTTCTTTTCCTCTTGGCCCCTTAACATGTGAGTGACTTGCAAGATTGTTTTTTTGTCTCCGTAGGTCTGACAAAAATGACAGTATCGGCGGATGTGCTTCCCCGCCAAACGCAGCAGTCCGTCGTTTCGCATTGGTCCTACATTATGATTTACCTTATTTCTCGGCAGGCCTATTTCTGACCCGAATATTCGGAGATAAGAAGACCTATCTATGTAGTTGCTTCCCGCAATGTAAGTATTGGGTCAACAAAATGAACGGAACCCATGGGGACGTTGCTGGTTTGTAACCCCAGTTATGTACGAAATCTCTCATGATAAAATTTACCCTGGACTACGGTTCGATATGCGTATTCTGGACACTTCAACTAAAATGACCGCCGCCGCTGATATACACATAATGAAGTTGGCAAAAAACGTTCTCCGTGAATGGTGAGGCAATTTTCGGCAGTCGCGGGCCGCTGCTTGACCGGCCCGGCATGCTTTCAGAAATCGCGGACCACATGACACTGTGCTTCTTCAATTCCCTTCATGTCCACGACTGAAAGTATGCCTGTGGACTGGACGACGGCGGAAATCCCGACGTACGACCAGCTTCCGTACTTCAAAAATTTCCCGGGATGCGCATGGGGCGTCTGGGGCAAAGAGGATCAGCTTGGAACGGTCAATCTGTTGACCGATACTCGGGTGAAGCAGAGCGCAGCGGCGGAGATTAGGTTTGTGGTCTACTACGAGCGAACTATCACTGGACTCACGTCCTTGTGTAACAGAACGGGGAAAACCGTATCCTTGAACTGGTGGGTCGTTCAGCTCCGTGTATATACTTCAAAAATAATCATAATTTAGGCCATTGAATTTTCCCGACAAGGTTTCCGTTCATATATAACTTCGTGCAGTCAATAGCTGATCTGAATGAACAGCCCATGTTCGGCCGCATTCCTCCCGAAATTAAATTGATTCAGAAACAGAAAGAGGGACGAAATTACTCGAGGGACGACGAGATCCATATCGTGCGTAATTTTTCCGATGTGAATATATGGATCGTTATTCTGTGGCTCAGAATACTCAATCCGGAACCCAATGGGACGGTTTACGCCACTTTCCAATCATCGAACACGAGATGTTTTACAACAAGTTGAGAATTGGTCTGACCATATCAACCCGCTCATGTAGGTTTCAAAGTACTCCAGCTTCAACCCTCCCAAGTGGTGTCCACTCCATTCCCGACCCGCACCAGATTGACGCAACCTACACGCGAATTGGGATGCAGAGTATTGTTTTCTCGCTGATTTATCTACTTGGACTAAAAGAGCCCCGCACCACAGACTGGGCCGATCATGGGATATGCGGCCGTGGTATTCTTCTGGATCTTGTGACTTTTCTGTCCAAAGATGGTGTCCTGCCTTATGACCCGTGGACAACACACCCCATAACAGTCCAAGACCTTGAAGCATGCGCCCAGGCACAAGGCGTAAGTTTCCAGAGGGGTGACATTTTGATGTTGCGTGTGGGATTTATCCAGAAGTATTATGAAAGTACTCAAGAGTCGAGAGACGGTTTGAGAGGAAAACCAGAGACCTTGTGCGTCATTTACATAGATTATGATTATGCTTTTAAATTTCACATCATTTCCAGCGCAGGAATTGAGCAATCCGAGGAAATGAAGCGGTTTCTGTGGTAAGTTGATTTTTGCCTATCAAGTTGGTGTTTCTGAAGACGCAACCAGGGATAATCACTTCGCTGCAATTGCATCAGACCAGCCTGCCTTGGAAGTATGAAAGCGCTGCCCCTTATTTCGATACACTCGTTGATTAGACTTGCTTCCAGAACTGGCCACCGTCACCCGGGACGCCTCACTTGCACCAGGTATGTCCTGCCGTTGAATTGTCTCAAATCTGAAGTCATATGTTCAAACAGACAATATTGGGGTAAGCACGATACTTGAATTCTTTCCTTTCTTTTTCCCATTTTGTACTCTATAGACTTTGGGGTATGCCTATTGGTGAGTACTTGAGTGCCGGCGTCTCTTTGTTGACCCGCAGTATTGAAAAAATTCAGGCGAGTTTTTTGATTTGGAGAAGTTAGCCAAAGTGTGCGCCGAATATAAACGTTACACTTTCTTTGTTTCGTCATGGCCTTTGAACATGTGAGTTTTCTCTTCGCGCGCAAATTCGAGATGGTTTAATAATGGGACTAGTATTGGAGGGGCAGCTTCCCCACCTAATGCTGCAGTGAGTCCAACCAGTCGCCATGGATACTTCAACGTGTTCACTATCTATGACGCAAGGCTTTCTTCTGATTTTTTGGTTCATCGTCGCTGTGGGCCGAATTACCAGGTACCACGAGACCGACTCATACATGTGGTGTTGTTATGAATGTGAGACCGAATTCTTTTCGTATATGTACGCCTTAATGGGATAATTGCCCTGCAACTTGAGGTGAAGGAGGCGTACAAACGAGAGAAACATCATGATGGTAGCATGATGGATCGTGTCTATCAATTCTTTCATGCTCTCCACTGAATACTCAAACCATCTATTGTTGTACACAATGCGTAGCAACTGTTAACATGACATTTGCACAAGTTTTTCTGAAGGTCCTCCGCGTTCAAGAAGAATACAACCACATGTAAAAAACAAGTTCGGAACTGGAAAGCTCCGAGCGCAAAACTACGGCGCTAAAAATGAGCCTTGCCCACATGCATAACATGCCCATTCAATTCAAACACCCAGAATTCTCGTATTTTCTGTTCACCATAAGGAACTTGAAGAAGTTGAGATAAAGTTTGCCGAAAGATCGAACATGAACCACGTGATCTTGTACTCAACTCAATCGACACCAGTCAGAATGAACACATGGATGCGAGCGTCGAGAACATGCGGACATGGAGTCATCTTCACGCCTTGTGGAATTATTATGAAAGAACCCTTGGATTCTAGTCCAACATTGATAACTCAAACGACGAGTCTTGAGCTCAGTAACATTTTTTTTCGACAGTTCGAGAAGTTATCACCTCTGAAGCGTTGACGGCTTGGACGACTATTTTCATAGTCGGACATGTGCTAAGGGAGGCTTTTCACATCGTAGTCTAGGATCCCTAAAGTCAAGCGCCGATTCCGAATGGGCCAGATCTTGCCGAGTCAATGAATTCGGTCCTTATTGGCTTCAGCAAATTATTCACACGAAGAACCCGCAAAAAACAAAGCCTGTTGGTTTACCGACGGATCTCGCCGCAAACAACTCTGTACTCATCCTGATACTTCAGGGATAGATCTGACAGAACAGATTTCACATACCTCCTGAAGTAGGATAGTGCGTATTGCGGGACTCCGAGTGTTTCTGTCTTCAAGTACATCTCGGTGAGCTCGCTACTATTCACATAAGGAAGCACATCAACTGCGGTGAAGCATAAATGTGATAGCATTTAGACCCCACGGTGAATACGCGCCGTGGGATCAATGAATGCCAACCTTTGTTTACTTGTTCAATGGTTTCCCGAGATGTCCCTCGAGCGCCTCGCATTGCGGAGTTCCTTGGTCTTCCATTTCGGAAATCGCGAGGAACGTAGCACAGGAACCAATATGCTCAAACCGCGTACCCCGTGGCGGATGACGAATTTGAGCAGAGTCACCGCAACATGAGTGAGCAGTTTTTACAAAAACGGTCGACGTCGAGCCACCAAGATAGTTACGACCCCGATTCTCCTTTTCGGGTGGGATTCAGGAGATTCGAAAGCCATTCGCAGTGGGAAATCCAGTCCCCAACACAATGCAAGCTATGTAGAAGGCGACAGATGGACGTCCTAGATTACAGTACCAAAGTCCACTCCGATGTCGCCGCAACATACCCAGGGATTGTTTGGATATTGGCAGCGACCGCCGACAGGGTCCGACCTATGGAAATCCAAGGATTTAATAAGGCACTCCTTGGATGCCTCAGCAGACGATCCGAAATGCAGACGATCCAAAATGAAAGTCAAGTGGTTCGAAAGGGGTACTAGGCGCCGCAATATTTTGAAGTCACCAACACCGCTGAACGGCCGAAGTACATTGAGCAGTGTAATCGCCCTAGCTAGAAATATTGGACCGCTGTTAACTGACAACTATCCGCGTTCCCAAGGAGCACCGCATTCAATGAATGACGCGCCGATCCAGACCGGACAGCGCGTAAAATCTGAACACGCCGTGAAGATCACGGAAATCACGGTCAATTCGGGGATCATTTCGTTTTTTGTCTATTGAGATTCGAGGGAGCGGTAGAAGAACGCAAGACCATTACAGGCTGCTCCTCGGGCCACAGGGGGAGCTCAGTTTACATTGCCTGAGGAAAAGAGGTCCAGGGTAAAGGATCGGGACTGAAACGATTACTAAACTGAGGGCAAGCTGAGATGAGACCAAAAAGGGCAGCGGACTGCATGGATGTCACCTTGTTGAGTAGCTGGGTTTGGAGGAAACCGTTACATCGTCAAAACCACAGTCGGGCGGGACGTCGGCAACCAACATGATGCGAAAGCAATTACCTGATGACAAGCCCCCAAAAATTCTTCATGTTGGAAGAATTGCAGAGGAAGGACCAATACCAAAGGGATCAAGCGAATGAGACACTTTTTTTGACCGGTCCTGGAGCCGAAACGTCTCCATGAAGCGCCGGAGGAGGCTGCTTTGGGCCCTTCCGGCGTTTGTTTCTTGCCTTTTTCGACTCCGAACGCTGTGCAGCAATCAACGCCTTTGTCTCTTTCTGTGTCATCCGATTCAGCTGCCCTAATTAATGTCGAAAGGACGGATTCTTACCAGTTTAGTTTTTGACTCGGATATTCGGGGAGACCTTTCGGGGCGAGATTGGCCGACCTATTGGTAATTCTTGGTCATCATGTTTCGTTGGCCTTTCCACACAACACACCTGTGCAAGCTGATGTTTTTTTTCGACCTTGATCTGCGACTTTCGCTCTTGGATGCCAGCGATTGATTCGGCGAGTCCTAGAGCAGCCTGTGGACAGAAGCTGTCAAGTTGGGCTTATGAGAGGCGGCCAATGAGTTACGCTTTGATCTAGAAAACGCTTGGGCTGCTTTCCTTGTCCCCCGCCCTTCATGGAAGTGGTGAAGGCTGAAAGGTGAAAGTCTCCGTCCGACACGTGGCCCATCATTACCATTGATATCCCCTTCTGGTGTCACCAAAAGCCCGAAGTTACTTCTTCCGACTCTGTGCTCCAGCGGATCAGCAATTTTTCCACCTTTTCTCGGAGAGCTGACCGGATCACAACCAAACGGTTCCTATATTCCAGGTGAATTAGATCAAAAACTTTCAATCGACCTCAGTTCGTGATTTGCCGCATATGATAGTCAACCCATGCACCCAATCTTTCATTTAGATAATCTCACACGACCATACGCGTATCCGGCCTTCTCTACAAGGCTACCGAGGCTGTCTCAATGCTCACATCTGCAAAATTATCAGATCGTCAGGGACTCATGCCGCGTATCACTGGGCGAGTCTAATCGTAAACGATCAAGGAGCACACAGGACTTCAAAGCACAGATTCCGCATTGAACCGGTCACCGAAATCAGGGAATTGGTGAGACAGAGTATTTTGACGAGCAGGATCACAATATATAGCCACCACCATGGCTTTAAAAGAAGACCACCCGAGTGGTCCATTCCTTCACTCTCACTCACCAACCCATCCATCCTACCCATCCATCCTACCTTCCCCTCTTCATCCAAATCTACTCACTATGTGCCGTTGGCGTCAGTGAGTGCCTGGTTCTTCTCGTCCGGGGCGAAGCCCCTAACTGTCCCGACAAACAGCGTCCGAAACATTTACCTCCGCTGCGGCCATGCTGAGAACCTTGTGAGTCCACTGCCAGTATTCCACAACACCGTTTCTGAAATCGTTGTGTTAGCCCCCCGTCGAGGTATGCCTTGCTTCTCCCAGGCCCCGCAGTACAATTGACCTCTTGAAGGTGAAGTGCTCAAGCACGCACTGCAAATTCAGTCCCAACCACCCCGCCGGTTGTGTCCCACCCTCGTGCAGTACAAGATGCAACCAATAGTGAGCCAGGTTCATATTTTCAAAGACAAGATATTAACTCATACACGTTTCCCAGTCATCTTTTCCCTGAGCACTACAGTACGCCTGTTCGGCTTTCCTTCGTCGTACCCTACTAACTCCCGAATAGATCCCAACATCGACGGATTCTGCTCGGCTTGTACTCGTGCCATGGGCTCCGGGCGTCGCCGCTACTAATGACCCGAGGATTTCCTTCAATGGGTCGTGCAATGGAAAATACTACCCTGCAAACTCCTTAGAATCTGTTACATCCTGTATCCAATATGTATTTATGTATTTGTTTCGTGTGTTCAATGTAGACTTGTGTGGGGACTGAAAGTTCAGCGTAACGGATTAGTTCGACGTGGACGTCAATTATATATATTAGCGCTGCAAACCTAGACGAGTAGTTATTATGTACCCCCTCCGAGAAACACTATCAAGCGTAAGCGCGATGAAATCTAAGACCTTCGAATCCCTTCGGCGCCGCACTCACAATAGATACAGCAAAGTTCACAGTTATTCGCTGAGGGTTCCGTGGGCTCAGAGTTAGCATTGGTTCTATGAACAGCCATGGCGCCAAAACCAGGTCGTTTCAATAATAATTGTCCGGCCCCCATAGTAAACCGAGGTCGGTGGTGCTTTCGACTCAAAAAATCACAATATTTTAAGCATTAAACTCCATACTCAGTCGATCTCCGTAGAATGCAGTCGAAGGGAGCTAAACATTGATTGGGCTGAGAAGCGCGGAGCCGAAGGCCTGGTCCTGCCAGACAATCGATAAAGTTTCGGATTCATCGGAGTTGCGGGCCCTTTACTTCACCTTAAACTAAGCTACGAGGTTCGGCGAGCGTCCTGAACCAATTCAACAGAAATCCATAAGCGGCAACTGGGGTACGGCAATCACCAGAAATTCAACTCCGCAACTTTCTCCTTACGTCTTCTCTGAGTCTCTGGTCTCTCCCATGAACCGCAATCCCGTTCCTCATGTGGCATTGAACCAGCATTGGAATATTACCTAATGTTGAGTCGTGCGAATCCCTTGGGCTTCACCATTTCGACCAAGTGTTCAAGTGACGCGTGACAGCGAAAATCGACACAATTCAAAAGGAAATTTTCGGCCATCTCGGTGCACAAAAAATGCAAAATTAATGAACACTTGGTCGAAATGGTACTGTATGTAATACTCTACCAGTAAATCCTGGGTTTCAGACTCTGAATATTTGCGGTTGTCGTGCCAGGCGGCACGGTTATTGGCATGCATACCGTGATGATCCTCAGGTCCCCAGCCAACCTCTTTCGTCGTTGCTATACCTCCCTTTTTTTACTGTGAGTTTGCATTATTGTATCTTCTGTTCGTTCGACGCATAGCCGTTCACCCCTCTGACCATCGTTTGATTTTTTCTTATCTTGGTTGAGCGTCGCTGCGTCTGCGTACATATTGTTTCATCTACTTTCTGCGGTTGAGTAAAGGGCACATAGATTTCACTCTGATCCGGCAAGGTTGACATTCCGAAGACCGAACCCAGTAGTTCTTGCCTCCCTTCAGTCAGTTTTCCACCACGTCTTCCTGGTAACCAGTCATTCAAGTTCAGAATATTATTTCCCTATCGTTGAAAATATCATTTACTCCGTCAAAGTCCCTGACGCTTGTTGCGAAGTGGATTTGCTCAGCTGTTCCGGTCACTACTTTCTCACCTACTTATTGGCCACCGACAAATTGTGTGCCACTCTCCTCAGCTCATACCTGAATCAAACGGGTAGCGAACCAGACCGAATGGTAGGAGGCTACTCCCGCCAGTTGAACCAACGCGGGAGATGAATTTTCGCGGGCCGACAGGGTAGATATCATTTGGAACCATGGTCGATTTTTTCTCTTGTTGAATTTGCACATTTGACCCGTGACCCAGTTTAATTAGAAGAGGTCCTGTATGCCAAAGAAGCCAGATGGGATCGGAAAAGCAGTGCATCAAGAATACACTTTTTCCTGTTGGTCGCCCATGTAATTGTGACTGTCTCCGAGTCCTCGTGCACTCCACGACGATCAATAATAATTTCGGGGGAGAGGATGGTGCATCAGCTGCGACTCTTACATGTAGTCATGGGAGATGGCAATCGTGATACTTCTCTCCACTAAAGCTGCTCGAAGCTGTCGATGTTGAGAGCGGTATCAGATCCGCGGGGTCGGCCTTTTCGGTGGGAACGGGGATTCGGAAGTACCGGACGCGTAGTGTTCTACGACAGACGGTGGGGATTGATCATTGTAGGTGGTCAACATCGATGCGTGATTGTCGCTTATGGCGCCCACGAGAGATTGCAAGTCATACAGTGAGCTCGGACCGCGAACGGAGAAGGACAGCATTATGCGGCTTAGAAAGTAGCGGGAGGGGCGTAACCGTTTCGGCGCCCAGGTCCAGTAGGCGCAAAATGATTCAAAACGCAATGATAGAATACCTGAAATAATATAGAAATAGGCAGAATACCTCCAAATGAGTCATAATTGAATGCGGGTGATTGAGGCTTGACCGAAACTGCAAGGGTTGTGGGTCGAGGAATGAGGGGCATTGACTGTAGTCGTCTACATAATGATGCCGAAGAACGGAATGCAATAGGTCGAATTCACTGGTCGGAGAAGTGAATGAGGCGGGAATCATGTTTGAAGTTGAAGATCAAAGATCTGCAGTGTTTCGCTCGCACAAAATTAAAAAAACGTGGCATGTGTAGACGTAACCTCCGTGGAACATATGGGTTGATGAGGGCATTCAATGCGCAAGAATCAAGACCATCTAAACATGTAAAAGAGTTGGGGATGAAGCATCCAAAAATTAAATATGCCACAGACCTGTGTCACCGCCGACGAATTCACTTGAGATCGGATAAAACCAAGAAAGATGCGCGATGAATGTTTGACGTTGGAAGAGAGGCAACAGAGAGCCCGATGATCCTGTCTGGAAGGAAAGGCGGAACAAGAATCGAGGTTGGCTCATAGGTTTAGCAGAACCAGGCGGTTCGAGGCATAACTAGCTAGGTGTCAAAATCGACCTGGGCCCGGGTAGCTGTGTTTGGTATTTGGGTTATTATCTTGCGGTGCTTCAATGAACCAAAAGAGCTTCTGTCTTTGTTTATGTTTGAGAAATAGATTCGAGCCTCGAGGGGATTCATGGGTATCAGTATGGAGGTCAAGGAATCGGAATCGGCGTTCAAGTTGGAAGCACGGAAAGTTATTGAAAGTTGCCTCGGAAACGGAGAGTGGAGTACTAGTAGCCAAAGCATACGAGTCAAGGAGGCGATTCGTGCCAAAGAGAGTTGAATTGAATCCAGAAAAAATAAGGCGGCAAAAAATTCGCGCTTGAAGTACGACCGCGCCGAAAGATCCGAAAGAGAGCCATCCAGAATTCGCGCCCGAAGTATCACTGCGGCACTGAATTCGCGCGCGCGTCAAATTGGACAGTTGCAGTCATTATATTAAAAGCGATGCTTCGGAGGCGAACAGAGGAAATAGTATGATCGAGGCCAAAAAAGTACCGCAGATCTGATTTGTGGTTGAAATTTTTCAGAATTCTCGAGGTTCTCTGTAATTGCGGACGGGGCCGAAAGTGAAGATTCCAGGGATCGCCGAGAGATCCGGTCACTGCGTGGGCCACCGCAACCAAATAGCTTTTAGAAGCCAAGGAGAGGAGGTCCACAGGACGTGTCAAGTACAGGGTAAAATAACCATAACTATAACAATTGACGGGAGGAGAACAGATCCACGAGTTTGCCGATTCGTCCCAGATAGAATGGAATCTCAGAATTCGGGCCCGAGCGCGCCAGACTCGCACGCCCGGCGGCCTGAGATATGATCTTGAGGAAAAACTTAGACATCGAGTCAAGAAGTCGGCGTTCGCATTCAAGTTGGATAATCCCCGAAAACTGCCTCGGAGGCGGAGCGCGGAATAGCTATTAGCAGACAGACGAGTTATCTTACGAATGTGATCCAATGCAGAATCCCTGCCTGTATTATGATCGTTCCAAAAAAAGGACAGGGGAATGATTTGTGGTTGATTTTGAGAAGCATGTCCTGTTGATTGATGCTGGAAATGGAGATTCCAGGAAGATTGGCGAGTGCTTGCGGACCGGACAACCAAGTAACTACTAGTCCAGTTGATAGACCGCAGAAGGTCTGAAGAACATGCACGCCCAGATATGATCGGATAACCATAACGACTGGCACGAGGGAACAAGGAGCCAGGAAAACTGCGGCGAGGACAGCCATGAGTTTGTTCATTAACAAACTCATGCGGTAGAGAGTTGAATGCAGAATCTGCACCCGTTGTATGATTATTTTGGCGAGGACTGGGCGACCATCGCACGTATTATGATCGTGTTAAAAAAGGACTAGAGAGAGTGATTTGTGGATGGGTATTTTGTTTGGGTGTGATGCTCTGTTGGACCGCAACAGGTGAAGTTGAAAATAGAAATTCTGTAAAGAAGCCTAAGAGGCCAAGGCGAGGAAGACTGTCACGGTGGGTCGGAACTGTCAAGGACACAGAATGCAGCGCCTGTCGTTTGATCACGGCCAAAAAAAGAAAGAACGAGAGATAGTGATTTATGCTCGATAATTCTGTCTTGACGTGGGACTGTCGAATGGCGGACGCGGGGCGAAGGTGGGGATTCCAGCGAGATTGGGGTGGGATCAAGCTAGTGGTGCTGTGGAATTGCCGACCATAGTGGAACTGCGGACCATATCTTAGTTCAAAGGCGAGGAGAGGAACACCGCAGGGTGTGTAAAGGACACCCAGATATAATGTATGATGGGGAATAACCATAACGACTAGCACAGGGGAGCAAGCCTACCAGGAACCTCCAGGAACAAGGAAATGCGCAGAAGACTGTTGGAAGCCAAGGCAAGCAGAGGAAACGCAGAGGATCCCCAAATACTGCACGGTGGGAATAACCATAACGACTAGCACGAGGGAGCAAGCCTACCAGGAACAAGGACAGCGCCGAGGACAGGAGCATGAGGTTTTCCACGAGTTGTTCGTTGATGGGTGGCGGTGCAATATGTTGCGTGGGTGTTCGAAAGCAAGGAGGAGAAACTTGAATGTGAGAGTATATTCTGAGTGGCCCAAGGATACGGAGATCGACGTTGGCGGCATCCCGCCGTCGGCCAGGGCGGAGATAATTTCCATGTGTTAGGATACCTACGGAGTTTTGAAAATTGAATGTACGGTGGACGTATTCCAAGTCACCCACGTGTGCGAACATCGACGTTGGCAGTATGCCGCCGTGGGCCACAGGTCGACGTCAAGTTGATTGTGGGAGAACCCCGACAAAAGGAAACGGGAAACGGAGACAAGCCGAGTCTGCCACTGAAGGGGCTACTTGGAATTTTCAATTGCGGCCACGTCAACAAAAGACGTTTGGCGCAACTTCCACGTCAAGTTCCAGGAATTGGGGAGCACGGCAAAGCACCGCACTCGGTAAGCTTACGGCCTCCACTCGCATAGCCCAAATTTCGGTATTGCCTATCTTATGATCTCGGGTGAAAGAATGAATGAATCGAGGATCATGTTCCAATTTGGCCAAATTTTCTTGCGGCCCCTCGGCGTCGAATGTATCCCATTACAGGGTTTGACTTGGAAAAGGGCTTCTGCCGAGGTGCGCTGAATATTTTTGGCATGTTTGACATGCACTGCGTGAACAAGTTGCGACAGCCAGGTAGTCCAGCTTTCAGTTTTGGACCGCGGGTGAATAAATACTTGAAGTGGATAGATCGAGGATCGCGTCGCGATAGACCAAACTTGCTTGCGGTCCATTTGCGTGGGATGTTGGAAAGCGGAATATCACAGTACAAGGTTGAATCGAAAAACGGCTTCCGAGATCTTTGGCTTATTTTGCACTGTGTCAATTGCGACGGCGAGCACTCTGTAAGCTTATAGCCCGCAGCTAGCCCAGGTTTCGGTATCATCGAGCATTTTGCGGAAGAATGAAGACTTGAAGTGAATGAATTGAAGATTGCATTCTAATCGACCAACTTTCTTGCGATCCATCTGCGTCGCGATCGGGGGGATTTTCGAAAGCGAAATATCAAGGCTTGAATCGAAAAACGGCTTTCGAGATGTTGACTTATTTTGCACTGTGTGAATTGCGACGGGGAGATCGACTTCGTCCGTAAGCTTACGGCGTCCGGTCAAGGTGAATAAGTGAGGCTTGAAGAAAATGAATCAAGGATTGTGTTCCAGTTGACTATCGTCGAGGATCGTGTTCCAATGGAATGAATCGAGGATCGCATTCCAACTGTACAAGGTTCGAAGACTTAAAAACGGCTTCTGCTGAGGGCACGTTGAATTTCTTAGACATGTTTTGCACTGCGTGGTGACAGCGATCGACTCAGTTTACCGTCTCCGGTTAGCTTAGCCGTCGGTTTTGTCGAATTTAGTCTGAATGCTGGAATGAATGCTTGAAGTGAATGAATCAAGGATCGTGTTCCAATAACACTACCGAGGATCGTGTTCTAATGAATCGAGGATCGCGTTTCAATTGTTTATCCCAGTACAAGGTTCGAAGACTTGACAAAATGGCTTCTGACGGTGACAGCAATCGACGCAGCTTACGGCCTAGCCGTCGGTTTTGTCGAATTTAGTCTTGCGGGTGAATGAACGCTGGAATGAATGCGTGAGGTGAATGGATCTAGCGTCGTGTTTTAAATGACCAAATGTTCTTGTGGTCAATTTGCGTCGGGATCGGGGGCATGTTCAAAGGACATATATCACAACGTCCAGTATATTCAAAGGACCAAATCTTCTTGCGGCCATTTTGCGTCGGGATCATGTTCAAAGGACATAATATATCACAGCGTCCAATATATCCCGGTACGAGATTTGAAGACTTGGAAAACGGCTTCTGCCGAGGGTGCGTTGAATTCCTTTGACAGCTTCTGCGGTGGCGGCAGTGCCACAGTGGAGATTCCGTGGGGCTCATGGCGGCTTTCCGAGTTATGCGGCTCGTGGATCACCGTGGGGCGGTCGGAGGCGGACGTGGAACATAAGAAGAAGCTTCCTAATAGCGCACCCGGGCATGATGAGACGAAGACCACACCCACAATTGCCACGAGGGGTAATATTGTCCGCCTTGAGGCTGCCGTAATATTTAAACATGAGGAAACCACCGTCGATTGAGCGTCTACGAGGACCTGGAGGCGGGCGGGTTTAACGTCAAAATTGCGGAGCGTTTCGCCGTTGACCAGGGATTGCGTCCAGTCTTGGCGAATATAGTTCGAGGAATGGACGGGATTGGCAGATCAAAGTCTCCGTGATTTTCCGTTGTCCGTTTAGTTTTTTTGCCTTCTGGGGATATTTGGAATCTCCATTTGCGCACAAGGTGTACAACGCCCAAGGGCTTTTGTTTCTATTGTCCTGGGGCTAAGCGTCCAGCGAGATGAGACGTGGAATAAACCAGAGGAAGCAGCTAGCCAAAAGCAGACAAACGGTGGAAGAAAAGAAGAGAGGACACACGTGACTCGCGGTTTGGATCAAAATCTGCTGCCCTTGATCTCCTCCACCACGCTTGCGGTTACCGTTGGCGCCGACGCCGACGCAAGGGCGCACGATGAGCAGGCGAGAGTCGCGGGTCTCGATGAACGTCCGCCAGAACGATGCCCTCTTCGAGTTTGAGAGCTGTACGCGCTTTCCCCGTCTCGTTTGCACATCACACTGACCTTTTGCGTGCCTACCAGTCAAGAAGAAATTCCTGCTTGCGAATAAGCACATCACAAAGTATGTGGCCCACGGGGTTTCAGAGCTGGATTGCCACCCAGGAGTAGTGGTCCCACTTGGTCCAAATTGGGGTGCACTCAGGCCACATTGCTCCCGGTGGGACGACTAGTGCCCGGGTGCTCGAAATCTAGCTCTGAAGCCCCGAATTACTACCAGGGATCGTTTCTAATGCATTCATTCTGTAGACTAAATTCCACGCTCAGCATGAAGATCGAGGAGCTCAACACGGAAATATCTACCCTTTACACGGAGAACCTCCGCCTGCGCGCATCTGAGATTGCACTCGCAACCCAGCTCAAGCGCGAGCAGGAAAAGTCGCGCAAAATTTTAGCTGACGCCGAGGCCGCGGTGCGTGCTGCCACTCGAGTAATTAATATTTCTCTGATCTTGCTTCCAGACGCAAACGCTCTCGTCACATTTTGGATTCCTACGCCAGACCTTCAACATCCCCGTCCACGCCCCACCATCACCGGCCGCCACGCCGCCACGCCGTCCTACGACCTCCCCACGGAACAGTACCTATGCTAATAATGTTAACCGCCTGGCGCGTGAACCGCAGGTATCCAATATAAATGAGGATGAGGAGGAACCCGAGGATGAGCCTGTTCCGCCCTCCCCTCCACGAAAGGCGAAAAAGAAACCGCGCCTCAGTGCATCCAAGCTACCGCTTCCGGCCCGGTCCAGCACGCCCCCGATAGGGCCCGCAGCACCTTCCTTCTCAGCGCCACCCGCACCCCCGCATCTAGACCTCTCCTCGCTTGCGCTGCCCACCAAGAAGCGGCGCCAAAGTGGGCTCTTGCTTGACCTCGGCGTGGTCGACATCGATGCCCTGGATTTCGACGACCGGGCCGCCGAGGTATGCGGGAACGAGCGGCAGAAGGAGAAGGAGCGCGAGAAGGAGAAAGAGCGCAAGCGCCGTGCGCGCGATGACGGTGCTCTCCCTGCTACTGCCGCGAAACCAAAGCCCAGGTTAAAAGACGTCACGAATTCGAACGCGCCTCGTCCTCGGGCCAAGACAGAGGAAGCTACGCAGGCACTTGAGTCGCAGGTTCAGGCTCGCTCCTTCCTCGTTGCCGCGCCCCCGAGCCCGCCGCCGCCAGAACCACAGGCGCTGCCTGTCCCAGCGCAAATCGCTGTTGTCCCGCAACCCCGGTTACAGCCGCCGCCTCCCCCGTCCGTATCCTCCGGCTCATCGTCCTCCCTTGACTCCGCCTCTGACCGCGACCGCGACCGCGGGGAGCAACGCGTATACGCCACCGAGGCCGTAGCAGCAGCAGCAGCGGCGGAAACGGAAGCGGGCGGGCGCGAGCGGCGCACGCGCAAAAGCGTCAACTACGCGGAGCCGAAGCTGAACACGAAGATGCGCAAGCCCGAGCCGCCCGCCGGCTCTGCCCCTACGCCCGTGCCCGCGCCGACCTCGAAGCGCGCGCGGTCGTCGGCAGCTGCGGCGATTCCTGTGCACGCGACGGCGACAGGAAGCAGCAGCGGGACTGCGCGCCGGCCGTCGCCTCCGCTGCGGACGAGCACGCGGCCGCCCCCGGGTCTGGAGGAGCCGGATGAGGATGAGGATGATGAGGAGAAGGAGAAGGGGGACGATGAGGAGGAGGACGAGGATAGCGATGGGTGGGCGGATGGGGAGTTCATCCCCGGGTGGGCGAGCGGACACGTTAATGTCGATGGACGACGGAGGGCGCAACATCCGCATGGGGGGCGGCGGAAAGGCGAAGTCGGTGTGGTGGTGGGGGAGTGGGCGCGGGAGAGGGAGAAGGACGGGCGGAGGCATAGCGCGGTGGTCTAAATTTTCGGATTTTGGGACCCCTTGCGACTTTCTTCTCTTCACCCAAACTGAACGCGCCGCCACCTGCACACGGCGCCAAGGAAGAAGAGCACATTATGACACGAACGACATAGGCAAATGAAAGTAATTGTAAATAAGTAAGTATCATGCACGTCTCTTTGTATATGTACTGGGTAGATGGCCCGGCTCCCACGGGCTGCTTAATTTTGCATTGGGTCACGAATTTGTTTTGACAATGTTTTAAATGACCATTTTAGGCAATAAGATTGCCGTTTTGGGAAGGCGGGGCGCATTGCTAATAACAGTCTGCTATCTTGAATAGAAGACGCTTTAGACATAATGCAATTGAGGCCCGTACAGATGCCGCGTCTTCATATGGAATACTTATATTTCTTCAATGTTCTAGGCCCTTTCTGGGCCTTCAAGCGTCCTCAGACCGCATGTAATGAATATTACCCCGTGTCAAGATTGCCATCTGTAACAATATTCTGACACCTAGACGTCACTTCCACCCTCGATGAAATTGCGTGTGTGACTCCCGATGTAGACTGGAACACCGCTGTCAACGGGTTCCCTGAATTCAGATACAATGTCCGCCCGAGGCACCTCAACACAATTTTCAATGTCCATAAAGCTTGAGCTTGAGGTGGCGGGTCGATACCGCACGGATAAGCATCCACCAAGAGGAGTCGGACATATCGTTTTACAAAAAAAGTGGGACTAGCATTGGGGAGTAGGGATGAGTCGGAGTCGGCCAAGCGGTGAATAAAGCAGCCACGAGAGGCGTGTCCGATCTTAGCCACCACAGTTATAGATGTGCGAGGGTGGGAATGAAACGGAGGTATTTGTGCAGTCCTGTACCAACTTCGAAACCCACGACCAGTTCTCAAAGCGGCGCTGATCGCTTCAAAAAAACAAGAAGCTTGATGCGGGCGAGGACGCGCATCGGCACGCAGAGGGTTTCGAGGGCAGGGAGCAAAAAACAAGTCCGATGATCCTTCAAATGTCAAAAAACGGAGAGTCTGACTGAGGACTAGCTGTTCAGATTGGTGGGTCTGAATATATGGGAGTCAGATGTGCCAGAGGATTCAAAGAAGAATTGTTCTATTCACCAGGGATATGTGGAGGAGTTGGTGAAGAGAAAATTTACCCTCGGCATTTGCTGAGTGACGGTTATTGCCACGCAGCTTCACGGGAGGCGGGGAAGAGAACTAGTACTAGTCAGCGCCAGATGTCCATTTTCTTTGGATCCCAGAGCGTGTCACTACGGAATGCGGTAGAAATTATGAAAGAAATTTGTCGCGCAATTCTTTCGCATACTGGCCGTTAGATCCATGCGTATCCCTTGACGATATTCGTTCTGATTGCCTTTTCGGGAGTGTGGCGGTGAGTGCCATATATGGCAATTCGGCTAATGCCGGAGTAAAGCCCCTTTTATCAGACACCACTGTGACACCTACAGACTGCTCTCATTGCTCGCCCACAAGTCACTACAGGTCAATTTCTCGAATTGAATGGGTGATTTTTTTTCTTTCTTTTGAATCCAATATTATTTGCCCCTCACTGCATGCGGCATGGTGGGCAATCTTCTACACAAACCGTACATCTAGGATAACATAGGCGTCAGCGTTGAGGCTCAGAGAGCATGAAAGAGGTCTGCAGCATCATGATCGAAGTAGTTGGCTGCAATCACCAAGTTAAGTCAAGCAGTAGCGCTTTTGCACAATAAGGTGGGAGAAACCCCGGGGTCCAGACCTCCCTCGCGGGTAGGCACTGGTAAGTATGGTAGGTAGGTGTAAGGTAATGTAAAATAAAAGAAAGAAAGGTTGTCAAATGAATGGATTGTAGCACCAACAAACATCGCTCCTGCTGGTGCCTGTTGCATTAGTATTGTTGCTGTATGCGCCTTCTCCATCAGCGCTTTTTCGTTCATGCTCTCCATCCTCTCTTCATGCCCAGCGCCTTCTCTATCATGATTTGGCACCGGCAAGCCACCATGTTCGCAACGTTCACCGCTCGCACAGGTGGCAGAACCCTGGCCGCAGCAGTGGTGTACAACAATGTGGCTCTGATGCTGGGCCCCCCGGGAATTGTAGAAGCCTTTTCGTGGCTCTCGGGATAAGTACATGCAGTCTTTGGCATGGAAACCAATATCTACAAACACAAAAGTCTGGTCCTTTGCCAATTAGGACATTAAAGCTTAGATTGCTTCAGACAATGCGCGGTCAGTGGCGACCGTACTCCCCAAACCGCTACTACGACTTCTACCTGCGTGTTATCCTGCCTCTGGATTCATTCATATGGCAGGCCCTCTCACGGACACATCATCACGGTGTCACACACGGTATTCAACATATTTCCGTGTAGTTGCAGTGGCTATGATTGCAACCGATGAGGGAACTTTTCCTTGTTCACGCAGATGGATTGGTTATTGAAAGTTCGCGCCCTAGGGCCGAAGACAAGGCGGCAGCTGACTCCTGCCTCATGTCATCGCCTACAGCGAGCCCCTTTCTGCTACCAGTCCACCAACCGTACGCATCTCTAGTAGACACACCGGCCATTTCCCGTGTTTATAACTTGTGCAGCATACATTAACGTAGTATGCCACCGGCGGAGGATTTATCCTCTCGAGCGGATTGCAGTCCGGCCAATGGGTGCGTGATATGTGTCACGTCCCACCTATAGGCTACGGCTAATACATCCCTACGGCTCGCCCTTTCGGGTTTCCCGTTCCCCATCTGGTTTCCCAGGGAGGGGTCTCCGCCTTGCTCATGATGCTTACCGTTGCTTCCAACGGGGACTTGTATACAGAGGTCCACACATCAATCACTAACTTCGCAGCCGACCACGACAAAGGTCAAGACAGACTCAGGGAGTCTCCTATCCCAACCGCCATTACTGGCATCATGATCACCAACGACGCAGGGTGTCCTGTCCAGCTTTTGCTGGTCGGATTGTTTTCACCTGTGGGGGTCTTCCCCATCCCTGCCAAACGACGTGCAGTTTATTTCAAGCTTACTGCCAACTTGGTCCATACCATACGCGCTGTCGCGGACCCCTGGAAAGAGTCCAGTCCGAGACCAGTACTAAGCCCGTATGATTAGGATGACTGTTGCCAGTCACCTGTTATTCACGGTGACACGGTGGAAGTAGTGTGAGAGTGCGGGAGTCCACAACAGTAGACTTCCATGCGACGGTGACCCCGACCTTTCGGGTGTATCAAGCGTTCACTTGATGCAGTGCCGAGCGGGCATTTTTCACAAACGTGACAGATGCCTGCTGTGCACCCTCGTCCGCCATCGCACTGGTGCTGCACTGGGCGAGCACCACGGCCTCTCATGCCTCTCGGCCCCCCTCGTGGGGTGCTTCCCCGGTTATGGATAGCTCCTTGGCATTGGAGCCCCTCCGGATTCCCTCGTACATGGGACGCAGCTCTCCCACCCCTTTGTGGAGTGGTAGGGCCATTGCCGCGCCCCCTTGGACGGGAGGAAGAAGGAACGGGAACAGCTGCCCGACCACGTCGGATCGCATTTCTGCGCGTCAACGTGCGGTGATCAGACACTTTCCCTCGTTTCCCCCTTCCCTTCCTTTTTCGCCTCCTCTTTGATTTCTCACGTGAGGAAGTCACGGGCATCGCCACACCTCCACCAGATGACCGCGTCATGGAGCCATGGTGAGTGTCTACTCTCACCTGGATGAACCTCCACCGGCTGTAATTTGTCTCCAGTACAGCCACTGGAACCTCAGCAAGAGTGCATAGTGCAAGATTGTTCACGTCCCGAAGGGCGGCTTTCAGTCTGCGGCTATAGTTGTGCATCTTGTCATATTTGCTGAGCGATGAGGTTTGTCGGGTAGGGTGCCAGCCAGAACGGCCACCCTAGTCTTCCCCCCTTCGGTAGTTTACGAGGTCTACACAAGTAAGATTCTAGCTCCGAACTTTGGCATTCGTGCTGTCCATTCCTTACTCTTCGATTTCATACCATGCGGTCGGTCCGCATACGTGTTGACTTGGCAGCGCCTTGGAAAAGCGCTCTCGGGTTCGGCACGTGAAGCCGTCAACATAAAACCCAATGGGGGGACTATTGCTAAGTAAATTGCGGACGCAATGCTGTAATAACGAGGGGCAATTTTCAGTGTATGGAAAGTGACAGAAAGGAAAAGAGTCCTACTGCCATTCCCAATTCTGTACTCCAGGCTGAATAGCCGAACGGTAGGATCCGATGAATCCGTCTTGTACCCCCAAACATTCTTCCTCGATGAAAGAATTCATCTCAGACTGGGGTGGGGTGGGGTGTCAAGATATAAAAAAGATATAGGGAATTGGCGTACAATTTCCCCCACAGCCGCCTGGTATGTGTCTTTTTCGTCTTCATTCAAGAACACGAAGGCGCAGGTGTTGTTGACAAGTGACGTCGACAATACCACTCCCGAGCGTGCGGAAACGATTTGCTCATCTGATCGAGCAAGGCCTGTAATTGATAAATACGTTACAATAATAAATATTGCAACTGCAAAGGCAAGGCTTACTATCCTGGATCGAAGTGTCAATTAATCCACAGTCACTCAGTTTCGGGTGATCTCTTTGAATGCAGTTGAAAGTGCCCTCTGAAAGTCAATTAATTAATTCAATGAAACAAATTTCATCACAAGAGATCCCCAGGAAAGCTCACCATGGAAAACCCCCCCGTTTCCAATAATCAATCCACCTACATCAATTGGGGTTCCCGGTGGACACCTAAAGAACGTGGTCGTCACATTTGTGAACACTTCTCCTCCCGTAATTAGGTTCGGAACTTGAAATATAGATTGACACACGATGGTAGCCTGTTCGTTTAGAAGACATCCAGGGACATTTTGGAGCGATGCTACGGCAAAAAAGGGCAAACGCGACCAGGGTTGAAGTGAGGGTCATGGCCACAGTGTCTTCAGCGGGTTTGGCGGCGCTTCCCAAATGCCAAGCTATATACTAATAATCAATTATAAATACCCGTTAAGGGGCGTCAAAAATGGAGGGTGTGGATATGTCAGACCACTTTATTGGACAGTTGTGGCATCCTAATACGACTGAAGCAGTCGAATCGGTAGTCAATGATCGGAAACATCTGCCAATCTTCCTCCTTGAAATTGTTGAACAGTCAACTTCAGTCAACTTCATTGACTGTCATTGACTGTTATAGTCAACGATGTTGATGGGGGCCAGTTGAAGTATTCAAGTTTTTGAGCTCAAAAACGGATGAAAAACTAACAAAACAAAGTTTTTCACTTTGAAATCTAATGAAAATTCACCAGTTTTCTATGTTTTCCCGTAAGAATTCAAAACATGCGAAAAACTGACAAAGATATCTTGGGGAATTCATCTGAAATACCGGTGAGAAACTCATGATATTTTGACCCGTATTTTGACAGAAAAACTCGAAATGCTCAACCCGTGTGAGGCATTGTTCACATTGAAGGAAGGGGTCATTCAGGGTAAACGAAAAGTGATCCCGGAGAAAAAAACCAGAGTGGCAGTATAGCAAACTGAAATACGAGGTTCAATTGTTATACTTGGTGTCTGCTTGTGGTAGCAGGTTCCGAGTCAAGTCACAGAGAACTTCTGGCCTCGATCAAACGATTACCATGGTCCTGGAGAGAGCAGTTCGACTGGTGTCAGAGAGTGTGTTATGAGAGAAGAGATGCATGGAACTGCGTTTTCAAGCTAGCGCGTAAGTAAGACGGCAAAATGCCCATCTTTATAGAAAGAAATGATGTTCTGATTTGGTTTGGCAGCGGCGAGGTCCAGGGGTCGACTCACATGTGGGAGATGCTCGTCGTAATGGTAACAGTTATAAACTTCGTGGGTTAGGCCGTTGCATTCGTCTTGGATTGAATTTCTCCAACATTCAGTTTGTGAACCGAACTTGAGACTTGAGTAGTAGCGTGAGTACTGTACACTTGCTCGTTGTAACGAGATCGGACACACGGCTGGCGGCTTTTCTTTTACATCGATGTCTGGATCGGTGGTGGGGCACATCAACAGCTGTCTTGTTATTTATTGACTTGTGCATTGAAAGATGGCAGAGGCAAGGACCGGAACAAATCCAGCTTTTTTCTTCCAAATCAGTTTGACGTACCGGACTTGAGAAGCTGAGTATCAGCTTGAATGACCCTCATAAAGCTAATATCGGGCCAGCATTCGTTTATCAGGGTAATATCACGCTGGTGCTGCTTTTTATTTGCAATGGCAAATCGGCCAGGTGACCGCGTTATGATGCTTGATCAGGCTCATCGTGCAAGATGATCTTCATCGCGGCATATGGCGGCATATCAAATTCTCGGTTTTGGTCGTTAGATCCATGCGTACCCTAAGTCTTTGACGATATTCGTTCTGATTGCCTTTTCGGGAGTGCGGCGGTGAGTGCCATATATGGCAATCCGGCTAATGCCGGACCCCTTTTACCAGATACCATTGTCACACTTACAGTCTGCTCTCATTGGGCCTCACCAGTTAACGAAATCTTCAGCCCTGGCAGTCTAGTGAGTTCAGACTTGTTCTTTCGAATCTTATCTCTGAATCACGGGCACACTTGGCAGAAATATATCCTTACTACTCAGTCCCAAAAATGTCCGCCCAAGAGCTCCGCGCCCGCATTGACAAACTGTCGACCGAGATTGATCTCCAGAAGCAGATTGTCAGGAATCTGGAACACGATAGATGCCTCGTACAGCGCCAGCTCAACGCTGTAGTAGACCCCGTCAGGTGCCTCTTGATCTTGTACCACCACCATGGTCGAGATTTCCCACATTTGTGGGCAGGAGGGGAGTTGTGTGCAAACACTTCTCTTCTAAGTCGACAGTACCTCGTCGCCCCGTCGCCCCTTCACTGAAGGAACTGCGCTGCCAACTGGCAGCTACAAAGCCGCTCACCCCAACGTCATCCGCGAAGCCGGAGGTTCATCCACCTCATTTCGACGTAAAACACGCTGCGCACCCCGCTGTCTGCGACCGTCAGGTCCACAACCACGCAGACTCCACTGTTCACCCCGTACGATGCCCAGGACCCACCAACTCCTCGTCCTCGTCACCCACCCCGTCCATCCGACATGCGTTACATGTCACCCGCTGCCGCGTATCACCGGTATCACCTCGCTTGCTCGCGCCCGAAGCAACACCCGCCCACCTTATTGGTTCGCCACCCACGTCAATTGCGACGGCCAACATCCCCTCCTTCCCCAACCCGCATACCTCCGACCGTAGAACCGCGACGCACTGTCCCGGCCCGCCCGAGATTTGAAGCGAGCGGCTAGAGTACCGACGTTATCAATAGGCCGCCCGGGAACAACATGGTGACAGGCATTACCTGCATTATGCCTGCGTGTTGGCAGTTTCCGTGGCTCGCTGGCGCGGTGGACCGGTGCTGGTGGAGATCTTGTGATGGTTTTGGCTTCTCTCGCACCCCGGCAGACCTCCATGCCCCTTTCCTTTTTCTTGCTCCGTAGCGGCCTGACCGTTGTTGATGTATTCACATCTACCCCCACTACCCACACTTCCGATGTTAGCTTTACGAATCCCGCTTGATCCCTTACCTATGGCACTCCTCTTATTTATTGGCGCCTGTGGCCACCGCGTCTTAGTAGTTAGTTTACTTGTTGCGGTATAGAAATGCAGAAACAAATAAATAAATAGTAGACCCCGTGGTCCGCCTCCCTGTCGAGCTTTCATCGGAGATCTTTCTCCATTGTCTCCCTCCGGTCGAGTTACCGATGGCTGGAAAAGATAGTTACCCCATGCGACTGCTCAACATCTGCAGTAATTGGACTGCCATTGCAGTGTCCACACCGGCTCTGTGGACGGACATTTCGATCAGTTTTCCCTGTCCCGAAGGCTTGGCGGATCTCCTGCCGATTTGGTTTGAGCGCGCGCGTAGTCTCCCTCTTACCATATCCCTTTGTGGGGACTTGCGCAGCTGGGAGTGCCGCGTGTTAAACATCATTTGGCGATATGGGGGGCCGAAGTTGAAATCCTTGGAACTACGGAACAGTGGCGGGAGTTATGACTTGTATGACGAAGAAAGCAACGAAAGCGATGAGGAGGAGGAAAGGAATATCGACCTTTTTGGTCGGACCTCTCCGAAATCCTTCCCTGTACTCGAAAAAATCAAGATTCGCAGTACATTTCTGGGGAGGGCACTCCCTCGCATCGAAATGCTCCGGCTTTTGCGTCTGGCACCCAACATCACCGAATTAATCTGTAACTGCAGACCCGAGCTCAATTACACTCCCCTTCCCACTCCCCTCCCTGAAACAATGACAACGACGACTGAACACCTAGTTCTTCCGACTCTGCGTTATTTGACATTTGAAGGATCCGACAATGATCCTGAGGGCGATGCGAGAGTTCTCAACTGTCTCTCGCTCCCTGCCCTCGAAATCCTCTGCGTGCCCAAGTGCGCCGTCGCCCGCAACGAGCTTCTTGTTTTTCTCAAACGATCGGCGCCGCTGCTCCGAGAACTGGTCATGGGTTTCGAAGCTTCTGCAACCAGTGCTTCTCCGACCTCAGCTCAACTGCACGAATGCCTCCGCCTTATCCCTACCCTTGCACATTTCGAAATGTGGTGGCCAGAAGCAGACACGCACCTCGTGACTGCGTTATTCGCCGCTTTAGCCGACCCCTCGTTCCTGCTCCCCAATCTCCGCAGGATGACCATCCGTGTGCCAAATAGTTTTGACTTCCCACTTATTTACGGTTCTTCTTGGCGGACGATACTTCGCATGGTTTCGAGCCGCCGCATCGAACTCGAGCTTTACGGAAAAACTCTTGCGCTGCCTCCGGCGAACATCGTTGCTGCGTTCAGGGAACTTGTTGACGGCGGCGTCCCAGTGTACATTGGGACTAACACGCGTAATTTCATCGAGAATTGAAGTGACCTATGCAAAGTGTAGCATCAGCAAACCCTGGGTCCGGCCGTAGTCAAGGTACCCACTTACGTAGCGCCATGTAGCACCATGTAGCGCCTATAGCGCCACTGTAGCGCGTGTAGTTTTTTGCTGATCTGCGCAGTGCTGTGTAGCGCTACGTAAACAGGGACCTTCACTATGTATCGAGTGTAGCGACCCAGGGTTTGTTGATGCTACGTCTCAGAATATTCTATTAGATTGTGCATTAGGTCGTAGGATTGATATTGTTGCAATCCGGCAGCCTGAGCTGAAGATAAAAAGACAGCATGCGATTATCCAGTCATGGTTGGGGCATTCTCTGTCCGGTGCCGATAAAGCTATTTGAAGACGAAGTCGCTGAACGAGCCACGGCGAGCGCAGCGCATACGGGGGCTCAGGAAGAGCACGAGTCGCACCAAGTGAGCACGCCGGGCCAGTTTGATTGCGTCCCAGAGCTTCGCTGCGAGTAAAAGTTCCGATGAAGGAAAACTAAGACGCCCAAGAGAACACTTCGAGGACGACGAATATTGATCGTCCCTCAGGTGTACGAAGGAGGGCATCATTTTAGAAACGGGACGCATGTGGAGCTGACGGCGCGCGATGGGGAGTATTGCAAATTTTCAAGATTCAGGCCACGGCCTTTAAAGAAACGGTGACGGCCACGAGGAGAGAACCAAAAGATACTAGCCATAGGAGCCGCATCGCAGAGATTACTTCCGATGTCCAGACGAGAAATGCATTTCTAGATTAGCATAATATCTCACCCTTCAGACATTGGTCCTGTGCACTTTCTCAATTGGCAACTTGATATAATACTTCTCGACCGAAATCCCGATAATGTAGAGCAGGAGATACTTCATAACGTTAGTACATTCGGACACGGAAGGTGGGCGGCCATAATTACTTTACGAATGCACCAAGCCTCGATGTCGACGAACCAGCATCTATCTATCGCTCTCATCCGAGGCCCTCTCCGCATCGTGCTCCGCTGGGCCCGTCCGTTTCACGGTATCAGCCTCAACCGTGTCGGCCAGCACGCACTCCTCCACGGGCAACAAGGAGAGGAAGACCGCCACCGCGAGGCCCTAGGAGCGTCGGAGCAGACACCAAGTCAGCCCCCCGACGAAACAAAGCTGGAGGAAGGGAAGAACGCACGACTTGGCAGCAGAACACGGTCCTGAGTGCAAGCGCCCAGCTCGTCGTGGCCTTTTCTTGGAGATCCGCGGGTAAGGTGTGGATGTACGCCGTCGAGTCGAGGATCTTTGCGACGACCTGCGTTTGCACAGCACGGTATCAGCAGGCGCACCAGACTCGAAGGGAAGAGAGGAAGATGAAGGAGCGAACGCACGTCTTCGTCTTGGATACGTGCGCGGAGGTTGCGCGCGAGGAGCGTTTGGGTGAGGGTCGCGGAGAGGGAGACACCGAGGACTTGACCCGTGGTGCGGAAGAGGTATGATACTGGTAGCATCCGATTAAAATTAGAGGGCATGGCTCGGAGGGCAAACGAAATGAGGCTTACTTCCAGTTGCGAGCGGGATGTCGTCGCAGGGGACGCTTGCGATGAGCGCGAGCAGCGTCGTCGTCAGCACCGATGCGAAGCCGAAGCCCTGTGGCGCGGTGAGCATTCATCATTTACTATGGACGACACGCATAACAAAGACGCACCGAGGGCGCAAGGGTGAGGTAGAGCAGCCATTCTGGGGTATCGGGATTCCTGGTGGGACGTGTCAGTCGAGCGGGGACAGTGCGAGGTTCCAATGGGCTGACCAAGACACGAGGATCAAATTCGCAGTGACGAGGCCCAGGCTCGAGATGGCTTGGAAGGTCCAGTAGCGGCCGGTCTTGCGCATGTACCAACCGGCGAGGAGCGACCCCATGGCGACAAACACCGAGTTGGGGATGAGGTGGGCACCCGCATTGGCAGAGGTGCGGAGTCGCGCCGCAGTGAAGTACAGAGGGGTGTTGTACAGGGTGGAGAAGCTGAGCACTGCGATGAGGAAGTTGTTCAGTGCGACAAAGCCTGGCGTTCTCTGGAAAGGTTTGAGACGATGGCGGGATTGATAAAAGAGAAACCGTACGCGTTTCAGGATAGCAATTGGCATAACAGGCTCGGCGGCGAATTTGAGCTCGACGAGAACGAAAAGGAAGGCAAATACAGCGCTACGGATTGTCGGTCAAAGCAAAATATTTAGGAATTGAACTCACGCAGCCGTCAGGAGGCTCCAGACACGGCGGTCCTCCCAGGCGTATCCAACAGTGGATTTGAAATGCATGCCCAGGAGGAAAGTCAGAAGAGTCGCAACGAGGCCGACAGACCCGGCGTAGTCGATTCGTTTTAGTTTCGCAAAAACACCGGTGTTCGCAGCAGCAAGTACCAATTCAGGCTCCCGAATTTTGAGATAGAGCAAGAGGAGACTAGCGGCCAGAAACGGGGACTGGTACAAGAATGCGGCGCGCCAGCCGATGGTGTCGCCGAGCCAACCGCCCAGAGGGGCACCAATGGCACCGCCGAGTCCAAAGAGAAGATTCGCGACTGTCAGGGAGAAATCAGAGCAAACTTGGATGAGATGGGGGGTGTACTCACATCCTTGGTAAAGCCCTCGACTTTTCAAGGGCACGGAGTCGGACATGATGACGGATCCGACGACGGTCATTCCGCTTCCTCCCATGCCTGCAAGGGCCCTGCAAGCGATAAGTTGCCATCTTTGAAAACAAGTCAGCCAGGATAGCGTTTGGGCGCGTCTTTCGCGCACATATTCTGCGCGCAACCGCATAGGACGGTCCCCACGCCGAATAATGTGCCTGCAAACAACATGCTAGGCCGCCGCCCGAGGATATTGGCTAGTCGACCATATAGTGGGGTAAACGCGCAAAGGGAAAGCAAGTATGCAGTCCCAATCCAAGAACTAAGTTGCATGGCCTCAAAGGAGGAGCCAATGGTGCCAATGAGCGTCGCGACAATCGTGGCATCGAGAGAGCCTATGAAGATAAGACTGAGGACGCGTTAGAATCCAAAACGGCATCGAGGAGGAGGAGGAAGCAAAGGATCAATGGTGACCGGCTTTTCAATTTTGGACCTGGACCACGACGTACCTCCAAATGCCCGTCATTAGCAACCCAAAATCCCTGCGCGACGCCTCTGCGGGTCCTTTGGCAACGAGGGGGGTTCGTTCAGTCGCCATTGCACTCAAGACGGAAGCAAAAGGCGATTGCGAAGAGCTGTGTCATGCCCGGAGTACCTGAAGCGCATTGCGGACCTTGCCGTGGGTTCTACTCAGGACCTGGCACTCAACTTGTGGGCCGCGGTATCCGTATGGCTTTCTGTGCTGCGTTTTCTCCAGGGAGCCATAAAAAATAGCTTATTGCTATTATTTAATTTTAAGTACTATCAACCCTGTCTATTGCTGGTCTATTACGTCGCCTGGGTCTTGTACTGTACGGGAATTGTATCTCATCCAATCCTCATCTAGTGTAACTTTTGCTATCCTTCCCGAGCACTCGGACACCGACGGAAGATCAGTGAATATCTCTTGTGACACCAGCGCTGTCGTCGATCCGAGTAGATGCATTGGCTTATACCCGACTTCAGTGACAACCTGCCCCATAATAACAGCTGTTAGATGACTGACGGTTCCCGCGTCGCTCAAGCCTCCCTGCTGGTGCATCAACTCTGTCCAACTCGGATGAAGAAAATTATTGGAGGACGGTGATTACAAAATCTGCGCGTCCTCCAAATGCACCAGGCTGGAGACGGCGAGGAGGCTTTCGTGCAATTGAACTGAGGTTGGCAGGCGAACATAATAGGCCATGCCCAAGACCATTTCCCGAAGCGGTGGTGCGAATCACTTGAAATTTCAAGCAAGCGACCAAGTTTCTCGCGAGAGATGATGCGCAGCGGCGCGGAGAGGGTTTCGAGCGCGGGGAGGGCTCAAGATCTGCCCACAGAGCCGATGTGGATAGTACAATCGCAGTCCAATTACTGCAGACGGTTAGAAGCCGCATGGGGAATTTGCGTGCTCCAGCGTCTGGTAAGTTGGCCAGGGGAAGACATTGCCAGAGGAAGATCTCCATGAAAGTTCGAGGCGTGCCACTGGATCTACTACAGCGTTAAGCTGGCGATAGACAAAGCATTCGTCGTGCTCCAAAAGCTGTTTCTGGAGATTAATCTCGAACGACAGCCTGTCGATGCGGGCGCGGAGCTCTTGGGCAGACATTTCTAGTTATGTTGAAACTCATGTGACAGGACAGAAGATTTAGAAAAAAAAATCACGAGCGGGTAAGCCTGAGGAAACTGGTATTTGTGGTAAGGAGGCAACAGTGAATGATTGAGGTGATTTCTCCTGTCTAGAGCGGAGGCAAATTAATATTGCGACGAGACGTGTTTGTCCTCTGGACCCTGGCGGCTTGACATTGAGATTGAAGGAGTACGATGGAGGGGACGGCGATGAATTCCAAGGAGCTAATCGGCCAGAAAAGGTACGCGCACAGCGGCGTTCGCGGCTTCCAGCTCGCCAGGAGGAGAAATCTCCGCATCCCTAGCTGAGCATAAATTATTATCCCGAGTTGTCCTAGGGCTTGTCCTTTTGGGGGGAGGCCCATAGCCCGGCATTGGAGGATGGGTCTAGACCCAGACCCAGACGTCATGGGGCAACAGCTCGAAGACCAATTCAAGGTTTGTTTCAGTATCAGGCAGACGGGAGGCTGGAGAGTCAAGGACCAAAGAAAGCGGGTGAAGGTTTATCAAAGGGCAGACTTGTGTGGATAGTCCAGTGTACTTGGATCCTCCTCCTCCTTGGAAAAAAAGCAGGGACGCCTTAGCTTGTTCTGGCAATTTACCCTTGCTCTGGCGTCTTCGGCCATCCGATGTACGGCGACACACAAACCGTTTGAAATGACCGAAATTGTGCCAGCACGGGGCGGCTGGCGACAGATCCGAGTATCCGACGGAGCGGGGTACGATGCACGGGCTCGGACGCCGTGGCAGTGTTGTCAAACTTGTTGCGGACTGGACAAAAACAGAATACCTCGGCGGCCAGCCAGATAGAAATCCTATGAATAGTGAACGGGATTCAAGACCCCGAAAGAATCCAAGTTGTGGAAGAAGAAGAAAGCAGCGAACTTTGGCTTACTTTGGCCATATGTATGCGGCAATTACTGCGCATCAACAACATTCTCTCTACCCGTCCCTATCCGTCCGCTGTATCCAGCGTCGACCTGGTTGTCCTGCCCCTCGAAATGTGACCCTCAGCGGCTGTCACCGCAGATCCATATCGACCTTTTTGAGAACACAAGCCTCAGAACTGGTTTTATTGCTCAAGAGATTGTGAAGCCATACCTCCAGGAATTCACCTTCAACGGCCCTCAAAATTCCGACAATGCTCCCAGCGACTCCTGAGCCCACTCTTCAAGGTCTTTGACTCCAGGTATCCGACATCATACGGATGTGGCATCGCTTTTGGGGGCTGCGGCAAAAAATGCAGTGCCCATAAATGATGCGAGTCGACACCTGTAACTCTATGTACCGGGGACTACGGTCTCATTTAAATAAACGGGAGGCTGAGCTCTTTATCTTCCGCAGCGTTTTCACACCCCCGCCTCACATTTGCTTCCATGCCTGCCCTCAGGCTCCAGGCTCGGGACTCGTCCAGCTCAAATCTTGGCCTCATAATAGCCATCAGCGCTGCAGGGGCACTGGTCTTGGTTGTCGTCCTTGTCGCTCTTGTCGTTTCCATTATAAGATGGCGGCGCGCGGCTCGCGACCCCTCCCTGCCTAGCAGCAGGAAGGGACGAACTCTAGAGAAACCCTACCGTGGACATCACAGAGTCAACAGTGAATCCATGGGTCCCCTCCTTCAAGAATCTCGTTCGACTTGGGCACCGCAGTTACCCGAGTCCTATAATCTGTCTCAATTACGGGGGGGCACCGGGCACATTTATAGCAGGGTAGAGGATCATGACCTGGATCCTCGCGTCAAACCCGTTCGGCCAACGACATATACCCGACCTTCCCCGCCTCCGCAGCTCGGCAGGGCAGTCGAGTATCATGAACTAGGAGCTCGCGCCGCGTCCGTTGGGCCAATAACATCCACCCGACCGTCCCCGCCTCCCCAGCTCGGCAGGGCAGTCGAGTATCATGAACTGGGAGCTCGCGTCGAGTCCGTTCGGCCAATAACATACACCCGACCGTCCCCGCCTCCCCAGCTCGGCAGGGCAGTCGAGGATCATGAACTGGGAGCTCGCGTCGAGTCCGTTCGGCCAATAACATACACCCGACCGTCCCCGCCTCCCCAGCTCGGCAGGGCAGACGAGGATCATGGACTGGAAGCTCGCGTCGAGTCCGTTCGGCCAATAACATACATCCGATCGTCCCCGCCTCCCCAGCTCGGCAGGGCAGACGAGGATCATGAGCTGGGTCCTCACGTTCGGCCAATAACATACACCCGACCGTCCCCGCCCCCCGAGCTGCGGCTTAAAATCCCACAGATCTCACAGTCGGTGCAAAATCCCCCTTCAAAACCCACCTACCAGCCGAATGTGGAGCCCACTTCCCCCGATTCGAGCGACTCCGAGTACTCCGAGCGCTCTGCATCTGCATCCACCCGCGTGCACACCCTCGCCCTCCACTCGCCTCCCCCACCTATCCCTACCCTTCCCCTCCACCTACGCCCCCGCCGCAGTGACCCCGAGCCCGACGTCCGCGTGGATGTTGCGGACCTCTCTCCATCCCGCATGGACACCGTCGACCTTTCCTCTGCCTCCCCCTCCTCACCTATCGCCTCACTCAACGACCATCTCCGCCCCCTCAGCGAGCTCCCCCCGGAAGAGGCCCCGCTCGAGCGCGGCAACACCGTCGTCGTTGCGCACCTCCTCAAATCGCGCGCGAGGCGCTTCTCGAAAGCAGCCGAGCGGTCACTGACGCGGACCGTTTCGCGGATCGAGCGCGCCGGCTCCATCAGGGAGGCACCTTCGCCAGTTCCCGAGTCGCCCGATGTGTGGCCGAGCACACCGCCGCCCCTCCCTTCCCCGACGCGTACAATTTCCGTGGACGTCGACCCCTCGTTCGCCGACACGTTGGAGTTCTACACATCCCAGCCCATCGAGTCTCCTCGGTCTCCTGACGACACAGTGTCTGTGGCGTCATACGAGACAGTGAAACCGAGACCGACGAGGAGCGTGTTCTGATTCTCCATCGTCATAGACATTGTACCACCCAGAACGGACTGGTTTGTACCGGCTAGCTGTCATTCTTTGCCTTAATGTACACTACCATGGACTAATCTCAGGCACTGTATTTTACCATCGATAAATTATTACTAGTAAATTATTGTGTAATGGCATATGACATCGATTCAATCTACCTGACTTTCAATCTCGGTCGCCATTTCGTCCCAGCCTCGTCCACGAGGTTGATTCCGTGTTTCAACAAGGCTTCGGCCCACCGCACCCAACAGTTCTTGGGAATGTCTCGTCTATAGAAATAGTGAGCGCGGCATCACTTCGTAATGACCGAAGAGCGCTTACTCATTCCTCGGCCAGTGGCAGAGCTTGGCCTCAATCTCACGCAGGTTGGGGAGCCGTTGGGGGTCAAACGTGAGGAAGAAGCCGTCCCACGCGGCGACTTGAGCCTTGTCCCTAGAAAACAGACTTCAGCTATCGTCAACGATGGTGAGTTTGGAACACACGCGTTCCAATATGGCATATCCAGGTTGATTTTCACTAGCGACTGGATGGCTTGGTGAGAGTAGAGATCATCGGCCGCTGGAACTTCGCCTTAGCGAGGATCATAAGACACAAAAACTCCACGCCAGCGACAGGCACACACCGCTTCGTGCCATAGTGACAAGGAGCGAATATTTGGGCAAAGCTCGAATATCTTGACGCTCAAGGTTTCGAGTTTTCTGCACGGAATGTCGATTTCGGTCAATTTGGAACCATGTGCTTCGAGGAATGTTTCGGGATTTGCGTTGGTGGAAAGCACGACACGCTTAAGAGATTTCAATCTACGCAAAGTTGGAAAATAATATAATAGAAGCGTAGAAATAGACATCACGTACTTCATGACCGATAATACTGTAAAAAAGGACTGGTCTGCCGATGAGATCTTGAGCTCTTCCAGGTTTTGAAGCCCGTCTTCAGGTATATTTGTTAGGAGGAAGTTGGTCAGGCAGTTCCACTTCAAAGTTCGCAGTGTCGTCAAGTTGCTGAATGTGGTTGGCGAGATCTGCGCTTTTCTTTCAACCCGAACGGAGAATTCCCGCAAGGTGGAACCGGAGGATTCAGCTACTGCTTCAAAAGCGTCCCAGGGAATCGCCGCATATTGCGAAAGAGACCACCATTCCTGCCCAATCTGACTGAGTCGCACCAGCCCACTTATTTGTGAAAGGACTGTTGAATCGAGCCTATCTGATTCCTCGAACTCCCAATAGTTGATGGCTAGGGTTCGAATATGAGGGCCGATGGGCGGGTTGGTCGAAAGAACGGAGGCGAATTGGGGAACAGTCCTCGAGTACTTCATCACTATGTGCGCATAATAAGACGACAAGCCCAGCCGCTGCGAAAATAATGTGAGTGTTGTACGAGGAATAATTTCGAACCGACATTAAATGTTTTCGACACCATCAGCAGCGGTAGTCTGGGCGGGACATCCTTCCGAGCCAAAGCGGGATTATTGTCGAGTTCCGGCACAGACATTGCAAAATATAAAACACGGGCCCAGACCGTGTCCTGTACCTCTTTGGGTGCACCGGCCATAGGGATGAAAAACGGATTGAGAGAGGGAGTGATGAGGGGGGGTTCTGAAATGGTTTCCGGTGGTCCGGCTCTGCTGGAAACCCTGCCCGAAAATTGTCATTATAAAAACAAACCCGGGTGATATGGGACTGACGGCGTTTCAGTAGATTTCAAAAGCGCCCTGACCGCTGGATCCAAGTCGCGGAGCTCGTGGGCCCTGGAGGCCAATGAATGTTTGATGTTGATGGTTTTCAGAGGACATCCTCCTTTCAACAAAGAAGACGCCCAGGATATGGTGTCAATACTGGGGAGTACAAGTGTGTGCAACCCCAACCCGCTGAATTTCAGCAAAGCCTGAATAAACCTTTCGCCTCGGTCCGTTTCATCATTATACGGGGACTCGAAAACACGCTGGGGTGGATGACAAACCATCAGTGAGGAATGCAGGACATCGGATAGCGAGTGAAAACGCACCAGTCGGTCCCACTTTGATATCGATTTTATTAGAGCCTCTAACAGTGGCGATATTACTTTGTTCTCCAGTGGCTTATAAAGGTCCTGGAGTATCAGGCGAGTGGGACTAATTAATGGAAGGCCTTTGCACAATCCACTGGTGTTGTCCGAAGAATAAATCTCGAGGGAGAGGAAGAGATCGGAGATGTTTGGGGAGCATTTTAGAATGATGTGCATCGGCGCCCCATATCCGCCTTCAACCCGAAGTTTTTTGATGAATTGGCCTAACTCTTTATTTCCTGAGAGGGCGAGAGAAAGCGCTTTCGCCTGCGCTTTTGATCGGAGGACGACTATATTGTATAGCAGAGGAGTGGCGACGCGAAGCCATGATTTGCAGACGAGAAGGTAGGCCGAGGTGGATTCCGAATATTTCGCGAAGGGGGAGACGTAGCCATTATTATGGCGGAACAGCTCGTCGGACACCCTCAAAGCGGGTGAGAGGATCTCGGAGATGATCTCGTCTGGGAGCGAATGGTCCGACATCTGGGATTCTTGGAACCTTGCTCAAAGAGGAGCTCCCGGCCGGTCCCTCGGAGAAAGAAGGAGAACGGAATACGCGTGACGTCACATGCACGTGTTAACTGTTACAGCTCTGATAGAATTAGAAATCTCGAGTTACGCGTTCGTTACGCGCAAGTGTCAGGATTTCTTCGAAAAATTTCAGAAAGGACAGGGATTATTGAGTGCCCTAGTGGAAATGCAGAGAAAGTATGAGGAATGAGGATTCCCATGAGACAGAACGTGAACCATAGCTAGTGCTGAGTGAAGACTGAGTACACACACAGAGAAGTGCGAGGAGAAACTTGTAGTAAAGTAAACATGCAGAGAAAAGGTATGACCAAAAGTAGAACGCAAACTATGCGGGTAAAGAGGACATCCCGAGTGATCTATTTGACTTTCAACCTCGGCCGCCATTTCGCGCCAGTCTTGTCCGTCAAACCGATCATGGTGTCGCGCTTGAGCAAGAGTTCGGCCCACCGCACCCAACAGCTCTTCGTAATGTCCCGTCTGTCAAGGATGAGCACGACGTACAGTAATTTTTAAAGCGTCGCTTACTCGGTTGTCGGCCACACGAGGCACTTGACTTGGATTTCATGCAGATTGGGCAGACATTTGGGCTGAAAATCGAGGAAGAACTTTTCCCATGAGGCGGTACGATCCTTGTCCCTGAAATGCAATTTTAGTCGACATTGGCAACAGTAAATTGGAACGCCCTTGGTCCAAGACTCCGGGTCCAAGGTAATCTTCAGGAGGGACGGCACCGCTTGAGGAGAAAGGAGAACATCGGCGGCGGGAGGGTTGAACTAGTTCGGCGAGCATTGAGACAGGAAGCTCACATGAGCATCTTGGACACACCATTGCCAGGAGAGATAAGGAGCAAAGATTTGGGCAGAGTTCAAATATCTTGAGGGTTTCCAGTTTTTTGAGCGGAATGCTGAGTGCGGTTAATTTGAAACCGTGAGCCTTGAGGAATTTTTCGGGATCCAAGGTACGAGTAGGAAGCACCACGTTTCGGAGGTATTTCAATCTGAACAAAATTGGCAAACTGACTACGTAGAAGAGACATCATATCACGTACTTCATCAGGGATAATACTGTTAAAAAGGTCTGGCTTGTCGATGAGATCTTGAGCTCTTCCAAGTTCTCAAGGCCATTTTCGGGTACGTTTGTCGAGGAGAAGGTCATCAGACATTTCCACTCCAAAGTTCGCAATGCCGTCAAGTTACTGAATATGGTTGCCGAGGCCTCCTCTTTCGTCCTGACGAGAACAGAAAACTCCTGTAACGTAGAGCCGGAGGATTTAACCAGCGTTTCAAAAGCCTCCCGAGAAATCGCGGCCTCTATGAGCGCGTAATGATCGCCAGAAAAGCCATGATTCAGGGTGAATCGTACGAGCCCACTGGTTTGGGAAAGGATGGTGGAATCGATTTTGTCTCTGGTAACTTGATGAGCGAACTCCCAGTACTTCATGACTAGGCTTCGAACATGGGGGCCGACTGAAGGGTTGTTCGAAAGAATAAAGGCGAATTTGGGAATATAAGATGATAAGGAAAAGGCCACATGCGCATAATATGACGGAAGTCCTAGCCGCTGTGGGAAATTATATGACTGTTGTACGAGGAATATTTGACGTACGTTGAATGTTTTTGAGACCAGTAACAGTGGCAGTCTTCGCGGGACATCCTTCGAAGTAGGATCAATGGCGAGTTCTGGGACCGACATTGCGAAATATAAAACACGGGCCCAAATTTTGTCGCGTACATCCTTCGGTGCGTCCGCCATGGGAATAAATAACGGATTGAGTGATGGAGTGACAGGATGGAGGTTCAGAATGGGATCCAGCGCCATCACCTTGCCTGCTGCCCTAAAAGAAAAATTTCGGTCAAAAAACAAATCAAAGGGTGGAACAGGAACCCACGACGCTTCAGTAAATTTCAAAAGCGCTTTGAGCACTGGATCCCTCTCGAATTCGCGTAGTTTCACCCGTGTCACTGGCTGTTTGATGTTTATAACTTTGAGAGGGCATCCTTTCAAGGTAGAATAGACCCATGATAAATTGCGGGCATTCGGGATAGCAAGCGAGTCCAACGTATTCGACTTCACCAAAGATTGGAGAATCTTGTTGGCACGAGTGGATTCGGTGGAATAGGGAGAATCAAAAGAGCGCTGACGAGCCAGTAGGTAAATATTCACGGATAACGAGTGGAAGCGTACCAGACGTTGCCATTTGGACATTGATTTTATCAGAGCCTCCACCAGTTGCGATAGAATTTTGTTTTCCAATGGGTTATGTGAAAGGTCCCGGAGAATGAGACGAGCGGGACTGATCAGTGAAAGACCTTTGCATAACCCATTGGTGTTGTCTGACGAGAAAATCTCGAGGGAGAGGAAGAGGTCGGAGATGTTTGGCGAGGATTTCAAAATGATATGCATGGGTAGCCCATATCCACCTTCAACACGGAGTTTCTTGATAAACTGTCCCAGTTCTTCATTTCCTGACAGGGCGACAGAAAGCGCTTTCGCCTGGGCTTTCGATCGGAGGACGACGGTATTGTACAACAAAGGGGTGGCAACGCGAAGCCATGATTTGCAAACGAGAAGATAGGCAGAGGTGGATTCCGAGTATTTCGCGAAGGGGGAGACGTTGCCATTGTCGGAGAACAGCTCGTCAGGGACCTTCAACGCGGGTGAAAGGATCTCGGAGATGATCTCGTCTGGAAGCGAATGGCCTGACATCTAGAACCCGGAGATTACTGAATGTGGGTTCACAAATGACGTTCCTTACAGCTGTCCGTTACTTAGTTTTCACCCACCGTTGCGGTATGGAGGATGTGAGGGGCGGGAGAGTCGAGACAAGACGCGTGAGGTCCGTCACACCCACGTGATGGCGCAAGAAAAATACTCACCTCGGAGTCTCTCTGCGGAATACGCAGGAGAATCTATGCAAAATATTGGCGACTCGAGGTGTGTCAGTTGGATGGATAAATAAAAATAAAAAACCTTAAAATACTGGCAACGTGTAATACATACAACAGTCGAACAGATAACTTGAAGACAAGGCCCGGGGATTAGTGTTGTGCCGGGTCGGGCCTCCAGCCCGAGCCCGACCTCCGACCCGGGCTTTGAAGCCCGACCCGAGCCCGACCCTCCCTCGGGCCTGACTAGGGCTTGGGTCGGGCTCAGATTTTTGCAGGCCCGCGACCCGGGCTTGAGCCCGGGCTTGCGGATTTTTTTGGGGAAATTCATGGCTTGGCTTTGTACGGAGTTCAACTCAACCATGACGCGGTGTGGTGATTTCGTGTGTTTCGGCCGGACCGGCTGCCTGCTTTGGTGCTACTGCCCCTGTCGCTTACCAGAAACTTTCACAGGCACATCCTTACCGACTCGGATGGTGCTCGACTTTGCACGCGGATAGGCGAGCACGCGCCCAGTGAAAACAGTGTCGAGCCGGATCGAGTGAGAAAGAGGCAAATCGAGTCGCTCGTTCTCGCTCGATAATTTCGAGCCTATCTCGATTTCCCTCGATTCTATTTGATGGGATATTGAGCGCAGTCGAGGGATATCGAGGCCCGTCGAGCGGATATGTAAATGATGTAATATAGCTTCGGAGAATTTATCCTGCTGATATTCCGGTCGTCCGGTTGTTTTGAGGAGAAAAAGATCCGTATATTAAACAAAGGTATGTAGGAACATAGACTCTCCCAATCAATACCTATCACACCAGTGCACTAGCACCCACTCCTGCCCCGCGTTCAGCGCCATTCGTCATAACCGTCATTTGCGATGCTTGAGGTTGTTCTTGAGAATCAGATCTAGCTTGAGATCTTGAGACTGAGAGAGCTTGCGTGCAGACACATCTTGAAAAGCTTGAAAGCTTGGATTTTAACCGACCTGAGCTTGAGTGTAATGAAGCCAAGTTTGTGGGCCTTGCGAGTGAAGAAGAGCTTGGAGGAATCACCCAGATACCGAAGTCGTTAGCTTGACAGGACCTTGGGAAAGTATCTTCAACATTTGCGAAGTGCCTCTTGTGGACTGGAGGGACTGCTTGAAGTAGGGGGGCAAGGGACATGGGAGGCAGAAGAAGAGACGACATCAACCAAATCCGAAGCACGTGCCACATTCAAATTCCAGGTCGTGCAGCATAATTTGATGTGGGTAAAATACAGGTACCGCGCGGATAGCGGGGAAAATTATATGGTGGTCATACAATATACAAGACAGAATATTCGATGAAGTTCGCGCCCGCTCAATATCACTCAATCTCGCTCGAACACATTTGATCGGTTTTGCTTGGCGCGTTGATGGCTCGATGTGCCTCTTTCCGCCTCGATCCGCCTCGACGCCATTCTCACTGGGGAGCACGGACCATGTGGAAAAATATTTAAGGGAACGGCCTCATGACAATATTCATCGAGGTCTTTTTCACCCATGTCGCGCACTCGCGACAAACCCCGAGGAGAAGGACAGCAGCGAGGGACGTAATTCAAATTTGTCACTCACGGCTCAAGCCCGGGCCTGAGCCCAAGCCCGACCCGACCCAGGCCCGACCCGGGTAGTCGGGTCGGGCTTGGAATTTTTCAAAGCCCTGACCCGCTCAAGCCCGACCCTAGCCCGGGCTTTGAGGCCCGACCCGACCCGCACAACACTACCGGGGATGAGACGTGGAACACGCCGAAAAACCCGTTTGCCTCTCTGGGCCCGTTATTAGTGGTCCGGCCACGGCACGACGACAAGAGTTGGTAGATATAGATGCAGAATTACACGACAGGAAGATGAGACATGAAGTCAAGGTTCATCCGACGTCATGGCCGCTCGTCTGGGCCCGCAGCGTGAGTATATGGCAAAGCCGTGGTAGCAATTGCAACAACACGATCTTGGAGGAGGGATAAAGTTGTTGAGATCAGTCCAATGCCGCGAAGCCAACTCATCTCATTATATTATCTGGTCCTAGAAGTTGAACTGACACGTGCCTGAAAATTGAATTTGAGCCGACTGAATCGCAGCGGCATTAAGAACCTGAAATGTGGACCATGATGCGCCGACATCCCAATATTATTTCAGACATTACGATGTGTCTACTCGAAGAACACGACAATTGCGCTCACATCGTCTCTAAAGAATGCATCAAGATTAATCCCCAAAATATAGAAACAATTCACCGGCACATACCTGAATTGACGTGACCGAGGTGCAGGGGTGGACAAAAGCGCGGTGTGCAAGTCTTTGTCGGCGCCCCCGAGGGCGTTCCGCGCCAAATGCCGCGCAACGTTCGAGTCTACGTTGACGAATTGTTTCTTGGCACCCCAATATGGGTAATAGAGGGTTTTATCCTCCGTTAACTTCACCGGAAGGTCCGCACGTTCGATGACACGCTCCTCCGAGTCGGCGATAGCTGGCACGGCGTTGTCGATACCATTCCGCTCGAGCCACACTCCTACGAGGCCGACGACCTCCTCGTTCGTGAGGCAGTCCCACAACCCGTCGGAAGCCATGACCATAAAGTCGCCCGGCTCAATCGTGGTGCTCGTGGTCTCAGGCATGGCGGTGAAATACGGCGGCGTCAGAAGCGTGTTGCGCGGCGGACGTCCGAGGCAATTCTCCTGCATGAACGTCTGCACCTCCTTGCTCCATTTCATCGCTCCGTTCCCAAACGTGCGCGAAGGCCCCCACCCGAGGAACCGCGACTTTTCAAACAGCTTCTCGTCGGGATGCTCGGCGGTGAGGCGGGCGACCTCCGCAGGGTTGTTCCCGTTTTGGTCGAGGGAGAGGACGTGGACATCGTAGACCGTCTTCCCGTCCTCGGTTATGCGCCGCCGGCCCAGTACAGCGCGCGAGTCGCCGACGAGGGAGACGTGGAGGGTGCGGACCTTGGCGTCGTAGAATGCAACCAAGGCGCAGGATCCGGCGCGGGCGGTCTGAAGGACTCGCGCTGCCAGGACCTTGATCGGGGTGCCTTTCGGCTGCTCGGTGAGGAGCTGTGCGCTCTTGTTTACCATATCATCGTCGAGGGAGACAAAGACGTCCTTGATAACACCGTGGATGGCTTTCTCTTGGGGCTGCTGCTCTCCTTTGGCGTAGAGTGCGTGGAGAGACCCCACTAGATTCGGGAGGAGGTGTTTTTCGAGGTGCCAAGCGGTTTGTGGTCCGACGTGGCCGTCATAAATAGACCAGAACGACCAAGACTTGGGCTGAATATACATAGAAGCGAGAACATCTTCTGCTGGGTAATTGCTAGTAACTTTGGTCAGAATCCGAAATGAAAAAGTAGCCACCTACGACGGCCAGAACACATTGTCTACCCTGTGAATTCCGATCTGCGGTTTGAGGCGGGAAGTTTCGCGATTACCTTGCTGTGGCTGAGAAGTTGGTGTGTCGGCATGAACTCTTCTGAGAGTGGAGGCATAATATAATGCCAGGGAACCAGACACTCCAAGAAATAGACGAGAGGAAGTCGATCCCGCGCCAAGTCCGAATCTAGTAAAACGGGAAGCCATTCAAGGAATGAGGTAGCCTTTTTCGCGCCTTCTAGGGATTTTGAGCTACCGAAACACCGCGACAACTTAGAGTCCGGACTGGCGTGTGGGGTGAGCTCGTGAGTTGGCAACGGGAAGAGAGCGCAATCAAAGAAGAGTCTGCCGAGATCAATTTCGAATCATTCCTTCCTTGACGCGTCTTTTGCGCGCTTGTGGCGCGTCTTTCTTCGCGTTTTCTCTCTCTCTTTTTGTGCCATCCTCTTGTTTTTTTAATTTCATTCCATTCAAGACTTGCTGGTCTCTGTCCACTGACCTCTTTCGAAGCCAATTATTACTTGATTTGCCGTCTCAGATCTCTTCACTGTTGTCGGCTCGCGGTCAATCTCACCTGCATATTCACATCGTGCGTGCAAATCGCAGGCCAAGTCTCTCTGCGTCGCTCAGACCTCGAACGTTATTTTTGAAAGTGTCGCGCGACTCGCGTGCCACCTCGGTCAGTTCTCCCAATTTTTTTATCAAAAAAGGAGCTCAGATTAAATATCGTAGGTGCGTTATGTGAATGGCCAGAAGGGCTCGATGCCTTCAATTCGCTGCACCTTCAAATGATGACCCAATTCTCTCCTCGTCAGATCACTGCACAGCCATTGCCTTCTGTTCTCCTCCATCATTTCGCCGCACCGATCTTCAACCTCCGACTTGTGTGCGGTCTCCGTCTCCGTCTCCCTAGCCGCAGTAAAGCAGAAAGCACCTCACCGTAATCCTGAGCTCCGGAAAGCTGTGCCACGCCAAGCCCCACTCGATTGGTACAAACGTCATTTCTGGTCGTCTCCCCCCACGGAACTCATAATGCGCGGCATGCGCGATCGTAGAAACCCAATCACCATGAGCAAACTCCTCGAAACTATCGGAAACGCTGTTCACCATGCTCACGACAACGCCCACGATCTCGCTGCTGTAACAAAGTCTCTCGCAGAGGAAAAGCTGCTCGATATCCCCTATGTGGACCTCACAATACAAGTAAGGATCACGACGCAGATTTTCTGTTGACGGTGCTCACGGCATTTTTCAGTTCATCGGAGCCTCGGGTATTCCGAAACTCGATGTCGTGGGCTGGGCGGATCCGTACTTTGTAGCCAAACTCGACAATCGCATATCTTTTGTGTGAGTAACCAGGAGGACTGAGCATCAATCCCGTTAACTTTGTTAGGTCGACTGTCAAGGTGAATGCCCCGAAACCTGTGTGGAATGAAATATGGCGAGTCAAAAATGTCCCTGTGCACGCCAACCTCGCAGTCGAAGTCCTTGATAAAGACGATGGTGTAAAGGTTAGTTTTTGGACTTATTCTTTGTGGCAGACTATGACGATGGTGTTAAGATGGACGACTATGTCGGCAAATTCTCCTGCAGTGTTGCCGCAGGGGCGAAGGAGTGTGAAATCGAAGGCCCCATTTTCCGGCGGGCTGGAGGGACCTTTTGGCTCAAGGTCCGTCTTGCCCTCCGCTTTGCCCCTGATTCAAAGCCTCACATATCGGTCTAGATTGACAGTACACCCTCCGCAAAGGACCCCAAGGCCTATCCGTACATGTTCGACGGGCCCGTCCGCTTCTCGCGGCACTTCTCCCCGACCGTCGGCGTCCTCACGAATACCCACGCCCCCACCGACGACCACGGGCGTTTGTACTCGACATGGAAGATGTACATCCGAGGTATACCGCTCTTCTTCGGGGACACCGTCCAGCCGTGGAACCACGGATACAAGGCCGCGCAGGACATATTCGGGCCCGGCGCGACCCCGCTAGCTGTGCGCTCTGGGATCATGGCTGGGCACCGCCTACTCTACGCGCGCTCGACCACGAACAGCTTCGGCGTCGTCGACACGGGCGAGGACGTCCTCACCGTCCTCCGCGGCGGCGTACGCGTCAAGCCCGCGGTGTACACGTACATCATCTCGTCCGAGGACGACTCGCTCCGCTTCTCCGAGACGGGCGCGGCGTTCTTCGTGGACTTTGCGTCGAAGCACGCGCTGCACGCAAACTGCCACCCCTCCGTGCGCTACTCGGGCGAGTTTCATCCACGGCCTCAGGGCGGCTGGGCGGCGTTCAGCGACGAGACGCCAGACGAGGACGTCAAGTGGGAGATTGTCGTGGACAACAATTCGGGGACGTATTCACCCGATAAAAAACTGCTACCGCAGCTGAAGGCGTTACTCGAGTATAATTTCTCGGGCGTCACCGTGCATGCACTGGACCGGGAGGACCCGGAGCTGACGACGAGTCGGGAGGCGTGTCGGGCGTATGGACTGAAGCACCGAGGGGTTAGAAAGGATGAGTTGCAGCCACAGAGACATAATTTGGATGAGGAGACGTTGGCGGATCGGGCGAGTGCGATTTCTGCTGAGCAGTTAGAGAATTATCAGGCATGAGAGGGGGGAGGCTACTGGACAATTTTTAATGTACTGACTGCTGTAAATATCTCCATATCATTCTTCGGGTAAAGATAAGATAGGCCGCATCCATATGCATCCAAGTGACGATCAGTGGCGGTGCCGTGACTGATAAGATGAGATAAGGTGGTTTTCACATCAAACACCCGATTTCTCTGGAACGAAGGCGAAAATAAAAAATCCATCCCGTTAATCGATGTGAATTGAGTGTAGCTCAATGGTACCAAATTTCCAAGGAAATCGGGCTAGAATTGAATGAGTTAATACATTTTTCGTGCTGATCTGTACCCATAAATTCATTTGGTGCGTTTTTTTTGCTTGCAGGTTTTTTCAAGCTCGAGAGAGAGCTCAAAAACAACTCATATCTGTCAGAGAAGACAAACAATTTGAATGAGTCCAAATACTCTTTTTTGTGCTTTGCCACTCAATGTGAATAATGTGGATAGTGGAAGTATGAGGATCATGATCAGCCGATCATATCGATTTGGTTTCGGGCATGAACCCCAGGTATAAATTCACTATATGGCTCATCACAATACCAAATACAACTCTACCCAACCACTCCAGCTTTTTTTATTCTGGATGCTCTCTGCTCCCCCCCAAAAAACCGCACCAAATGAATTTCTAGGTATAAATCAGCACAAAAAATGTATTAACTCATTCAATTCTAGCCCGATTTCCCTGGGAATTTGGTACCATTGAAGCTACACTCAATTTGCATCGATCAACGGGATGGATTTTCTATTTTCGCCTTCGTTCCAGAGAAATCGGGTGTTTGATGTGAAAACCACCTTATCTCATCTTATCAGTCACAGCACCGCCACTGATCGTCACTTGGATGCATATGGATGCGGCCTATCTTACATGCGTGGACGGTGGCGGTGTCGGCGCGTCGATCTTCCTTTGATCTTCCGCCTTCTCTTTGATTCCCTTGGTGTCGGCGAAAGAGCCTTCGTGGTTATCTCGTCTTCGTTTCAACTCCGGTGCCAGACGAAGCGGCACAAACTCTCAGTCTTGAGATACTTACCATTTTGACAAGGGTTTTCTCGGCGACTGAACTCAGTCTTGGTCCTGTAGGATTTCTCTCACTTGATGGTATCTACATTCACTCCCTCTACGCCAGACAAAATACTTTAAATTACATCTATCGCTGTAATGCCCACCGTTCCACTCGAGCTCGCCGATCTCATCGTCTCCTTTCTACACCCAATACCTCTCACCCACGGCCATGGCTATGACATAAAAAACGACATGGACAAATCCACTGCCACCCAAGTTGCGAAATGTGCTCTTGTCTGCAGGGCTTGGGTTCCTCTAAGTCGGCGGATCCTGTTTTACAGGACGCACGTCACACAGGACACTGCACACCGCTTCGCCAAACTGTTTCAGAGGCATCAGCGCCTCACCTTCCTTCCCTTCATCCGAGAACTAGAGTTCCGCGGGATTCTCGTCCTTCATTCGTGGATGGGGACGGTCTTTCCAAAAATCGCACAACACCTCCCTTCATCGATTCGTACCCTCGTGTACGCGGCGCATTGGGGCGGAGGGTGGAAGCCACGCCTGGTTTCCCCGCCACATCTCTCCGGAATTACACGTTTCGAATTGATAGGCACCTGGCACCTCAACCTTTCTGAGGCCCTCAAATGTATCGCGTCCTTTCCTGCCCTGGAGGAGTTGAAAGTCTGGTTCACTTCGCAAGGCTGGGAGGACACGGCACTACCTGAGCCATCTGTCCGACCCGCACACACCCTGCGGTCTCTAAACTTCAAAGGCCTTGCGACAGAACCGCTTTTTGGGTGGATTCAAGCGAGTCCTGCCGTCGTTTCAGAGCTACGACTCTGTTTCTCTACTGTGTTCGCGAGCGTGGAATTCGTCCAGTCCGCCGCGCGATACATACAGGATCTGGGTCCTTCGTTAATTTCGTTGAGCCTGATTTTCGAAGTCGAGAATCCGTACTACGGTACGTGTCCATTTCACCATTGTCAGTGGTGCTATCTTATTCAGTGCGTATCAGACCTCGAAGACGAATTTTCCCACAACTTCCTTAAACATAACATCGGACTTCGGGCACTATACATTGAAGCCACCCCTAGGCAAACCTTGGCTCTCTTGAGGAAGGCCTCTCTTTCACCGCCGTTGGAATTCATCAGAATAGCTATAAAATCGCCGGCTTCGCCTATTCCAGATTCAGTATGGTCACATATTGACCGTATGGTCGAGCCTATCCAGTCGGTGCGAAAGCTCGAAATTGTGCATCCGCCTCCTGCATGCGGCGAGCTAGTGTCGGCAGCCTTCTCCTTGTGTGCAGCTCGAGGTATTAGTATACGGGATGTGGAGGTAGAGAGTCTATAGCTACATAAGGCCGTCTTCGCCTACGGTTTTATCCGAACCACAAAAACTTGGATTTTATAAAGAGGGTGATATATTGCTGATTATTGTGCGAAAAATCAAACGGCTCGAGCTGGCCCCCTGAACAGAACGGACATGATTGAAAAGCATCCAGTAGAAAAAATGACGACAGACTGCACGATAAATAAAGTCAGCAACAGCAGAACAGAAACGGCACCACATCCCAGAAAATGTAACAGGCCGAATCCACAGAAACTCCCTGGTCAGGAGTGCGCCTTGGATTGGGGCAGAGCCGAGTGTACCCAAACTCGACAATGCCAGGGCGATGCCTGTTCGGGCGCTGGACATGGGGACGAGGGGTGACTATGACCTGGTTCAAGTTGACGCATCCGACTCCATTCGGATTCCGAGCTAGAGATGCCAGGCAGCTGATGGACAGGGCAAGCCCTGAGCCAAAACACCGTCAAAGACGCCTCTGGAGACAAAATGGTTGCTCACATGCGCCGCAGAATATGCCATATAAGACGCTAACCAACACTAGTGTCGCGGAATTGTTTCTGAACTCCAAGTTAATAAACGGATAGGCTTGTGGAACTTCACCGACATTCCGAGAACCGCCCAGATTGTGGCCGCTGTGCTGACTGTACAGGCAACTTGTAGATTGAAGGGACCGTATAGGTCGGCGAAATATGTACCGGCGACACGGCCGAAGGCGCTTGATGCGTTTATGATCGTAATTGAATAAAATGCGAGGCTGCTACCGACTACTGAGTGTTGAACGGCGTAGACTTGCATATAAACCACTGCCAAAAAAAATCAACCTCAGTATGCGTGATTTGGCCTTCTCGGGACGAACCTGCAAGCCCATCATTGCTAACAGAGCTCTGTCGTTATGTATTTTACTTCGGAAAAAGCTGCAGATAGAGAGCACTCGTGCCCGAAACTACCCCACATATAGGCGGCGTCAGTGAAGAAAAGTTTAATGTCTGGCATGACTCGTGCAGGTCGGGGGCGCGTTCGCATCATTGCGTTCCCAATTACGAGGGCCCCAAGTATGATATACCCGACGCGCGTACAGCACTTGCAAAGCCTATCTTGGGATTAGATGGCTGTTTTGGGGTTAGCATGATCATAGAAAATACCGGGAAAATAACAATCCCTTGAGCACTACATAGATGGATGGTGAATAAAGCCTCCAGGAATATTATTTGGTGGGGAACATACTGATGGGGAAAACTGTTGGACCGACTGAACTTCCACTGAGCACTATGCCTGCTGCAAGGCTACGCCGCTTCGCAAAACAGTATGTTGTGATAGTGATAGACGGTGTGAAGATTAAGCCGGCACCGATCCCCATCCCGAGTCCCTGGCTGAGTGAGGATCCTGTCAGGTTATTTTCTCTTCCTCGATAGCTGCGGTATCCTGTACTCGAAACATAACACCGCACTTCAGGCGCTATACGCCGAAGCCGGCCTACTACCCAACCGTTCCATTGGAATCGCGATCGCTATAGTAAAATCGCCGGATGTGCTCGTTCATCCAGTTTTGCCCCATATTGACCGCATGCTCAAACCCGGAGTCCAGTCACTTAGACGGATCCACATTGGGCATCTTGCATTGGGCGAGGGTACAACCACGGTCATGTCGGAAGCAGTCTTCCATTCGTGTGCAGCTTGATGCATACTGCGGGAGGTAGAAATTTACTATTCTATTCTGCAGAGAGAAACGTATTGTGAATCGAAGTTGAGACTGTGTTACAAGCCACTAGGCCCTTGTGCATGTTCCACGTTGAAGCTATACATACTTTCAACACCCCATAAGAAAACCAACGACGCTATGCCTACCGGGTTGGATCATACTTCGCGTAAATTTGCTTCAACAGGTCATACTCGCCATAGGTTTCGAACACTTTTTGCTGCTCCTCGCATTCGTTCAGATCTTGATGAAATTCGTTAGCCTGTGGTTTCAGAATGTGAGACAATGCATGAATGCGTACATAGCGGCAACCCGGGCGATGGAGGTATTCTTCATGAAAAAAGGCATCAGTTTGAGACAATAAAATGCAAAAGAAACTACGCGCTGCTCAAAAAGCAAATCAATTCCTCTTTGCACCTCAGGGGATAAATCCTCGATTCCAGCATTGAATTGTTCCGCTAGCTGCACTGCCGCGAATCCACCACGGGGAGGACTGATGATGTTTCCTCCTTTCGCAATACCGGCCTGAACCTGAGAGCCCGGAATCGGCGTAAAAGCCAACGTTGTAAGGTTGAAATCGTTCGGGAATGCTGCCGAAAAATTATTCCAGTGATTGAAAGCCTCGAGGAACAGGTCGTCGTCGCCAACCAGGGCAGAGGCGCCGAATTTTTGCACAAAGCCACGCTGGTTTTGGAGGCCCAAAGTCGCCATTACGTCTACATAGCTCATCGGACCGAGGGGCGGTGAAGGCGTAGCGGGGATTGCCAAGAAATCGCCGAATATGTCGGTGGGCAGTTCGGAGCCACGGTAGAACATGGTAATAATGTGGAATGGAATAACATCGTCTTCCTCGATGATATTGTTTAAAGCGACGAGCAAAACTGAATGGCAAGAATTAGTACAGTTGAACTGCATCGCAGCGCACTAACCAGCGTTCGGATCGTTTACTTCTCTGACATACTTCGCAGTTGCCTTCAGCAGAGGTTTGGCGGCGGAAGAGTTGTACTACATGCATTATGGACTTATACAGTGCTGAAGCCTTGAAGCTCACCATGACGATTCCGCCAAAGAAAGGTGTCTCATCTTGGGTGCCAGTGTGGACGGGAAGAAGTTCGTAGCGAGTGACAATACCGAACCGATTTCCACCGCCCTTGAGGGCGCGGAATAGATCGGAGTACTCGTTGGTGGCCGTAGCGGTAACCATGTCTCCGTTCACCAGCACCACATCGAGGGCCTTGAAATTATCAGCTGCGTAACCTTGAGAAGGGCTGAGATAGGAGAGGCCTCCGCCGAGGAGGAGCCCTGTGCCAACATCCCTGAAATGATAGAATAAGAGACATTTTAGGGCTGGAGCCGGGCAGTCCTTACCCGACACGGCCTACATTATTTCAGAATAAAATCATGAATACCGGTGCGCTCTTACTCACCTCCCATGGGGGCCACGCCGAAGGGCGCAAGGGTAGCAACTGCGTCTTTCCAGTGAATCCCTGGTTCTAAGGTGATGGTATCCGCAACCGAATCGTACGACGCGTTTGCCATGTGCGTGAAGATAATCAAAACTCCATCTTGAACACTTTTTTTACAGTTGGAACCATGCAACAGGTTCAAATACAGTAGGACACACCTGTTCCAACCCTTCATGGCACTGTGGGATCCAGCTTGCACGGCGTAATGCGATCCCGCGGCGTAGATCGCTTTCATGGCAGTTTGGACATGGGCAGATTTACGCGGGAAGACGATGCAGGTTGGTTGAAATTCCGAATTCTGCATTATTGAGTGAGACCAGGCCGTGAATATTTTGCCAAGTAGCTACCTGTAAGTTCCAAGCATTCGTCACGGCAGCCTGATACTCCGCGCCTGAGCTCTGAATGATAGCAGGGCCAAGCGAAGTCCCAAGCTGGTTACAAGCCTCTAATGCGGCGCTATGGGTAGTTTCATTACTCGGAGGGAACAAGGCGGCAATTGACTGCCCGGTGAGAATGAGCTGGAGGAGGAGGATGGTAAGACGAGGAGCCATGGGACAGTAGCTCAAGGGGAATACGAGCAACTTGAAGCCGCTAATACAAGGCTTAAGAGAAACACGTCCTTGAAAGCCAAGCTATAAGAAGGCGGGAGAAGCGCAGTACGCTGACCACAAATCGGAGCTGGCTGATGTCGGCTCGTAACCCGTCGGCGGTTTAAATTCAACACGTCAGATTTCAGACAGTAAAAATCCAAACAACTAGTCGGGCGGGTACAATCAGACTGCAAGCGAAGAACTCCATTAAGAGTCATGCCAGTCCCGGAAGATGATATGTCAAGTAGGCGACACGAAAAAGAATATCCGGAATAAAGCGACCCGACCGGAGAAGCCCCGAAAAGGACTGCCCGCATGATGCGGAAAACGTCAAAAAAATTACGGCTGATTGTCCTTGTTTATATTAGGGACAGTCAGAATAGCTTTTGGAGGGCGATTCTGGGGGTCGATTCTGAAAGCGATTCTGAAAATTGATTTCATCAGAATCGACTGTCAGAATCGCCTCAGGAAGGAAGGAAGGAAGGATGTATTACTGCCGCGGTCCCATTTAGGAACAAGCAGGTTCTGTACCGACATACAACGCATCCATGATTGTATGCTACAGATGTCAACGGCCCCCCCGCTGTGAATAATTAAAGTACTCCCAACGAAGCAATTAACCTCTCACGGACCAAGCTTAGAAGACGGGAAAGTGCTGATTATACGGGAGATCTGAATGCTACAGGAAAATAGGCCGGGAATTCCTGGAATGTCTGCAAGATAGCATGCACAAACTTTGCCAGAATTGCCACCGCCTTTCGAGATGAGATAAGGGCGATGAGGAAGTCGTAATCAGGTACTGATCCATATAGGCTGTGTGTGGTGGGATCAAGTTCCGCCAGCGCTGCCAGGAAAATGGTTCTATGGTCCACCAAACGAGCCTCCGTAACACAGCCGAATAGAGCATGAACCTCGACCTCGGCTGATCCGCGACATAATCTGCACAACCTCCACTCCCGTGGAACCGGGAGACGGTAACGTGAACCGTACCTCAGTCGTTCGATACTGAGGTTGTGGTCGCCCAAGAGAAGACCAGTCAGCGCCTCGCGATGTGACGATACGGCCACAGCAGTCGGATAATGCCTGAGCCGTCGTGGTACTGTCTTCAACAATCTATCCTCATCCATCTCCACCTGGTTGCGTAGCAAATGTGTCTTGACTAGGCGATCAATGTCCTTCTGCAGATCCTCATCAACAATGGTAACAATCTCCTTCTGCACCGCCTCGAGCTTGTCCGTGGATAACAAGTCATTCGGCTGCCAAATTATCGCATTAGGGAGATGTCGGAGGATGATCAGCAGATCAGATGCCCAGGACGCCTTCCCCTCACGACATAGGGCGACCAAATCCAGCAGCGCATTGTGAACCACTCGGCCCGGGCCCGCCTTGAGCATATACTCCAGACGGCCGAGGGCTAGAAGGAGTCGCCGAATCCGCACGGGCATCTGCCCCGTCTCCGTGAATAAAACAGCCAGTATAGAGCGCGAATTGAGCCCCAGCAACCGACACAGGAAAGCATGCTGGACCTCCTGGAGGTCTGCAATTGGTCCCGGGTCCGTATCTAGGGCAAGCTCGCCTCCGGAGATAAGGTAGCAGTCCACACGTGCCATATATAACACAAGGGCTTCACGTACGGGTAGCGAGCCGATCCTGTGCTTCAGGCTGAATATTGCGTTCCTGGCTCCCCTTGCTTTGGATGCTTTGACCTTGTAGTGTTTTACGAAGATGTTTCTGTGGACGGACGTGAACCATACACCCACGTACTTGAACTCGAAAACCAGCTCAACAGCCTCCTCACTGCACCACAGGGTCGGGACCGTGGGTGGGAGAGGACCGAAAATCATCCACTTTGATCTCCTCCCGCTTACAAACACCCGCTTGTTCGTGCCCCATTTTTCGACGTTACAAACTTTTGACTGAAGCGCCGAGAATGAGGTGGACATAATCAGATTGTCGTTGGCTTATTCGGCCTGTGAAACTGGGCGCCCGTTCAATTGCACATCGTCCTTGTGTGTTGGCAGGTGGAAATCCACAAAGTAGATATTCCAGAAGGTAGGCGACGCTGAGTCACCTGTTAGGAGGCCAATCATTGACCTGAAAGGTACTGAGTACTCGTCGCCGAACTTCACGGCATATGTCATGCGTGCGTACACCATACGCATCAGGTCAAAGAAAGGTCCTCCTACCCCCCCGCGTACATGTTGGTCCATAGTCGGCCGACATCCGTGTAAGGGAATGCATTCGTCAGATCGCCGAAGAAAACATAAAGTGTTTTCCCTTCGGCGCGGGCCCGCTGGATAGCACACTAGAGGATGAACGAGTTGTCGTCCGTCCGATGAGCAGGCTGAAATCCATTCTGGGACTCCGGGACGATCTTGTATGCCGCTGTCCATTCGCGTAAACGGTCATCCAAAAGTAAGGTGAGGACTTTCAAGAGACAGCATTCTAGGCCTATTAGGCGGTAGCTCTCTGGATCGTCGATTGCTCGTCCCTCCTTCAGAATCCCCATTAACAATGTGACCAGCCATTTCTGGGGCGCATCAAGGTCGTCGAGACATGCGTGGAAGAGTGTCACCAGCACGTCATTTGGTATCATCAAGATTTTTGAGTACAAGACCTTGTCAATCCCAACCGCGCTTCGAAATGATTTCTTCTGGAGTTTTTTCTTGACCGTCTGGATATCTGTGACTGTGATACGCCGTGTGAAGAACTGGCCATCCATGCGATCTGTAGTGACACGCGGGATTGACGCATTCAGAGACTGGACCAGGTTGTGGAGGCTTGCATCGAACTTCTCCGGGAGATGTGCGGAGGGATTAAGTCTTGCCTTGAAAGAATCATGAAGCTGATCCAAAGACACCCTGGGCCTCGTCGGCTTAGTGTCTGTCCATTCTCGCACGAGACTCCAGAATGGTTTACTTGACTTCCCGTTGCATGCTAATAGCCTTAACAGATTCTCCTTCATTATCTCCCTCTCCCTATATGGCACGTCAGAAGAAACCAGAATGGCATGCGCCTTCGGTTCGTACCTCTTCCTCCCTCGATGTGCCACATCTGGGTCCAAAATGTCCCTGATACCCACTTCTGGGAGTTTCGCAGTCTCTGTCACCTCCGGATATTCCGGCAACTGTGTTGACACCTTCTCAATTCCATCCAAAGTGTTTGCGTTTGAATTGAGGGGTGCCATCGGTGCGGCTGGATACAGGAAAGCTGGGGCTCCCTCCCGGAGAGCGAGTCTAGCGACTGCTCTCACTCCTGCTATGAGCGGGTTCCCTCCTGTGGTCGACACCCATCGGAAGTTCAGTGGAGCCAAGCGATGGGCTATCCATGCCACGGCGTCACTCAACGTATCTCCATTCGCACACGTCCATCCCATCGTCTCGTTTTTCCCTGCCCAATAACAGAAAGAACAAATGATGTACTGTGATGTCGTGTAGATCACCAAAGATTTGTCCCTCGGGCAATCTTGCACTGCGCACAATACCGCGAGAATTCCCGCTAGACCATCGGTGCTGACACCATCTACTATGTAAGCTTTATTCGCTTTGCTCTCCGGCCCTCGCCACACTGCGAAAGCCGATGCCCTATTTTTGGTCGAAGATCCTATGTAGACTGCTGACGGGTTTGAATCGACGAGGACTGGCCCATATAATTGGTTTGTTGCCTCCCTTGGGTCCACGGCAGCTGCCAGTGTTGCCTCCAGTAGTATATCAAGCGTTGTAGTGTCTCCAAACATAATAGGCGAAGGGCGAGTATTTTGTCCTCTCGGGGGAGGCTCGACACATTCTCCGTGTCCAATTACCACTGTTTGTACCTGGGCATGGTCCGACCATACTGGGGACTTGATAATTCGCAGATCCCCATCTGCAATTCTAGACAGAAGGCCTGCCGACACGAAGCAATAGTCAATGACTGAGCAACCCAGCGGTTGAAATGAGGTGAACACTCCTCGTGCTGAGGACTCCTTGACAGTTCCGTTCAGGATGGTCATTGCGGAATCTGAACAAAGACGAAGCAGCCATCGGCCTCGAGTGTTGACCACAGGATCGGACGAAATGCGCCCGAGAAGAGCACCTCTTGGGATCCGATCTCCTGTTCGTGAATTGGTGTCCCCGTGAAACATGAGTGGTTTGTTCTGCAATGCAGCAAGAGCAGTGACGGCCTCAGCCACTCTGATCTTAGGATCAACGTCTGTCCAGTCTTTCCAATTCGACCCTTCCGGGAGAATGTATGCGCTGACTAGCGAGAGATGGTGCAAGTTGAGAGCGATAAGATCCGGTGCACACAAGTGCTTAAGCAAGTTGTATGGCGTGCCGATACGAATAACTGCTGCCACGCCGCCGCCAGCAGGTCTTAGTCCCGGCAAATCCGGTCTACTCATTGCAATGATCTCAAATCCACCCGGAAGGCGCAGTGTACGCCCCTCGCCGACCCAAAGAAACATTTCTTGGAATATTATCACGTTGTTGTCGTGGATGAGGCGAACAATGTCAGGCTGATAGATTTTGACGGCTAGGCGTCCGTGTATATTCCAGGCAACAATACGTAGACTTTGATATAAGTGGATAAAAATTAGCATTGATTATGCGAACGATGTGTTAAGTGTACCACGGGGCGTTCCCTTTAACAGCACCCTTCCCTTTCGTCACATACACCTCGCTCTTCGCCGCATGGAGCTTCGCCATGATCCCTGGGGGGTTGGAACGAAGGCGGTCCACGAACAATTTGGCGATGGCCACCGTGCGGAAACGAATGCTGATAAGGGTTTGGGGGGTGTTGGGCGGGTGGGCCACGCTGATGACGTTACGCCAAAACTCCTCCATCTTCAACTCCGCGAAGGCGCGGCGCGCTATGTCCTTGGCGTTGGCCTGGTCCAAATTGACGTCCCACAAGTAGATGTCCATGTAGGCCTCGTCTCTGTAGGTCTTGTTGCGTCTGTGGTCCCCGTCGTCGCCTCAGTTTTGACCGCCCCGCTTAGAAAAGCGATTCTTGAAACGATTCTCTAAAAATAGGTGAATTTCACATTGATTTCACAGCCAAGAAGCGGAATCCGAATCGAGAATCGCATTCAGAAGCTCCTCTGGAGGAGATTCTGTTTCGCTTCTCAAAGTCGATTCTGGTTTAAAGTGCTTCTCCCATGCTTTATTTAAATCAGAATCAACTTTGAGAATCAACCCCAGAATCGACCCTCAGAAATCTATTCTGACTGCCCCTATTGGGCACTTAAATTGTCGCCACCTCCCTCTTGCTCTCCATTCACCATCTACGTGCCCTAAGCAACATACATTTGGGGTACCCACTATCTCCTACCACGACTGTGACTTTTTCACCCCACGGCTGCCTCAAGAACTCAAAATCCCACCCTTACACGGCACGTACAAGGCAATTCTCAATATTAATGGGTGGTAGCCTGGCACACAGACTAGTTGGGCCAAGGGATGGTGAAGGAATACTTTGCTGAGGTGTTGCTTCAAGTCAGGACATACCCCAGTATGTGCCTGTGCATCCCAGGTTCGTTCGTGTTGCAGCTCGTTGGAACCTGAATCCCTTAGGTTGCCGATGTCAGTCCTCTTCCTCTTCCATATCCTTCCAAAACCATTTTTTTTCCCGTTATTACATGCATTTGGGATGCTCCGATGTCTGCATGTCTACATAGACTGGAGAATGCTGTATACTGTACTATTTCATTCAATTTGTATGTCACACATCACAGGGCCCAAAATTTACGAAAATATAAGATGTGCCGCTGCTTCGCTCCGGCAGATCAAACAATTGATACTTAAAGTCCGCTCAAGTTGGTGGGAGAAATCCTGAAATTTCAAGCACAACAGCTTGACAACTTAGCCTATGAATAATATATCGGTCCCGGAAAACAAATCACGCAGAAGAAATCCAAATTGATACCGTAACAGAGGGGACCTCATTGTGGCAAAACAGAATCGTGCACCTTGGTAATGACCACAGTAATGGTATAAGGGTCTAAATACAGAGACTGCAGAATAATAATTACACCGACATTGATGCCAGAAATGAAGGTCGTACCATGCAACATGATGGTCGAAGTTAGAATTGACCATGAGCGTGAAATGTGAATGGGCAAGGGAAAGACCACCTGTCTAATGAATGAAGACTGTGTGGCTCGGCAGATGTGGCGGTGGTCGGTGTTGCAAGTTTGCTTTACAGGGAAAATAATATGCTTGAAGAAGCAGGCCTGGCTGACAACCCAGATGAGAAATAGCCCAATCGAGACGAACACGAAAGCGTTCAAAAACAGAGGGTGGTGCCATCAAAGAAAAGCTCAGGTAAAAAGGTCCAGAGAGAATTCTGAGATATTTAATGGGCTGAATTTGAGACTGTTGTGGTTATGTACAGGGGTTGAATGTTTTGAACCAGAAACCAACCACGATTTCACGGCATCGCTCGCTTGATCGCCATATTGATCTTTTGAAGCAGTAAGCACCAGTCTTACCGAGCAAATACGAGAGCCACAGCATCGGATCAGCTGGAGAGGCATCCCCAGTGGAAGGAGTTCGATATTCACAGACGTTTCCAGGTATCATCCTTGCCAGCACTGAAGAAAGTCATTGAGGTTGCCTTGAGCAAGTGTTTTGATTTGAGTAACAGTGTTGACAATTTTTGACTGGGAATTTACTGTGACGTTGATCATTTAGGGCAATGGGATCACCAAAGATGTGGGGGAAGATGGCGAAAGGAGGAGGCTGAGCGTCTGAAGCTTTCGGTTTATATGTCGGAGTGATAATCATCCGCAGGAGCTGTCAAAGAACGTCGAGCCAACCATATGAGGAAGGAAACTCGGTGTTCGGCGAGCAAGGTAGACCAGTTACTGTCTGTCGTATCAAAAGGCAAGCCTGTCGATAGACAGACCAGTCGATCTGAGTTTGAATTCTCAATACAAATTAATTACCATAAAAGGTTGTGTGTGGGAAGCGAACAAAAATTTCACACCCGCACGGATCCGCGGGCCGGAATAACCTTTTATGATGATTATGCGATCAATTTATGTGTGTCGAGGATTTAAACTCAGATCGACCAGCCTGTCTACCGACAGACGTGTCTTTTGGTACGACAGGCTGGATTCGAGCCTCCAAGCGAGGGAAAGGGCAAAGCTGCGATCTTTGCTTTCTTTGAATAGAATGAGATCTGCGAAGTGCACAGTTGCAAAAATTGGGTGACATCTGTGAGGTGGAGGCTCATAAATCTTCCATGGAAGATCACGTTGAGTGGGGCAGATATTGTGTGGCCTGTTAGCATACTAAAAGTGCCCACCTACCGTATGAGTGAAACCTGAGGGCGAAGCCCAGAAGGAGAGATGAATGGGGAACGACCAAGCAGAGACAAAAAAGCAAAAGGAGCAATTTGAAGCTGTGAACTTGCCTGGCAAGCGATGCGGAGTTGGAAACGGCCTGCATCGTGCTCCGTGCTGTCCAAGTTGTCCATTAACTGTCAATATGGAGGCTGCGCGTAGGTCAGACGAGCAAAATAATGAGCAGCCGGTGGGAGCGGAGAAAATTCAGGGTAGGTTGAAAAGCTGAGAGAGACGGAAGAAGTTGAGCAAAAGGAGAAAAAGCCAAACATGTACAATGACACGCCGAGGTAATCGTTAAAGAACGGTTAATTCGTACATGTCACGGGTCACCGAGGGCATCTTCGAATGTGCCAAACGAGTCACAAAATCACTGAAAGTGGGCAAAAAAACGCATTTTTCGCCTGCTCGGTGCGCGGACGCCCCTTGCACACGAAATGGTTGTTTTGACATGATCTCCAGTGACAGCTTACTTCTTGGGCGTTTACTTCCGCTTTTCACACAGGCTTCCTCCCTCTAGTTCCCTCCCCACATCTGAGGCTCTTCAGCTGTGATCATTCACAAAGGTGCAACTATTTCTACTGTGCTACAACACCGGCACATCCAAATCCTTGCCCTCATCATTAGCGTGCCTTCAGAAATTGATCGCTCTCTGGCGCGGTGCTTTGCAGTGATTTAAGTGTACCGTGCGGCAATGAATGAACATATGAATTATATTTGAGGACCTGCCCCAACATTTCCGCTGATTTTACGAAAAAAATTAGGTGTCACGTCCGGCCCAGACCATTTAGTACGAACTTCAAAGTTCGAATATTTGTGTCACAGGTCACAGCGCTGGAGAATTGAACAAAATAGTACAGTATATCTCCATTCTTCTCTGGGATTTTCTTCATGCGTGGACGGTGGCGGTGTACGTCGATCTTGCCTGATCTTTGCTTTGACTCTGTCCATTACCGCTGGCCCTCTCGTGCAATCGATACCGTTATACCCAGGACCTTCCCACCTCAAGCGCGAAACAGATTCACATTTGGCTGGTGCCTGCCGCGTGGCAGCAATATCCATATCCCGCGTCCTGCGCCGGTATTGTCCAGCGCGGCGCGGACGCACCACTTCCGTCGTACTCACGCTCCCTGAACGCCGACACTCCGCAGACAGCGCACGGTCCCCTCGGCACCTGCGGTTCGACTTGATCTGCCTTACGCGTCGATATCACTCGTCACGTCGACACCTGTCGACACACACCCAGGGCCGCGCTTCACGTCGTGCGCTTTTTTATCCCCGCGCATGGTCCACCGACATGCAGCTTTCCCCGCGCTTCCTCGCTGCTGGAATTCCCCCGCTTTGGCGCGAATGGGCGATGATGTAGTGTGTCGGATGGGGGCCTCGATCACCCGCCCGCGATTTTATCTCATGGGCTGGATCGCGGAGATTGAGAAACATTTGCTGCAAGCCGCGAGATGGGGTAGCAGCCGTGAGGAGGGGCGGAACGGGACCCGTACTCCCTTCTAGTGGTGGCGCTGTGTCTGGGCAGATATGATTTATTTGCCTGAGGGTGTCCCTTCGATTGGGGCTACAACTTCCACGATGCCCGATTCTCGCCTCTGACCGCATATTATCCAGAGATGGTATATGAAGCGCAAAGCACCAGTTATATTGAAGGAAAGCATAGAGAAAAGAGAAAAGAGAAACTAAGCCATGCGAATCATCGGGTCAAACTCGAAGAGCTCAAGAAACACATCGGTGTTGTACGTGATCTCCAGTCTCGTCGCCATCACTACTGCTCGAAGGCTCAACACCGCGTCTAGTGTGGCCCAGTCGTTTGGCTTTCCTTTCGGCATCTCCTTCCAACCGGCTGCACCTTGGCCACCCCCAGGCGACATACAACTCACACCGACCGGAGCGCCCTCGTTGACCTTAGTGATACCGTTTGCGAGACGGGTAAGGTAGTGTCTGATAAATGCGGCGCGACTTCGCTTCCATCCAGTTGTTTGCCCTTTACCCTCCTCTTCACCCTCCACGGCCATCTTGGCGCACTTCTTGGCGGTCACCGAGTCGACGGGAATAGATGCCTCATCCGTGACACCCGACATTAGCAAATCAACTCGTCGAGCGATCCACGCGTCGAGCATCATGCATTGAATCCAACACAAGGTCTGCGCCTCGGCCTTCCAGCCCGGTTGTTCATCACTGAACCTCTTGAGTTTGGATGTATATTTCTTCCCCCACGTAGGAGTGAGGTCGCCCTCCTGCAGTAGTGCCCGAAGATCCACGAGAATCGGTACTTCCTCTCCCTGGCTGTCAATCTCCCAACAGAGGCTAACCATCTTCACAAACTCGGCCCCACTGCTCATGCTCCAACCTCGAATTCCACCAAACTCTGCCCCCCAGTTGTTCGCGAGTTTGTATTCGTTCATGACGACGCCCAACGAGTGCAACGACGAAGGAAAATCCTGTGGAGCCTCGATGAATCCCACTCCTTCATTTATAAAATCGCATGCGGTTTTGCTGGCATGACTGCGGTCGTAATCAGACCATTCCTTGAGCAGGGAATGTGGGAAACTGTTGGCAACGGCTGGGTTCCCGCAATGGGTCAGCAAGAATCCCACACGAGTAGTCATCGGTCGACTCCATAGTCCTTTCCATTGGAGATCCGACCCGTCGCCTTCACAATGCGAGTGGAACCGTTCCCCGAGAGCCATTTGGTGCCAGTCATCCGTTTGGGCGCTGTCAACAATGATACCAAAAAGCGCGTTAACAGAATTGTAACCCCAATCCGTCATATGGGCACCGGCATCTCCAATGCGAAGGTACCCCTTGGCTGTCTTGACGAGATTGTCAACCTCATGCGGCGTGCAGGTCTGGATGTGATGGACGTGGCTCGGGTTATGTGTAAACTGAGCAATGACACCGACTCCGCTGTGTTCCTGGGACATTATGCTGCAATATTGACTCGTCATATGGAGGGCTGGCTTATGCAAGTCATAGCCTCTAATCTCCATGTCCAGGGCCACCCCGCACGAGATCAGGTCCGCAAAATGAATATCCAACGGCGGGTTGTCGAGAGCGGATGGAATTGTGTCGGCGTCTCGGTACGAGAAAGCTTTGGATCCCCGTAGGTCATCTTCGTCATCCGACGAATATTCGGGAACCGCCAGATAAAGTGGATTGCCGACAAGTGCCGCCATCATGTTACTCCAACTGGCTATGCAGATGGCGCGACGAGCGTTGTGGCGGTCAGCTAGAAATTTGTCGTGTCTCGTCACAGCCCTCCGCTCAGCCCAAGATAAGGATGCGCGGGGCACTTCATGCTGAGCTTCATCGCCCGCTCGAATCAAACACAATCGAGGTGGTCGTGCGTAATGTGCGCCTCGGGCACCAACTGCAACGCCGCTGGAAGTGCTGGCCTGAAACCTGTCCCCCGGCGCCGATACAAAATTGATTTCTGCTCTCTTCTGTGCTTTGAGACAGACAATAACTCTGCCCCAGGAAAGGGTGGGCTGCACGTATTCTTGTCGGAATTTGAATTCCGAAAGGTTCAGTCGAAGGCGATTTCTTCGCGCCCATGTGCCAATAGCAGCGCGCCCGACTTTGGAGCGAAGAATCGAGCTCGCCATATATTGCTGGACGACCTGAAGTAGGGCAATCACAAGCGCGACGAGGGCTACAACGAAAGCGGTAATCTCGGTCGGTGAGGCCATGGTGCTGGGCACATAAAGTGAGTGGCGGCTTTCCTTCCTCCCAGGAAATAGTCAAAACTCACGGTGGAAGTATTGGCTAGATTGAGTTGCAGAGTCGTCGCCAGGAGAGGAAGTGGCATTGCCAGACAGTGTGCAAGGCCTTAAATATCGGCTTTCTGTACAGCTTCAACAGTCTGATTTGGTCCAACTACTACTCCCGATATGACGTTGAAATGGAAGTCTCAAACAATTGCTGTCCAGGGAAACAAGGGGATCGATCACCCTAGAACCGATGAGCGAATTCGTAATTATGCTCTGCTTTCTCTCGCAGAAAACTGATCAGAAGCACCGTTCTTTGAAGCGCGACGATTTTGGCCCTATATGCTTGACATGGTGTGAACTGCGAGTGGCCCTGTATGCTCGCATGTTGTACGTCTGTGCAGCGCGTTCACGACTGTAGGAATTCTGAGTCCATCGCTCGCTATATCTGACGCCGTTGATTGGCAGGCAACAGGTACTCTCCCTTGCCTCATTTACCTTGTTCTGTGTTGCTTTCTCTCCTTCAGTAAAAATATGCTTTCACTTGGCGTTTGCAATGAGTTCTACTAGGGTGCTATTTGAATCCAACAACATGTCAGGAGGAAGTGCGGTGAACATTTTCTTTGGCACTGCTCCACGGAAACAATAAGATCCGCGATCGCACTTCCTTCCAGTCGTGCGATACAACACTTTATATGCCGATACTCTAACAGCTACCTACTGTTTCAATTTGGGACTGCACAGACGATCCTCCTCCTAACGGCTTTTGTATGGCAGCTTCTCATGATGTAACATTTTGCCTCATGTCAAGTACTGTGCTTAACACGAGGCAAAATGGAAGCGGCTACACAGATACGGACACTGTAGAGAGGACAGACCGAGCATCCTGAAACCCTTGGACTGAGTGTGGTCGAACAGGACCAAGGCACACTTGTTCCAACTGCATTTGTGCCATTTGAGTAATCGAGACGGTCTGTAGATCTATCTGTCTGCCGGATTTCTGCGGCAGAGATGGCATGTCTGGCCACGTCTGATACAGACAGGGGGAAGTCTGTCGGTCTGTATGGTCTGTATAGTCTGCCACAGACCACCACAGACCTGGGGCATTTTCCACATGAAGTAAGGATCGCCAGATTTCATCAACGTTCTGATCACTGATATCTCCTTTGATCAACGTAGTAAGTATCTCTCTAGCCTCCCTTTGTCGATTAGTACCCTCGGCTTCGTGGCCGGCGTGCTGGATTAAAATTGGCCCGGGGTTTGTTGAAGGAGACACGTCTGCCTTCCCCAAATTTCTACAGGACGACACGTTTCGAATGGATAGGCAACGAGGCATACGTAGGTAGCTACTTATGGGAGGACCTCAACCTTGCCGAGGCACTCAGATGTATCGCATCCTTCCTGGTCCTAATGGAATCCTGCCATCGCTTCAGAGTTACCTATATATTTTCCGGCTTCGTCCACGAGTAAAATTCACTCAGTCTGCCGCGCGATACATGCGGAGTCTTCGTTAATTTTGTTAAGAATGATCTTCGATACTGAGGATCCGGAGTACGATATTTCACGACATTGCTATCTGTCCTACTTATGTCCTTTAATTCGTGTTAGACCTTAAAGGAGCGTTTCCCCGGCTTCCTCGAAACATAACACCGTACTTCAGGCGCTATACGTCGAGGCTGGCTTACTACCCAACCGTTCTATTGGAATCGTGATCACTATAAATCGCCGGATGTGCTCATTCATCCAGTTTTCGCCCCATATTGACCGCATGCTCAAACCCGGAGTCCAGTCAGTTAGACGGATCCACATTGGGCATTTTGCATTGGGCGTGGGTACAACCACGGTCATGTCGGAAGCAGTCTTCCCTTCGTGTGCAGCTGGATCCATACTGCGGAGGTAGAAATTTACTATTCTATTCCACAGGGAGAAACGTATTGTGAATCGAAGTTGATACTGTGTTACAAGCCACTAGGCCCTTGTGCATGTTCAACGTTGAAGCTATGCATATTTTCAATACCCCATAAAAAAAACCGACGACGCTATGCCTACCGGGTTGGATCATACTTGGCGTAAATTTGTTTCAACAGCTCATAGTCGCCATACGTCTCAAATACTTTTTGGTGCTCCTCACATTCGTTCAGATCTTGGATGAACCATCAGCCTGTAATTGAACGAAACACGGTAAATGAAAGCGTACATAGCGGCAATCCCGGCGATGGAGGCACTCTTCGCGATGAAAGGCGTCAGTGCATGCAACTGAATAAAGCCAACGGAAACTACATACTGTTCGAAAAGCAAATCGAGTCCACTTTGAACATCAGGGGATATATCCTCGACTCCGGCATGAAACGTTTCCGAAAACTGAACTGCCGCGAATCCTCCATGAGGGGGACTGATGATGTTTCTTCCTTTCGCAATACCGGCCTGAACCTGAGAGTTCGGAATCGGCGTGAAACCTAAGGTTGTAAGGTTGAAATCGTTCGGGAATGCCGCTGAAAAATTATTCCAGTGATTGAAAGCCTCGAAGAATAGGTCGTCGTCACCGACCAGGGCAGAGGCGCCGAATTTTTGCACAAAGCCGCGCTGGTTTCCGAGGCCCAAAGTCGCCATTACGTCTACATAGCTCATCGGACCGAGGGGCGGTGAAGGCGTAGCGGGGATTGCCAAGAAATCACCGAATATGTCGGTGGGCAACTCGGAGCCACGGTAGAACATGGTAACAATGTGGAATGGAATGACATCGTCTCCCTCGATGATATTGTTGAAAGCGACGAGCAAAACTGAATGGCAAGAATTAGTACAGTTGAACTGCATCGCAGCGCACTAACCAGCGTTCGGATCGTTTACTTCTCTGACATACTTCGCAGTTGCCTTCAGCAGAGCTTCGGCGGCGGAAGAGTTGTACTACACGCATTATGAACTTATACAGCGCTGAAGCCTTGAAGCTCACCATGACGATTCCCCCAAAGAAAGGCGTCTCATCTTGGGTGCCAGTGTGGACGGAAAGAAGTTCGTAGCGAGTGACGATACCGAACCGATTTCCACCGCCCTTGAGGGCGCGGAATAGATCGGAGTACTCGTTGGTGGCCGTAGCGGTAACCATGTCTCCGTTCACCAGCACCACATCGAGGGCCTTGAAATTATCAGCTGCGTAACCTTGAGAAGGGCTGAGATAGGAGAGGCCTCCGCCGAGGAGGAGCCCTGTGCCAACATCCCTGAAATGATAGAATAAGAGACATTTTAGGGCTGGAGCCGGGCAGTCCTTACCCCATACGGCCTAAATTCTTTCAGAATAAAATCCTGAATACTGGTGCGATCTCACTCACCTCCCACGGGGGCCACACCGAAGGGCGCAAGGGTAGTAACTGCGTCTTTCCAGTGAATCCCTGGTTCCAAGGTTATGGTATTCGCAACTGGATCGTACGAGGCGTTTGCCATGTGCGTGAAGATAATCAAAACTCCATCTTGAACACTTTTTTTTTTACAGTTGGAACCATACAACAGGTTGAAATACAGTAGGACACACCTGTTCCAACCCTTCATGGCACTGTGGGATCCAGCCTGTACGGCGTAATGCGATCTCGCGGCGTAGATCGCTTTCATGGCAGTTTGGACATGGGCAGATTTACGCGGGAAGACGATGCAGGTTGGTTGAAATTCCGAATTCTGCATTATTGAGTGAGACCAGGCCGTGAATATTTTGCCAAGTAGCTACCTGTAAGTTCCAAGCATTCGTCACGGCAGCCTGATACTCCGCGCCTGAGCTCTGAACGATAGCAGGGCCAAGCGAAGTCCCAAGCTGGTTACAAGCCTCTAATGCGGCGCTATGGGTAGTTTCATTACTCGGAGGGAACAAGGCGGCAATTGACTGCCCGGTGAGAATGAGCTGGAGGAGGAGGAGGATGGTAAGACGAGGAGCCATGGCACACATCAGGAAAACCGCAAGTTACTATGGCGCAGGCCTTTGACAGCGCTAGGCAGCACTAGCCGAGTGCTTCATAGTGCCCATAGCTGCTTGCGGTTTTCCTGATGGCCGGCAGTAGCCCGAGGGGAGCAACTTGAAGCCGTTAATACAAAGCCTAAGAGAAACACGTCCTTGGAAGCCAAGCTATAAGAAGGCGGGAGAAGCGCAATAGGCTGACCACAAATCGGAGCTGGCCGATGTCGGCTCGTAACCCGTCGGCGGTTCAAAATTCAAGACGTCAGATTTCAGACAGTAAAAATCCAACAACTAGTCGGGCGGGTACAATCGGAGTCCGGACTGCAAGCGAAGAACTCCATTGAGTCATGGCAGTCCCGGAAGATGATAGGTCAAGTGGGCGACACGAAAAAGAATATCCGGGATCATGAAGCGACCTGACCGGAGAAGCCCCGAAAAGGAATGCCCGCATGAAAGATGTTTGAGGTCTTCCTTTTGCTTGTGCCCAAAAAAAAATGGGCCATGGGTTTTCGACACCAAATCTTTGGCGAACGTTCTCGAACGTTCCCGTGTCCTGGTCTTCAGATCTGGCTGGTCGCACGTCGCCATTTCAGTCTATCCTCCGGATCTCAAAGAGGTTTGCAAGCTACATGAAAGGCAAATGAACCAGAGGGGCATTTATCCCTCCCTCCAGACTGCAGGGTAGAACTTGTGGGGGCGAGAATTGATCTCATGAGTTCGTGATTGAAATTTGTACGCGGACATGCTCAAAATCGAAAACGCAGTTTGATTCTGACCATAGAGTTGAAAAGACAAATATAGGGGAGGGGGTATAACCACGCATAAGCCCATCATTAAAGTCATTTACCGCTCGTCGTCGCGGCTGTAGCGGCCTTCTCTTCTTCCTTTTTCTGGGTGAAAATGGAAGTTAGTGGCGAGTAGTAACAAATGCCACAGTTGCATGCCTTCTGCTTGGCTCGTAAAATCTCCGCGTCGCTGTACAATGATAAATCCTTGGACCGAGGTTCAAATGGCGGGACGTGACATACGTTTCCTTTCGCTTAGCCAGATTGGTAGCGGATTCCTGCAGAGAATCGATGTCAGTGAGTGCGGGAACGGGGGAATACAGAGGTGTACTTTTGGCTTTTTCTGGCTAGCGGCCGCTTTTTTCTGGGCCTTGAGGCGATCTTGGTCGCGCTGGTTGCCGCCTGGGAGCCGTATTAAGGCGGGTGTGTATGCTAGCAGCGACGCAGGGTCACGTACGGGTCATAGCGAAGGTGGTGGTAGGAAGGAAAGTGTGCGTGGCGAATTGGTGGATTTCCCGATTTGGAGCACACCGCTTCTTGTCCTTTTCCTCCTCGTCCGTCGTTCCAATTGCTTTCCTTCGCTTCGCCGGGTACTTTGCGCGGCTGCTTAGGCTCCCCATTGCCCCTAAAGCTATGGCCTCTGAAATCCCAGGACCTCCTTCCCGTAAACTCGAGGGCTATGAATTCTATCGTCAAGTATTAGGAAGTCCGAAATATATTGTCGCGCCGATGGTAGACCAGAGCGAGCTGGTGCGTGCATTTTTCATCGATGAATTCATCTAATACCGTTTGTTACAGCCATTCCGGAGGCTCTCTAGGCGTTATGGCGCTCAAGTGAGTCAGATTTCCCGCACAGCACGCTAGGATGCATCCTGAGTTACGCTTGAGCATAGCTCGTTTACACCCCGATGATTAACGCAAAGGTGATGTCTTTTTTTTTTCGAAACCGCAGGCTTTCTCTAATACCTTCTACAGCTTTTTGCGGACAGCACCAAAAAGTACCGGAACCAATTCTTCGACATCCCCTCGGGTGAAGAAGGCGACTTGAAGACCGACCGGCCTTTAATTGTGCAATTTTGCGCAAACGACCCGGAATACCTGCTCACCTCTGCTAAAGTCGTCGAGAACCACTGTGATGCCGTCGACATCAATCTCGGGTGCCCGCAAGACATTGCGCGCCGCGGTCGATACGGCTCCTTCTTGCAGGATGATTGGGATCTCATTTTCACACTCAGTGCGTTTTCTTTGATTTTTTTTGGGATGAGGAGGACACTGATGAGGCACGACGAAATCAGTAAATACGCTGCACAAGAACCTATCGGTCCCGGTCACGGCCAAGTTCCGCATATTCCCAAGCATCGAGAAGACGGTGGAGTATGCGCAAATGTTGGAGCGTGCAGGGGCCCAGATCCTCACATGCCACGGACGCGTCCGCGAGCAGCGTGGGCACAACACCGTACGTCCCATCTCCATCTCACTTCCTGCCTCTGTTAACATTGTATCATACTTGTGTAGGGCCTCGCCTCATACGCACACATCCGTGCGGTCAAGCAAAACGTCTCCGTCCCGGTGTTCGCGAACGGGAACATACTGTTCCAGGAGGACATCGAGGCGTGTCTGCGCGAGACGGGCTGCGACGGCGTCATGTCCGCAGAGGGCGTGCTCTACAACCCCGCGCTTTTCGCTGGGCTCCCTCCCCCCCCTCCCGTCGCATCCACCTCCACCTCCAATTCCAATTCCGCTCCCACTCTTACTCCACCTGCCCCTACCGTAGATCCAGACGTCGGAGCCCCCGACACTGCCCTCCTCGCACAGCACCCGCCCCTCGCGTCCCTCGCGCTCGAATACCTCTCCATCGTCACCGCGCTCCGTACGCCCACGTCTGCCAGCGCGATCAAAGGCCACCTCTTCAAGATCCTCCACCCCGCGCTCTCGCGGCACGTCGACCTGCGCGAGCGGCTGGGGCGTGTACGCGTTAACGAGCACTCTCACCTAAAAGCGCATCGGGGCAAGGAGAAAGGCAAGGGGAGGAGGCGGGGCAAGGATGAGGATTGTGAGGAAATGGAGGCGGAGGCAGAGGCCGCGCCGGAACCGTTCTGGAAGACGGGGCTGGAGCCGTACATCGAGATCGTGCAGGAGATGGCAGTGCGGCTAGCGGAAGACCAGGAGGCGGCCCTTGTCGCCGATGGCGATGGCGGCGAGCGGAAGACGCTAGGGCAGCTGGTGCGCATCCAGGAGGGGACGGGGCTGAAACTGCTGCCCTGGTGGCTGGCGCAGCCGTACTGGCGCCCGCTGGCAGCGATCAAAGGTGTGTATTTATACCCGTGGACGTTTGATTGACTGACGTGCGGTTTGAATTACTTAGAAGGCGAACCGTCTGGAGACGCGTCCGGTATTGTGGCTGCGAAGAAGCGGCCGCATCCGTCTCCTGCGGGGGCAGAAGCAGGTGTGCGCGACACCGACACAGATCTAGACTCAGGTCAGGGGAGCGTGAAGAAGTTGAAAATCAGTAAGGTCGAGGTCGAGTCAGTGGAGTCAGTGGCCTGTTCGTGAAGTTTGCACGGTATCATAATACACGCACAACCTTCTGCCTGCCACTCGCGCGCCGCAAATCCACCCCCACAGCCAAGCCCTTCACTGCCCGCCCGCTGTGCTCGGCGACTTCCTCTACACCATACGTCACCACTGGATCCCACGATTTTTCTTGAGCGCTTGAGCTTGACGTCCAATCTTGACGTTAGTGCAAGCAAGCCATCACACACTGCTTCGACATCCGTTCTCTCAGAGTCTTATCTTAATTTGATCTTTAATATTCAAATCCGAATTTGCAGCCGCCAACTGCACGGCGCGCCTTCTGGCTGGCTCCCTCCCGAGTCCAATGCCCCCCCTGGAGATTCGAACATGCAATTCTGAGGCTCTGAAAGCTTGAAACGAAGCTTGAAACTCGAAACGGAAGATTGGACTGCAAGACATGACATGAGGCACGATGGACCTGGCGCCTATCCGTGCCATCCATGCGTGCGACGCCAGTTCGCATGCATATCAAAGCCAGGCAATACTGAACACTGCACGACGCGATGTGTCGAATGTTCCCGCACGAAGGCTCTTAAGCGGCGCTGAGGTTCTTCATTCCGCATACATCGCGTTCTACGCCCACCTATCATTTATTTGCCAGTGCGCCAATGCCCCCCACGACCATTCGCGCGGAAAGGGACTCGTCCAAGGCCCAGCCCAAGACGGGTCCAAACATCGGCCTTGTAGCCGCCCTGATTGTCATGGCACTCCTCCTGCTCGGGGCCCTTGTCGCGCTGCTTATTCTTAAACGACGCCGGAACCAATCCACGCAGCCCAGTACCCATAAGCATAAGCCGTTCATGGCCAAGGCCGGGCGGGTGCTCGACAAAATTTACCCTGGACATAATAAAGGCAGCAGCGACTCCATGGGTCCGCTCCTTCCGGTGCGAGCGGAGACATACGACCATCTTCCGCTGCAGGATTACGTCGCCGTCTCGCCTGTGCGCCCCCAGTCCGGCCCAATCGACCTCTGGTTCTCCGCCCCACGGTCGGCACCCACGCCCCCGCCGGAGCGCGAGCGGTTGTTGAAGGTGGAGGTGGAGCACCGTCGTCCTTCGCCCGCTCCTCCCTCACAGGACCACGTCTCTGGTGGAGAAGGACGAGGACGACTCGAGGATTGCGAGCTGAGTGTTCGCTCGCAGTGCGCCCCAATCGACCTCTGGATCTCCCCCCCACGGTCGGCGACGTCTCCCCCTCCCGAGTGCGAGCGGTTGTTGAACGTAGAGCCGCACCATCCTGCACCCACTGCTCCTTTACCGGACCACGTCTCTGGCGGAGAGGGACGAGTCGAGGATCGCGAGCTGGGCCTTCGCCTGCAGTCCGACCCAATCCGGATCTCTCCCGCACGGTCGGCGATATCTCCCCCTCCCGAGCGCCAGCGCCTGCTGACGGTGCCCGACCGTCCTTTACCCGCTGCCCCTATCCCGGTTTCACCCATATCGCCCGTGTCCCCGAATCCGAGCGAGTCGGAGACGACGACTGAGTCCGTGTATCCCGACGAACGCTCTGAATCTGCCCGCACCCGCATCCGCACCGCCGATTTTGCCGCGCTTTTCCCGTCGGTCCCTCCGCTTCCCGAGGACCTACTGCAGCTGCAGCTGCGGCTCAGCCCGCCCCTCCGCGAACGCGCCGATGTCCCCGCCAACAACTCTGCGCCAGCGTCCACCTCCACCGCTGTCGACCCATCCGAAAATCGCTCTCCGCCTATTCATGAACCTATCCCTACGCTTCCGCACCACCTCGACCCCCACCCACGCAGCGACCTCCCGCTCCCGCCGGAGACGCCGCCCTTGGACGTCGCCGCGATCCTCAAAATGCGCGCCAAGCGCCGCGCCAACACTCCCGAACACCGACGGTCACAATCCCTGTCGCGCACCTCCCACATCGAGCGCCCAGGCTCCATCAAGGAGGCGCCCACGCCCGTGTCGCCCTGCGCGCAGGAGGTGCTGCCGCCCTCGTCGTGGCGCAGCCCCTCGCCGGGGCCGCCTCCGCCCAAGCCCCAGCGTACGCGGGACACCGTTGCCGACACGCTCGAGTACTACACGTCCCAGCCCGGATCTCCTGTTACCGATGAGCCTCATACGATGTCCGTGCCCGTGCCCTTGCCTCCGGTGCCGCCGATGTTATGAACGAACGTGGATGTATCCCGAGTTGTATCCACTAGTAATCTTAATTGTCCCTTTGCCGACTCCGTCCCTGGGTGTTCCCATGTCTTGCAGCGTCGACGACTGCTGCCTCCCTTCCACTTACGACCACGACCACGCCAATCCCGACATCCCGAACCTCACAACATTTTTGCTGGACTTACATTACGAACTTCTGGAACTCACGTTACCAGACACCGCCCCTGCTTGCCCCCTGTTCCGAACTTCTCGATAAGGAGCCTGCACTACACCTGCTGGACACCGGTGAACGAAGGTAATTATCCGCCGAAAGTGCAAACGGATGATTGACTGTTTGGACTGGTAGGTTCCACAGACGCAATTTCACGGCTACGTCCCGACACAGGAAAATGGTGTTATTGCGCCCGCAGCAAAGATTGAGAGACGGGTGCATCCCGCGGTAGCAGAAACAGGAATTGTAGCAGACCGTGTGCAGCAGACGGTCGATACAGATAAGGGCAGAGTCGAGTCCGGGAGGCCTGAAGAAGTCGAGGGAGTCGTCAGTGGCTTTTGTTCACCCGCTTACCATAACTCCAATCAAAACTTCTTACCAATGCCAACACGACGACGCGGGACTTTCCTCTGCGAAACTAACTGGTTCTCGACGGAAAAACGCATTACTCGTCAGACACAGATGTTTAAGTCCACGCATCCGTCTACGAACCCTATCTCGACGCAATTCAAATCGCTTGAGATTCGACGACAAGCTTTTAGTGGCAGTTCGAAAAACTTGATGTGCATGAAACCTACCTTTCTGTGTGCGGCCGACAGGGCCGCAGGTCCCCGCCAAGCGAGACGAATGCTGTGCTTTCCGACGCGTTCCTGTGTCAAGACCTCAGGCACGGTCCCAAGCGGAAATATCGAGGTCCTTTTCATTTAACATTACGTTTCACACCCACCAAATTTGCTTTTCGTGTCCATGTTCGCTACTATTCGTATTCGCGCTCAAAACTCATCTACGTCCTCCAAGTCGAGTCCAAATGTCGCCCTCATAGTCGCCTTGGTCGTCGTAGCAGTTGTTTTGATCACTGGCATCCTTGTCGCGGTGCTCATTCTCAAACGACGCCGTAGCCAATTCAGTACCCTGGATCATGAGCATGAGCCGTTCACGGCTAAGACCGGGCGCGTTCTGGACAAACCTTACCCTGGACACCATAAAGCCACCAGCGAATCTCTGGGTCCGCTCCTGCAGGTACGAGCCGCGACTCTCGACCTGCCGTTCCAGGACCATATCTATGGTGGTGGTGGTGGAGGGACAGTCGAGGATCAAGAGCTGGGCCTTCGCACCCAGTCTGGCCCGATAGACCTCTGGCTTTCCGCCCCACGGTCGGCGCCAACCCCGCCTCCAACGCGCTCGGACCCGCTGAAGGTGAAGGTGGAGTATCTCCGTCCTTTACCTGTCGCCCCTTTGCCCGTTTCCCCAATTTCGCCGGGGTTAAGCGAGTCCGAAGCAGAGTCTCTATATCCCGACGAGCGCTCTGAATCTGCACGCACTCGCATCCGCACCGCCGATTTTGCCGCGCTTTTTCCGTCTGTCCCTCCGCTTTCCGAAGACCTGCAGCTGCGGCTCAAGGAGACGCCACTCCTCCGCGGCAATACTGCCGCTGCCTCCAGCAGCGCTGCCACTGCCACCCGCACGGTCGCCTCCCATCCTTTACCTCAACCTATCCCTGCTCAATACATCCACCCACACAGCGACCTTTCCCCGGAGACGCCCCCACTGGCACGCGAAGACACCCTTGCCGTCGCAAACATCCTAAAAACGCACGCGAAGCGCCGGGGCAATGAACCCCAGCCGTCGCGGTCGATGTCGCGCACCCCTCGCATAGAGCGCGTAGATTTCATGATAGAGGCCCCCACACCTGTGTCGCCCTACGCACAGGAGGTGGGGGCGCCGTCGCGGCGGAGCACATCGCAGGGGCGTCCACCACTGCCTACGCATTCGGGCACTGTGGACACCGTGGACGACACGCTCCAGTACTACACGTCCCAGCCGTCTCCCGTTCCCAATGATGTCCCGCCAAGAATGAGAATATTATAATCTGCTTGTATTGGATATGCCCGACTCATCTGCTAGCAATATTCGGTCGTTATTTAATCGGTCTTTAGCTAGGCATGGACTTGATCTGTTTTGAATATTAACAGAAATGACGAGCACCAAGAGACGAAAATTATTTATGAAGCTAGACTCTCTCCACCTCCGCATTCTCTTGAGCTGCACAGCGAAGCCCGCCAACACGTGGCATCGAGCCGGTGAACCACACAGTCATGACCAATACATGGCGCTCGACTAATGAGGGCAGCCGGGGATTTTCTTGCTATTCCAATTTATCGCAAAGGAACGACTGGGTAGTATGGCCGACTTCGACGTGTAACGCTTCCACTGCGGTGTTCTGTTGGAGGAAGTTGGGTGAGAAGGCTTCTTCAAGGTCTAATAGGAATTGAATGAGATAGCACCACCGACAATGCTCGTGAAGTACCGTAGTCCGGATCCTCCGCATTGAAGATCATGCTCAAGGAAATTAGCGAAGGGCCGAGACTCTTTCTGTATCGCGCGACAGACTGGACGAATTCCATACCCGTCGACGAAGTCGGAAGCACGACTCTCTTGAATCCACCCAAAAAGCGGTTCCATTGCTGGGCCTTTCAAGTTCAGAGACCGCAATGTGTCTGCTGGTCGGAGAGACGGTTCGGCTGGTGTCATGTCCCCCTACTGTTGTGACTCGAACCAGACCTTCAACTCCCTCAAGACCGGGAACAACGCGATACACTTGAGAAGTTCAGTAAGGTCGAGGTCCTATCTATCCATTCGAAACGCGTGATCCCGCGGAGATTTGGGGAAACCAGACGTGCCCGGTTCGACCCACCGGTGCGCCAATATGAATCCAGCGCGCCGCGAAGACGAGGGTACGAATCGATACAGGGAGGCGCTGTGTAATTTTGGGAAACTGTTACCATCCACGAATGATGTCCGACTCCTCCGCGGAACTCTAGTTCTCGCATGAAGGGGAGGAAGGGCACTGATGCCTGCGGAAAAGTTTGGTAAAGCGGTGGGCGGTGTCTGGTCTAACGTAGGTTTTATAGAATAGGACCCGTCGACTTGAAGGAACCCAGGTCCTGCAGACAAGAGCGCATTTCGCGACCTGGATCGCCGTGGGTCTGTCCATGTCGCTTCAAGGTTGTGCTATCACCATTGCCAGTTGGCGAGTACAGAAAGGAAATGATGATATCCACCAACTCGGCCGGAACAGGGGGCATTACAATGGCAGATTCAGACTTTGCCTAAGGCAGAGGGAGTCAGTGTGTGGATGATACCTCTAAACGAGAGGTTACGGACCCCGACCTTGAAGCTGGGACTCCCTCAGCCTGGGAGCGACCAAAGGTGTCTGATGATCTCCCACACGTAGACCAAATCGACGAATTCCCCTGAATACCTTTTCAGCTGACAAGCGGTTGTGACACACCGTCACACGGCAAGTCACAGGTTGAGGTCACACGGTTCAAGCTATCCGCAGAACCGTAGATGCTTTCGAAAAAAGTTCAGCTGTCAAATCAGCTCCAAAATGTCGTCACTTGCAGCGTTTGGTGGCGTTTCGCGACAATTCCGGCAGTCTGCAGTGTCGTTGGAGCTGATTGGTCATATCAACTCTTTTTTTGAAAGTGTCTGTCTACAGTTTTGCAGATAGCTGGAACTCGCGTTGTTCTGAGGCTCAAGATTGAAGAAACCACAACAAACACTTTTGATCAGAACTACAACCGCTTCAATGATGCTCCCTCCTCGGGAATGTATGGAAACCAATCTTCAAGTTACTTGAAGCTCTGTGAGCTTCAAGTTCAAGCCAGGTTCTTGAGCCAACTTGAGTAAGTTCAAGCAAGTTCCGCTTCAAATGACTGGCGACGAGCAGGCTTATAAATTCGCTTCATCCGCTTTCAATCCAATTGAACCCGATAACCTGGATTTCCACTGTCGTCATATCTATCTGTTGGATGGACCATCTGCGTCCTCACGGGCTCCCGGGTCGAATTGAAGCTCTGATTAGAAATATGTGGGGTAAATGGGACTCCGGGGAGGTCATCCGATTGGTGGACGTACGTCGACTTGGAGGAACTCAGGCCGTGCAGACAAGAGCACATTTCGCAAGTTGGATCGCGGTAGATGTGTCCATGTCGTTTTTCATGCCATGGTCATAGCCATAGGTGAGCGGTATTGGATGGAGCAAGGAGACGATGTTATCGGCGAGCTCGATTGGAACGGCAAGCATTGCAATTTCAAAGTCTTCCGCCTCTCAGATAGAGGGAGTCAGCGTGGATAGCACAAAGTGAGAACCTTCGTGAACTTGCGATATCATTTTCATCTGCATTTGAGACTGAACTCCTTGGCCGCATGCAATGCTGGGGGATGTTCGTGTCGCTTGTAAAAAAAAGAGGCATTGAGTCCGGAGGGCAGTTTTGTGCATTATATCGGCACATGGTTCATGTTATCTAAACCAGACTTGGGATGATGTTTTCGTGGTCGAAATGTCGCTCCTGCCCAGGAAAACAATGAATCTCCAAGAAATATTGTGCAAACACTTGCGGCGGTGGTCGAGGTCTTCGTCCATGGTGTCCCCGATATGGCATAAGTATTATGGCATTCCGAGTTCTACGGAGTTGTACCAATCGACTACGCACTCCACTATTGATTCCACTCCCCGCGCATACAACGCCGCAAATTAACAGCTCAGTTCTGGTTCCTGGTACCGACAAGTTAAATTCGTTCCTATTACATACAGTAATCACAGCTTCATGTTTAAAAATACGCGGAGATACTAAATAAATTCATCGCGCGTTTGCCGAGGTCCAATGCACATTTCTGAGTGTGACGGCTAAGCCCCAGCCGAAGTTACAACACTCATGTCTCCTGGATGGCGTGTCTGGTTGTTCCGCGCTCTGTTATTCAACCTCTCGCTGGTAGCAATCACAGCCGGCAACAGATTCCATGAGGCGACCATTCTGCTCCAGATTCCACTCGATGAGAGTACATTTCTCGCAGTCGAAAACAGCCGCAAATTCGCCATCGCAACGTTGGGTGTTGTGGGGTTAATGCTAGTGCATCACATTGCAAGGTTTGATTTATCTTCAGGCTGTCGCCTTCGAGGTCATCATTCTACTTCCGCCAGTGTCTTTCATTTGCGATTCCAATTAGCGGTGTTTGATTGTGCAGCGACATTTCTGGAAGTCGGATGTAAGTTCAACCCTACTTTGAGGATATCAGGCTTACTATTCATGCATCACAGTTTTCATCTATTTCGTTGTCAGGAAGGATTTCTATGCTGGGAACTCCGCCGCTGTGGGCGTGCTCGTGTACCTCGTCCCTCTCCTCATATTCAAAATAACGGCAATGCGAGCGTCGCCCGAGCCATTTTGGAAACAAGAGCTTCAGTTTTTGGGCCGTGACTCTACTGCATATCCCCAGTATACGGCCGGCAGGATCCTATTCAACCAGTCATTGACAATGCCCTTGCTAAAGTAAGCCACGCGCAATATTCGAAGGCGGGTCAGAGTTCTCATTCTATACACGCAGTGGTGAACCGAAACCGATCATCATCCTCCGTGGGGTGGCTCTCGGATGTCTCATGCTCGGAGCACCCATATTCCTCAACTACTACTTCTTTCTAAAGCCGCTGCAGCCGAACATCTTCACCCGGATGGTTTCCTTAGAAAGTGGTTCAGAGGTGATGTACACTGAGCCTCAGAACAACGCCGTAATTGCAATAGTACGTTCGTTTTCCTTCTCAGCTCGACTATGACCTTGCCGACGAAAAAGTGTGAACGCAGTGGGATCCTCTCGGATTTAAAACGAATATTACAACCCAGGTCACGGCCTTCAAGAACTTCACGGGCGACCCCATTGACTGCCCGACGAGTAATGTAGTGGTGACCATGCCACTGGCAGCCAGGAACTTCCAATACCCAAGGAATCCTACGGTAGCGGAATGTGCGTCTAAAACTTCGTGGCCTAATCCAGTATTCACATCCACCCATGGATTAGGTCCTATTGCATGGCGAGAAGTTCTTAACTTGACGATCTCGGTGGTATTCCCAGAAGACAATCCACCTCCACTCATTCACGTCACTCCAGGACAAGGCGATATCCACGATATCTTGGCGTACACAGACCCGCTCCCCGTCCTACCCAACTCTAACCTCTTCGCATATCTTACGTGGACCTTCAGCCGCTTGGTTGGGAGCTCTTGGGGCGTGTTCTTGATACCATTCACTGTACGTTATTCTCGGTAAACAAATTCTTAGCTGTTGAATCAGAGAAATATCTGTAGGAAGCGCGGAACTTGTTCTATATGGATCTCGCTGTTCTATTGCCACTGGGGGAACAGAACACAAGTACATCAAATACCTCAACGATAATGCTCAAGGTTCGCTATAATCGCCCCACAAGGTACCTAGAAGACTACACGGAAGATTCTCCGTTCGACGGCCTCGCAAAGATCGGTGGCCTCTGGACTTCATTAAATGGCGTATTCTCATTCCTGTTTGGCGCAAGTGTCGTTTACTTTCTCCTTGGTGCAGTCATGATTTATCCTCCCATTCTGTGTTGAGGAATAATTATTTCTCCTCCAGGGAAACGCGAACTATCCCCTCTGGGGTTCCTCCACATGTTTAAGCACCAGCAGCTTTTGCAGAGTTGGCACGAGCAATATCCAGCCATAAGCACTGAAGGCGGGCAGCCCGGCTCCGAGAAAGCGGGTGTCGTCGCTTTTCTGCGGGAACGTTTCGTCAATACGGAGGATGATAGCGATCAAGAGCCAGTCCACGAGGAGATGCAGCCCTTGCGTCCCTAGCAGTCCAATTTTCATTCACGTACTCGAACCACTACAATAACACCCCCACTACTATGTCGGAAATTTTTGAAAAGTATTGCAAGGCGGGATAACCCCTTATAAGGCCATAATGGCAACATTCATTATAACTCTCTTATGTAAACAAAGTTCGCGTGATAAGATTTGTTGACTGATAAGATAGATGGATGATATAAGATAACTGTGCTGATAAGGCATGATACGATCTGCAGAGCAGATAAGCGGACAATCGTGATAAGACAACATAATCTTATACAACTCCTACGAGAACATCCTGTCTTATGACCATAAAACAGTATCATAATGCATCATCAGAACACATCAACTTTATAGGACCTTGTAATGAAGTGAAGAGCAAAATATAAAAATTTTGAGGAGATTTTTTTTTCTAGGTTGCTGAGCTCATGTTTGTGACTCAGATTCTATTGAATTAATGTTAGTGACGCAGGTTCTATTAGATTAAGATTGGGACTTACTTTGTTTTTTTCTGAGTGCCTACTGGGATTCGAACGCTTGACCTTGATGCTAGAAACTACAAAACTGAATAGATAACCAACTAAGCCATTAAGGCTACATACTCGGAGAGACGCCGAGGTCCTTTTATGGGACTCTTTCGGCCCTGAAATGCCATTGTTCTGAGCGTAGTCTGCATGCACAATGACATTTGATCACACATAGACAAATTTGAAATTCACTGATTCTGAATCAGATACATACGACACGCTCTACAATGTACAGACATTCAAGAAATTGGGACACTTTCAATCTATCAACGCTTGGCACTTTGGCCACGGGTGACCCGCCCACTAGGGTTCTCTGCAGCGCCGTGCGGAGCGTCTTTGGCCTTGCCCTTACTACCCTTAGACTTCGCGCCCTCAGCAGCGCCTTGTCCCCCGCCACATCCGCTTTTGTGCCCACCTGAAGCTGCACCATCACCTGTGGTGCGCTTGGCCGCTTTTTTCTGCTTCTCTTGAACGTGGACAGTCGGAGGCAGTACCGGTTCTTCTTCTTCAGCCTCAGGATCTTCGAAATGGACCCTGCGAGCATTTTGACGGCGGGGGGCGGGCTGGGCAACTGGTTATCCTCCTCGTTGAAGCTGACTTGGGCTTTGGCTGACGTCCTGGGAGCTTTGGCTTAGAAAAACACACAATGAGCAAGTACGCAAGAAGGAAAGGAAAGCTCTTCCTACCAGGCGTCCCCTCGCTATATAAGCTCTCGCCTAGATCACTCCAGCCGTCGCCTTCCTCGTCGCCTTCCTCGTCGTCTTCCTCGTCGGTCTGGTGGTCGCCGCCTTTGCCTTTGCGGTACTTGAGGCGGCCATCCTGGTCGTCGACTGCATATTCGTACTCTGTGAGGTCCGAGCTGTCTTCGCTCTCCACATCAGATTCAGAGAGCACCGGACGCTGCTGACACCGAGCTGACGCCTCCGCAACTCGATCTTCATTTGAGTGCTTAGTTGGATAAGAAGTGCATGCGAACAACACTCACCACGAGACGCGCCGGCGTTTTTGTCAGCGGGTGACGGCACTGCACGCTGTGCTTTATAAAGGGATAAATCGAGCGGCAAAAGAAAGAATAGTATTGGACTTACTCTGGTTCTTGGGCGCAGCAGATTTCGCCCCCTTGCTGCGAGCCACGTGACCAGTGGCAGGTGCAGGGGCTAGATTTGGCGCCGGAGGGACTAATGGACGGGCGGGAGGACGTGCCGCTAACCCTACGGTATTAGCGAATTGAGGGAAATAACCAATCAAAACGGGGACTTACCTGGAGCTTGAGCAGCAGCGGGGCGGATATGTTCAGCGGAGACCTGTCGGGCAGCTTGAAGAAATTCAGCATTGGTGGAAGAATGGAGCAGAGGAGGGAGGATTGACCGTAATCGGCGTCACCATGGAAGAAGTCGTGGTAGCCATTTTCTTCGCCTTCATCGATGCCCATGTCTAACCTACCCAAGGCCTCCTCCAGCTCCGCCTCCTCGTCGAGGTTGGTCGCAGTGGCAACTGATTCGGGTAGCTTGGGTACGCTGGGCACGTTTTTGAAGACGACTTCGTGCCAAAATTTTTTGATGGCGGGCAGGTATGGCTGAACGGTTGGGGATTCCAAGGCCCAGCGGGCGCGGAGATACATGTCGCGGAAGTTAATTTGCGACACCGACCCGACTTCGTCAAAGTTCTCCTTGCCTTCGCGTTTCGCCCAGTAGATATTGAATATGAGCTGAGGAGAGTAAGATTGTTACAAGCCTGGTGAATTAAAATCCAGCCTTACCAAGACATAGACAAAACACATCGCACTGAGGCTGATCTCCTTCAACGCCCAGATTTTACCCAAAGTACTACCTTGAGGCTTCTGGGCGCCGCCGTTCCCTAAGCTGGCAGGACCAAATAGGAGGCCGCGGAGAGACTTTAACAAACATCAACTCCCGCCTTGAAGTCTGAAGTTGTACGTACCATCGGCCCAATCTTGTTCATGAAAAACCCGGTCGGTCTTTTCTGGAGATTGCGATACATGATCGGGGGATACGGGCTTATTTTTAGGCCCCTATCCTTGTCATCGCTCGAGAGTAGCAGGGCCGCCCACGCCGAGGCATCATTGAGGTCTTTGATAATGTTTTGGTCATGGAGGAGGCCCGCCAATTGGTGGTTGAGAGTATTGCGTGCAGTGGAGCGCTGCGCGCTGGCGACCTGACAAAACTGACGGCAACATTGAGATCATGGATGAGAAAATGAGAGAAGTGACACTCACGCTGTCGGCGTAGGCTGGAAGGCTCGGGATTAACTCATGGAATTTGTTTGGGACATGCGCGTAGATGGCGGCGGTGAGATAATGATCCAATTTTTGGGAGGCGCCGGGTTTCCAGACGTCAGCTCCAGGCACAAGCGGGGCGTCACCCAATTCTTTGAAATGCTCGGTCCGCGGCCAAGGGTAGACAAGGACGGTGAAGGATTTGGCGACCTTGAGTATCGAGTCTTGGAAATTCAAAGGGTTTGGCGCGTCGGCAGCAGCCAATTTGCCCCGCTTTTTGCGCCGTCCGCCCCCGGGTTGGTTGGTGGCTGCTGCGAGCTGAGCAGTAAGCTCTTTGTTGGTCTGGGAGAGCTCATCTGCTTGCTGCTGCATTCGCTTTAATTCCTGTGGGTCATCAGTCAGAATCGAAGGAATACGACAGGAGACGAAGGTTTCCGCACCCTATATGTTGTACGTGGTGTTGCCAGCTGGTCAGGTATTTCGAAAAGGCAACCGCCGGGGTGCCGGTTCAGATCTTGAGCCATGGGACGAAGACGCAAACCGCTTTCAGTGATACTGGAAGTGAAAGAAGTCTCGAGTCAGTGGGGGAAGAGAGGGGTGTCAGGGATTTGCTTACACGCGAGATTCAGAGGCAGCCGATTTAAAAAAATCCGTCATGCTATAATAACTAAATAATGGTGCATCGAGGCATTACCAAATTTAAGTGATGTCGAAATCAGGTAGACTTTGAGGGTTGTGGCGGCCACCAGCGGCTCTGAATCGACGATAATGATCAGGATGGGTGATACAATCCGTGTCTACAACTGGATCTGAATTATTGGGGCCCAAATTGCATTGAATCTGAATTGATCACAGAATCCAAAGCCCTTTTCAACGGCACTGAGAACAGAAATGTCTGGATTTGCTGGTAACATCGGCGCCAGGCTCTGGCGTGTCGGCAGGCGTGTAAAGGATGCATGGCTGGATGAGGAGGCCGTGCCGTTGATCATTGCCTCCATCCCGCCCCCGATGTTCTTCCTGGGTGTCTGAGGAGATGGACCTCTGCGGATTCAGGCTGTTAAATTCAAGTCAATGCGGTTGTTCAGGAACAATTTTTCAGCCGTTGAATTTAGTGGTTTGACGCACCCTTGTCTCGGGGTCGCAGGATTCCCGATTTCATCAACAACTTCATGGACGACATGGATGAAGTTGCGCGTCGTGGGCGTGTCAGTGCTCTGTCAACATGGGTCAATTTTTTAGAAGCGCCTCACGGATAATACGTGAACTGACCCTCGGAGCGAGGAGGCGCACAAGGGCCTCCGATTCATACCTGGGTGGGGCAGAATTGGGGTTGATAGCAAGGGACGTTTGAGAATCGGCCATGGAATTTAAAGGCTGAAGCGCGATGAGCGATTCAAGATGAAGGGAGAATGCAAGTTGATACCCTGGAGTGATTCAAAATTTAAAGTTTTCTGGACAACATTTAAATTGACACACACCTAATACAAATGGGTTCTGAGCGGTAACTATTAAGGATCGGGCACGCGGTGCGTGCTCAGCCGCCGTAGTCGGAGTTCGCGCTCGCCCCGCCCCTGGACCGGTTACGCGGAGAGGCATTTGAAGACCTGAGAATTGAGGCATTCAGTCTCAAGAAATTGTGTGAAAATGAGGAGGCGCACCGTGCGTCGATTAATAGGGAGGCGTGAATAATAAATATTCGCTTGTTCGTCCACCCGGATCAACATGCGATCGAGCCATCTCAGCACATCGGGGGAGTCGTCAATCTCTGCCTTGAACACAGCGATACGAGCCATCAAGACCGTGGCCGTCTCCTGGTTGAACGACGCGGCGATGCTCGTGAGCCTGCTTCTGCAAAAGCTGCGCGCAATCGTCGTGACGCGAAGACGCTGGAATCCGGAGGCGTGTTAATAATGGGTGGCGAATTGAATCAGTCCACGCGAGCCAGGCTGAAGGGGTTGGCCAGCAGGAGTGACGACTTCGAGATAGACACCAGTCGTGATACGAGGAGTGATGACATTGATTTTCCGGGCCGACGTCTGACCAATACTGATCTCTGTCTCACCCACGGAGGCGGATTTCTTGCCGGCAGAGATGGCGTGCCCAATGAGCCCAGAGAATTTCAGCTCTTTGTCTTTCCGGCCATCAGCAGCAAGCTATCACGGGCGAAAGAGTATGCATACCTGAACATCGAAGGTGGCATTGAAACCCATCTACAGGTGCCCTTGGTCGTCCTTGTTGAACAAGCGCAGGAAGCTCTGCTTGAAGATCGACGTGGCGAAGGAGTCGGACAAGACGAATACGCCGTTGGTGGAGTTCTGCAGCGATTTCATTTCAACAAGACATCCAGCGAAGAGATCAACGGCGTGCCTGTTGTTCGAAGCGCGTTTAGTGAGACCTTCGTAGAACTGTATAAATTGAATGAGTTGGCGCTCTGGAGGCACAAATATATGTTCACTTTGGTAGCACGCTTGAATGCTTGGATATCGTGGTGGGAGCGAATAGGTTCCTTGAGTTCATTGCTAACGACCATTCCGGCTAACGACCATTCCGGGCCCTTCAGTAGCAGGTCGGCCAGCGAACAACATGATACGCGCCCCGGTGTTAGGGTAAGTGGTCTGGGACGTTGTGAGCAGTCGGCAGGATATAAAGCGATAGGAAAACCACCTCTAGAAGGCCTACGGCAACACTCAGCGCAACACCCGAGCATCTCAAGGGGCGTTTATCATTGGCAACGGGCCAAGGGTCGCGAGTCAACCCTTCGAGAATGCCGGTAAGCTGGAACTCGCACTGCTGGACGGGAAGCAGGAATCGCGAGGCTCCAAACGACTGCTGCGGCATCGGCTGGCCGGGTCGGGGGGCGGCACGTGACTGCGAGCTGAGCCCAAGCCTGTCTTGAATCTGCTTGGGCTGATACTCCTTTGCACCGCGGAAAACGTAAGATTTGTTGCATTCCGCATAACCGATTTCGTGCACTTGAGTCTAATGACGGTGTTAATGACGGTGTTACAGCAGCTGATAAGGACGGAAAGAATGCACTTACCATGGTTCCAAAGGCGATAAGTCCAACAAGCGAGTAGGGGGGGATAAGGCTCAAACTAACGACAAGGGCGTCGCGGAGGGCTTTCAAGTCTTCTTCGTCGAGACAGGTATCGACAACGAAGAGAAAGATCGGGGGGACCTGAACGGGGCGCGCGAGGGTGTATTCAATAGCAGTGTATTTTGGTAAGAGTTCCGCGGGGAGGTTGGTGTTGGAGATGTCCTTGTAATGCGGAGGGAACGCATTGCGCGACAGACAGAACGGGCAAATCCAAAGCTTGCCCCGAATGTCGATCTGGCTGAAACCGGTACCCGTGTGGTCAGACGCATATCGAAGACACGTATTGGATGTGATAGACGGACCAGTAGGGGTTGAGAATAGCGCGACAAGGCGGTTTGCATGCCACGGGTTCGTACAAGACCGTAGGGAGATCTTCTCTTGGCTTTAGCGGCGTGTACAAGGCTGAGATCGGCACCACAGTTCGAGTCGACTCTATACGCGACGACGGCCACACATTCCACGATAAACGCACGCCTTCAGGTCGAAAAAAGTCAGCCAACGAAGTGGATAGCGTACAAACCAATACGCCCACCGTCGCGTTCTTCGACGTCTTCAAAATCAAGCATGAGAGTGCTGTGAAACGTGTATCGCGGAGAGAGTCAAAGACTATAAGGAGGTGTCGCAGACAACCACAGCACAAATAATTCTTGTCACGACACGTATTGATTGGACGGGCCGGAGTCTATTGGCCTGCAATTCAAGCAACCGTAAATGGACTCTGATGCGCTCTCTCATCGCAAGAACCAAATAATCTTCAAAGGCAGAAACCGCAATTTACAGGAGATCCTGAAAATAATGACAATCACGATCATTTTCTTTGCGCGCTTCCCAAAAAGGAAATCCTCGTGTCCGGCTTTCTTTCTGTCTCTTCTCTCACCGCAATTGCTCAAACTTCGCAGAAATGCCTTGGTTGAGGCTCTCGGACACCCAAGTACGCGTATTGATCCTCTTTTTGGCTCCCGAGTCCCGACTACACCCAGACCCAGCAACTCGTTCTGTCGTCTAAATCCCCGCTTTCTTTCAATTCCGATCTATGCCCATCTTCTCCGTTACACGCTTTCGTTTACGGAGACAAGAGACGATCCTGTCTCGCTATAGACCCATCAGAGAGGAGGATCTACGACTCCGTGGACCGTTGAGGACTGCGAAGGAATGTGGGAAGCAACATGTGTCAGTCCGTGCAATACCAGGTGCGTCGCATGCGTTCTGCCTCATCACTCCCGGCTCATCTTTCACCCAGTCAGCAGTGATCATGATCCGCACTTCAATGCCAATCCGTCCGAGCCACCGCTCCCCGACTCAACTTGAGGTTTCCGGTCGTAACGAGCGTTGGCAGTTCTTTGTACAGTTCCGGGCTCCTTGGCCACTCACGGCGTTTTGAGCCGCGCTCTGGGGCCGTGACGTCGACTGTCAGCGTATTCCAGGCCCTCCTTGGTGCCTGCGTCGACTCGATCTCCCTCTCACTCACTGGCGCGTCCTTTGCAGTCGACAGCAGATGCATACGCTACTTGGCTGGCGTTGGCATTATGGGGTCTACTGCGAGACTCAATATACGCCACCCTCATTCTACTGTGTCGACTCGAATGCCGTCGAGCCACCGTGTGCCCATTCGCTTGGAACCTATCCCCGACCTGTTGCTCCATGTCTCTCGGGCTCCGGACTTACGCTGCTCGCCATTGACTGCGCTTTTGTCCCGCCAACCCAGGACTCGCACCGGACCTGTCTCGCGCGCTCCTGGCGCCGCCTCATCGCATGGGTCACGATCCCGGGGAGAAGGTAGCGGTGTTTCTCGACTGACGAAGCAAGCTCAGCCATGGTGCCGACGCTGCGACGAAGCGTCGATAGTGAAGCATCTCTTAGTAGTACTTACTCATGTTTTGTACTTGGAGCATGAATGAATGTTCTCTTCACGACCAAAATACAACAAAAGTGTTGCGGTGGTACGGCAGAAGCTCCTCAAAACTCTATAACACGTTGCCAAAGGCATCGCAGCTGCAGAAACGGTAAAGAGAGGGAGGAGATGCGAATTTCCTTTTTGGGAAGCGCGCAAAAAAAATGATCGTGATTGTCATTATTTTCAGGATCTCCTGTAATTTACTCGCTACAATTAAAGTCCTTCAAAAGCAGACTCGATAATCGCCTTCTGCTGCGCGCCATATATCTTCCCAATCCCTGGCGCAGGAACCGCACTCTCCTTCCTCCCTCTGTACACCACCCCGTTCAGCCCCAAGTCGTGCAAAATGCTATCAGCCCTCGAGCCAACATGCATATACGCGCCCTGGTTCTTCGGCTTCTCCTGCAACCACACCTCCAATCTGCCGGCGAGTTCAACCCTGAAAAAGGCGGCCACCTAGTGCTCTGGGACTGTAACTTGAACCTCGTTATCGAGTTCCCCACGGGCGCTTTGATCCTGATCCCCTCCGCCACCCTCTCGCACTCCAACGTCCCTGTCCAGCAAGGCGACAAGTGTGCGTCCTTCACACAATTCAGCGCAGGGTGTCTGTTCTGTTTCGTCGACAACGGATTCCGCACGGAGCAGCAGTTTGAGAAGGAGGACCCCGAGGGATTTGCGAGGGCAGTGGGTTCAAAAGGTGAGCATTGGTGCACGGGGCTGGACCTTTGGAGCATTTGGGATGAACTGGCGGAAGCTAAGTGACACCGCTTTTTTTCTTGGATCTCCGTGCGCGCTTTAAGAGATATATATACAATGGTTGCAGAACATCGGGCTACATTTTTCGGAGCGCATGGCAAGGACGGTCTATATACATATTTATAACATTATGTTCAGGAAGTAAGGGTTCAAGAAAGGTGCTAGATATCAAATAATAAGCAGGATTCACAGTCGATTCATAAAGAACATTGACACTTGCCTGAGCAGCCTCACCACTCGGCCGTCCCGGGACCATTATTTTCCAACGGGTGCCCATCACCTCCCGCGAACTTGAAGAGGGGGGGGTCGTAGTCTGCAGTCAGGCTGACTTGCAGTATGAGCAAAAAGACAATGGTAACGAGTATTCCTAGGAATATGGCGATACCGACAGCCTGCCACTCCGTTCGGATGTAGATGAGGCCCTGAATTTCCCTCGGTCAGCCGCCGGAAAAATGGCAGGGCAAAGCGATCCTACCTCAACGAGCCATTGCCTGACTTCGGCCAGCCGTCGCTGGAGAGGGTGCCAAATATTTTGCGAGAGCCCGCACATCTACATGTGTGTCAGTCTCCATTTTAAAATTAAATTGTCAATGATTTCAGGCAACGTGATCGTGTCTTTGCTGGGGCTCACCTCTTCTTCGTCAAACCACATCGACGACTCGACGGATGGAGCAGGGTTTTCTGCAGACTGCTCTGAGGACATGGTGGTGGTCGAAAAGAAAGCAACCTCAATGCTGTAATACAAGTTTATTCGGCAGATGCGCGTGCCCGTGGCCGCCGCATGTTGAGCTTCCTCATCGTATCTCTGGCTCTCCTCAAAGGAACTCATGGATACTCGTAAGGAGGAAAGACGAAAAAAAGGAACGACTTACCTTTGTCGCCACTGCGGCATTGGGTTCCAAGCTCAGGGAATTACACGACATGAATCCGGTTGCGAAGCGAGACAAGCGCGTGAGGCTCGGAACATGGCTTTTGCCCAAGAGTTGGGCCAACGCGAACGTATTTTTTTTATTAGTGTTCTAATAAATTTCAATGCTAATACTGTCAATGCATAGCTGACGATTTCCTCCACGCAATCCCTGGACTGAGCGCCCCGCCAAATTTTAGGCCCCCTAGTCCGATACAACCTCTAGACCATGAGGCCTATAACGTCGACGGTGCGCCACATTTAATAGATAGCATTAAATGCTGACGAAATGCGCCCACACAGACTCTGACTCGGACGCACCCCCGTCCACGGAGCCTCTGATTGCCAAACCCAACCTCAACGACATAAAGCGCGTTTTCCATCCACATAGCCAAAGGCCCGAAATTCTGCAGAGCTTAGACGAGTACCGAAACTCCCAGGTCCCTCCGGACAGAAGACCTCCGGCGGACGAGGAACCCTGGCTCCCTTTCCGGACTCGACTTGATTTTGAAGTGGCTGACTTTTCCCAAGACGCGAGACTGAACAAGAGACAAACCACTGCCCTAATTTCCTTGATTCGCCGCTGCGCTGAAAACATCGGAGAATTTACCATTCGCACCCATTCCGATCTGGAAAAGCAGTGGGGTGCAGCGTCGAAAAAATGTACTGAGGTAAGGAATTTATTGCACTTGAGCCCGGATTGTATTCTGATCTCTTTAGTTTGCGTCGTCTGATGTGACTGTGCCCTACGGTTCTGTTGAGCAGACCTTCGAGATGCATGCGCGCCCCCTGTGGGACTGGACTCTGGATCTGATTCAAGACCATCGGCTTTCGGATTTCTTCGTCTGGGATGCCGAAGAGGCCTACTTCTACAACGGCACCAAGTATACTCGATTTTACATGGAGCCTTGGACTGCGAAGGCAATGTGGGAGATTCAAGTGCGTGCGCGTACACTGATTGATCTGGTAAAACTGACCCATATCCGTAGTCCAAACTACCCAACTCGCCAGAGCATAAATTGTGCCCATACATTCTGTACGCAGACAAGTCCAAGCTTTCTTCATTTGGGACCCAAAAGGGCTACCCCGTAATCGCACGGCTGGCAAATATTGTGGTCAGTCTGCGAAATAGCACAGATTGGGGCGGAGGGCAAATAGTAGGATGGCTCCCTGTCGTATGCCAGTTTATATGCCTCGCTTTTCTGCCCCTCTCATTATATGTTTTGACAGGTCGAAGAAGATCCGGCTCAATCGCACAAAACTCGGTACGTCAATTTCAAGAATGCGGTCTGGCATAAAGCATTTTACGAGCTCTTGGAATCGATCACCACGATCTCCAAGACCGGTGCTTGGACGAAATGTGGTGATGGCCAAACGAGATGTTTGTATCCGATGATTTTGATTTTGGCGTGCGACTATGAGGAAGCGTATGTTATGTTACTTCCACAAACATTGTCTCAAGGATTTTAGGTGTGTGATGGCTCTCATTCGTGGCCTAAAGTCCAATTATCCCTGCCCGATCTGTATGATCAAGCGAGAAGAACAATCGGATACAACAAAAATTGCACCGTTACGCACAAGTCACGGATCGAGGGAAATAGTCGAGCGTGGACGTAGACTCAAGGCTGATGGACGCGAAGAGCTTTTGAAGAGTCATGGTCTGCGCAACGTTGATGTATGTTCACTTGTCCTCACTGCCTTCCAGTCTCGCTGACCGAATGGAATTTCCTTTGTGAAAGTAGAATGTGTTTTGGGAAGTAGCTTATTCGGATCCTCATCAAGCGCTGTCGTTTGAACATCTGCATTCCTATTCATCCGGCCTCTGGGGACACCATCTCTTCGAACGGATCAAGATCCACGCGAAACAAATTTCGGAGAGAACAGGCTCACTAATTGACGCCGAGTAAGGTACCCTTCCCATATGGTTCACGTCCTGAACATTTTCGTTTTTAGATTCGCTTCCTTCCCTCGTTGGCGGAATTTGACTCACTATGACGCCGTCACTGGAATTTCTTTCAATGATGGTTCCAAACACGAAGACATTTCAAAAATGATCATCCTAACATCTCACAATGTTCTAGTGAGCGACGTTGACGTTCTTCTTCTCCAATTGTGCCGCAGTTATCAAGAACTCAGCCTGTACATTACTATGAGAATGCAGTCCGAGGACAGGATAGCCGATGGACGCAAAGAGTATCAAAATTTTGGGCGGCTGCTGAAGGTTGTTGATACCCAAAATATTTCTTGTCTTTAAATTCACTCACAGCACTTACAGCTTTACATGGAGGCTTGCGCTAATATAGAAGGCCTGAGCGGCAAGAACTGGAATGTTCCTAAAGCCCACGGTCATGCGCATGCATTTGATGATATCGAGCGCAAAGGAGTTTCCAGAAACTTCGGAGCTAAAATTGACGAAGCAATGCATGGCGCCACCCGCCAGGCCTATCTTCACCAAACCAATTTTAAAAATGTAGCCCCTCAGGTAATTCTACCGACCATTAAGCATGAACACTTCAATTAATTGAATAACAGATTCTCAAATCCGAGCACCGCACTCTGATCTGTAAATACATTCGGGATCAGCTTGACGATCTTGATGATCTCAAGCAATGCGAGTGGGATGCGGTGAAGGCGGCAGTGGAAGAAGAAGCTGAAGGCGACGCCCCTCGTGACACAGGGCCACAGCAGGACAATGTGTCGCTGGGTTCAAAGCAGCCCCCCATTTCGTTTCGCCAATTAGAAATTGACATGCAGGCGGATCCAGCTTTTGACCGGTTCCGCATCAAGCTCGGAAGATTTTTGACTGATTTTCTGCCCACGTACGGTCTTCATCTCCCCGGAGGCAAGGCGGTCAATTTTGGGCCGGGCGACGAGGTATATGAATTTGAGGATCGCCGGCTGCTACTCATTAATATATATGCATTTAGATTGTCCCATACCGGTTCTGCAAGATCTTCTATCAATCGCTAGACGACTGGGCAGATGAGACTGACTATGTACGATGCAGTCCCAGCTTTCATCGACACCCGAGGTTCGACGCTGCTATGGTCCTTACCCCAACTGGCACAATTTTCGTGCGACTGATCTGCATGTTCCAAGTCGCTGTCGGTGAAACCACCCATCCATTTGCTTTGATTCAGCCGATGGATGCCCCAGTTGGTCGCATTCTAGCCAAGGACAAGGATTTGAAGTTGTTTAGAGTACGCGCCAAACCCAGGAAGGATGCAGAATTCATCCCAGTTCGGTCGATCATCCGAGGAGCGGTTTTGGTTCCGGATTCCGCAAGAAGTGGGGATTACATCGTCATGGACGTGTTAGATTGGGACATGTTTTTGCGGTTGAGGGACATGTATCGAGCTCGATTCGGTTGAAGGAGTTGCCATTTGAGTGTAAATTGAAAGTAATTTATAGGCTTTGGATCTATCCCCTTGCCTGCCAGCCGCCTCACGACGCCGCTCACTTTCAAAGCGACTGCATCCTCTCCTTCTCCGTCAATCCCCCGCTACACCCTCGGCGCGCCTATCAATTGTGCCTGATTCCGTTTCCGAACCCATCTGATCGGCCCAGGCTGGACCTCCGGCTCTTCTCTGGCTGCGCGGGCATTCATGTCTGATATAAACCTTACAAGGACCTGATGCAGCTAGTAAGAGCATATAACTTGGTCCAGAGATTATAAGATTGTGGCGATGTCGATAAGATGATTATTTGGCTGTGTTTATCTTACAAGGGTGTGATAAGGCGCTTATCATGCCGCCGTCTTATAACGTCAAAAAGAAATTTCCGACATAACTTAAGTTTCTAATCCGAGAGAATGTTCAATGCTAGCATTTTCCTGAAAATAAGGTCTGAAAATTTACCACATTTTTGCGGGTTATTATAATAACCCCTCTAATGAGAGATTTGTCGTAACATATTTGGGATGGTAGTCACACCGCAATTTCCCAAATTTCGGGTCAACGGAGATTTGTTCCGGAATTCTAAGTTCCGAGTTGAGCTTCAAGTCCACCGAAATTGCATCTTATTTACCAAGTTTCAGTTGCCCCGAGTTGAGAACTGAAATCTGTTGAATAAAATCCGCTTTCAGTCGGGCCGGAACTTATCTGAAACGTAAAAATTCAGTTTCCAAATTGGCTCGACTGGAATTTGGAACCAAAACTTGACACAAGGAGGATAAGCAAATTTGTACTGGGCAAACATGAGAAAAACATTGAGAACCAATTTACAATATGCTCTATATTTTTAACGGAATGGCATGTAAAATGTGTTCAAAATATGTTCTGCATACCCAAAATCATGCAGAAGATATCCAAGTCATGAAGAAGGCATTTTGAACATCTTTCAAATATTGAAGCAGCAACTATTCAAAAGGCATTGTAAATTGGTTCTCAATGTTTTTCAAATGTTTGGCCAGAACAAGATTGGTTATCCTCCTTGTGTGAGGTTTCGGTACTAAAAAAGGTGCGCCCGATAATCAAAATTCCAGTTGCACTGAAATGAGAACCTAAAATTTAAAGTTTCAGTTCTCTTTTCGGCTCACCCGTAACTTGAAGTTGCAGTTTTGATCTCAGGTCAAACTGAAATGTGAATCGAAACTAGCAGTTTCGGTTGGGCCAAAATTTGGTTGTCGGACTGTTGTAGAAAGGTCGTCGGACTGTTGTAGGATGAGCGTCAGATTGTCATAGGATGAGCGTTGGATTGTTGTAGGATGAGCATTGGATTGTTGTAGGACGAGCATCTGATTTTTGTACAATGAGTGTAGGGTCTCTCCGTTTCAATACTTGTATGTTTTGCTTTGTATTTGGGCCTCAAGAATGCATGTTGTTTTCTTGCACCCAAGCTGGCGGGAATCGCTTTGTCAAAGTACATGGTGGGTGCTTGCGTTTGTCCGTGCAGTGGGTTTTCACAGAGGTTGGGCCAATGCAATATACTCTTGGGTCTTCCACGATAAGTAAGGCACTGTGATTGGGGAAAGCTCATCACCCGCGGCAGACCATCCTACACCTTTGCTGTGACCGTCCTGCAACAATCTGACGCCGACCCTACAACAATCCGACACCGACCCTACGACAATGTGACGCTTGTCCTGCCAAAACCCGACGACAATCCGACGACAGTCAGACGACCGAATTTCAGCCCGCCCGAAACTAGTAGTTTTGGGTTACATTTCGGCCCGAGCCGAAATCAAAACCGCAACTTCAAGTTACGGGTGAGCCGAAATAAGAACCGAAACTTGAAATTTCAGGTTCTAGTTTCAGTGCAATCCTTGAGCTTGTTTAATTACTTTTGATCAATTGTGGATGAACTTCGCTTTCCCACACAAGGACTGACACGGGATCAGTGCTTTCACTGGAACAAGTGGCTGTGGTATTCGTGTGATCAGCTTGTGCATATTGCTGAGAAGCAGAAAAGCTGGCACCTTGATCCAAGGAGTGGCAAATTATGATGATGGCCAAATGGGGGAAACCGACTCGCCATATTCAAAATATATTTGAATATGGTGACCCCCATATCGTATTATAGCAACGGCGCAATTTCAAAGGCTTTCGCCTCTCAGGTAGGGGGAGTCAGCGTGGATACTTAGCACCAAGTGAGAACATTCGTGAACTTGCGATACCATTTTCATCTGCATTTGAGACTAAATTCCTTGGCCGCTTGCAATGCTGGGGGATGTTCGTGTCGCTTGTAAAAAAGTAAATTTTCAGAACGAGGGTGTGAGTGGGAAGGAAGTTGAGTTGGTGTCCTCACGTCGCCGCGTCCAAGTGATATAAATCGATCATTTCGTCTGCGACAAGCGCGTTTTCATCGGGTCGCTCCTTTTCAACGTATGAGCAACTGAGCGCAGGCGATGCCAGAGCACAGCGCGGACCTGACCACGACTGCCTACGCGTTCGGACACGGTGGATTTTCGAACACGCTTGCGTACGATACACCCTGGGCTGACATATGATCAAATTCGCAATACATTTCGCTTTCAGTCAATAAATTCAGAAGGCAGACCCATATCTGCGAACGACCCCATCGTCCGCGGCGCTCCAAATATCGCACCCGACCACTCGAATTCTTCGCACTGGATCGCAGTCCGCCCCGATGAGTTCGGCATCCACGCATGCAGGTTCGCTCGCTGAGATTCGAGCCACGAACGGTAACCCATCGTCTGTACTCACCAACAGCCTCTGTCCGTCGTTCCCGAATTGTAAATCAGCGACTCCAGCCTCCCCACGGGTGAAAGACGTCAAGGGCGTCCCAAGCGCACGCGTATCGAAAACCTCTACGAGACCCTTGCTTGAACCTGTGGCGAGCAGGTTTTGGTCAGGCGCATACGAGATCGTCGTGAGAGGAGATGCGCCAGGGGTCGATTCGTACACAACAGACCGAGCACCGAGGTCGAAGGCCTCGAACGACTTGTTCTGAAGGGCGCAGAAAAGGAGTTTTCCCTCCGTTTCAACCTCTCGCGGATCTAGGGCGGCAGGGATGCCTGCGGGGAGGGTCGATGAAGCGCGTTCGCCAAGGCTTATGCTTGTAACGGGAGAAAAATGATTCCCGCCGGCCGTAAGGACGTGAATTTTCTCGCCGGAAGAGACGTCCCAGAGTCGGACGGTGCCATCGAGGGAGGAGGACAGGATGTTGCGCCCACGGGCGACGATCGCGGTGGATGTGATGGATCTTGTATGACCCATGAGAGTGCGAGCCGGTTTCAGAGCGCTTGAAGATGGAGAGAGGTCGGCGGGTAGAATGTTCAAGGTGAAATCAGCGCCCGCAGAGAGGATAACACGCGAAGAGGGGAAGAATTGGAGTGAGGTTGTCGTGCTTTTGTGTACCTTCCCGAATGCCGTCTCCACAGGAGGGGTTCTCATCGCGGTCCCATATATATGGACTGAACCATCCAGGAATCCTGTCGCAAGCTGGGAGCCGTCCGGTGCAATGTCAAAGGCGGTGATTCTGTGAGGCTGTACGCCTCATTAGCGCGATACGATATAGACTGGGTAGTGGACCAACATGCTGCGGATTTGCCCGGGTGGGGTCAGCATACTGGTGCTTTGGGAGGAGGATCTTGGTTTCTGGGACTCCAGGCCCAGAAACAACGTAATTCTGCAAGACAGCTAGGCGATCGATGTTTTTCGATGGTTAGACTTTTGGACTTACATCTTTGCCAACATCCCTAATCTTCACGTCCCCAGATGCTTCAAGGTGGACTACATCCCGATTCACTTCGTCCAGGGTGACGCGTACTTTCGAATGAACTGATGGCTCCGAGGATTTATAGCACGAAAGCCAGAAAGTGTCGGACGAGACGAATCCCGACCGTACTTCTTCAACTACTTCAAGAAATGTGGGCTGGATCGTTATCACCGCGAGCGTTGACTGTCCGGACATGGTGGTACGTCCCAATGCAGAGAGTGTAAGATGTGACCAGCGTGACCGCGACCTTGTTGTTCCTTCCATTACCCTCGCGACTTGTGCAGGCCCTCCTGCTTTCGTTTGGATTCCGTCTCAAACGGGCCCCACATTTTATGCTCCGAGCATTATCTGTTCGAAAGTTGACTTACCTTCAAGCAGCCTCCAAACGCCGTTTTACGTTTTTGACAATGCCGCCCAAACGGAAACAGAGTGGAATCATGGAAAGCGAGCTTCCAAACCCTGCAGCAAAAAAGCAGAAATCAAGTGGGTTGTTGCTTCCTACTCGCTCCGATAATTTGTGACAAATGAAAGCGAATACCAAAGGGAAATCCAGCAAAGTCGTTAATCTTCCCCAATATGGAGTGAGAGCTCCAAGTCTGTGGAAGGTCGGTGCCCATGTTTCTGCTGCAGGCGGGATAGAAAACGCGGTCATCAACGCTGCATCCATCGGGTATTTTTTGCTTTCTCAAAAAAAAACGACTGGTCCAGCTGATTCGCCACAGAGCCAATTCATTTGCGCTCTTTGTTAAATCACAGAGAAAATGGACTTCTCCTCCGCTGTCCGAAGCCAGCATACTGGGCTTCAAGGCCCGATTAATTGAACATGGCTATGAACCTCGGCATATATTGCCTCACGGTAGCTACCTAATCAATCTCGGAAATCCTGACGCGTGAGCAATTTTCTACTGATTTTCGGACACGGATTTAAATTCAAGTCCAGAGAAAAGCGCCAGAAGTCGTACGACTGCTTCCTAGATGACTTGAAGCGATGCGAGTCTCTCGGACTCTTGCTTTACAACTTCCAGTGTGTTGGCGATCTTTTGGGTCGAATGTTAGCTCATAAAAACAGCCCAGGCTCAACCGTTGGGGAAGCAACTACGGACGAATCCATCTCGTTGATCGCTGGGTGCATCAATGAAGCACACAGAGCTACAGAAACGGTTGTCACCGTCCTCGAAAATATGGTAGGGGTATTCGTGATTTTCTCCGTTATTCATGCCTAACATCCCTCGATAGGCCGGTGCCGGCAACATTATCGGCGGCGATTTCAACCATTTGGCGAAAATAATTGACCAGGTGGACGATAAAACGAGGGTCGGCGTTTGTTTGGATACTTGTAAGACATGTATTAGATCGCGATTGACTGACGAAATCCTAATCTTCAGGCCACATGTTTGCAGCGGTGCGTTTAACGGATTGGTGTGAGAGTTCAAAGCAGCTCATCTTCTGTTCCAGGGATACGATCTTCGAACCAAGGAAGGCTGGGAGTGAGCGTTTGTCCTCATCCTCTCTATTGAAACCTGACCCAGTATTTCAGAACCATAGGTCCATTTCATCAATTTTACATGCAATCCAGCTAAATTTAAATCCGGTTCATAGTCACGGATTTCGATCAACAAGTGGGACTGTCCTACCTCCGTGGGATGCACCTCAATGATTCAAAAACGGACTGCAATTCAAAAAAGGATCGGCACGAAAATATCGGGGTGTAAAGCTGCATTCGATCCTTCTATGGTTTCAAGGATATTCATGTGCCTGCCTTTGAATCTAGGGGATACGTTGGCATCGAAGGCTTCCACCATATCCTCAATGACACCCGATTTCAAAACATCCCGCTGATTTTGGAGACTCCGAGCTTCGAAAAGCCCGAAGTGTGGGCGACAGAAATTGCCGCCCTCAGCAACCTGTCGGGTGCAGACGCGGACGAACTTGGGGTTCTGGTTGACGGGGTCAAAGATGTGGTCAGGAAAGCTGGTGGGAATGCAGGAGCGAGTTCAAAAATAAAGAAGGCACCGAAGAAATCAACTGTGAAGAAGGGCAAGAAGAAATCCAAGGAGGATTCGGATTCCGACGGTGATGATTCAGAATAGTGTTTGTTCAGAATAGTGTTTGTGCTCAAATTATCTCCGATCCTTCATGCATGGTCCCCGAAGTTTTATTGCGACCCATAATAACACGCCGATTCAAAATCGGGATTACAGGCCAATGGGCCCTTGCGTATGCTCGACGTTGAATCTACGAATATATCAATAAACGCATAACGGACATCCACGCAGCGCTGACCGGGTAGGATCATACTTGGCGTAAATTTGTTTCAACAATTCATAGTCGCCATATGTCTCAAATACTTTTTGGTGCTCCTCACATTCGTTCAGATCTTGATGAAATCCATTAGCCTGTGATTTCAGAATGCGAGAAAACGCATGAATGCGTACATAGCGGCAACCCGGACGATGGAGGTATTCTTCATGAAAAAAGGCATCAGTTTGATAGGATAAAAGCAAAAGAAACTACGCGCTGCTCAAAAAGTAAATTAAGTCCTTGTTGTACAGCAGGGGGTACGTCCTCGATTCCAGCGTTGAACTGCTCTCCTAGATACACCGCCGCGAATCCACCACGCGGAGGACTGATGATATTTCCTCCTTTGGAAATGCCAGCTTGGACCTGAGACTGTGGAATAGGCGTGAAAGCGATCGTTGTATAGTTCAAAACGTCCGTGAACGCCGCCGAAAAATTGGTCCAGTGCTTGAACGCGTCGAGGAACAGGTCGTCGTCGCCAACCAGAGCTGATGCTCCAAATTTTTGCACGAAGCCGCGCTGATTCTCGGGGCCCAAAGATGCCATTACGTCCACATAGCTCAATGGACCGAGAGGGCAGCGGGGATGGACAAGAAATCACCAAATATATCGACGGGCAGTTCGGAGCCATGGTAAAACATGGAAGCAGTATAGAATGGAACGAGTTCTTCTCCTTCGATGATATTGGTTAAGATGACGAGTAAAACTGGGGAAATGGAGGGGGGATTTAATAGCCGCAGAGCTGTATAAAGCCTGTATTGCAACACACTAACCAGCATTTGGATCGTTTACTTCTCTGACATATTTCGCAGTTGCCTTGACGAGAGCTTCGTTGGAAGAGTTGTACTATACGCAATATGAAGTCAGAAAACATTGAATTCACCACGCTCACCGTGACAATTCCGCCGAAGAAAGGCGTGTCATCTTGGGTGCCAATGTGGACGGGAATAAGCTCATAGCGAGTGACGATTCCGAATCGATTCCCACCGCCCTTGAGGGCACGGAACAGGTCGGAGTACTCGTTTGTGGCAGTAGCAGTAACCATGTCTCCGTTGACCAACACAACATCGAGCGCCTTGAAATTATCCGCTGCGTAACCTTGAGAAGGGCTGAGATAGGATAAGCCTCCGCCGAGGAGGAGCCCTGTGCCGACATCCCTGAGGGCATGGAATGAGACATATTTATGACCGGAGCTGGGTGGCAGTCCTTACCCAGCGCGCCCTGCATTCTGTCAGTCAGAATGAGATTCTGCCAGAGGGACGATTCAACTCACCTCCTACCGGAGCAACACCGAAGGGCGCAAGGACATTGACTGCGTCTTGCCAGTGAATTCCGGGCTCCAAGGTGATGGAATCCGCGGCCGGATCGTAGGAGGCGTTTGCCATACACGTGAAGATAATCAAAACTCCGTCTTGAACACTTTTGAAGACTTGTAAACCATTTAATAGCTTGAAAGTCAACGGAACATACCTGTTCCAACCCTTCATTGCACTATGTGATCCAGCTTGCACGGCGTAGTGCGATCCCGCGGCGTAGATGGCTTTCATGGCAGTTTGGACATGGGCAGATGTACGCGGGAAGACGATGCAAGTTGGTTGAAATTCCGAATTCTGCGTTATTGAGTGAGACCGGGCCGTGAATATTTTGCCTAGTATCTACCTGTAAGTTCCAAGCATTCGTCGCGGCTGTCTGATACTCCGCGCCTGAGCTCTGAACGACAGGAGACCCAAGTGAAGTTTCGAGCTGGTTACAAGCCTCTAGTGCGGCGCTATGAGTAGTGTCATTCCTCGCGGGAAACAAGGCGGCGAATGACTGCCCGGTGAGGATGAGCTGGAGCAGGATGAGGGCGAGGCGAGACATAGAATAGACGCTTTAAGGCAACTTGAAGTTGCTGAGTTAAAACACACTGTGCTTGGAAGCCAGTCTATGGGAAAAAGCAAAATACGGGCCGACATCCACGAATCTCTGCAAGTCGGATTTACAAGCTGGAGCTGGCAGATTTGTTCTGGTAAGAACTAGGCCGGACTCGGCGCCCAGGTCTAATTTGAATAAAAGCTAAGCGCGCAAGCCTAGGCATCCACGAATCGGATGCTGTTCCTTTCACTGTGTACCGCGACATTTTTCTGATCAGAACGTTCGACGCCGACGGGAGCCCGCTTGCAGGGTAGGTCCTGGTGAATAGACATTCATGATGGTTGTGGTTGTACTTCGGAACGAACGTTCGACGTAGCTCAAGTGCGCAACACTGCCCGTCTCCTCAAAAGAGAATATGCGGCCAGATCATCATCGATGCGAGCAACGACTATGAGACCTTTTTTCATTACACCCTGCCAGACTAGGATATATAATATATGGTCAAAAGGAGGATCCCCGGGTCAGGTCCCAGGATTCCCAGCAGTGTTTCCGACTGCTTCGACTGCTGGAACTGCGAGGATGGATGATAGACGGGCAAATAATTATAAGTGTCTCGAGTACTCACTAAATACAGAGTCACAAATTGCAGTCGGAAGGAGCCCCATGTAGAGGCGAGCGGTCCGACATTAGGAACTTGAATCTTGATCAGAGAGACGTACTAGTCACTTCAAACTGGCTGGCGACTCGAAGTCGTGAAGCTACTTCCTCGCAAGGTTGGTACCGTGGCGTCACTGGCAAAAATAATCAAGAGCTACCGCGAATGCTTTGAGAGCGATAGTGTAGGCACCAAAGGGGATCACGGTAGATGACAAGGCGACCGTGACTGTTACCTACTGTTACGTACAGCACATGACACACTGCGAACTGCGCTTCCGCTTCTGTTATCTACATCTATGGACGTCGACGAAACCAGCGCCCCTCGTCGCGTTCCGGAGCTTTGGTTCGAGGATGGCAATCTCGACATCCAGGCCGAAAGCACCCAGTTCCGAGTCTACCGTGGCGTCTTGGCTGCCAAATCCCCTATTTTCGACGACATGCTCTCATTTCCACAACCTTCGGAATCGGAGACCGTCGAAGGGTGTCCCCTCGTCCGACTTTCAGATTCTGCGACAGAGGTCAATGTATTCCTCAGGGCAATCTTTGATTCGGAGTAAGCTTTTCAAGCCTATCTTGGCTTTGGGCTTTAATATCATACGGTGCCCACAGATTCTTTGAAACACATCCTTCGCCGACTAGAATCGAATATATCATTGGTATACTTCGGCTTAGCCACAAATATGAGGTGAATTACCTCCGACGCCGCGCCTTGGTTCATCTATCCTCTGGTTTCCCAGACAAGCTCGAGACGGGGACTGAGAAATCCTCGTGGAGAATAACGGTCAACCTTCCCTCAGCTACGGATACGCCTCCTCCTCCGCCACCGGCCCCTTGGATTTCCATAATTCAACTCGCTCGAGAGGTCGACGCGCTCTGGATCCTTCCCGATGCCTTCTACCAACTCGCGGATGTCTGTTCCAGCGGGCGAGACGTTCTAGCGAGTATCAAACCTGCTGTATTCAACGGTCGTTCAGCACAACTGAGCGACATTGACCAAGCATTGTTCATCAATGGTTACTGCGCCCAAATACACACTGGGGCTTCGGATGTTATGCAGTTTTTGCACGAACCGAACCTGATACCGGGATGCACGAGCCCGTACAGCTGCATGTCGGCCCGTCTTGCTGCCATTGAATTGGTTAGACGGGATCGCGCCACTCCGCCACTCCAGGCGGATCCGCTACTCCTGTGGTGCGATGCGGACGATGATTGGGGTCGATTGAACGATGCATGTGAAACATGTATCGAATCGCTGAAGAGGACACATGAGGAAGCTCGACAGGCCTTTTGGGATCAATTGCCTGAGATGTATGGGCTTCCGGGTTGGAACCAGTTGCGGCAAATGAAAACTGCAGCTTTGGGCCTATAACCTGAACATCATTGTGCGCTCTTTCCTCAATAGCATTCCCATTTGTTTATATAAGTGCTCGTCTTAGAATGCCTATTGATCACGGCTGCCATGTGCTCGGATTCGGTGGGATGAAGTGCACAACAAAACTATACTACATTCAACGCCGACCTGTGCTGTTATTAACCTTTGGATTTCTAGTTTTCGTGCGAAAGATTAAACGGCTGGAGCCCGCCCCCTGGCCAAAACGGACATAATTAAAAAGCACCCAGCAGAAAAAATGACAATAGACTGCAGAGACAAATACAGTCAGCAGCAACAACAGCAAAAGACGGCACCGTACCCCAGAAAATGCAACAGGCCGAATCCACAGAAAATCCCTAGTCAGGACTGCGCCTTGGATTGGGGCGGAGCCGAGTATACCAAAACTCGCCAATGCCAGGGCGATGCCTGTTCGGGCGCTGGACATGCAACCGGGATTAAACACGGTGAAATACGACCTGATTATCAATCGTACCCAACTTCATTCGGATTCCGAGCTAGAGATGCTAGGCAATTGATGGACAGGGCGAGCCCTAAGCCAAAACACTCATCAAAGAGGTGTCTGGAGACAAAATGGTTGCTCACATGCGCCGGAGAATATGCCATACAAAACGCTAACCAACACTAATGTCGCGGAATTGTTTCTGAACTGCAAGTTAATAAACGTATAGGCTTGTGGAACTTCACCGACATTCCAAGAACCGCCCAGATTGTGGCCGCTGTGCTGAGTGTGCAGGCAACTTGTAGATTGAACGGACCGTACAGGTCGGCGAAGTATGTACCCGCGACACGGCCGAAGGCGCCTGATGCGTTCATGATCGCAATCGAATAAAATGCGAGGCTGCTCCCAACTGAGTATTGAACAGCGTAGAGCTGCATATAAACCACTGCAAAAAAAACCGACCTCAGTGTGCGTGATTTGGCCTTCTCGGGACGAACCTGGTAAATATAGGCCCATCAATGCTAACAGAGCTCTGTCGTTATGTATTTGTTGAGCAAACGCTGCAGATAGAAAGCACTCGTACCCAAGGATACCCCACACATAGGCAGCGTCAGTGAAGAAAAGTTTAATGTCTGGCATGACTCGTGCGGGTCGGGGGCGCGTTCGCATCATTGCGTTCCCAATGACGAGGCCCCCAAGTACGATATACCCCGATGCGCGTACGGCACTTGCGAAGCCTATCTTTGGGATTAGGTGGCTGTCTTTTTTGGTGAGCATGATCGTAGAAAATGCTGGGAAAATAACAATCACTTGAGCACTAGATCAACGGTGAATAAAGCCTCCAGAAATATTATTCAGCAGGGAACATACTGATGGGGAAAACTGTTGCGCCGGCTGAACTTCCACTGAGCACTATGCCTGTTGCGAGGCTCCGCCGCTTCGCAAAGTGGTGTGATGTGATAGTTATAGAGGGTGTGAAGGTTAAGCCGGCACCGAGCCCCATTCCGAGTCCCTGGCTGAGTGAGGATGCTGTCAGATTATTTTCTCTTCCTCGATAGCTGCGGTATCCTGTACCTTAGGAATATCTGGAAATATAAGCTCAGTGTGGATCGCGATCTGGGAGGACAACGTACCTGATGGTATTGCAAAGGCTTTGCAAGTGAAAGCATAAATAACCTTGGATGGCGTTACTCGGTTACGGGTAGAACAATGTGAAATACTGACGAGAACGTAAAAATAATTCCTCCCGCAATTTGGACCAAATGGAAGTGACCATTGTCGAATAACTTTCCCGATAAAATCCCAACCGCGAAGGGCATCATCAATTGGAAGCTTCCTATCCATCTGGCGAGTGAATGAGAACCAGAAGAAGAAAAAGAAAAAGGCTTGTCCCAGCGCACGCAATGCTACTCGGAGTGTGGTTGGTCAAGTATTCCAACGTGTAAAAGTCTACGCGGCGAATTGATCAGCCAAAGGGTGCGAGGGGCTAAATTGGAACTTACTTTCATAAACCCCAAAAGCATAAATGTATCTGTGGGGAATTAAAATCAAGGTTCGCGAAGATTTGCTGCTGGGTTACCCAAACGTGCTGAACATCACTAGCCACCTAGACGTCGCCCTCAGGAAGTAGAAGGGAGGACTGTAGTATGAACTCACGCTCCAGCAACGGTCATCCATGCCGTGGGTCCGCTGTCCGGAACCTCGTCGTTTATCAGGCATGTGAGACTCGACCCAGTTGAATCATATCGTGGCGGGATTCTACTGTCGTGAGTGGCGCATGGTTGCATCTCTTTCGATTCCATGACAGGGTATGTCTTGAGTTGTCGTGTCATCTCGTGTCGTTACTCAGATTTGGTACCAGGAATGAAAAAAACATCCTTGAAAGTTATGTGGATTTTATATGTTTTTTCAACTGGCGCCCAAGATTGATATCGTTGCGCGACACCGGCCTTGTTGCGGTACCGTGGCCTCCGGATGCAAGCGAAATCGATGTTGGACGTCGGATACACCGTGTGTCGTGATTCGGTCGGAGTCCTGCAGGCTGCCAGAGAGATTGCTCGGAGGAAGATGTTGCAATGGCCAGGCTCAGGCCCTCATAATTAGGGGCCACCGAGGTTCAACCAGCGTCCATGATACACCGGTGAATTCCTGTTCAATGAGGATGGGAAGATGGGGTGCTTGTTCAATTAGCTCCATTGGCAGGGCGCTTCATGGAAGCAAGTAAAGGGTCGTTGTGTAATTCAAGGGATCGCTGTGTGATTTTAGACAGGATATCTCCTTTGAACGTTCCACTCGTGATCCGTAAGTACCCTCGGGTCGTGGTCCGTAATTACCCGCTTTCGGACTAGCTGAAAGACCGCAACGTTCGAACGAAAGTTGAGATCTACGAGCTTGGTTTAAAAGGTGATGGCGACTGCTCTCAGAACGCTGGTTTCCAGGAATTGGATGTGTAATGAATGCGGCTGAAGTAAAAATGTCAAGAGACGAATAAGAGCGGGCAGCTAGCTGAGACACTTACAAATTAAGCGTCAACTGTTTCAGTATTTTTCGGAAGATGGAATTACCCGTCCCTTTGACGAACCCGACGACACAACGTGTGAGTCCAGGCCTGTCCACCAACTGTCGAAATTATACGACGGAGGTTGTTTAAGTTCCGCCTCATCGAGGCCTCAGGCCTGAGGCTTGAGCGAGTTGTGCGTGAGAGTTCACTTCTGATACCTCTGTAATTTGTCTGGAGCCCAAAGAAATAATTTCAGCACACATTTATGGCCACAGAGAGTAACATATATCGAAGGTTTTTGCCCCTAGCCGGGGGCCATCACAGGCAAAGAAATTGCCAAGCACGTTACAGCGCTAGTGGTGTTCCTCCAGGATTTTCGCCTTACTGAAATTTACCTCCATTGGAAAGTTGAGAAAGCCCAGATGGGTTAAGCCCTCTAGCCCTCTAGTCAGTGACTCAACTAGTCAGTCACGGTAGATCGTGTTTGGCTCCCTTTACGCGTTGTTGTGATCGATGTACGCGTCTGGCGGAGTTTCAATTCTCTTTGCTCAGGAAGTGTGGTTTGTGGACGGAAATCTAATCGTTCAAGCCGGAAACATCCAGTATCGAGTGTACCGCGGCTTTTTGGCGACCTATTCAAAGGTCTTTGAAGACATGCTTTCACTCCCTCAGCCCCCCGACGCCCAGCTCGCTGAGGGGTGCCCTTTCGTCAAGTTACCTGATCCAGAATTTGAAGTGACGCCCTTCCTCAGGGCGATCTTTCAACCAGAGTAAGTGGACATTCTTTCATCATTTCTTCTTGAATGTGCTCAAACGAGTTCAGCTTTTTCATTCCATTCCCAGCGCGAACGGAATTCGACACCATCGTCGGGTATCTCCATCTCAGTCACAAATACGGAGTGGACCACCTCCTCCGACGTGCTCTAGTGCACTTCTCATCGCGATATCCCTCCGAGCTATCTCGTGCGACGACAAAGAGAACTTAGGGAAAGCATCGCGGAAAGTTGCCACTGAAAACTTCCTTCTGACCTGATTTATAAATTCCGTGCCATCCGACTTGCCCGGGAGATCGAGGCCACCTGGATCCTTCCCCAATGGGCGTTCTACGACCTTTCAATTTATTCTCACAAGGCTGGCGCCAGTACTTTCTATGGCAGTGATCAAGCTCGACTGTCCGCGGAAGACGAGAAATCCTTTTCAAAAGGACACGACATTCAGACGAGGAGCATAGTTTCTAACTCCTTTTGATTTCTATGGAATCCATTATATATTCCGGCATGCGAGCGCCCCGCCCACTGTCATATAGAGCGACTCCGCGCAATGGAATTTGCGCGCGGGCACTTCAAATCCTTCATTTCTTGTTCTTCCTTCCTGTCCCGCATCTGGGACAGGGAGGATGGGAGCTGGCCACGATGCTGTGATGTGTGTTCCACATGTGCCACCGCGCTCAAGGAAACGTACGAAGCAGCCCGACAGGACAAGCTTCCAGAAATGTACAGTTTACCGTCTTGGGCGGAGTTAGAACAAATGAGGACTTCTGCCATTGGCACCGATCCGTTTGATTGATTACCCAGTATGTGAACGAGACCAATGTCTTTGTGGGCTGACGAAGATTTTAACTAGGCTGATTCCTTGTCTTTTGTAGTGTGGTACCTTGACGATCACTCATTTCTTGTGTTTTCTACCGCGGAAACTCGTGGATTCAGGCTTTGAAAACAGAAGTTTCGAGCAGGGTCCCAGGGATAATCTAAGTATGTGAAGATTCATTGGCTCACTTACTAACACTTGCTTGCCAATTTCCCCAGAACGCAAGCCGCCGCGGTGGTCTCAAGGATTCCCCTATACTTGACTAGATTCCACGTTCGCTTTTTGGGCGCCTAAAGGAATTTCCATGCCGGCACCCAGCATTCTTTTCTTGTACAAGATTCTGTGATTTCGTGATCGGTTGACGTGCTGCAATTTGTACCACGTCTGTCTGACTCTGTCGGAGTTTCAATTCTCCTTTTGACTCCCACCACCATCCATGGAGGCAGATAACCGTGACGAACCAACCAGCGAACCCAAACGCGTTGAGGACTTGTGGTTTGAGGATGGAAATATAATTATCCAAGCAGGAAACAGCCAGTACCGAGTACTTACTGTCTCGATATGTAGGGGAGCAACGGTCACGGTAACGGACCGCCCGTTGCGTTGCCTTCATCACAGTAACGGTAGAAATGGTTGCCCAAAAAATTCATGACATTGAAAAAATTCGTAAAAATCATGAAAAAAAATCCTACAACGCCCCCTGAGCCCTAGTCATACCCTCATTCTCGCCTTCCTCCTCCAACGATCACTGAATTTCTGGTTGCGTTCAAAGGCAACGGTCACGGTCACCCTAGGCTCCGTTGCCTGAAAAAAAGGCAACGGGTTTGTCACGGTCCCTGGGCCGTTGCTCCCCTACATATCGAAACAGTATACAGAGGTGTTTTGTCGGCGTGCTCCGAGGTCTTCAAAAACATGCTTTCATTTCCTCAGGCCCCCGATCCCGAGTTCGTCGATGGATGCCCTTTCGTACACCTTCCGGACCCTGAAGTGGAGACCACCCCTTTCTCAAGGCGCTCTTTCAACCAGAGTAAGTAGATGCATCTTTCGATGTTTTCGGTAAGCTCAATTAGTCCAGGTTCTTCATGCCATTCCCAGCTCCAATGGAATTCGACACCGTCGTCGGGTGTCTGCGGCTAAGCCACAAATATGGAGTAGACCACCTCCTCCGAACCGCTCTAGTGCATTTCTCATCGCAATATCCCACCAAGCTATCGCATGTGAACGGGATTCGTGATGGCGATATTCAAGTTTCCGAGCTAGGTTGGAAGTCGTCGTGGAAATTTCCCTTTGGGCCCGCTTCCAGAATTCGTGTTATCCCGCTTGCCCGCCAGGTCGAGGCCCCCTGGATCCTACCCTTGGCATTCTATGCTCTTTCCCACTTTTTTCAGCAGGTCGGCGCTGCTATTTTCAATATTGGGGATGAAACTTCTTTGCCCGTGGAAGACCAAATATCGTTTTTGAAAGGACAGGATAACCAGACGAGGAGCACAATTTTCGACACCCTTCGATTCTTATGGTATCCGCGAAAGATCACGGGTTGCGAGCAGCCCCTGCAGTGTTACACCCGGCGTCTGGACGCAATGGAGATTGCCCGGATATACTTCACCGCGGGGTCTTCGCTCGCACTCCACATTTGGGACGAAGCCGAATGGGCCCAATCGCTGCGACGTTTGTGTCCCGTATGCCTGACCGTACTCAAGCGGACGCACGAGGATGCCCGATGGGCGTTCTGGGACAAACTCCCAGAAATGTACAATTTACCATCGTGGGCGGAGTTAGAACAGATGAGGGCTTCCACCATTGGTACCAATCCGTTTGATTGACTACCCAGTACGTGAACGCGACCAATGTCTTCGTGTGCTTACAGTGCATTTCTGAACTAGACTGGTCCCTCGTCTCCTTGTATTATGTCCTGAGTTAGCACCGCGCGTCGGATATATTTTCTGCGGGGACACCACGAGAATCCCTAAGATTGTAATGACAGTATGAGTCGAATAGTGAGTTGGCGAGGCCTATAGGATGATGATACGGACTGATAAATGGTACTGCAATGAGCGTGCTCGATATGTGCCCCAGTAGGGTTCGCGACATGGTGTGCATGCGACAGGCAGGCTCCTTGGCTTTTCCATTACAGTCGTCATCGCACTAAGGATACGCCTCTACGAAATATCTGAGTCGGGAAATATCGGAGACTCTGCGTCGGCCGCGTTGGAGACGTGCGTTCTGCGCATTTTTTTCAGTGATAATAGCGCTTTTTCTTTATTCCAGCACCAAGGTAATGGTAGTCTGGTAGGTGGGTCTGAGTCATTGGTCCGAAAATGGAAGAGGAGATCCTCGAGGCAAATTGAAGCCTCTGGCATCCATGTGCCTGGAATAGTTTTCAAGAACGTTCGTTATCAAGAACGTTCGTTACTCGGAGCCGTAGAGGTTGTTTGGATCCTCGAGGCTCGTAGCATAGAAGTGGGCCCTCTTGCAGCCATCAGGGGCTGCGTTTACGGATCCTCTGTGTGGGGGAAAAACATCCAGCGTCCAAGCTTGACGCGGGAGTACGGGAAAACCGAAGTATCGGCGCCGATATTTGAAAAAAAAAATGCTGGACATCTACGCTAGCACAGTGGTGGCCGAACTAATTTTGCCGTTTTTAAATCGAAGACTGGAAAAAAAGGAAGATTATCCACTGTGTCATTGGGATGCATATTGGAGATCGTGTCTGCGGCGAGACCCGGAGTTCACGAGAGTTTCGAGGGTGAGGCAAGCGTAGCGGCAGAAAGCGGCATGCAATGAGATGTCCTCGATTCTTCCGAAGGGGTCCGAGACACAAGAGGTTTGGGAGGGTTATTTTGCGATGTGCTTGCGGCAGTCCACGAGTTAAAACGCTAGACCGCGCCTCGAGAGCGTGTGCCTGGCAAGATTGCGGTGTCTCGGCGCAGCTGAAAGCTCCATCCCTGCGGCCGCCTTAAGGCTTCCTGAGAGTACTGGGTCCAAGGAACGTTCGTCGACCCGATTTTCGCCAGCATAATCGTCCAGAAACAGAGTTGACTACTTTCCAGTCTAGGTTCTGATAACTGGCATCCCGAGCTCACGAACCTTCGCGCAGATTTCTAAATATTTCAGGGAGCAAGCCCCAAACTAGAGTCGCCGCCGAGAAGAAAATTGGCTGCGATTCCAGTGCAGCAGCAGCTGTGTTTTCGAAAGTTCAAATGGTGTTCAAGTGGAAAGGCTTCAAGGGGATATCGCGAGATACGTGAGACTTTTCGGTGGCTTCTTTTTTTGCTTCCTGTCGTGTCCGTCGACGCAACCCCATCCTCTATCCTTGGCGTGGTGCTGGCTGTCGTGTAAATTTTTGAGTCACATAAACGTTGGACGCGACCTAACCGCTATATAATGGAGGTCGACCGGAAAGGCTACCTTTTTCCTTATTTTCCCCCTTCACTTTTGGCCCGCCATGAGACCACGGACTTCGCTCGTGCTTTCGCTCGTCATTGCCACCACTGCGTCCGCTGAGGTCAACCTTACGTCCCAGCAACATGCCTTGAAAGCGACAGGCCCTCCCGTGTGCAAGGATCACTTTAATATCTGTGCGTACCACTAGTCTTGCTCTTTGTGTCTTTTCTGAATCCATACGGGCCTCTACAGCGATCTATCATGTTAATGATATACACGCACACCTGGATGAGATTACCACTGCGGGCACGGACTGCACCAAGCCCGCGAGTGGCTGCTACGGTGGTTACGCGCGCATCAAGGCCGCAGTAGATGCTGGCCGTAAGACCGTGAACAACTCGTTGTTCCTCAACATGGGCGACGAGTTCCAGGGGACCCTCTTCTACAGCTATTACGGTGGCGAGAAAATTGCAGAGACCCTCAATCAACTCAATTTCGATGCGATGACACTGGGGAACCATGAATTCGACCAAGGGGACGCGTACCTCGGTCAATTTGTACGTTGGTTCACGGCGCAGCAGCTCCCCGTCACTGACCCTTTCCCCGTTAGCTGGATAATCTCACCATGCCGATCGTTTGCGCAAATGTAAATAGTGAAGACAAAAGCATCAACTCGACTGTGAAACCATACCACATATTTCCCCAATACAAGCTCGCGGTCATCGCCGTCACTACCGACACCATCCCCGCCATCTCCAACTCCGACGACACGACCACTTTCGCTGACCCAATCGAGACCATCCAATATTGGGCCGACTATGTCTATGCCCACGAACGCGTCGAGCGCGTTATCGCCATGACGCATATCGGGTACGAAGTAGACATCGCAATGGCCCGGAACACGAGAGGGATCGGCCTCATAATAGGAGGCCATTCTCATACATTGCTGGGCGACATGGTAGGCGCTGCGGGGCCGTATCCGACGATTGAGACCAACCTCGACGGCGAGGAGGTGTTCGTCGTCACTGCGTAAGCCCTTGTCCTCTCTTCCCCCTTCCCCCTCATGGTCTAACACGTACACAGATACCGTTACGGCGAGTACCTCGGGCACCTCGACGTCCAATTTGACGCCTCCGGGAAGGTCGTCGGTGTGTCCGGCGGGCCTATCCACCTCACCAATCAGACCGCCCAGGACGCCGACCTGGAGAAGCAGATCAAGGAATGGCGCGTGCCCTTCGATGCCTTCGGGAACGAGGTCATTGGCGAGACGACTGTCCTGCTCAACAGCAGGTGCAGGACCGGCGAGTGTAACTTCGGCGACCTCATCTGCGACGCTATGCTCGACTATCGAGCGGCGCAGTCCGCCCCCGCGGGGTGCATCCTCAACGGTGGCGGTATCCGGGTCGACATCCCTGTCGGAAACATCACTCGCGGGGATATCATCACTGCGTTCCCCTTCGGCAACGCGGTGACGGAGGTATTGCTCACCGGACGCGAGCTATGGGACATCTTCGCGGGCGCAGTCGCTGGCGTGTCCCTCTTTAATGGCGCTCCAGTTATAACGTGGCCGCAAATCTCCAAAGGAATGCGCGTGACGTACAACCCCACTACCAAGACGCTCATAAACCTGGAGATCGGGCAGGGCGACGAGATGCCAATGGTGGACTTTGGCGCGATGTACCGCATCGTGACGGCGGACTATGTCGCGAACGGCGGGGACAATATCATGCCCATGCAGAGCGACTATGCCGCGCTCGATATGCTGGACGAGGTATTGACGGCGTACATCCGGCGCTTGGGCTCCGTAGACGAGGAGCTACAGAACCGTGTTGTGCTCGTCAATGACACGACGCCGGTGCAGTCGTAACTACTTTATACCTAAATTAGACAAGCTAACATCCGTTTGACAATCCTAGATCCTGCGTTATTCCACGATACACGTCCTCTTTTCCCTGTTCATTCTCATTGCTTCCATGGTCACTACTATACGAGTACTCAGTGGAATAGATGAGAGGAAACTAGGAAAAGATGAGAGTCATTATCATTGGCAACAATTTGCTCGCTTAGCCCCGGCAATATCCATCGAACGACGAAGAAATATTACTACTCGGAGGTGGAAACGATAGAGAAGAATGTGCTACGCGCGGCGCGTGTTTACATTTTTTTTTGCTTTCCTCCAACACCTGACCAATCTGTTCTTACAGTAGATCACACTACACTACATCCCATTTTCTTTTACCCTTCATGCGTTACTACATTTTTCTGCTCACTCCCTGTAATAAAATAATTTGAACTTGTCCCTGACCTCACTTTCGGCGATGGATACACATCGGATCGCCTCTCTCACTCCAAATTCATCGTCCTGAGCAAAGTCTTGAAATATTATCAAGTCTCTCAACAGACCTTTTATTGATTCTGGTTTTATACCTCGCCGAACTTTCGGTCCGGTTTAGTCTCGTAACCAAACTCTCTTCCTCATGTTCTCAAGGGTTCAATTATATTAACCGTTCTTTAATGAAATGGCTCGTGATTCTTTGAATATGCTGGTCTCTCTCAGCTTTGTGGCCATGCTTTCATTTCCTCTGCTTATCGCTTTGTCCATCTGACAAGGATTCTGACTCAACTCCAGAGGAAAGGCAGAGACGACGGTTTGGGACAGACTCCCGGCACTACTGAAGCTGACAGTCTCGGCCAAGGACAAAATCGAAAGGGACAGACATGACGGCTACAGGCAGGTCCATGTGAACAGAGTTGTCGAGCCCAGCGTCAATGATAGCACAACAGTTTTCGTGAAATGTCGGTATGACGTCGGAGTCGGACATGGAAATGTCGGGGATGACCCAAGGACTGGGGAGAGGTGTTGAGGTGAAATTTGTTGACGAAATGTGGTTGGACATGGAAAATATGATGTATGTGGACAATGGTTGTCCACATAGTAGAAGGAGAAGCTTCCTGCACTCCTTGTTGTTTCTGCTGGTTGACTTCCCACAAGACTCGAAAAAACTCTGGCGGAATTTCATAGTGGGCCCAGTGAAGCTCTGATTTTATGGAATTTATATTCACTTTGAATCCCTATATTCACAATATCTGAACTTCGGCTGTCAAGGTTGCGCAGCTTACAAACTAGTCAAACATATCATTTTTTTAATATGGGGTGCCCCCCCCCGCCCCACCCTCAATAGAAAAGACATAGGGTGGAGAGGAAATTTTCATATACTTAAGTTGCAATGGTTGCCCCTTCAGTAAGGCATTTCCAGAGTAGCACTGTATTGAACTGCTAGTTCAATTGATGCATAGAATTCTAAGCGGGTTCAATGTTGAACATTTACACAACGGTGAATCTTCTACCCCGATAAAGGGCCGTGGAACCTTCCCGGTTGTTGATTAGATCAGCTGGGTATTATCTGCCACGGCGGACTGCAACACTTTATTCAAGGCCTCTAAATTCGGGAAAATAATAGAGGAGACGTATTAAAGAATATCAACGCTTTCTACCGACTCAGAATTTTGAAACGAGCCCATTCGTTCTCGGCATTCAGAGGATGGCAGATAACTTGTCATGGCAGATAATTTTCCCACGTCAGCTTTATCTGCCATCCACCACCATTTCAACATCGCTCGGCCCTTCTACTGCATCTCAAACTCTACGGTTGGACTCCTAGGGTATTCAAGACACCTCTCCTCTTGGTCTTTTGCACTGCTGGACAACGGATTCACGGGAAAATCGACCGAAACGAGCAGCAGCGCGATTGGATGATTGTCTGCCGGAAATCCTTGCTAGCAAGCTAAAATGTGTTGCCGGGAACTGGAAGTTAACACTGAGGTAAATAGCAGGTGCGAGAGCCCGTTTATGAACCAGATTCCCTTTTCGGCATGCACATACATGTCGACACAACAGCTGCGAGGCACCACTTCAAAACTCGGGTCACTTTCCTCGGCCACCTTGCAACATGTTTGGTCAAACGCCATCGTATATGCTATCTGGGTCGCGTCTGGGGTCTTGTAAATCTTCGCGTTCACGGCCGCCGGTTGCATTGTGCTTCTGTGCGTCACCTCATACATATTATCAGCATATTATAGCCATTTTTGTACTCATTCCTATTGCAATCCAATTCACTCGTTGAAATTCATACCTGCGAAGGCAGCTCCAAAAAGACTCAAAGTTCAATTGAGTTCTCTCGAACTCTCTCTTCCTCCTTCCCTTTTCGATTTCTTTTGTGTTTTCTTGTCACGAGACCCAGTACAATGGAAAAAAAACCACCTTCCCGAACACAATACATAACCTTATTCATGTCCTTCTCCCGCGATGACGTAGGAATGCGTTCGCTCCCTGGATCACGAGGCATGTAAAAATAGCTGGTTATCGGCCGTACGGCTGCCGTCCAGCGCGGTCTCGCTGTGATGCGGGGGAGCGAAGGCTTCCTTTTTTTTCGTCTTTCGATGCTTAAATTGAACTCATGCCCAAGTGTAAATATTGCCGACAGCTTCGTCCGAGCTTCCACAGATGTCGTCAGTAGTGGATCTCGGCTCCCGAAGTATTTGTCCTGTTGGTCCCGGAGAATGTCAATTAGTGCAGGCGATGTCGGCGAGTTGAATTTCTCGGTTTTGGCCTGTTCAGTTTTCATAAATTTCAGACCAACTTGCCACGATAGGCGGCTTATGCGGGAAGATCATGAGTGGAAATCAATTTTGGATACTGAGACATCCCGCATGCGAGACCGAGAGAAAAAATGACTGACAGAACGGCTTCCTTGGCTGGTCGGAAAGACACAGCGAACTGAACTGGGAAGCTGCGCAAACGGAGTGAGACGGAGTGAGAAGTGGGACTTGTGGCATTAATGAACAACTCAAATGGGAGGGGTGATGGTTCGATGGCGCTGCGGCGAAAAGAAGCTACCAATCGTGGATAGTCCCAAACAAAGAATTTTGGAAGCATAGCAATATCATCTGTGTGCAACCAACAGAGCGAGCGCTAAATATTGGAACAAATTTGAGATGGATACAGACGCAGAACAATTGAGTTGAAAATCGTGATTTCAGCTTGATGTTGCTGCCTGAACTGGGGTTGAAGAAAGTCACGGAAAACGAGGGGTTGAGTGGGAGGAGTGGCGGACCGCAGTGTGGTGAGAAACAGACAGTAGGGTTCACGAAAGAACACAGGATAGCACAATAGTCGGAAAATTCACAGGGTTGAACGAGAGACAAGAGGGTACGCAGACAGATAATAGGATGGAGTAACAGGCATAAGAGTCGCCGTTCATAATCGAGGTTTCAGTCGGACAGATTGAGTTGTTTTGCTTTGAGCCTGCCATTACTTGAGCACGATTTACTGGAGTTAGTCGGTGTTGCACAAAGCCCAAGATCGTGAGAGAGATTGTCATTGAGGATTGGCAAACTGCGACCCTTGGTCCCGGAAAAATGCTGTACAGTAGCGACTCGCAGAAGCACAGATCAAATGGCCTGAACTGCGAGTCTAGTACAAGTCCAGTAGACAAACTGCAAGACCCAAACTCCAGTCCAGAGATACAAGGAATTGTGGCATGGTCAGAGATGGAGCGGCCGCACAGAATGTCGGAGAGGCAGACACTGGGCGAGACAAAAGAAGCGATCGGACCCTACAGCCTTCATGAACACCTCGCTCCATTTCGTCGGCTCCAAAAGACAACGAGAGATAAGTGCTTACGCCAAAAGAAAAGACAACACAGTGATTTACTGCCATTGGCAGTGCTAGTGATTCTCGGGGCCCGGCTCGGGCCCGGCTTGGGCGGGCTTGGGTCTCTACGAGCCCTGTGGTTTGAACGTCATATTCCGCAATCTCTGGGCTTTACATTATGAAGCATGGCCAGAGGTTGAGTTGAATACCGACATGATCGGGCTATCTGGGCCTTACAAATCTCGTACAATTTGTAACATTTGACAAACTGGAAATCAGATGCCAGAATCACTCGTATATAATGAAGGCTTTGTTCACAGGGGATTTCGCACATCATGGCAGCTATTCCTCTCATCAAACTCAACACTGGTGCAAATATTCCCGCTATAGGTCAGTTTCGCTGAAAATCGGTTGAACATGCGTGAATCGTTGCCCAGGTCTTGGAGGAGGTCCTGATGACTTTACACCTGCGGCTATCGCAGGATCTGAGAGGTGGTTTCTCACCGCGTTCGAGGTGGGAGACACAGGAGTCGGGTTCATTTCTTATTTTTTTAATGGTTATAGGCTGGTTATCGCCACGTCGACACAGCGTACTTTTATGGTAAACACTTTGGCGCTCTGAAAGATGAGATTCCGATGCCTACTTATCAGGAACGGAGCCCGCCCTTGGTGCAGCTCTACGTGCCTCCAAGGTTCCGCGTGAAGAGGTTTTCATTACCACGAAACTCCCGTATGTTTTCCGTCCATATCCACTGGCAATAAACTGAGTTCTGAATGAAGACCGCATCACCCGAGATATGTTGAACGTTCGTTCAACGAGAGCTTGAGCAGGCTAGGCGTGGATTACGTGGATTTGGTACGATGTCTCACATACAGTACCGCGCCGTTTGACCTATCCCTATCCCGTGCAGTATCTGATGCATTGGCCTCAAGCTCTGAAGTATCCTGGTCTGCCCTGGCTTTCTGTCGCTGGTTTACCACTAATCGTGTGTTTCCTCAGCTGGATACGACCTTCCGCCCACGATGGAGGAAGTATGGGGGGGTTGGAAACTCGACGAAGAGCACACCTTCAACGAGACTTGGGCTGAGATGGAGCGTCTCCATGCAAGCGGAAAGGCTCGCGCGATTGGAGTGAGCAATTTCTCGATCAAGACGTATGTGTTTGTGACTTCGTGGTCCCCTATGTTGGCTGACTTGAGTTCCTCATAGGCTGGAGGCACTCTTCAAGACCGCAAAGATCATCCCAGCGGTGAATCAGGTCGAGTGAGTGTTGAAAATATGCTAATTCATCCAGATGATTCGACAAATATGAAGGATGCATCCATATCATGCAGATACTGAGCTTCTCGAGTATTGTCGCAAGAAAGGAATTGTTGTGACCGCCTACAGTCCAACCGGCTACCAGAAACTCCGCAGCGACCCCGTCCTCGTAAAGTTGGCGGAGAAATACAAGGTCGCGCCGACGCAGATCATTCTCGCCTGGCATGTCGCGCGAGGGGTCGTCGCTGTCCCGAAGAGCTCCAATGCCGGACGTCAGAAGGAGAACCTTATCGTACGTCCATTTGGATTCCTGACGGAATCATCGACTAACGGCACGGTGTAGTTGCCCACTTTGAGTACAGAAGATGTGACGAGCGTGACGGCGTTGGATCGCAAGCAACGATGCGAGCAGTGGGGCGGGTTCGGTCCGGACGGAAAGTTGTTTGGATGGACGGTAGAGCAGTTAGGATGGTAGAATACTCGCACCGGAACGACTCAGAAGGACTGGTTTTTGTCCCTTTTTGTTTCTTGGCATTTCGGTGTTGTACTTTCACCAAATTCGTCCACGATTACTTGGTTAGAAATAATGTGCTCAAGATATTTTGACCGAAGCTCCGCGGTAGCCTAGTCTCTCCGGAGCGGGTGTGCATAGGAGCGCGAGTGAGGGCGGGCGACGTATGGCGGGGGCGGGCAGAGGGCGGGGCGGTCGCTGACGTGGGAGCAGGGCAAGAGACGTGCAGCGTGCACTGTTTGGTTGAGCTTGGCGCTTGTTACCAGGCTCATCTTACATAAGTACTTAGTCTCTGTCAAGTCTCTGCTACAGAACCGATATACAGATGACAATCAAGATGTATCTGTATAATAGGTTCATCTCAGGCTGCAACGTGGAGGTCAATGTCCAGACGAGTGAACCCTCCGTCTGGATTGTGGTTTGAGGGATGGAAAGTTGGAAACATCTAGGGCTGCGACCCGTTACCGTAAACAACGGGTTCACGGGCCGTCGTACGGGTACGGGACCCGCCCGTAGGCACTTTTTACCTGTGATTCTACGGGTCGGTACGGTACAGGTGCACCCGTAGACGGGTCACCCGTACCCGGCCGTATACGGCTTTTACGGGTTGAGCAAAATCATTTACTTGGGCTCAAAGATACCATGCCGCATAGGTTGCCGTGACTGGCGGTATTATTACAGTAACGTTTCCGGCTTTGAGCCGAGCTGCAGCACGGTTTAGGCCAAGCTGCGGCAAGGTTTGAGCATCTCCCGCTTTAGGATCACTTCGGCTGGCGATCGGCTTCGAGCAAAAATGGACTCGTTTGATCTTATATGGGCTATGGAGTCTGATGCATGCCTGCAATCTTCCACAATATTTACTCATTTAAACCAGAGCACCATCCGATGCATTGAGGCAAGACATGTACTACTTGTTGAATTGATCAGTGGTGATGAATGAAAAACCCGTATCTTACGGCCGTAACCCGTATACGTACGGGAGCCGGCCGTATGGGGTTGCTTGCATCCGCTCTACGGGACGGGTACGGTACGGGTGGCCCGTAAACACCCGTTCCGTACCCGTTTTACGGGTACGGGTCTACGGGTCGCAGCCCTAGAAACATCATTATTCAGGCTGGGATTTTCAAGATTTTGCCATGAAAAATAAGGTATCTGTACTGATAATAGAGGTCAATTGAGGTCAATTCATCCTGACTCAAGTCCCTGTTTTCCAGGTACTTTGATACTACCGTATCTACGTTCAAATCGACATCGGGTGTAACGCGTGACGGTTTCAACCAATTCGACAATTCGACAGGCCCTTCAACTTGGCGTGACGGGTACGAAAAATTTGACATAGTGCCGAGGCAATGTAGGATCATGCCTGCTAGCTCAGAACATTCCACAGATATTTGAAAGCTCGTTGAACCATGTTTCAGATTTCCAGCTATATTTTTTCTGGTATAGATTTGACACAGAAAAAGGACTGAGAAGCACTTTTTTTGTGTCACAGGCTCAGAAGAGACGAAAGTCAACCAAATTATGCTTTTTAATACATCTGAACATCCCAAATGATTTATTTTTGAATTTACAGTGATTTTCAACCATTTTTTAAACCTTTCAACCAATTCGACAACCGGCGTGACGCGTGACCTCAACCAAATTTCGACATCGACCAGAGGGTGCGTGACTGTCGATTTGAACGTAATGATACGGTATCCCCAGTGAAATGTGACAGTCAGTTCGGTCTTGTTCGTTCGTCCGTTGGTGTGCCGAGTGGACTCGCTCGTATCTGCCAGGTGTTCACAGACGCTTCATACATCGGATGTGTTAAGATATGCTTGCCAGCCGTCTGACTCTGAGACTCTCGAGGGTTGTCCTTTAGTCTTCTCCCGGACTCCACAGAACAGGTCGTTTTTTTTCTGAGAGCAATATTTGAGATTTTTTGCACGTGTGGAACTCTTATGATTGGGTGCTATTGTGCGATGCCTGTTTGTCCCAACTGGTTGACTTTCCATAAGGCATTTTTTATTCCCGAGCCTTTTTGAGGGGTGCCAACCATGTCGGCATCAGCTTTACTTCGATTAGTTTAATCGTTCCGTGTTCCCATAACCAATAGAAATAATCAAAGCTCATTATCTATGTTGAACAGCCCATGCACCTTCGCACAACACTTCGGACACGTCTTTGATGCTTATTGTGTTCCTCCAAGTCAACGGATGCGTCGTCGCTGCATCCCAGCATCATCTATTATCCACAGCCCCGTTGAATTGAGGAGGAAGGCGTCAATCGCACATCATTGGCGCGTCAATCGCGTTGTGAGCCGCGATCCCGAGAGTCAATTCTCGCGCAGCCGCGGATGGCAGCAGATGAAATGTAGTAAATTCTGCTCAACTTCGTGTGGGAGGAGGTAGTAATGTCCTTGTGAAATCGAAAGCGAGCAGTGGAGGCGACTCGTAACAATTTGCACCCAAAAGCAGCGACGTGAGAAGCGGAACAGTACGTACTTGGCCCAAAACGGGTTATTCGAGGCCAGAATACTCTGAAGGTTTAGAAGAGGGATGAAAATCATCTAACCAAGATCTGAAGCCGATGGGGTCCCGACAGCTGTCTTGTCAGTGCGGTGATTTGGCGGTTATAGAGGATAAGATATTCGAAAACATTCTTTAATGCTTATGGAAAGTCAACCACTCTCTCAAGGAGACGCACCGAGGCACGGCATATATTTTTACCCGAGATTTACGGGTTACCACTATGGGCGGAATTGGAATTTGTCGCAGTACATTTTTCAATTTGATATGCCTGCAGAGCTGGATTTCGTTTCCGGATTCTGATCTTCACACAATTCTCGATCGCTTTTTGACTCGGATAAGTAGTCATTCCATCGGTTTTTGTCCGCCTTCCCGGCCGTTCCAATCATCACATCCCAGTTGCCCGTCTTCGCACATTTTTTTTGTTCAGAAAGCGGACTCCCATCAAATATCATATTATTTCTCGTATTTTGACTATCGTTTGGTTGTACATTATTATATTCACATTATACGGCGGCCCTGATACTTTTTACTTCTGCGACAACGAATTCATCACTACAGAGGAGTCATCCAAAATTTGGGGTCTTGTGTCTGACCGGCCAGTCTCCGAAGGAGCCGCGAACCAGATGGTACGATCTGAGAGATTCGAACTGGGAAGGGAGAGATCACTGATGACTTCGTTGCTCAACATCATCTGTCGGGAAACCATAAAAATGATAATAGTAGGATATATTCCCTGGCAGGCACGTCAACTGGGTGGATTTTGGCAGCAGAGTCGCAAAATCTTACAGATATATTCGGTTGAAACCACTCGAACTCGAAGACATGGCCATAATAGCCGTAGTCGCCGACCATCAGCAATATCTGTACTTCTAATCAGAGACCAGAATCAATGAATGAAGTGATGCTAACCCAAAATGCGCAATACAACCCTCCTGTTTCCATTAGCAGGATCAGAATATTTTCAATTTTAGTGTTCGCATTGCCTGGGCGGTTGAGATATTTTTTGACATTACGGCGGTAGTACCTATAGAATTGCTCAGTATGCGATGCAAACATAGCATCGCACATACCATAATTTACAGGTGATGAGAATTGTGGCAAGAAAGTTGGTTACGAGGAGGCTAAATGTTCCAAGAAAGTTTTGTGTATCGGTCGTGTAATGAACGCCTTGAAATTCCGACTTGATGTTGAACACAGCCAGAGTGAGCGACGTGGCTGTTTGAACCGTCGGCATAGGAGCACACATTTATCTAGGATTTCGGACATACCCCCAGTTGTGACAAGACATACAGCCAGAGCCGCATGAACCATTATATTGTCTTGCCAGATGACCCAGGCTCGCCAGACAACAATGATATCACTGAGAAAATACTGGGGGAACGATGAGAAAATGTAAAACGGGACATTGTAAATCGTACAGTGAGCCTCCGCAATAAAGTTTGGGATATGTCGAGGCGTCTCATTATTTGGATAGGATTAACGTATTCGGCGGCCAGTGTAGGAAATTGAATTATTATATAGCCCATGTAGAGTGCAAGATGCGCGGTGCAAGACACAAGCATCGTTGAAGTAATGGCCAGGAGAGCTTGGCGGGGTCGTCGACCTCGGAGACCCTTCCGTCTAGATCTGGTTGAGTCTGTGCAATCAGCCGGAGTTTTGAACTCATCCGCACATTAGAGTGTAGGCTGACATAGTCCCGATACAGAGAAAAATTCCTAGTGCCCAACGTGAGTGGAGTTGACAGCTTACCGTGCTTACGCACCATAAGATATCGCCGCAGCAGCTAATTGTAGAAATATCAACTTGAGTGCATAGATATCCGGACCATCGAGTCCAGGGCCAACATCGCGAACGATCTGCATGACGGACGAAAGGGCGCGGAGGATAGATATCTCCACTCCTTTTAAACCGTGAAAAGCCTCGGAATGTTATCGCAGAGTCCCATCTCCGTTCGGACAAAGCCACAGTCCGGCGCCTGCGGATGCTTAATAAATAAAGACCCCGCCCGATGTCCTTCACCGATGATCTCAACCGAAAGCAAGAGACCGTTGGTCTAAATTTGAGTAGGCTGCAATTTCGTTGAATAATCAATCATGAACAACCACTTTGTGCCTTCCCATGGAGTCCACTTGGAACCCACTTTTGTTCAAATGAATGCTGAGATACCTGGGTTTAGGCTCGTTGAGGACAGCTGATCTTTCTCATGTGTTCCGGTGTACACGGTTATGTTACGACATTTCAGAAGGTTCAAAAACCCAACGCCACCGTGGGACAAACCTTAACGAGACTCTCGTTACTATCTACAGCTTGAAGCCACCTTTCCAGTTCTTAGAAAACCGATTCTTAGGATCGTACCGATCCTTAATCATGCGCATCCGCCCGAGGTTCTCCGGCCCAATACTGCCCATGACATCCTGAAGGCTAGAGGCGTAGTTCATGTATATGAACGGATGGAGGAGTCGAGACTCGCGAGCTGTGTCTTCGGACCATTTCCAAAGTTCGTGCGTTTTCGCTTTGAGAATTTCGTCATCTGCTCGGTCGGACCAAAGTGCCATGCCAAGCACCACTAGACATTTGCGACTTAGCGCTATTTGTCACGAATATAGCTGTACACACCTATTAGGTCTCCGTCCTCGGGCGAAATGCCCGACGGATTCCCTCCGTTTTTCTCACTCGCGACCGCAAATCCATAATTTAGCGGCTGGAATACCACGCCCCAGGAAAATCCCGAACGGTTCAAATACGGTTCGAAGATCTCGGCGCCTTGACGGTGGATATCCCAGAACACAGCGGCGTCTGGCTTCAGCGTCAACGTAAACCACTGAACTCGGCCAGAGCCCGGTGCCATGGCTTGGAACTCCTCGGTAATGGACAGCAGATCGGTGACCCGCATCGTGTTGAGGAGTGCGTGGGGCACCAAAGGTTGTATGTCGGAGTACAACGGCGGGAAGGCCGTGGGTAAGAGATAAACATTGGGTGACCAGACAACATAAGTTTGTTGCACAGGTTCCCAGACCAGCCCCAAAACGTTCAGTCCCATAGGGTCCGATGCCAATTTGGCCGTGAAGTCAATATGGGATTGTAAGAGGGCAGGACCTTGAGAAATGTCCCAAATCAGTGTCCCACCCCACACGTCGGTAAGAGGGTAGGTGGTCATGTCGAAGCGCGTAACAATCCCGAAGTTGGTACTCCCATATTTGAGAGCCCAATACAGATCAGGCAGGTTTTGTGCATTGACGTCGTTAATGATGCCGTCTGCAAGTACGACTTGATAGTTCACGATATTTGAGCTCCCAAAACCGTGGGCAAGCGATAGAGAAGAAATTCCGCCTGGCAATATCCGTCAGGAACAAATTCAAAACGATTCGAGGGAGCCATACCACCGAGCAGGAATCCAGAAACACCGACGTCGGCAGCTCTTCCGCCGACGGTGGTGAGATTGTGCGGTCTAAGCGCAGCATAAACTTGGTGCCATCTGGAACCGGATCCGAAGGAAACTATTTTGCCTCCGTCGCCGAGTGAAATCTCGTTCATCTTCTGCAGGTCTATTGTGAACCCTGTCGCGTCGATGTTGCTGAATCCTTTCGAGATCATGTGGCCGCCTGAACGAACCGCGAAAGAACAGTCGTATTGAGTCGCAAGCGCGACGATAGCCGAGACGTCGACCGCGGAGTTGGGCGAGACTCTGCACGTCGGGCTGACGTCCGACTGCTCCAGAGAGTAGTACGAAGCCTGCTGAGCTTGATATTCGGTCGATTCAGAGAAGAAAACCCGGCCGGGCAATGTACTGTTCAGAACGTGGCACTGTCAAAGGAGAACTCAGACGAATGGCGGAGAGTGGAACTTTTGTCACGTACACAATGCGCGGCCACCTCCGACGCATCTGTTCGATTCTCTTCCAACCAAATGCTACTTTGAAATAGCTCTGACAGCTCCTCAGCGAGGATCGCAGGTTCGCTGGGGAGGTCGTCTGCGTTGAAAACGGCCTGCGTGTCGTCGGGTATCCCAGCAATTGTTGCCGTGAAACACAGGAACGAGATACACGCCGATAGCAGCCAAGCTCGAGCTGGGAGCATTGCGGGAGGGGAAGAAGGAGTATGAGATACTTTTTTTGAGCCCGCGGTTTATGACCGACGCTCGCTTAGTATGCGCTATGATTCTGAGACATTTGTTGGGCCTAGCCATATGAAGCAATCTACGGCTCGAGAGGCGAATAAATACGTACGTCAAGTTCCGTACGCACTCTAGCCTCAGTAGGCGCTCTCCAGGCCAAGAGGTGAGCGATCATAAAGCCGCTCACACAGACTCCCAAAGTCGCCGCACGTGAAACTGGGGGGTACGTCATCGTGCTTATTGAGGAGAAGATTCGGGGAGCACCGGACCGAAACAAAAACTTTGTCATGTCATTGTATCTCCTTGCCGAAGCGTGCCGGTTAAAATCACAAAATAAACGAAACATGTAGTGTGTTCGTTGCTGCGAGAAATAAAATTATTCAAGTACATAGAAACACGCATTAGTTGTACAAATGGGGGGTCGTGCAAATTTTCAGCGCTATCGGGCTGGGTCTGAAGTCACAATAAACAGTCCGAGAACGGGACCATGAAAAATCGTCGGCAATGGCCGCTTATCCGATTTGGAGGGGTTGTCAAAGAGGTCTGTGTCTGATCGACAATAGTAGGCTACCTCTTGCTCCAGGCAGCCCGCTTGTGGGCCTTTGTGGGTGCGCATCATGGAGAAGCAAGATGAACATATCGGAAGGTTGATCGGAAGATTGTTCCCACATTGATCCCGAATGATCCGAGGTTAAATATTGGCATGGTACGCCAGGGCCAGAGTCGACCGCCTTTAATATATGTTTGTCTTGATAATGTTGGAAAACGACACGCGGCCTCGGCTCTGGGCCTAAGTTCAGTAAGGCGGTAACCTGTCTGGTAAACTTTCTTGACACTACTGTAGCCCTTCAGGTACCTGAGCCGGCGCGCGATGGCGCGCGCTGTTATGCAGAAAGTACAAAAAGGGGGTTCAAAAGCTGTAATTCAGATGTAGCGTATGGTGCACAGCCTGATTGAAGTTCAAGGAGGTTCGATTCTTGGCGTCCGAATCCTTGAAATCTTGATCCCTTTTCTACCTATTTCCTCCCCCCCTTATTTATGGCGCGTTCATGTTCAACATCAAATGATATCCAACGCGTAAAAATCTGATGGGGTGCTCTTTTGGCGAGCTGAGATTCCTTACTATAAAACACCAAGTAATCTCTTGCCCCATCTCACCCAGCCATCACGGAAAAACAAGCCTAACACGCAGCGAATTTGAGAGCAATAACTCGGCTGTAGTGAATGGTGCACGGCTTTAAATGGTGGTGACATCTGTCGCCGGTCAATTTCAAGGCAAGACGGGGTTCGATTCCCCTGACGATTCTTGCAATTGTTCCACTTTTTTCTGACTGTTCCTTCCTTTTTTTCTTTCGCGACAGGTTCAACCCTCAACCATTGAACTGCTTACGAGCCGGAATTCGTTCACAGAAAACGCCAAGTAGTCATGCCACATCTCATACAACAGCGCGGAAAGCCACTCACAAATTACAATCTCCAGCGCAGTAGTAAACCACTGGCAAGCTTCTTCGATGTTCTAAGCCACCACGGGCTTTCGCTTAGACATTCAATATTCAATGTTCAACATTCTCGGTGAAATTGATCGGGGTTTGATTTTTCCGAGGTTCAAACTAGCCTACCTACAAAAAACACCAAGTACTTAATCTTACCCGCATCTCACACCAGCGTGAACGAAACGTAACTCAAGCCCCAGCGCAATACAGTGGGAATACCTCGGATGTGGTACATGGTGCACGGCCTAGGCCTTCCGCCATGGACGATCATTTGTCAACGCCCCACTGGAATTCCGAAGTCAGTCGGGGTTCGATTCCCCCCATCCGAATGACGTCGGTCATTTTTGCCCACATTTATTCCTTCCTTTCTTTGACTCCGGCTTCAACAGTCAGCGAAATGGATCTGCATCGGGATTTCATTGTTCAATTTTTTCGAGCTGAAAGTTCGTTCACGTCAAGTAAAACTGCCGCACCTCGCCAGCCGCGGCAAGAATGCACTCCCAAGTCCCAGCGCAGTCAAATGAATAAGTTGGCTGTGATGTATCGTGCGCGGCCTTCAATGACACGTTCGGACGCGTTCTGAATTCTTAGGCAAGACGGGGTTCGATTCCCCGCGTCCAAATTGTTTTGCTTCTCTACCCTATTTCCTTCTTGCGTGGTTCTCTTGCTCATTCGTTTCCTTCCGCGAATCCCCTTTCTTTCTCTCAGTTCCTGGCGCCAGATTTCAAACCATTTGCAAGTTGAAAATCTTCGGCAAGAGCCTGAATACCTGCGCCGGAATTCAATTCTACTCGATAATTAATAAATCTTAAGCTTGCCCGCATTTCCCAATCCTCACCGAAAGACACCCTCGACCCCTCGGCAGTTTAAAAGGAACAGCTCGAATGTGGTGCATGGTGCATGGCCTTGAATTGTATTTGATCAAATATATCGCGCATCTCAAAGGCAGGCCGGAGTTCGATTCCCCGCATCCAAATAAAACTCCATTCCATATGCCTTTTTTCGGGTACTCACTTAGATGTATTCCTTTTTTTTACGGCGCGTTCAGCATTCTGAATCATCGTTAAACCTCAAGAGAAACGAATTTGGTTTATGTAATTTCTTAGAAGCTGATTCGTTCACAAAAAAGCTAAGTAATCGATTATCTTGGCCTCATCTCGCCCCAACCGCGGCGGAAAGACAGCCTAACACCCGGCGCAGTTCAATAACTATAACTTGGATGCGGTGCACGGTGCATAACCTTGAATTGTATTTGCTTAGGAATACCATGCTTTTCAAAGGCAGGACGGGGTTCAATTCCCCGCGTCCGAGTAATGATTCGGAATATATATTTCTTTTGTGGACTTTTTGCCTTTTTTGGCGTTGTCGGTGTTTCTCTCTCAGTTCAGGCTGATCAGGTTTTTTGAAGTAAGTACGTTCAGTACAGAGTAGTAGTCGCGCGCCTGTATTCGAGGATATCAGCACCGCACGGATCCACGCGCTATATCTATGCAGAAAGAGATAGCAATGTTGGATAGTTGATAACAATTTAAATCGTGCTTAGACGCAGAGATAGCAATGGAATGGAACGGCGCGTTGGCGGCACCCTGAAACGTGTGTGGGTAGTGGGTCCGGCCGGACATGTACCTGATTCCAGATTCGGACTCAAGTCGAGGTGGGTGGAATGGAATGCAGTTGCAGTGCCTCATCGCAGCACATCATATGTATGCTGCGCGTGAGGGGATAAACTGAAGACATTTGGGATGCACCTCGCCTTGCCTTGTGTCAAGTACATACCGAGTTAGTCCGGCGCTCGCCACAATTGTACCCGACAAGCCATGAGCGCCGACTGACTTGAATCACCGGCGTTAATATTCGAGTCATTGCAGCTGCATTGGGTCACATAATTATACCCCTTTTTTTTTTTGTCGCCGTGACGGCCGACCCACCCCAAGCGGTTGAAGTTGAGTCACAGCGGCTGCAGTGGTGCGGTGGGGCAGCATTGTGCTGCGTCATGATACCCCTAATTTTATCGCTCCCCAGGTGGTTGAACGGCGTTCCGCTGACAGTTGCAGATGGACTGTCTACGGTTGTCGCTACGGTGTCGCGAATTGAGCTGCTGAGTCCTCGAGTGCGAGTTCAACGTTCAACGCAGATCAATCAGCTCAACAACATCAGCTGCAACACTCGCGCGCGCTGATGCGCGCTCCAAAGGAAGCTAGCCCGGGATTCAAATTTCGGGCCAGGCTCCGAAGAAGTGATAGAAGCAGGGGAGATTCTTCCGCGGACACAAAGTGGACCACGACGACGGGTTGAAAGTGCTGGATGGGCGAGTGATACGTCCGGGGAGTATTGGCGTCGGCTCCCGTGAACCCTTGAAGTCTTGCCGTTGCACGGCCAATTGTGACTCGAGAAATGGCGAACAAGCGAGGTTTTAATTGAAACAACGCGATTGTAGAGGGGCATACAGTGTCGCTGTGTTCACCGCCTGCGGTTATATTCGTCGCGGGACACGGGAGCTGGCCTGCTCGCCAATCTGTGCCTCGATGCAGCAACATGGTGATGGTCGGAGTTGGAGATGTGAGACAGTGACGGAGCGACACGTGATGGGCTGCCAATGCGGCCAGCGGATGTCAGTGAAAGCCGAAGTCGCTTCTTTCTTCCCGCATCGATATCGACGGTGCAAGTCTTGTAGTTCTGAGGGTAATGGCCAGCTCCAGACACCACAATACTTCAGTCTAGTCTTCCTATCACTGTGAGCTCTCTGTCTCTTTTTTTTCGACCTGATCTGATCATTTTTCGCTGTGTCTCTGCAGAATCTGGGCGTCTACCCGACCAAGTCCCTTTGCCGCCTTTAATTGTCTCTTTTGTGCAGAATAATGGTCACCGATTCTCCTCCAGACGAAGGGGCGCTGCTTATACCCTGTACCCACCAAGACCAGCATTTTTCTTTCACCTCTTGTCCCCACTCTGACTCTGACTCTTCTCACGGATGTGTCTGTACCACCACCGACGCTAGAAAACACTCTGTATATCCCTCTCCGCCCCCGACAAACTCCCAGCCAAAACGGAACGTCCCTCTGCCTGCAGCGCCTGCGGCAGCACGATATCAGCAGCACCACTTTGGTGGAGTCCTAGACTCCCCAGTCGTGCTCATGAAGGCGCCTGGACACACACTGTGGTCGCCCCCTCCGACGATTCCGATCCCCACGCACGCACTGCCCCCCGCGGATGCTCTAGACGCGTCTTTTTTGCTCCCGATTGCAGAACAGTACGAGCCGCAGTCTCGCTCGCCGAAACAGCTGCTTTCGCCCATCTCCCCGGACCTGGCCCCGCGAAAACCAGAGGATGTCTTTGCTGTGGACGAAGCGGGCGACTGTGTGCTCATGTCACAGCCCTCGGGCGCCTACGAGGACTACGACTCGTTCGCCGCTGATGTGGATGACGATATTCTGAGCAACGCGGGGGCGTTCGGGCGGCCTGCGCTGCATCCGCTGGACATCCCGAGGTACCGCACCAAGGGCGTGCTGCCCATGCACGAACTGCACGACGAAGACGCGGCGGGGCAGTCCGGCGTTCTCCTGGGGTTCCACGGCGTGATGCCACAGCAACTAATCGAGGGTGGCGAGGACAACGCCACATCGCCTTTCGAGTACATGCCCCCCTCGCCGTCCTCCTTGCGCGACTTTGACTTCGACTCCTCGTCGCCCTCGTCTGCGTCCGAATCGGATCTAGACGACCTGGATCTCAAGTTCGATATGGGCTCTAGCTGCGGGTCTGGATGGGGCGCCGGCCCCTCGTCGTACTCGCCCTCCCCGCTGCGCTCATTCGCGAGCCTGCCCTCGCCGGACCTCGACGACCTCGACCTGGACATGGATCTCGGCCCGGGGCTAGGCATGTCGCCCTCGCCTAGCCGCCGCTCCGTCGCCTCCCTGCCGTCGTTCGACGACTCCGAGCTGTCCTACGACACGTACTCGGACTTCTACGACCCGGACTCCTCCTCCGCGTCGTCCCTAAATTCGTACTCAGACTGCGACGACCTCGAGCCGCCCGACCTCTCCATGACCACGTCCCCGCCCCGAGCGACACGCCCCTCCCCCCTCTCGACGCGCCGCCACAGCACGCGCCTGGAAACGCGCTCTGCCTCGACCTCCCCGCGGGTGCCCTGCCGCAAAAGGCCCCGCCCGCGCCCTCCATCCTCGACGCGTTCTCCCCCGCCCAGCTCGCCGCGCGCCTCTCCGCCTCCTTCCCTCAAGCCGAGCGGGTCGAGGTACTCCAAGCCGAGCTCGACGCGCTGCTTGCGGTGCGGGAGCGCGCGCACGTAGCGCTTGCGGCGTGTACCGCCGCGCCGCCGTCGTCCTCCGCCGAGAGCAGTCTGGCGCTGGACCACGAGTTGAGAAGGACGGTGCCAAGGGACGCGGGCGAGCCGCGGAGGCGGCGTAAGCGCGCAAAGGAGCTGGGAAGGGAGGTGGATGCGATTGTGGGGCTGGCTTTGGGGCTTTTGCCTCCGTCCTCCGACCCCTCGTCGTCTGCGTCCTCATCCTCTTCGTCTCTGTCTGCACCGGACCCGGAGAAGAAGGCGGTGAAGGACAAAGCGACGGGCGCGACGACGCTGCGGCGCGAGAAGGCGGGCCTTGCCGGCCTGGCGTCCGTGCCGCAGCTCGTCGCGCGCATGATCCTGCGTCGGCGGGAGCGATGTGTTCGGGGCTTGGACAGCGCTGGGGCCAGGGGAAGGCTAAGGGCGGAGAGTCCGCTAAGAGTGTGTTTAGGTTTGGAGGGGGACGAGCCGCCACCCAGTCCCGGTCCCACGATGATGGAGCTGGACGAGCTAGATCTGGACGACGATTGATTGAATGATTTCGTTCGTTCGTCCATTCGCGTCTGGCGGGGTCAGTTGGCAGTCGGCGGTCGGTGCTCTCACCATAATCCTCTTACTTATCTATTCTCATCTCTGCCTATCTGTCAGCCTCCCTGCTTCCTCTTGCTTCGATTTCCTTTCCGTCTCACATTTACCTGCCACGAGTTATTACATTTCATACTCACATACGCACAACACAACACATGATTCTGATTCTCCATCTACTCTTTTCCTTGCATGTCGCCTCAAGTATTCCACTAACTAGTCCCCGCACGGTGTTCGATTTGCATTTGTACATATCAACACACATCCATCCCTCTCCATTTCCTCTCCTGCGTACTCATAGCACTGCGCCCTCCCATGTGACACCCACGCCATCCCGCGCCACCCACCTCCCCTCCCCCCCCCCCCACCCCGTTCCGTCCCGCTCTACCACTAGTTGTATTTTTTATTTTACGCCAGCGCCTCGTTTCCTTCAATGTTTTGTTCACGTTTCACGTTTTAACGTCCAGTTCCTTGTCCTTGGATATCTGCTCCGGTCCCGATATTGTCTCGTAGTGCTAGCTTTGGCTGCTCTGTGCTGTATATAAGTTACTGGATTGGCTTGAATGCACATGTCCGTTTGGATCTCAGTAAACGAGCGAAAGGATGAGTGAGTGAGATGATCCATCTGGTAGTGCTATCTTGAGTTGTTCTGTGTTTTATATAGGCTACTGGATTGGCTGGAATGTCTGTTTGTAGGCTGTGTCTGAGTGAAATCGAAAGAGTGAGAGAATAGCCTAATATGGTCAGTCCCTTACCATAAATGGAAAGGAAACAGGATTTGTAAGCGGTGCCATCTTCACCTCAGCTTCGTCTCCACCGGTTCATTCACGGTCTTTTTCGATTACTTTCACCATCCTTGATCCACGGCGCCTTAGCTATTATTCGGACCACCAATCCTCGATCCACGGCGCCTTAGCTACTCTTCGGAAACATAGTGGTACCGTATTTGTAACTCCATACCCCACCCCACCCCACCATATACCCCTCCCCTCTCCAAATCCACGGTTCGTTTTCTTCATTTCAACCGAGACTGTTACGCGTTGCTCTTTCAAGTTCCGATGCCTCTCCCGCGGTACCACCCAGGATGCGCAAGAGGATGTGACTTCAAGTTGACCTACCTCTTTGCCTCTTCTTTAATCCGAGGAATTTGTCGCCGCCTGTAGGATGGTTCTTTCAGACTTGTGGAGCGGAGCCTGTTGAGAGTTTCTTTTTTCAAGTCATAGTGCAAAGCTGCCGACTCCTTCGGACTCGTCAATGCGCTCGGGTCGTCAAATTAAGGGTAAGACTGAAGCATCTTGATCTTGTCCGGCTTCCAAGAAATGTTTCGGACTTACAGGTAACCTACTATAAAAGACTTTACTTATTCCCTTCTCCACCACCTCAGCTTCAATATGCGAGCCCAAAGCGAAAACAACTCGACCTTTACCCCTGTCCCCCTCGAGGGCACGCTCACGCTGCCCCAATTGCTTGACCGCCAGTTCACGCAAAGCCCAGACCACACGGCATACATCTACGATACACCTGATGGCGCGATCGTCTCCATCTCTTTCGCACAGTACATAGGAACTGTGTACGTTGCCGCCCGCCGCATTCTGCACGACACAGTCCCGCACACGCCGGCCACCGCGGACGGTCAGCGCACTATTGTCGGCATATTCGCGACCACAGGTCCGTAAAACACACTACGAAAAGATTATGCTGACGCGACCTGATTCTTAGATAGCATTTCGTACTGTGAGGTCTCTGTGCGTATCATCTTGCGGGGACTCATATATTGGTGCAGGCATGATGGTCGCTGCGATCATGCGCGCCGGTATGGTGCCTTTCTGCATCTCACCCCAGAACGCGGCTCCTGGCGTGGCTAATCTCCTCGAGAAGACGGGCGCGGCGGTGGTGTACGTGTCCCCGGACCTGAAGAGAACTCTTGCAGAGGCGTTACAAATCTACGGCAAGCAGCTGCCCATCTACGACGCGCTGACTTTCGCCGAGCTGCAGAACGGCCTGGAGACCCCCCTCGAGTCGGAGCCCCTACCAGTGCTTCCGACAGTAGTCGATATGAATAGCGTGGGGATAATTCTGCATTCTTCAGGTTCCACCTCGACGGTCTCAAAGCCGCACTGTAAGCCCCTCATATAGTCACACCTCTCCTGGTTTTGATGGTGGGTGAAACCCAGACCTTTCCCACAAGCTGGTTTTGCAGTATGCTTCCGTGCCGTTGTCAGGCTCTAAGGACCACTGCGGCCAGATCCTGGGATCCCAGATACTGCCGAACTTGTGAGTCAGCTGTGTTTCTGCGCCTTCGAACTCAAATTCATTGTAATTCTAGTCATGGAGTAGGAATATTTCTGGGAACTTGGCCCTTTGTGGCAGGCTTGATTATGGTGGTACTGCGGCCCATGACTCCCCCGATCCCGTGCGTCCCTTTCTGAAGTTTCTGTCATGAATATGAACACTAGGGGTGCAGAACGACTCCAAAAAATGCTCTGTACGCTGGCAATTGTTCGCAGACGAATATGCTGAGACCTGAATGAATGTACAGCGCCGCAATTCTTGCTACCAAGCCACATCTCGTATTGGCCCCACCCGCTGCAATCGAAGTACGTCGTTTCTGAGGTTCCAACACGTTTGTTAAAGAACGAATAGAGCTGGAGTGCAGATCTAGTTGCGGTGAAAGCGATGCATGCACTCGAAGCGCTCTCATATTATGGAGCACCGTTGAACAAACGCGTAGGTGACACCCTCGTAGCCGACGGGATTGTTCTGTGCTCCTTTTATGGCGCGTGAGTACAGCTTACTTGTATCGGGACGTTCACTCATTGCTTCGCAGCATGGAAATTGGGGTGGTAACACCATTTTTCACGTCCTACGGAGCAGACTGGGAGTATTTCTCTGTGAGGCCGAAATTCAACGCGGTGCGGATGCCCGAGGAGGACGGTTCCGGGTTTTACACGCATACGTACCTTGTTGGCCCCTCGTGTGCGACGGCTTACACAAACGTGGAGGTCGACGGACGGCCCGGCTGTCATATCAGCGATCTGCTGGAACAACATCCAAACAACCCCGATCTGCATCGACTGTTTGCGCGCAAAGACGAACTTATCACTTTTAGGGCTCTGTTTATATCTCCGGTTTGTAAACATTGTTTTAAACACCGGTTTATAAACCGGTTTTTAAATGGTCGGGCTCCCAGGGCCGGTTTATAATTCTATACAGTCACGTGCCGCATATCTCCGGGTAAAAAAATTCTCGCTGTCTTGCTACTGTCTTCGACTCTCGAGGCTTGTCTACACTCCCGTAATGTCTGGCTCCGGAGTCACGTACTACCAGGAGGAGCCGAAAGATTTACTGCGGCTTCTCAAGAACCTGCCGGACACCATCCCGATCGGCGATCATCATAATTTTTTCGGCGCTCCTGATGGGAAGGAAGTAGACGAAAAGGGTTGCTGCAAGACCGTTGTCAGCCATGATATCGGGTGCTCCTTTGGTCAACGCCGAACCCCTGCCGGCGAGGATATTATCATCCATTTCAAGTCCCGCGGCCCGGGTTGGAACAAGTCGTCGAAGTTCTCTGTTCCCTTATCACCGGCAATGGGGGGCCGAATGCACTTCTCACTCAATGGGTTGGAGACATGCCGCTCGGGTCGCAATTGAAGCGCCTGGAAACCCCGTCCGTACTACATCATTTCCACGGTGCTTCAATTTCAGACTGGACTTACCGCTCTAAATGCCGAAAATCCACCGGATCCTTCGTCGAACGCTTTCTCAGCGCTTGGTGCGATATCGATTGACCCTCATCACGATGGCGTGGACATTACCCTGCCATTTTTCCGGGACTTGCTTTCGGATAAGCCCATTGCAGGGGCGAGGGCAGTTGGAAGTCTTGCGAACTAGTCAGAACAGGCGGAGAGCACTGCGAGGAGAGGGAAAAATCCGGCCGGAAACACAATGTGGGAAGGGGAAGTAGACTTGCTCACATTTTAGCATATTTTCCGTGCAGTGTTTATAAACGCGTTTATAAACACCCTGTTTATTATGCTGTTCCAAACATCACATTATTCCTTTTGAGAATTTTTTTTTTTGGGAGGTGAAATTTTTTTTGGCCAAGTCTCAGATCACCTTTATACTACATACCTACATACTAGGGGAGTACAGTATGCTCAATCTCATAGGAATTGAGTGTCAAGTGCATGAATCAGGCTCAGAAAGCAATTTCGGCCCAACCGGCTAAGCGATAGGAGCATCACTGTCACGGCACATGAGGTGTGACTGTACATGGCCAAAAACACACCACTGTGGTGAGTTTTTGACCACGTATGGTCACACCCCCATGTGCCGTGACAATGATGCCCCCACCCTATCGGATTTCTGACATCCTTACAGAAATGCCAAAGTTCGGTATTAAGGATGATGTATACCCTCAATTACTACAACACCTGAACTCTTAGCTGCTATTGTCAGCCCTAAGGTCAGCTGTTGATATATGTACTACCACCAAAAAAAAAAAAAAAAAAAAAAAAAAAAAAAAACCACAGTGGCTCTCATCTTTGTCTATGGGTATTAATATTGATCTCTGGTCCTCCCTCCTACTTGCATCTACCTGTCTGAGCAGGGCAACTAAAAGGATGTTGAGTTGAAAGCAAAAGAGGTTTCAGACAGGACCGAGTGGCTGTGCACAGTCAGCTGGTTGGGCCAAAGTTGCTTTCTGAGCCTGATCCATGCACTTGACACTCAATTGCTATGAGATTGAGCATACTGTACTCCCCTAGTATGTAGGTATGTAGTATGAAGGTGATCTGAGACTTGGCCAAAAAAAAATTCACCTCCCAAAAAAAAAATTTCCCAAAAGGAATAATGTGACGTTTGGAACAGCATAGTTTATAAACCCAACTTTAAAAACTGTTTATAAATGCCTCGGGAATTATAAACAGGGCCCTAATCACTTTCTCCACTGCAGCCAAGGTATGCGCTAGTACATCCTTAATTTAGGCCGCCCTTTGACGATTCTCAAAAGATGAGCCCCGTCCCCATCGGTTTGTTCTTTACTCTCCATTTTTTTTTTTCATCTCAGGAGTCAGAACCGGTCCGCAGAGTCCCAGATCAACGAAAATCCCCTTGTCGATTCCGCCGTGGTGTTCGGCACTGGCTGGCCACACCCTGGAGTCATTATTCAACTGAAACCGGAATTCCAGGCGGATCTGCTGGACGACGAAAAGAGATCCCAAATTTATGATACCCTTTGGTGAGAATCCTCGACGCTTGTGTGACCAAAAAAGCTGAGGGATCAAACACAGGGTATCGGTTGACGACGCCAACAAGACCTCCCCTACTCACTTTCAAATCCCCAGGAAGGTCGGTGGGTTTGTTCAGTGTGGATGTTAAGGAGCTCAAGCAACCTGAACAGATGGTCTTACTCGCGGATCCGCGGAAACCTTTTGCGCTAACGAGCAAGTCTCAGCCGAGGCGTCGTGTTGTTTTCGACGATTATGAAGAGGAAATTCGCGCTGCATATTTGTAGTCAAGTGGTCGAGTACTCTTAATTGTGGGAAGGAGTGTCCGGCACAAGAAAGCTTCGGACATTTTCGACCAGGTTTTAGATGAGGAAATCGGAACAATCCAGCTTCCGAAAGCTGGTTGAAAGTCCAGATACAACATTGCGAATTGAGAATAAGAATACAAGATATTTCACGGAACCATCAGGATAACCATCAGTCGTGAGAGTTGGGACGACGAGAAAACGAGAGCGCAGTCTGAAAATTGATCAACCAAAAATAGGAAAAGCGTGCTCGCGTTCACATACATAGCTATCTCAGCGAACTGGGGCGAAGGGCCGCGGTCTTGAGCTGTTCCAGAATTTCCCACTCGGGCAAATCATAAATTTCGGGAAGCTTGTCCCAAAACACCTGTCGGGCATCTTGATGAGCCTTCTGGAGCGCCTGGACGCATATTGGGCACATATCCGGAAGCCCAGCGCCCCAGTCTTCCTGCACCCATACGTAGAGAAAGTTGCCGGGATATTCACGGACAAATTCCCGGCTATATGCGATCCCCTTCAATCTTGCCAAATCGCACTGTGAGGCGTCAGGACAGCCCTGTATATCCAATGGCTCCCATAGAAATCGAAGGCTGTCTGCCACTGTACCACTGCATTGGATTTGATAGCCTTTCACAAATGATTTCTGGTCTTCCATGGATAGGCGAACGTCCACTTCCTCTTTGTAGAGAGCGCCGTGGAAGATAGCAACATTTAGCCTGTCCAGATTAAGGGAAAGGGTATAAAACGCTCTAGGAATAATCCACGGAGCGTCGACCTCGCGAGCAATTTGGAGTGCACGGATTCTGGAAATGGGGTCGTCAGGAAGCTCCCATGACTGGACTTCCAACGGAGGAGGGGGACTATCGGACCAATAACGCTCCAAGACGTCCATTTCGGATAGCGTTGTGGGGTATCCCGATGAAAAATGGACAAGGGCACGGCGGTGAAGGTAATCGACTCCGTATTTGTGACTCAGGCGTAGACATCCAACCACCGCGTCGAATTCTGTTGTGGCCGGGAATGGCATGAAGAACCTAGATCGTTTGAGTAGACTTGGAGGTAAGGAAGGGCAATACCTACTCAGGTTCGAAGATCGCTCTGAGGAACGGTGTAACCTCGATTGCCGGGTCGGGTAACTCAACGAACGGGCATCCCTCCACCAACTCGGATTCCGGCGGTCGAGGGAGTGAAAGCATGTCTTGGAAAACGAAGGAGCGGCTAGCTAAAGCGCCGCGGTACACTCGGTAAAGACTGTTTCCCGCTTGAATTACTATGTTGCCATCGCTGAACCACAATTCATGTACGCGCTGAGGTTCAGTTCCGCCAACCACCGAAGGAGTAACCGGCGGTGATACGTGTACTTGGTTGTGACTGTCTGTGCCGCTGGCATTGAATTGCGAGTACTACTCAGCTAAATCCATGTTGTTAAGGATAAAAACATACCGTTGGTGGAGCAGCTCGTAGGCTGGAGGCGGACTGGGGGCAGGACGAGCCATAATGCTATCAACGTGAGGGAAAAGCGAGACTACACCCTTGACCCGTCGCCAGTCGGTGGCAGGACTCAAAGTCGGGCTCACATCCTGGCACTGACATCTGACAGGCTGTTACGCATCAGTCGGAGTTTGAATCCTTTTTTTGTTTCACCGTAAGTGATTTTGATCAGGATAACTTTATAAGTCGGGGCTCGAGGATGGAAACCTCTTTATTCATGCAGGAAACGGCACCGCGTTGGTCGCCAATCACTCCCACCTTTTCTAGAGATACTTTTATCGTTTCAACCTCATTCAGATTCCAGAAGGCAACTTTGCAAGAAGCGATGCGTCTAGGATTCTCTCGCATAAGCGCTTAAAATACCAGTTCGCGGCCAACCGCATCCTGCGCTCCGGGACGTCGTCCGCCGTGTCAATGTAACTGATACAATTATTAAATATCATACAAAGCCTTTCCCCCAAGGCGATGTCTTTGATCGTGTAGAACAGCAGTTCGTCACGGTGGGTCTCTTTTTTTCTGTGCGGTAAGTATGGGCGTCTGAATATACGTTACCGCAAACAGAAGCGGCTTTGACGGTTCGACTTGTCTTCGACTGCCGCTCGCAGACTCTCGCAGAAGGCTGATAACCGAGCCCGAGTTTGTATGTGCCCGTCCCGCCGAACATTCTGGTCCTTCAAACTGGACTGTAGGGCGGTGGATTTGTATCTTGAACAAGTCGGACTCTAAGGCTCGGTACGCTACGTCTGCGCACTGGCACGAAGCTACCGGCTTACTTGGTTGAGTTAGCTGAAGTCGGCACATTCGCAAGCACGGTCAGCGCGCGATGCACGAAGTCTTGTGCTCACTTGTTGGTAAGCAATTTATTCGCCTCGTCCGAGACAGAGCCGACGTTGGTGCTAAACCCGCTCGACGCGACGGAGTTGCCAGTCGCAACGGCGTAGACAAGGCTGACGTCAATCTCGTTGAGGAGCCCGACCATTGCCACGCCTCAGCATTGGAAATGCTGCCGTTGGAAGATTACGCCCAGGGTGTTGACCCAGTAGAAGTATTGAACGGTGTCCACGGCGCACTGCGGGATGGGGCTCTGGCGTTTCGTAGGCACTGAATGAATGTTGGTTGCGAGGAACATGTAATTAGTGAAAGAAACGCCCAGCACCAGCAAGAGCGCAGGCAGCGGCGCAGAGGGTGACCAAGGCAGCCGAGAGCTGAACCATTGTTCCTTAGCGGTATGGGATTGTTGGAGCTGGCAGATCCAATGGCCATACCACAAGCTAGCCTCAGCTTAAATTACTCAGACTATACACCTCAGCGCGGCTTGGTGTCAACTTGGTGTGAACATCGGCTACAACAGAGACGGGTAGTGGGCTCGATTCTGCCGGATGGCTATTTGAAATTCAGCAGTGGGCTCGGCCAGGGCCCAATCACGCAAGCATTATCGCGGAGAAGCGGGGTTTTGCTTGAATTCTTTCTCGTTTATCGGTGTGAACTTTGGTGAACGGTTGAAACATTAAATTGACCAATTCCGCCCAAGATGGCTGGATCGACCCGGCCGTTTTCCGAGGGTAGGACGTCGCCTAGGTTGGGGATAGATGGTGTAGTAAACTCGGGAGGGTAGGGTGCGGGACTAGAAGACTCGCAGATGACGAAAAGAAGAAATGTATTCCGAGCTAGCTAAAGGAGTATATTCAGTCCTGTACCGTAGCCGGCGCATCGCGCAGGGCGCAGCTGAACTCCTGCCGGCGGTGCCGTACATAGAATAGGGGCGTCGTTTCCGCGCGCAGGGAGTGCGTAGACGAACTGTGCGGTGGGCGACGGTCTGCGGCACGCACAATATGCGGCAGGGAGTATGTCGCTAGTCGAAGTGCAGTGGGTGACGAGGGAAAGCAATGTAGGTACGGTCAGTTGACGGGGATCGACCGCGTCTGGCGTGCGTGCGCGGTGTGTAAGTGTGTTTGTTTGAGTGCGGCGATTTGAGCTGCTCTGCGCCGTGGGTGGCCCGCCGCAGGGGGCGTGAGAGGCAGGGATCGGCAAGCGCGAACCGCTGACATTACTTTGCTTGCAGAACATGCTTTGGGTGTACCGTGTCGTCGTGGGCTTGAATATGAGAGCCAAGGATGCGTTGCGGCGAATCAGTGAGATATCCGTAGGCACGGAAATGGGAGGTTTGCGGATTTGAGGCATTTCAGTGCGGCAAAGCGACTGCGGGCAAATGCGGCGCGAGTTGCGCTTGAGTAAGTGGAGCAGAGGAACACCGGACAGCGCGAGTCGGGTGCATCCAGGCAGAGGCCGGAAGGGACGAGGTCGCCGCGAGAGACAGAGGAGCGGGTCGAGACCGAATGCATTGCGACAGGTCCGCCACATGCTGCGGCAGGAAACCGTCAGTCAGAATCAAAACGAGCTCAGAGGACGCACACACCCCTGTGACCAATGCACACGGTCCCTGTCATTATCCAAACTTCCGAGTCAAGTCGCGGCTAATTCCCCCTCGCCCGGCGTCCGGTACGCTTGACTTCGCTTGTAGGACGCGCTTGGAATTTTTCCGACTTGTGGGTGCGTAGGAGCGTGGTGCACGGGTTTGCGTATTTGAGACAAGTCCCGCGCCGGTCCACCAATTTCCCCGCATGTGCGTTCCGCTAACGTTAAGACGCACCCTTGAAATTCTTTTCAAAGTTGCGGGTGCTGACAGTGACGTAGCGAGTGGTGGAAGTGCGCATGGTGCGCCCATTGGCATATTCGAGGACCCGAAGCCAAGGGGCGGAAGGGGAGTTGTAGCACAATTGGGTTTGAGTGAGAGAGCCAGCGGAGGTGGGGCCTGGGGTGAGTTCGGCGAACATTGGGGTCGGTCGAGAATCGAGATCGAAGCCACCTTAGTGCAACAAAGCGGCTTCGGACATTCGCAGCCTGCTAGGCTAGGCAGTGAGAATACTAGTCGGACGCTGAGTTGGGGGACTAGAACCAAGACCGACGCATCAGTCGGAGATTGAATCTTGCTCTCTCTTCTTGCAACGACTACCGATGGAAATGGACCGGCTAACCGACTGGAGCAAAACGTGCATGGCCTCCGGTTCGACAATTAGGAACCTTGCTATACACCCTGGGAACAGCCATTATCGCATCTACCGTAGATTGGCCTTCCACCGCCGCTTTTTCAGGACAGTGTTTTCGTTGTGTCAGCCGCCTCCCGATTCAGAACTTGTAGGTCGCTATGGCCTTGTCCATGCAGCAGACTCGAAGGAGGTTAGCTCATTTTTCAAGGCGATCTTCCGTCCCATGTGCAGCTCCTTTTCAAATTCCCCGCTAAATTGCTTGCAAGGCGCTAGATGCTTCATGTCGTTCCCAGCCAAACGGAATTGTATAAAAACTGTCTCTGCCTCGCCGTCAAATAGGCCCTACGACACGTTCTCATTCGCCTCTCCTCGGATACCGCACGACGCTGTTTGAAATGGAAGGACCGACGGACTTGAACGTCGGATGCGGAAGAACGTCTTCCGAATGAAATTTCAATCCGTTCATGGATTAATCGATTATTCCCAATGACTCTGGGGTTTATTTCGGCACCATTCAGCTTACGTGCGGGGTGAAGTGTCTCAGGCTATTCCGGGCCAGTGTACCACGGCGCCTCCGACAACGTGCTGCACATTCATCGAATTCCTTCCACAGTACTACTACATCAGGAAATCCGCGCAAAACGGGTTTCGGCTGACGGCACTTTTGATCTTCAGGCATCTGACGTGCCGTTGATGAGGGCTCACCAGCGCGCACCAGCTCCCAACCAGATGCAAAGTCTACCATGATTTACGCATGAGATTTTGGGACAATGCTCATTCATGGCCACTGCCATACAACATGGGGTCAAGCTGTTGTGGGCTGTGAATTCTATCACCAGTGTATTGCGCAAACTCCCAAACTCCAGGACCCTGTATAGGGTTCGTTATTGAATGTGTCTTTACCATCGCTATCCCTCTTCATCATCTTGTGTCTTCACGATTATCCTACAGTTGCCTGGGCTGGGGCGCCAGGTGCGAGCCGCGAGCCGCGAGCCCATCAACAAGATCAAGATCAAGGAACACGGCAGAAGGTCCGTGCACATCACACCATATCACGTTAGTTGACAACGAACCATTTGATGCGAACACTTCTTCCTTCCACACCACCATGCCCCGCTCGCGCACTCCCTCAAATCTCCCCCAAGACAGTCAAGGACGCGCGCCTGGGAAGGCTCTTCAAGATTGTTCCTGACCCTTCAAGCCCTCAAACTGCTCAAAGCTCGCTCTCGTGCTTGGTGCCTTCCCGGTCGTCCTCCTTGTCTCTTCAAGACTTCAAATCTCTCAAACAGCAAGATCTCCGACTTCAAGCACTCAATCTCAAAGGTCAAAATTTCGGACTTCAAGCCCTCAAGCTGCCAGTCGCACAAGATTCAAGCTGTCCTCACTATGTCATCAATGTCGCGTCGTCAAATTCAAGACTTGCATCTAGTGTTACGAATGTAGCGGTAAGCCTCAGCAAGTTTGGCCTCGGGTGTATGGACCGTATCGTCGGTGTGGGTGGCTTGGAATACTTGGCAGACGAGCGTGCAGATAAGCACAGCGCGGCGGGTTACAATACATGTCCTTTATTTTATCTTTGAATTGAATGTTTTGCATATTCTTGCATTGTATGAAATTAGTATTGTGAATGTATGGGATTGTCGAGGGTATATTGTGGCTGTATGTGCAGCTGGTGCGAAACTGGTGAGCTCGCTCCCGAAATGGCCCATTTTGAGCAGAGCCGATGAGGGCTGATCGCAGTCGACCAGCCGACCCACCAGATGGTATCGGATCATCCGGCTGGTGCCGCTCACCAGCGCTGGTCAGCGCTGTTCAGCTTTCCGCAAAATACCTGATGTAGTACACTGGCACACAAGTCATCCTATTCGTATCTTACACAACATGTCGCCGGATTTTTCAGAGCCCCATTTTGGCAACCATATTCTGCGCCCTCCCAGTGACGTTCTGCCTCTGGCGAGTCCACCCCGCCAATGACGCCGATGCGACGGTGGCCACAGTGACGGAGCCGGGACCTTCCGGCAAGCGAGCGCTCCTGGTGAAGTACTCCTCCGCCATGATTTGGACAGCAGTAACTTTGGTGGTAAGCGGGGTGTAGCCTCCATACGGGCCAATGTTCCACTCCTGGCCCCACGCGTCGTTAATGAAGGTGATGTTGTCGCGGAAATCGAAGCGCTTCTGGTAGAAGATAAGCTCCGAGCGAGGCGCAACATTGACAGTGATGGTCGTGGTCTTGCTCGAGGTCGTCTCGGTGGACTTGAAAGTGCGTGTGCTGTGGTCGACACCGATGGACATGCCCTCGTAGGACGCACCAAGGCTGAAGCCGTTGGTGACTTCGCTGCCCTGGGTGATGGTGAGTCCGGTCGTGTAGGAGTACTCGTACTTCTGCGGTGCATCGGTATCGTTGTTCCAAGCCATCAGCTGGATCCACTGGACTCTCTCGAGGAAGCGGTTGACGACAGCATACATGGCCTCGTCGCCGGCCTTGTAGTAGATCGTCTCCCGACCGGCAAAGGTGCGTGCAGTACCGGTGGGGTTGTATACGCGGTATTCGTATAGATCGCGGGGTGCCACGAGAGATTTGGCGGTGTGAGCGGTATGCTCGACTTTGTCCTCGACTGGAGTATGTTTCACACCGGGGTCGCTAGCGAGGGTATTCTGTGCGGAAGGGTGAGACCGAGTTATATCAGAAGCCACTACTCACTGTGGGCTGAGAAGGCATGTTTTACAAGCACTTGTTGTACGACGGAGGGGACTATCAGTCGCTGAAGTATCGGAGTTCTGCACAGCTGGCTTTATAGAAATCTTGTGTACTGCCGCCTCTTCCGCCGCGCAAGACTATTAATGGACTTCTAACTTGGCTTTAACCATACTTTGGCGTACGATCTCTTCGGCCTTCGTCGGCTGAACTGTGGCGTCGTTAACTCATCCCCTCGTCGAACCAAGCCTTCTTTAATTGTGTCTGTCTAAGGTTGACAGAGACGTCATTAGTGCACATATTTAAATTCTTATTTTCTCCCACTCTCTGTCCGCCGGCTCTCGTATGTTTCCGATTCAATTCTGGGGTCTGGAGGGATCGATCCAAGGATTTGGACCCTCAAGGTTATTTTCGACCTATCCCACCAAGCGCTCAATTTCCGTACGACCAAGGAAAGGCATCTCGAGCATTTCACTCCACCAGCAAGTCCTCCCATTATATTATTGTGCTTACATTAATCGTACGCTGATGCTATGGATCACACTTGTACCTGTTTAGAATCACCTCAATCTGGAGTTTTTTCAACCATGTTCCTCGAGCACCCTAAATTGAGCGCTAGTCATCACGAGCTCTGCCCCTCCACAAAAAAACCCCATCCATCTTCTCTGCTCAAGCCGTGGGTAATGCGGTGCTAATGAAGACTCGGCTCCCAAATTCCCAATGTGGTCCCTCAATCGAAGTGGCGGGCCTCAAAGCGGCCCACCGTGCTCTTGTATGTATAAAACTGGCCCAGTCTGGCTTCGGTATAAAATTAGATGCGCCTGTCCGTCCGGCCTTTTCAGTCTCCGGAAACTGTTAAAAGCAGGTTCAACAAGATTTTAGGAGTTTCCGGAGATTTGGAAAGGCCGGACGGACAGCGAAGCAAATTGTCTCGGTCGTTATGAAGTCCGGAAAAGTGAGAGGAGGAAGGACTTTATGGACTTGCGGCTCCAAAACTTCGAGGCGTGCCGCTCCCGCATATCACTTCTCAGTCAGATATGTTCTGAAGACTTCGTGATCTCCCTGACCAGCTAACTTACCATTGCTGGCGCATAAATTACCGACAGGACTCAAAGACCTGTTATACGGCTAAAGTGGATTGTCATCTGACATCCTCCTCGTCTTAAGACGTCGCTCTTGACACTTCAAATTTTGTTCTGAGAACGCAACCTCAAGTTCAATTCAGGATTTCCAGAACTATCGAAGAACGGTGTACATGCTCATGCTAGAGTCATGCAAAAGTCGATCGACAAGAATAACTGAGCCTCGACCTGAACCTCAAAAGGACAAACCACCCACTTACGCCACTGCGAAAATATTTATTGTATTCACGAGACCTTCGTATCACATTGCACACCTGTACGTATCTTCCTAATGCATACTCTTGTTTTCCATCCGCCATTCCATTACTCTTCATTCTTGAAGTTACCGAGCTGATCATTTGAGAACCTAAACTACCTAAACAGACACTATAACAATGGTTTCTTACGTTGTTTGGAAGGTTGGAGAAGCGCAATGCCGCACTTTGATGGTTTGGCGCGCAACGCCACACACACAATCGAGATGCTGATTATCGCGAAGGAAAAACACAATCGCTGTTTGGAGAGGGAAGAGCTGTCCTAGTCGAAACCATGATTTTTTTGGAGAAATTCTATTATGTAGCTAAATCAAAAAAAACCGGCACTTCATCCTCTGCGGATTTTCAATGTGATTTGAACACGCCTACTCCCGAGGAAATCTGATCAAAACCGAGCCCGTGGCGGCTGTTCTAGCCAAAGCTGCTGAAAACAGAAAAAAAATGAGCCGCGCCTTACGTTCCGCAAATTGCTGTAAAGTCCGAGTAAAGTCGCGTAATGGGCACGGCACACCCATGTGACCGAATCAGAGCTCAATTCGAACTCTGTCAGACGCGTACACCGCCGTTTGTAAAAAATGTGTCAGGGACGTTTCTGTCGCAATGTTACGAAACAACCGTCAGATCATCACATAATGCCGTCCGAAACCTTTTTAAAATAAAGATGATCATATCCCACAAGGCTTGTGCAAGGTCCCATTCTGAAAACATTTTCCCAGAACCTTCAATCAGGATTTCGTCGGACATTAGGGAGACCATTATGAGACTAATTTTCCAGCATTGATGTAATAGCGCAAAAATCATTTTGTATTGGCACGCAGGCTGGATGTATACATACTGATACTAACTGACATCTCAACTATGTACTTGGCGTCCTGACGCGATACAATAATGGTTGCCGAGCCCACCTCGCCGTCATGCCGATCAACGTAACCCTGCCGCATGGATGCGTGTCGAGCGTGAACATGCCGTGCGTCGCAGAGGCAGAGAAAATGTATGTGCCTATGGAGATGACACAGGTGCTCAAGTGTGGTGCGGAGGTTCTCTGTGCATGCAACAAGGAGAGATCAGCCAAAGTAAACATAAACTAAGGGGGGGGGAGGGGAAGGGACTCACAGTCCACGGGAACATCCCGCTGCCTCTGCTGATGTCGTCCCCATCGTCGTGGTCCGACAGCGCATCCGCAACCTCTCCTTGCGCTTGAGAGACCAATATCAATTGTCAGCCTCGGAGTGACGACTTGCGGTACAGTCAATGGGCCGGCGACCCGGACAGTGAGGTTTGAGGGGAAATTGAAGCCTTGGAAGTTCGAGACCAGTGATGTCCCAAATTGAGTCAGTTTTGAAGTGGATGTGGTTTGAGCTCAACCCAAGCAGATTGTAAGATGGATTGAAGAGATGGAGAGCTTGGAGGGACGCAGAGGAGTCACCATGACCGAGGACATGGATCACTGTCTTGCAGGGTTTGATCAGCCTGAGAGTAACACTTGTTCAGCCAAGATCAGTCGCGCCGACAATGGGAGCTGAGTTGGCTTGCAAGCGACGCAGCAGCGAAAGGGGGGGAGTAGAGAGAGACGACGGACACATGTGTGGGTGCACCAACATTGTACTTGTTTGTGGTGATGCGCACGGACGGTCGATCACAAATTCACAACGGACCACATGTAAGTACATGAATAAGTAAACGGGCTGTCTCCAAGACAAAGACCAACCGTGAGCATTGTGTATGGACCATATAACTTACATGCATTGTCACTTGTGTACACTGTAATATGAGCACTTGATTAAATACCCACGTCACTGCTGGAAATACTTGGTGAATATTTCCAACAATGTCTCCTGGAGCTTTCGGCAATGTGCTCACAACCTTGTCCTGGCGTTGGCAAGATGTTTTGTGTCGGACGTTCTCAAAACCTCTCATACGGCATATTTTGGACATCCTGAGAAATGTTTTCGTCATATCTATTCTTGACGTTTGATGAACAAAGTGCTCGATTGGCGGTGATAGACATACCACAATAAGGACGCGTCGCGTGCACATGCACATCACATTTCCAAGATCTCAGTTGTCATGCCTATAAACCAAAACCTTGTCTCCTGGCGAAAACGAGAACCTAGCGCGCCACTGTCGAAAAGGCAGGCAAGTATTTGAGTAATTTCTGAGCCTTGTAATAGAATGAAGTAAACTCAGACGGGCACTTCAAGGAGTGAACGACTGTATTAAATACCTCATAGAGTGAAGTGAACTAATATAGATACGAGTAAGAAGAATAAATAAAGAGAAGGAAACTCGTACCTCAGACGGGCACTTCAAGGAGTGAACGACTGAGGTAAGAGTCGTAGCGACAAGTCTTATATAGGTAAGTAGGGGGTGATCGGCAGTGAGGATCGTGGTGAAACAAAGTGAAATATGGTATGTAGGGAGAATAACGGTGTCAACGGGCGCGGTAGCGCCCCAGCTATATGGCCAGCTGAGCCTGTACTTCAACACCTTGATTGAGGTAACGGTGATCCTTTTGATTCTCGTACGGATTGCAGGAATGCAACACGGGTGAATTAGAAGTATCGAAATCAGTCCAAAAATCAACTCGGGAAGTGGAACGCGAAACGTAGCAGCTTGAAATGCGGATGATAGGCAGCCTCAGCCCTCATTTTATCCTAGTCTTATCCATGAGATTGATTCCGTGCCACAACAAGGCTTCGGCCAACCGCACGTAACAGTTCTTGGGATTGTCTCGTCTCTGAAAACCATGGGCAAAGTTCATGCGAATTAATTATTCAAAGTGCCACTCGTTCATTGGCGACATTTGAGTTCAAAAAAGCATCCCCGTGCGGTAATACAAGTAGCAAGTATTTTCCCGTCTGAGGTTCGCAGTTATCCCGGATCTGGACTACGCCTGCTGGATTGTTTCAACTTCAGGTTGGATCAGTGGAGTATACGAACATATGAGTGCCATCTAGCACGGTTTGGAGTATGAGATCTTTTTTCGCAATTTATTCGTACTTGTATTGTGAACTCAACACTTTCCTAGTACTTTCAGGTTTGAAGTCAATACTTTGAGGCTACTTTCCATTGCACAGATCTAACTTTTGGCCAAGACTGAGATTCACACTTACATGTTCGGTGTCCCAAAGAGGTAATCAGTGGTTGGTAGTCTGAACTTTCAACTTTAAGAGAGATTTCTCAGATCTGTGGTAATAGGCAAGTATTGGGTCCCCAAACACTTGGAAAATGAACCTCTGATGTTCTGGCCCTGGGAAACAATCGTTTGGGAAGTGCATCCAAATTAAAATGCATGTAATATTATATCCCCTTTGAAATCAGCATTGAAAGAATAAGTGAATGAGGGGCTGTTCTGAAAATCCCTCAGGGATTTATCACTGGTTTGTTCAACCCGCGAAACCAATGATAATAGCTATGTGCACATAGATTGACTGGTCACCCACCAGGGCAGTAAAGAGAAGAAATGTAAGCCATTGGGCATCAAGGTGGATCATCCTAATAGGTGGCCTATATATGGCCCATTTTCCTTTGGCGTACTCTTTCTGATAGCAGTAGAATGGCTTGAGAAACAAAGTTAGAGCTTCGGGAGTGACGGGCCGACATCACGTGCACTTCAAACTCTGACATCACTTCCAAGTTTGAAGTACAATATTAAACATCTACAATGTTACACATTTGCCAAAAAAATACTGGTAGTTTGACATTCATACTGCACCCCAAAAGTGTGATTTTTTTGCGATAAATAATGTCATATTGGAGCGCAATGCAACCACAAAACTCCTAGGCTTGTTAACATATCTACAGGTCCAGAGATCGGTAAAACTTCAGTTAATTTTTGGACAGTATATCGCCCATAGAACCACAAGGGACTCTCACACAGGTCCCATCTGATTTCCCTATTGACGACGCAGAGATGGCGGTGCTGGTTCCGAAGTCCCAGCATGTCGCAGAACGGGTTAAGATACAGTTGAAGTGGAAGAGTTCATGCGATCTGCTGCCGCTGAGGCGGTTCTATTGCCCCTCCGTGCTGGGTTTGCATGATTTGTGGCATGTCGCGACCATTGAAAGCGGGATGGGTCTTGATGTCACTGCAAGACCTGTAATACTACGCGCGCGATTGTTCTTCCCAAGGGTACAGAGTCAGTACACGAGGTCACTCATCTGCTCCTCTGGATATTCGACAGCAAGTCAATCGGGGAGGTCAGGTCGGCGGTCCCTCATACGACTCTTGCGACGCTATAGGTGAAGATCGAGGCTATGGAGAAGAAATTCGAGAGTCGGTTTGCAGACCTCGAGGAACTTTTAATGTGCGTACTCGATTCACACTGATACAGCATAAGAGGTCACGAGTTGGATGATTTTGCTCAGAACTCCATTTAAAATGCATTGTTCATCATGTTTTCTTGCGGGAAAAACGGTTTAGAATTTCACCTGTCGCGACTCAAACCCAGGGTTGTTCTGCTGCCGGCAAAATCGGCCTGCATACAATGCAACTTGGCAAGCGAGAGGGGATTTGGAAGCAGGTGGCTTCCGCTCGAGGAAAATAGATTTCCAGGGAGTTTACGAGATTGCTTGAGGTGGACATTAATGAGAGGTCGATTCTGTTATTCACCTCCCATACAATTATGTTGAGGATATACCGACCCTATCAGCTGCGTCCAGTAGAATCTGCGAATGCTTGAACTGAAACCCTCTCAATCGTTGCGAGAAGAAATTTGCTCGTTCTGTGGCGATGAGGTCCCAACAGATGCCGCGGTAAGAAGGCCGAGTATTTCTGTACAGATAGATTTTTAAAGAAGTCAGAATAATTCAATTCCACTGTCGACGAGTTATGCCACTAAACGTCGACGTGTAACGTGTGATGAGCCGCCACCTCTGCCTGCTGAAGAGAAGAGATTTTAGAAATAGCTCGTCTTCTCTAGCCTCCGTCGGGCTTCCGTTGCGGATAAGGATTGATCCTATGTAGATAGAAGTCCCTATAAAGTCCCAGCTGATCGCCAGTTCTCAGCCAGCATGTCCGAGCCTCAAGACGACCCCCAATATGTGCTCGATCCGGCGGAGCTTGCATTTATGAAGACACAGACCGGAATTCAACATGACGATGCGTTGAAAACCCATGTTCTAGCTATCCAGAAGAAGGCGTACGAGGTCTGCGAGGAAGCTGAATTCGAAATTCCGCGAAAACTATAGCTCAAACGCAGGTGTACCCATACCCGTGCATTCGGCTCTTTGGATTTGTTAGGTTCGTCATGGAATCTACATCACAACGGAGTGTTGCTATATTGTTCTCAGACTCAAGATCAACCAGAATCGAGCCGCGTATGAGCATGTCCTCAGTCTTGGGCGCAATATTCCAGACGCTCTCCTTCTGGATATAGGGTGCTGTGGTGCGTATTTATTGTAGTTATCTTCACGCGATAACCCAGTTTTCAAGTCGGGAACGATCTGAGGAAGATTGCGAGTGAGGGATTTCCGGTCCAAAATATCGTAGGTTCTGATTTACACCAAGGTTTGCCTATTTATTCCTCCTGATCTGTGCTTCGGATTTGAATGTGGTTTCAGAGTTTTGGGATCTGGGCCACGAGCTCTTCCGATCCACCTCCGCTTCGTTCCCTGCGACTTTCCTTGCGGGGGACGCCTTTGATCCCGAATTTCTATCTGTCCCTCCCGAAAGAACGCAGCCCACAAGTTCCAATCTGGGAACCGTCAAGTCACTCAACGACCTTCATGGCCGTTTTTCTGCGATTCATTGTGCATCCCTCTTTCCTCACTTCGATGAAGAGAAACAGCTCGAGCTGGCGCGCAAGCTCGGCGGGCTGTTATCCTCTCGCGCTGGATCTATGATCTTTGGGTCGCACGGCGCGCAGCTGACGAAAGGGTACAGTTCGGCATGGGGCGAAAAGCGGATATTTTACCATTCCCCGGAAAGCTGGCGCGAGATGTGGGATGGGGTGGCCTTTGAGCGGGGGAGTGTCGAGGTGCAGACGGAGCTGAAGAATCTGGGCAAGGTTCTGAATTCGACTAGCGATATTCATGTGATGTTCTGGTCCGTACGGAGAATGTGAAGAGTGCGGCTCGTTATATAATGTCACAAGGAGCGTAGCATCCTCTTGGAGCACAAAATCTCGGCCATAAAATCAATAAATAAGATTCCTGATTGAAATTGGGTGTTTGGTGGGAATTCGAGTATAACTCTCCGATGTGGGCAGCTATCAACAAGATAAAATTATAGATAAATACTACATCCTGTTATAAAGGTCGCGACATCGAGCTTTTATCCATAAATCGAAGGGTCGTCGTCACCGTCGCTGTCGAAGAGTGTCACACGTGTGATCAGCGAAGGATGAAGCAAGTACTGTACTATTTCAACCATAAGTTCAGCCTATGTGACGTGTGACCACTTAAGTTCACTGTCTGCTAAGTTCAAATGGGCTTGGGAGGTGTGACATTTTTGTTCTTGGTTCAACTTTTTTTGGGTTCTATTTCTGAAACACAGACTGACACGACAACTGTCCTTACACCTTTTCTTGGTTCACCATTTTTTGGCTCAGAAACATGAATCATTTGCCACACCTTGCTAAAATCTATCTGGAGAGTCAAGAAAAAAGAATGAATTTCAACACCCCGCAGGACCCCAAATGTCACTTGGTTCAACCTGCCTGGTGACCTGTGACAGAAATGAAATAGGTTCAGTTCACTGAGCTGGTGACATGTGACCTGAACTTACGGTTGAAATAGTACAGTACACACAGATACATCTTGATCGTCATAGTGCTGGCAAGGTTTGGTTTGGTTCAGGCAATCACCGAACCTTGAACCTGAACCGGCATTCAGGTTCGGTTTAGCGTTCGAACCCGTTCGAACCCGTTCGAACCCGAAGCAATTTCCCACGCCTTGGTAAGTGGACTTCAAGGGGGGAAAATTCTTAGACCATCCAAACTTACCATACGAGGTTTACAGCCTTGACTCCAGGTGGGGGTTAGAACGCAACTGTGAGTGTGTGATACAGTTTCGTTCAAATTGGCGGCATGACATAAGGACTCCTATCACAACTTCCGAGTCAGAAACTGCGACTCTCTCCTCAGTTAAAATGTTCTCGATAGTTATGAAGAAGACATCAATCCGTGAGCTTTTGATGCATTTTCAAACGAAAATCCACTCGCAATTTCAGGTAAAATGATTTGAATAAGGCCTCTAGGTTCAATTTTAGGTTCGGCGTTCGAACGCGGGTCTTGTTGAATCTTGAACCTGAACACGGCGTTCAGTTCAGGTTCGAACCGATTTTTGAATCGGACCTTGCCACCACTAGATCGTCATCTGTGTATCAGTTCTGTTACAGAGACTAAGAAGCGAGGGCTTATAGTTTACAAGGTATTTCTCCATCCATCGCACCGCCATTTTATATTCCAAATTGATTTCCCTCCGCCAGCTATCCTGTGCTAAACTGCGCCGAGTCGTGTCCAATTGGAGGATTCTGATAGACCTCCATATATACTGTAACATGTTACTCACTTTGTGCTTTCGTTCACAATATTAGCCGTGCCGTACAGATTTGTTTCGTTCCCTAGTACACCACAACCTCACCGCCAAGCAACTCTAGATCATCAAATTCTACATAAAGTCCATACATAACAGTTAGGCATACAAAGCTAGCCAGCCAACCGACTAGGTGCAACGTTTCGCACATAAAAGTTCAAGTCAAGCGCTAGGTATTCGAGCAGGAAGTATACCTTGCGAGTCGACGGACTGTGTGGCGGGTCACAGTGGCGATGCGACAACGGGAGGGAAAGAAGGAAAGGCATGTATGTATGGGGCTCGCTTTGCGCACCTATGTGTCTCTGTGTGGCGCATTGTGCGTGTCGTGGGCAGTTTGCTTGCTCCCATAAGTTCGGGATGGGATTGGGATATTATTTATGCGCGACTTGGAGTGTATGCGTGGGTCCGCGGATACGCATAGGCCCCTGACGCACGCGCGTTTGTGTTCGTAAGATGTGAGATGTGAGGGCGCGGCGAGGTGTGCGCAGGCGGGTTGTGAACTGACTTCAACCGAGTAGCGTAGGGTCAGTCAGGTACGTCCTTTTTGTAGGCGGGACTTGATTGGGTGAATGAGTGGGAGCCGAGGAGCACAAGTCGAGCGTAGAGAGCGCACGAGTCCGAATCAGGCATGTCAAGGGTGAGGTTGGGCGGGAAAAACGAATGGAGGGGAGGGAACGGTCAGGGGTGGAATCAGTCGGAATCAAAACGGGCCGGGACACGCACCCCTTCGAGCTTCAAGTCGGGCAAGATACGACAATTCCCCGCCACCTCCAACCGTCCTCGCAAGTGAATTCCGCTCAGCAGGACGATTGCGGTCCGCGATTCGGGACAATCGGGCGGATGCAGATACGGATGTGTATAGACATGGTGGTGAGTTGTGCCGGGTTGTCTAACCAACCAGTGTAGTGTAGGCTCGAGTCGGCGAGTCGGGAGCGCAGAGAGAGAGGAGTATGAGTATGCCGGTGAGTCAAGTCAGCGCGGCAGAGGAAAGTGGCGGAACCGACACAGAGATGGCGGGCGACGTCGTGAGTTGGGGTGGTTGGGCAATACGTCTCCGCACGCACCAAGTAGATATGCTGACCATGCAGCGAGCGGCTGGGTAAGTCACCCGTTGCTTGCGTGTAAGCCGTGACTTGTAGATGTCCGGCGAGGCGAGTTGCTAATATGATTTTTTTTTGAATTGGTGGCGCGGCGCAAATTGCGCAGGGTGTAGCGCGTCGTGCGTAGACTTGAGCGTAAAAGCCGAGGGGACTAGCCAGGTGAGAGCGGGCGCAGTGCGTCTAAGGCGAGACAGCGTGGAGTCGCAGGGGTGCGGATACCAAGCGGATATAGGTACGCCTGGGCGGAGAGGCGATGGCGTGCGCAGGCAGGCGAGATTCAGCTGAGCAGTGTAGCGTAGGGTTGGATCGAGGTAGAGGGACATTATGGACGTGTGGAGTCGCAGTGCCGAGGTCGGAAGGCGCGCATTGCGGGAACTTACGATGAGAGTCAAAATGAAGAAGTGGTGAGAATGACACACCTGGTAGAGGGCCTGCGATCCCGCTGTACGTGCACACTGCTGACCTCGCTGGCAAGACGATTTTTCGCCGACTTGCAGCCGACATCGCGGAGGCGAGATGGCGAGGAATCCAGACACGGGACGTTACGGGCGTAAGCAGGCGAACGTACTAGGGAAAAAAGGCATGGCACCACATAGCTTACCAACTGCGACTTGCTTGCTTGCAGGCATGCGGTGCGAGCGCCGAGTCGGTGCAGATGGCCGTTGCGTATGTGAGTGGCGCGCAGGTTGGTCGCTGAGCCGAATAGTGTAGCCTAGTGCAGCGCAGGCTTGAGCTGGATATGACGCACAAAAAAGACACAAGGCACGCATGGATCTCATGATCTCAATCTGGACATGGTTCTACACAAGTTTTACAACAAATTCAAAGGATAAATTGGCTCGCACCGGCTCGGGCGTAATCCTGTAGCTGTGCCCACTCGATCGAGGCGGCATACATATAGCAGTCGTTTTGGTCGTCCGTTATCACCCGCCAGGCCACCTCTTGTCCTCTCCGCTGAATCAACTGTGCTTCTCGTGGGTTAGCATTAGCCCACTCAATTTTTTCTATCAGATCTGAAAGATCTGGGCGAACAGGGACGAAGTGCTCAAATGGTCTTATCCAGTCGTTGAAATACTCCTCGAATATGGTGGACTGAGGTAAATTGGTGAGTAATACAATCATGTATTTCAAACCAGTCTCTTGCCTTGAACACGAGCGACCCAGTACGCAGAAGACCAATAAATCGTCCGGAGAACGTGGCGCCGTCGACGTCCAGGACATATTTGTATTTATACGAATCTTCTCACAGCTCCATTTGGCCAGTGATGTTGTACTCCGCCTCAACTTTTGCGCGATCACACGACGCCTCGTGGTCATTGCGGCAATACACATCGCTGACGCTCGTAATCCGCACGTCCATGAGCTCGGGGTTGGCCCATCCAATATGCATCAATCGATATCGAGGGAAACAATGGTAGTTTTCGCCAATGATTAATCCACCGCTGCCCATGCCGCGCCAGTCTGCAGAAACAAGTTCGTCAGCGTCAGCGCGGAAATAAGAAATATAATTCACAAAGCAGCGACTTCTTCTGGGTCCATGTATAATTGTCCGGAAAAGCGAATTGCCCTGACCAAAAGGTGCGGTCGTAATAATACTGCAAGCCGTCAGAAAGCACAAAAAAAGAGGGATGAAAATAAACGCACAGAAGTTGGGTATAAAATATCCGCAAAGCAAGGCGAGATGGTGGCCATGCTGAACGTGGGATATAGGTCCGTTGTAAATGCGGGTTTGGCAGCGTCGATCAGAACTAGACTCATGACACACTGTTGAAGTATCATATCATGGAACTGAAACCACCTACAACCACTGAAATTGTTTGCGCTATCTTTGAATCCATTTGCATCCAAGGCTACCTCGCATCCACTTTTGTGGGCAAAGAAATTCTGGGCGATGCCTGAACTCGAATAAAGAGTCGGAATCATTCACGAAATACGCGCTTTGTCGGGCTCCTGCTTCCCGGAAGTTGAATGCAATACGGGGCCCGTCCTTGCCATTCAGAAAGAATGTTATATTAGGTAACCACCTAGAAAACTAAGGGAAACTTGTATCAGTGGAAACACAAATGACAAGCTGAAGCGCACCATCCCAATCATGTCCTTGAGATAACCGCCATACAGTGACCTCGCCATCTTGAACCACTACAGTCGCTATCTCCGCTTCCTTAATTTCGAGCTACACCCAGCGCTTCAGCAAAGACGCGTCAACTGGATAACGAACACGCACCGCTCTCTGCGCGCGATCTATCATGTCCTGGAAGAAGGTAGCATTTTCGGCGGCAAGTTGGTAAAAGCCTTTGAAGTCGCGATGAACTCTGTCGTATTCGTCGATTAGGCAGCGCTTCTGCTTTGCAAAGTGATAGAAATCGGGGTAATAGGGAGGCGGCGCACGCCCCGCAAGGGGGAATCAACTTTAAAAAAACGTATATCCACTCCGAAAGTTTTTTTAAGCAAAATTTAGGACCCCCCCCCCCCCCCCTCCCCCCCTTTATAAGGAAATTATTTCCCACCCCTGTCCCGGCCCGATCTAGCGGGCTGGCTCGGCTGCAGCAGGACAATTGAAACTTGCGGGCAGCTGTGCCACTCAAGTCTGCTCCTTAATTTTTACAAGCCTGAGTCATCCCTTGGGAAGCAACCATAATGCTGGGACCCTCACAATCATATCTCCAGATATTTCCAAGCAAAAAGGGAGCTAAACAAGCACCCAGCGTTATGTCTGGGCTCTCCTTAGTTTTCCTCTGTCTGCTAGTTAGTCACACAATTCAATGGTGTATGGGTGGTAGCAATTTTCGGACATGGCAGGCTATAGACAGCGCACCTGGCACTGTGAGTGTCTATCCGACGGATTTGGCTCGGGTGATTGACACTGATTGTGATCGAGACAGCCCAATCGGGAAGTTCCCATCAATCTTAGCCGTTTTGTTGTGCTGGTGGGCTCAACACTCCTTCTGAACCCCTGTAGAGTGTCAGATCATGTTGAAAGGCATTTGTAAACATATTTGAACTCTTTTTGAAATACATGACAAAAGTTTTTTTAAGTCCTCCAGAGGACCCCCCCCCCCCCCACCCTATATATAAATATTTATTTTTGATTCCCCCTTGACGCCCCGTGTGCAGGGTATAGCGAGCCGACGCCTGCTCAACCGTGCTGGACTGTTTCGCAAATAATGTTTCGACAGCGGTGCGCGCAATGAACGCTGGGTCAGTTAGGTCCGTAAATGGCACTGGCAGCAATGTGGTCGAATGGCGTGTCAGGAGTACAGTGAGTAATACGGTGGCACTGAGGACACCGACGATCGCTGCAATGACTGCTCCATATCGACTCCATTTCCGCAGCCTTCCCCAGTCCCGCGACCCGCGATGCTTCCCAGATTCCGGTTCAAGTTGGGGGTGGTCAATGTCCGAATCATATGGAACCCGACGGAGTAGAAGGGCGACTTCAGAGTCATCAGGAGGCAGGACCACCGAGGGCTTCCAGTAGCTTCGAAATTTTAGGAGGTAATTCATGGACCTGGAAGAAAGTGTGCCAAGTGGAAATCATGGTATTCAAGTACTTCTGTGATCTCTCATGCCGGCGAATTCCACGAGAGATGGGAACGTCTTTCGCGCGCCGTCAACAGTACTTGCGACGGTGATGGTAATTGCCTGGGAATGGCATTCGCTGAGTCTGAAATCTACGCTGATAATCCTTGATGATCTGAGTATTTCATTTGAAATAACAGGGGATGTATCAGATCATGCAGCGAATTCACACACACTACACACACACTACAGATGTGGCACACACTGTTCAATAGGGATCGTCACCGTACCCGTCCAGGATGGTGGGACGGACCGTCCCGTCCCGTCCCGTCCCTAGGCTGCTAGTCTTGTGCTAGTCTTCCCAGCATGCCGTCCCGTTGCCAGACGGCAGCAAGGACGGCTGTCCCGTCCACCGGAAGACGGAGGATGGACGGAATGATTCTGGTTGTAAATTTTTACTCGGAATGAATCTGCCCCTGCGGCTGACTCGCCCCAGGGAAAACTCTGTGCAAATCGCGGAAATCACCACTCTCTTCGTCAATGCATCCTGCCCTTGGCTTCATTCCGATCTGTGAACGGAAACGCCCGGAACAAGGCGTGGCAAGGCGAGCAAGCACGACAAATTGACAGGTAACATTTTATGTTACATATATACTTACGTCCTGCCCACGACGTTTGCAACGGTTGTTGCTGATTCGGCTCAAAAGGTAATATCAACTTCCTAATTTTTTGCGTTGAATCTCAGGCGAGGCGAGGATATTGCCAGGAAAAAAGGCCAACACAGAGAGTAAACCCTTCTTGTATTCATTCCGTACGTACACTCTACTATTTCCTTCTATTTCTCGTACTTATTGTGTACCCACCATCTTAAAATCTGGTAGTACGTGTTTTACCGAGTTCCGTCCAAGAGTATATACAAGATTAGTGTGAGTGAGACTCGTCGAGTCGCACTGATGGCGTTTGAGTCGCACTTTTGTCCATCAGAAAGTGTGACTGGTTACCCGAGTGCGAGTGGTTACCCGACGGCTTTGATGGGAACGAGGTCGGCGCACACTGCCGACGTTTCGGCTATGGCCAAATTTACGGGATAATTCTATTTAGCAGCCCCCTTTTTTGGCAGCCCTGTAAAATCAAGGGGCTGCCAAATAAATTCCAATAGCCCCCAGACCTCGATTAGATTACCGGGCCGCGCGCCTGTATCAGTATTTAGACAACGCAGGGACATGATAGTGTTTGTGTAAGCCTGCCTGCCAAGTTCTCCAAAGAAAATTTAAGGCCACAATGGCACAAAGTATTAGGAAGGCAAGGGATTCATTTTTATGTATAGAACAGATTCCCATATTCAGATTTCACTCATTTAGCAGCCTACCAGAAATTTGGAACGAACTTTCCACTACCATCAACCACACACCAGCCAACAAAGGTCACGGAATACTAAATTCAATGCTACAATGGCACGAAGTATTAGGAAGCCAAGGGCTTCTTTTGCATGGATAGAACGGATCTCTGTCCTCAGATTTCACTCATTTAACAGCCCACTAGTAAATTGGAATGAACTTTCCACCACCATCAACCCCACACCAGCCAACAAAGGTCGCGGAATACTAAATTCAAGGGCACAATGGCACGAAGTATTAGGAAGCCAAAGGCTTCGTTTTTATGTGTAGAATCATTTGCCATAGTTCAATATCCTTCATTTAACAGCCTACAAGGGCCGGGGGCTGATGAAAATCACTACACACCAATCACAATCAGACAAACTCCCAAAAAAATCCAACATGCTGCCATTGTGTAAAATGGCCGGTCGGCACAGTGTGCTGCAATAAGGCAACAATAAAATCGATAAATTCATATCAGTACCATCCAGGGAACATAATGGGACTCAGAAAGACCCTGGCATGGGATAGTGTGGTTGATATTCATGCAATATGGTCAGCTATTAATGAAATGTGGCAAGATGGCGTGTCGCTGATGCTGAATTGGGGCTGAGATACGGATCGATATCATGACCATCGGTGATGAGCGAGGATTTATTGCGCATCAGTGCATCAGTCGCACTGCTGATGCATTCGCCATCAGTCGCACCCTGTAGCGGGGTTGAGTCCCATTAATGGGAGCGAGTCGCACTTTCTAAGTGCTAGAGTGGGACTGGATGAGTCCCACTCCCACTAAAATTGTTGTTACTCTCCGTCCAACCACTGTCAGACAGTGTAAGAGTAATATACCCTTAACTCACAAAGCCACTGGCGGCCACCGCTGGCCACCAGTGGTTGGCGGTGGCCATTGGTGGCCATTGGTAGATGGTGATTGGTGATGTGCTCCAGTACTTCGTATTGATCCGCCAATCACCAGGGGCATCCACTGAACTCTAGTGGATTCAACTGAGAATCATTTTCATTTGATTGATCATAATTCAGATATAAGACTCCTTCAGCTATCGAATCCAAATGGATATGTTTAATGGAAACCAGGAAGAAAGTTCGCAAGAGTGATGCAAGTGCACATTTATGTCATGCAAGTTCCATAAAAATTGAGGAGACATGTCTCAACCTTGTTCAAACCTAGAATATATCTCAATAACTTTGCTGAGTTCGACCAATTGGCAGAAGCTATCTATACTCAGATCGGCAAACCTACTCTATCTCTTGAAACTGTTTGGGACATATTTCAGAAGATTTTGCTGCCAATGGCAGATTTAATTGAGTTGTAGTCTAAATACATGGTCTGCTATTGTCTACAAAATACGACAATCAGTGCCTCATGTGCGCCCTGCGAGATTGAGCAATCTGAATTACTAAATAAGTGCTTTCATGTTCAGAGCGAGCCAATATTACTTACCTTTCTACAACATGGCATCTAGCTAGGCAGGCTTCAGTACTACTGCACTGTGGGGAAGGAACCTGGAGGGCGGCAGAGACGGGTATATCTTGGCAGATTCACAGAGTTACAGCCCGATCATGACATGCATGACAGTTGACAGAAATTGAACCCCAAAAAATCTGTCTACTGTATACGGGGGAGGTTTAAAGGGTAACCGGTATTGGAACCTATATGCTATGTGAGTACACTAACCTCACGGCGGCCCACATAGTGGTAAGCGAGTGAGGGTAGTTAACGTGGTTCGTCACGGTATATCAACACACGTGACAACCGGTCACATACATATCCAGTCTAATTGTCTGTAGTCCATGCTGCATAGGGCCTCGTCCAATACACCCCCTCAGTGTGGACTGCAGATTCACCCCCTCAAGCCAGAACACCCCCTGGACGAATACCGAGTCCCTCACGATGACGGGCAAAGTCGGCAAAAGGCAGGGATTTGGTGAGAGTGTCTGCGATGTTGTCGTGAGATGTGACACATGGGAGTGTGATCTTCAGCTTCTCGACGCAGTCACGGATGTGGTGGTAACGGTTGTCAATGTGCTTTGCACGCAAGTGGAACAATTGGTCGCCTGCAAGGATTATAGCCGCATTGTTGTCACAGAAGATACGCGTAGGGCCGTCAACAGTAACACCAATCCCGCGGAGGAGCATACGCAACCAGCAGGCCTCCTTCGCTGCCTCCGATGCCGCAATATACTCCGCCTCGGTTGAAGAAAGAGTCACGACCTTCTGTTTTCGCGATGCCCATGAGATAGACCCAGAGCCCAGGTTGAAACTGTAGCCCATGATAGACTTCCGCCAGTCCTTGTCATTTGCAAAATCTGCATCACCATGGCCGAGTAGTCTGATGGTGCTTGTGCCACCGAGAACGAGAACGAAGGTGCAGGTGAGCTTAAGATAGCGTATGACGTGGATGGCTGCCAACCAGTGGACGTGCCAGTAGCAATCAAGGAAACTCGCGAGGACGTTGACAGCGAATGAGATGTCCGAGCAGGTCCCAATGGCTACATACATGAGGGATCCAACAAGCGACCGGTAGGGGATCACAGCGAGGCAGTCTGCTTCCTTGCGAGATAGCACATCCGTTGGTTGTCGCAAGTCGATTTTGGTCTCCATGGGCGTGGTCACGGTGTAGGCGTCCAACTGGCCAAACTGTGCGATGATGCGGTCAATTAGCGCGGTCTGGGAGAGGGATATTGTGCCGCGTTCGGGGTCGCGGACTACGCTGATGCCAAGGCAATACTGGACTTTGCCCAAGTCGGATATCGCCCAGCGGGAGCACAGCTGCGTCTTGAAAATGTCATTAGCGGCCGGGGTGCTCGAGGCGCAGATCATGTCGTCAACATGAACGGCCACGACTGTTGTTTCACCACCGGGGCCACGACGGACGTAGACGCACCACTCGCAGAGTAGACGCCGGAAACCCCAGCCTAGCATCGCCTCGTGCACAGCAACCGGGTGGTTTAAGATTAAACCACCACGTTGCCAACGTTGGAGGTGGTTTAAATATGAGGTATGGTTTAAACCAAACGCTTGAACCAGAGTTAATGACGGTTTATGTAAGGGCAACCTCAGCTCGGCGCGGGAGCGCGGGAACTAGCGGGAGAATCCGAAGTAAACTCAATTCATGGTACTAAATACAGAGTTCTAGAATACGCACCTAGCGGGAGAATCCGAAGAGAAGAAAGGATGAGGATTCCCACGCTAGGCGAGGTTTTTTATAGGTATTAGCCAGTAGCACGTGTCCGAAGTGATTGGAAGTGATCCCGAGCTTGGTCGCATAGCACGTTCCAGTGCGAGCGACCGGACGAAGGGGAACGAGGGGGAACGGAGTCCGGTGGGACAGGGGACGACGTTCCGGGTGAGGGCGTAGCCGGAGGTTCCGGACGGAAGGCTGGACGAGCGGGCGAGGCCGGACGGACGGGCGAGGCCGGACGCGGAAGGGGCGCTGGACGAAGGATCGGATGAGGCAGCGGGGCAGTGCGATGGGCCGGAGCCGGACGGCCGGATGGATGGGCAGTTCCCCTGACATCACCCCCCCCTTGGAATGCGGCATCCCGACGCATGAATCGGACATGGGCGTCGCGCTTCCGGAACGAGAGCGAGTCAAATGCGGCCGAGGCAATCCGGCGCGGGGCGTTGGGGTAGCGGCGATAATAGGCGTCAATGGCGTCTTTGGCGAAGACGTCAGAGTGCTTTACCCATTTATTGTGTAGCCTTTCCACCGCACCATGTACCAGAGGCTGCCATAACGGACCTTCGCTTCTAGGATCTCCTCGACTTCCCATTGAACGTCGCGGTCTGTCTGGAGGACGGGTGGGGGTTCGTTGTTCCGGGGGCATCCGAGAAACGGATCCGGTTCCGCGAGCTGGAGTTTCACCACCGGGAAGACCGGGTGGAGCTGGGAGTACTGCGGGGGAAGGTCGAGTTTGTATGCACCCTTTCCGACAACCTTCACGACTTTGAAGGGGCCAAGGCGTTTGTCCCCGAATTTGACGGACAGACGGGTCGTCCGGATGTCGGAGGCGTCTAGCCAGACTCGGTCGCCTACTTTGATCTCCGGGGTGGGCGTGCGTCGGCGATCGTAGTACAGCTTGAACTCGTCCTTGGCTTTGACGAGCACGGCTTTGGCTTCCGAAACTCCGGACGCGATCCGGTCTCGGAACTCGTTCGCGGATTCCATGCTCGAGCGCAATCCGTTGGGCTCGAACCCCATCCGGGGGAGCCTTCCGGTGTCCGTCATGAATGGAACTTGCTGCGTCGAAGAGTGGACGTGGTTGTTGTACGCGAACTCTGCGGCCGGAAGGAGCTCGTCCCAGTCGTCCTGTTTGTAGTTCGTGAAGATCCGGACGAACTGCTCGAGCTCCTGATTGACACACTTGGTCTGGCCGTCGGTTTGTGGGTGGTAGGTGGTGGAGGTCGCTGGCTCTATCCCGATGAGGCGCCACAGTTCCGTGGTGAATTCCGCGACCAACTGCGGTCTGCGGTCGGAGATGTACTTCCAGGGGGTTCCGTGGTGCCTCCAGACGTTCCGGTAATAGAGCCGCGCGGCTCCGACCGCGCCAAGGCCGGTGTGGCACTCGTTGAAGTGGGCCCGCTTACCCAGGACATTGACCACGACCATGACCGCGTCGAACCCGTGCGCGTCCGGGAGCTCGACGATGAAGTCCACCGAGACGGTGTCCCAGCATTCTTCCGGGATCTCGGTCGGGTGGAGCTCTCCGTGGGGTAGCTTCCGAAGCGCCTTCGTCCGGTTGCACGGGTTGCAGGTCCGGATGTATTGGCCGACGTGACGGGACAGCTGGGGCCACCAGTAGTTCCGGGCGATGAGCTCAAGGGTTTTGAGGCGTCCGGCGTGTTCGGCTACCCGAGTGTCATGGTGTAGGGCGATGATCCGGTGCCGGAGGTCCTTATTCAGCGGTACGACAATCTTACCGCGGTAGTGAAGGAGCCCTTCCGCGATACGCCACTTGGACGACCTGGGGGAGCGAACATTCCGGTTCTTGAGGAGCTCCCGCGCGACAAGCGCGACGGGGTCCTCAAGGTCCGGTTCGCCCGCGAAAGCCTCCCGGATGTCGCGAAGGAGGGGAACCTCGGGACCGGTAACCACGATGCCTTCCAGTGCATGGACGTGGAACAAGTCCGGACGGAGAAGGGTAACGTCCGTGTTGTCCGAGCCCACTCCATGGTCCGGGCGACGGGACAGCGCGTCCGGATGACCCATGAGGCGGCCGGGCTGGTGGTGGAGCATGAAGTCGAACCGGGACAGGTACAGGGACCACCGCGCCTGCCTCCGGTTCAAGTTCTGCGCCTTCCGGAAGTACTCCAGGTTTTTGTGATCTGTCCAGATCTCGACCGGATGCTGCGTACCTTCGAGGAAGTGTCGCCACTCCTCGAGGGCTCGGATGATCGCAAGCATTTCCTTGTCGTGGATCTCGTAGCTGCGTTGGACGTCACTCAGACTCTTGGAGTAGAACGCGACTGGATGCCACTTTCCGTTTGCGTCCGGCTGGGACAGGACGACCCCGGTAGCGTAGTCGGAGCTGTCCGCCTCGACCCGGTATGGACGCGACTTGTCGGGCAGGACCAAGACGGGCTCCGCGGTCACTGCATCCTTGAGGGCTTGGAAGGCCGCGGCCGCGGCAGCGGTCCAGGTCCACATGATGCTCTTCTTTGTGAGGTCGAAGAGGGGCTGCGCGATGTCCGAGAATGCCCGGATGAACCTCCGGTAGAAGTTCGTGAAGCCAAGGAATTGCTGCACGTCCTTCTTGTTCTCCGGAGCAGGCCAGGCGGCGACTCCGGCGACCTTGACCGGGTCCATCTCGACGTGGTTGTGCGAGATGATGACGCTGAGGTACTCGATTGACGACTTCTCGAACTCGCACTTCTCCGGCCGGAGGTAAAGCTTGTGCGCCTGGAGCCGTCGGAGAACTTCTCGGACGATCTCCCGGTGGCGCGCGAGGTCGGAGTGAGCGATGAGGATGTCGTCGAGGTATACCATGACGTCTCCAGACAGGATGAGGTCTTGGAAGATGTCGCTCATCATTGTCTGGAACGTGGCCGGAGAGTTGGTGAGGCCGAAGTACATCACTAGTGGCTCAAAGAGCCCTCGGTTGGTACGGAACGCGGCCTTCCACTCGTCGCCTCCCCGGATCCGGACGTTGTTGAAGCCCCAGCGGACGTCGAGTTTCGTGAAGAACCGAGCTCCTTTCAGGCGGTTAATGAGGTCGTTAATCAACGGGAGCGGGTACCAGTTCTTTACGGTCATCGCGTTGAGCGCCCGATAGTCCTGGACAAACCGGAGGCTTCCGTCCTTCTTTTTGATGAAGAAGACCGGAGACGCCATCGGGGACTTGGACGGGCGGATCCGTCCGGTGCTCAAACCGTCCTCGATGAACGCGTCGAGTTCCTTCTGCTCGAGGGGGGAGATCGGGTAGACCTTGCAGTTGGCCGGTTTCGCATCCGGAATGAGTTCGATGGCGTGGTCCCACGTCCGGCGTTCCGGCAGCGCGTCGAACGATTCCTTGTCGAAAACGTCGGAGAAATCCTCGACCCAGGCCGGAACCGAAGTCCTAGGCGGGGCCGAGTTCCGGGCGAAGGCCTCCACGAGCCGTTGAGAGACGGTGCTGCCCGCGCGGATCTCTTCGGCCGGAGCGAACGCGGTGTAGAGGATCCGGTCGCCTTCCTCGAGCTCGTCACTGTCGTCCTCGTCATCATCGTCCAGGTCCGGAGTGAGGTCCGGAAAGTCATCTCTGTCGTCGTCCAGGTCATACCCGTCGTCTCCGCACCACTCCTCCGAATCGATGGCGCAGATAGACGGGACGGGACCTTCGCGGAGCTGCCGGAGGATCGCGGCGGAGATCTTCGCGTTGCGACGGACAGCGCGGAGCTCATCCCGGCAGGTGCTGCAGCTGGCCAGGCAGCGGGTCATCCGGACTTCCTTGGTCTCCCAGTCAATCTCCGGGTTGTGCTTCTGGAGCCAGGAGTAGTCGAGGATGACATGCTGCTTTCCGAGCCGCGTTACCGCGAGTTGGATGCGTTCGGAGTGTCCCTTGTAGTTGACGACCATATCGACCACGCCGGAGATGCCTCCGGACGCATTGGGTGTACCGTCGACGTTAAGGACCGGAATAGGCTGAGAGAGCTTCCGGACGGGAAGGTTGCGGGAGATCACATACTCCGAGTCGATGAAGTCTCCGGTCGCTCCGCAGTCGACCAGACCCTTCACGGACATCGTAGCCGCGGTCTCTACCGATTGCATCTCCAACGGAATGTGCAGGGAGTTCCGGCCCTCAACGGAATCAATAACATACCGCTGGGGTAGTTTGCGCTCCCACCTCGGGCGGCGGACGTGGGGAATGGAAGGAATTTTTGCCTCCGGGGTGGGAATACGGGGCTCCGGCTCGGGGGCGGAAGCCGGAACGGGGGGTGCGTCTTTCGTTTCAACTACTGATTTATTGGGTATATCTTTGTACAACCAGGAGTAACGATTGGGGGACGCGACCGAGGGCGCACCGCTCACTCGGCCGTGTCTGGAAAACCCTCTGGCTCTGCGTCTCCGGTTTCCGGCTCGGTCGCGAGTCCAGCGGTGGTGGAGAGGCGCGCGAAGAGCTCTCTGAGGAGGTCGTCACCGAGTTGACGGACGACCTCGTCTAGGACATCCGCGTGCCGGACATCAGAGGGAGTCAGGCAGTCTCGGGCGAGGTGTCCGGCTGCACCGCAACGGAAGCAAGCGCGGGTCCGGTCAACATCCATCGGAACGCCGGGCGGAAGGGTGGGCGCCGGTGCGGCTTTGGGAGCGGGCGTGAAGGGGGGAACTGGGAGGAACGTCCCAGTGCGGGGGCGTGCGGCCGGAGCCGGGGCGCGAGTCGGGGGTACTCCCGCTCGGACGCGGGTGAGGGTGTCGTATTGGCGGAAGGCGCGGAGGTGCCATCCCGCGTAGTCCAACAGGGGCGGAGCGGTCCCGGACGTGGTGATCGCCATGTTAATCCGCGGGTCGAGCCCCGCGCGGTACTTGGTGACGCGGACGAGCGGCTCCGTGTATCCGGCCGTGGCGGCGAGTTCCTCGAAGTCGTCCGTGTACCGGTAGACATCGCGGGAGCCCTGGTAGTAGCCGTGGGTCTCCAGTCGGAGGAGAGCTTGGTCTTGCTCGTTTTCCTCGACGAACCGGAGCTGGAACTCGGACTCGAATTCCGCCCAGGACGGGAACGGGAACGGAACGATTGCGGACTGTTGTTCAGCCCATCGTCCGGCTGCGTCTCGCGCCATAAAGGACATGGCGTACCGCACGAGTGTTTCCTCTACGACCTGTCCATGGACCATGAAGGCTTCTGGAACCAGTTGGAGGTGGGTGAGGACGGAGTGGAGGAACATCTGTCCTTGCGTCCGGTCACCATCGAAAACGGCCGGGGGGTTCGGTCGGAGAACCGATTTTGCTGCAGGGGTGAGGGTGGTGAAGTCTGGACCCACCGCCGGAGCCAGAGCGGCAGGGACGGGGGCAGCTGCGGGTGGGTTTTGGCTGTTGTGTAGAACGCGGCGAAGTAAGCCTTCGATATTCGCGAGAGAGTCTTCTACTGCTGTCAGCTGGGTCGCTGGGTCGGAAGCCAAGTCCGGGATGTGAACATCCGGGAGCTCGGGTTGCGCGGCCCCGTTTCCGGGCGTCGGGGCATCCATCAAGGAGGAGGGGTCGAGATTGGAAGTGGGGGAGGCCGGAGCGCTAGCGTAGCGGTCCGAATCCGAGTCTACACCAAACTTCGCAATCTTGACCGGTTGATCCCTTAGATCCTTTCTTCTGCTGTAAGGGCAACCTCAGCTCGGCGCGGGAGCGCGGGAACTAGCGGGAGAATCCGAAGTAAACTCAATTCATGGTACTAAATACAGAGTTCTAGAATACGCACCTAGCGGGAGAATCCGAAGAGAAGAAAGGATGAGGATTCCCACGCTAGGCGAGGTTTTTTATAGGTACTAGCCAGTAGCACGTGTCCGAAGTGATTGGCAGTGATCCCGAGCTTGGTCCCATAGCACGTTCCAGTGCGAGCGACCGGACGAAGGGGAACGAGGGGGAACGGAGTCCGGTGGGACAGGGGACGACGTTCCGGGCGAGGGCGTAGCCGGAGGTTCCGGACGGAAGGCCGGACGGTCGGGCGAGATCGGCGAGGCCGGATGGATGGGCGAGGCCGGACGTGGAAGGGGTGCTGAACGAAGGATCGGACGAGGCAGCGGGGCAGTGCGATGGGCCGGAGCCGGACGGCCGGATGGACGGGCGGTTCCCCTGACAGTTTAAGCTAGTTCAAACCACGGTTTAAGCCAGTTTAAGTTGCGGTTTAAACCATCAGGTTTAAGCCAAAAAAAGTGTGTTCAATGAGAGAAAAAAAAATGGCTCTCTTTCCTTCGGCACAAGAACCTATATGTTGTCTGTTGTAATGACACCCTTGCAACATGATAGAATACCACCGCGCCCTTAGATGTAGCATTTGAGAGACAAATGACAGAAAACCCAAGACCGGCAATTGCACCAAATTAGGTCGCGAGCTTCCATCACAAATGGCTTTCGGCACACAGTTTGGTTGTCATACCAATTTATTTGAGCACCCAGACAGTGCTAATGTATGGGATATATGTTCTCTAAGCATCCCTGTTGAATTTCCCCGCTATATAACCCAGACATTCATGTTCAAATTTTGTTTGGTCGACTTTTTGGGTAAGGCATTAGGTTTCCTACTCACAGGAAGAGGTCTTGAGACCCTTCCAAATTTATTCAAGGACCAGGGCATATCTACAAAAATTTAATGGAGTTACCAAGACCATTCCTTTAAATTCCTTTACTATATAATCCAAATACAAGTGTTGTTTGGTAAGCTTTGTACGAAAAAAACAGCAGTTTTGAATGCTTTATGTGAGATATAAAACATTACCAGGAGTGCATATTTTCGAGCTGAAAGGAAGAGGCTAGAAACAGATATCAAGAAATGGCATCAGCAACAACAGCACCTATGTCCCCAGGTCGTTCCATTTGTTGTGGCAGAGCCTTACAACCCTCCCGAACTGGATAAGCTATTCTTGCCATCTGAATTTACTAGCTCAGAGCGAGCCACAGACTTTGGGACAGAAGAACTGAAACTGCAGCAGGGTGAAGCAAATGATGCTCTTCGTAGCTTGCACGAGCACATCCAACACAGCCAGGCACTATGACAGCACAAAAATGCGCATAATAATGCTGTTCATGGTCAATCAAAGAATACAAGTGCAGTACAAAAATCAAAGACATTCAAACCAGAATTGACAACTATGTTAGAAGGTATTGACATGCTTGCACTGCTATGATCACCCTTGGAGTGACCCCAACGACCCAAAGTTTGGGTTCCCAGAGCTCAGGGATGAAGACATTTACACAAAAAGTGTGGATCAGCCAAACAATCTGGGTGATGGTGCAAAGGTAGAGGGTTGGATTTGGCGACAGGGCCATTATGAAAACTTTTCTGCTGAAGAAGAAGCTGCATATGTGTTGGATTGTAAGTTGAGCTATCTCATTAGTTGTTTCAAATCTCATTGTTGTGTAGCAGCAAGAGTACAATGGCATCGTGCTCGTGCGGATATGGAGCGATGGCAAGAAGAACTTGAAATTGTTGGGCAAGAGTTCCACCGTGCAATTCAAGGATTCAAAAAAATGCACTCCATTTGGACTGCACTTGCTCGTGACCATGAAAACAAACCAGGAAACAAGACTTATGCATTGAAGGTGGCTAGTATGTACAGTCAGATGGGGAAGGATATGCAACAACAGTTTGAAAAGGTTGGTGGGACTTGGCCCAAGGCTGGAGTCAGTCTTGCCCAACATATCAAGTCTGAGTGCCCGGACCTAAAAATTGATTTGGCAGCTGTTATAGTAGAGGACAAGTAAATCAAATTAATTCTTTCAATTCAAATATCCTTCGAAGCTCAATGGAATCTGAAATTTTTGACTCAACCAAGATTGCTTCCATAAATCTTTGGTTTCCAAGACCACAGCAGGCCACTTCACAGCCCACCACTTCAATTAAAGAACGGAGGTTGGTGCTCAAGTGTGTGCTAAAAGGAATGTCAGCTAATATGAATAGGGTGTAATTTTGGGGTTACTTTGAAAGTTCAAAGCTGATGGGCACCAATGACTGGGGCCCAATGCGCCAAAGGTGGGCATGGGAAAGGCTTCAGACAGACACCCACAATTTTATAAGGAGGGAAAAACCTGGTTTAAGCCATTTTGGTTTAAACCATTCTGAAGTGGCTTAAACCATACCTACTTTCACAAGATTGCTTCAATACTTTTTGGTTTAAACCTGGTTTAAGCCATTCTGGCTTAAACCATACCTGCTTCCCCAATAGAAAGTGAAGCAGCCCATAAACCTGGTTTAAACCACAATGGCTTAAACCAGGCCAACGTTGGCAACATCGTGGCTTAAACAGAAACCACCCTACAGTACTCGTGCATGTGTTTGTTCCACGCCCGTCCAGCCTGCTTCAGCCCGTACAAGGACTTCACCAGCTTCCACAGCCACCGCTCCTTCCCCTTCTCCTCGAAATGTTTTGGTTGACACGTGTACTGGTATTCATCTGGCGGCAGATCAGCGTTGAGGAAAGCAGTCTTGACGTCGACTTGCTGGATGTCCCACCTGCGCGATGCGGCGATGTGGAGGATGGCCCGGAAGGATTTGAGACGAGCAGTCGGCAACGTTGTTTGAGTGTAGTCCCAGCCATAGACCTGGCGGTAACCCCTTACACAGTAACGGACCTTGTTGCGTACCACATTGCCGCTAGAGTCGCGTTTCCTCATGTAGACGGGCTTGACATCGAGGATTGTCTTACTGAGTGGGACATCCGCAGGTGGGACCAGCTCATAAACACCAAACCGACGGAGGGCCTCGAGTTCCTTGTGTGTGCCCTCGACCCACTTTTCCGCATCCGGGACGCCATGGCTTCAGTGTAGGTCTTCGGGTCGTCCGGGAACTCAACGTCGATTGGGTTCTCTGTGAGGTAAGCATTCAGCTGTGCCCACATCGCCGTTTCTTCACTGTCGTCGTCTTCTGGAGTCTCAGTGATTGTGTCCTTGATGTCTTGGAGGATTTTCATCTCTCCATTGTCCTCGTCGGGTGTCTCATCGGCAGTGAGCGCATTACAGTGGCGTGCGGGCTTGGGTGCACGGTTGGACCGGTGTAATGGCGGCGGAGGAGGAGGATCAGCGCGGACGGGGGGGAGAGTCAGTGTGGCAGACGGAGGCGGGGATGGGACAGGCACAAGGCGCGCACTGTCCGACGTGTCCGGAGCGGTGGTGAGGTTCGGGGGGTCATCAGAGGATTGGTCGTCGGGTACTCCAGCGGCAGACACCGCGGGCGTGCCCAATGTGGCGCGGTCTGTGAGCTGAGATTTATCGCAAGAGACCTTCTCTGTTTGACCAGATTCGATGAATCATACGTTGATTGAATTGTAGACCTTCCCAGTAGATCGTTTCCAGCACCGGTACGACTTGGAGCAGGGCGTGTAGCCAATGAGAACACACTCAAGGGAACGGTCGTAGACCTTCGGATTGTTCCCCTCAATGAGTACGAACGCGCGACAGCCGATCTCGCGGAGATGGGAGATGTTCGGTTTCATGCCCTCGAAGCACTCGAACGGGGTACGCCCTCCCTGAGCTCTCGACGGTGTTCTGGCATGTAGATACGCAGCAGTCACGCAAAACTCGTCCCAGAGAAACGGGGGCGCCTTGCAGTAGATGCGCATGGCACGGCCCTTGCTATGGATCAACAGGTGGTACCGTTCGCACTTCCCGTTCATCTTGGAGACATGGGGTGCGGTGTACTTGATCGCTGTGCTGCGCTCAGCGCACCATTTCTCAAAGGCGTCGGACTTGAGTTCACTGTTGTCAATGACGAAGGTCCCCACTTTGTCGCCCGTCTTAGCCTTGATTGCGATGGTCCAGTCACGGAGATGTGTGAAGGCGGTCTGTTTATTAGGGCAGTGATGGTCCAACCACAAGTAGAGTAATCGTCAACGATATCAAGAGTATAAGAGTTTCCGCTCCGCGAACGGACCGCGACCTTTCCACACAGATCCACATGCACCTGCTCCAGCCTCCGCGTTGACTTGGGGCCCTCACGGACCTTCGGTATGATTGCACAAGCCTGTTCTCCGCATATGCAGGCGTCACAAACTGGAGCATCGGAAGAGGTATCGAGATCCATACCATCAGCCAGTTGGTCCTGATACATGTCCACGACATCCTGGTGGTTTGCGTGTCCCAGGCAGAGATGCCAGCTCCTGAGGTCGCGTGCGTCAGCGGATGCGATGGACGCGGCCGATGCAGGAGAGCAATCGAGCTGGTATAGGTAGCACGTCGGGTGTACCGTGCCCGTGCAGATCATTCCCTCCGCGGATGTCACCCACACGCAAGCGGCATCGAAGTGGAAGGTGAAGGGTTGGTCTTGGCATAGGCGAAGGACGGAGAGGAGACGTATCACAGCGCCGGGCACGTACAGCACATTCTTGATTGTGAATTTGTCGCTGGTGATGGTGCCGATGCCCAGCGCGTTGATGGATGTCCCTTGGAAGCCGCAGATCATGCGAGGTGTGATGGGAGTGAAAGTAATGAAGTCGTTGCGGCACGGTGAGATGTGCACGTTGGCACCCGAGTCCGTGAATATGAGGAACTCACACTCGGTGGCGGTGTTTGCTGTCCAGTTGTCCCATTTCAGGGAGATGTGGGGATCAACGTCAGCGAGCCATGCGTCCAGCCTATCAAATTGCTTGATTGGGAAAATATCCCGTGTTTCAAGTAGGACGGCTGTAGCATTAGCTACCATTGTTCAATTAGTCTGATTTTTTGATACAATGGACTCACAGATGTACCAGAGGGCACCACATGCCGGTATTTTTCACATGACTTATATTTGGCTCAAGACATTGAAAAGAGAATTAGGTGTTATCATAATATAGATTGCATCTGATCTATAGGTCACATTAAAAATGTCGGTACTTGGTACCCTCTGGTACATCTGTGAGTCCATTGTATCAAAAAATCAGACCAATTGAACAATGGTAGCTAATGCTACAGCCGTCCTACTTGAAACACGGGATATTTTCCCAATCAAGCAATTTGATTGGCCATCAAAAAATCCGAGAATACCATGCCCTCCGGCTTTTCAATGGAAACATAATGAGCATATTCTAAAGGAAAATGGTTCAGAATTGAGCTCAGGAGAGCTATCCGATGCAAAATGCATTGAAAAAAAAAAAAAAAAAAACGGACTGCACCCTAAGTTCCGCAAAAGGCTGTAATGCTCGTATTGTGGGTATCACCATTATTTGCACCTTTAAATCCTATCTCTGAAATCCCAAGAGAACACAGACTACTATGTGAGCACCGATCCAGCAGGATAGTTGCTAGCCATTTCATACAACTTCTAGAATGCATTGACTTATTTTATTCCAACACTCCAACCGATTGTGAGTCAGCGGCCAGCGAACTCGACCTTCTATTAAGCCCTCAGCTTAGATATATGACCATGATCTCACATTCTGGATGCGTTGCTCGACTGGTCGGCTTTGCGTCGAACTTGCAGAGTCGTCGGGTGGAATCTTTCTCGGCAAAAGCATGGAGTTAATTATCGAAAACACGGATTCCCTGGATGATGTGACCAAAGAATCCACGGCTATCGCATCTTCTGAATTGGCACAGTACAATGAGCAATGCGATTTTCAATGGGGGAATCAGACTCCCATACTGGTTGCAAAGGATGCAGAGCTTACCATAGGAGCAGTAATATGTGCTCAGAACTTGGCGGTTGACGAGTGGGTTGAGCTCGCTTCGATGACTGATCCACCCTTTCGTTACCATCCCTGGAGCACCTACGGGGCGATAAAGGATCCCGGGAGAACGGCTGGACCAGGTATATTATCTTTGTCTGCCTGAGATTTCTCACCGATTTTATTGAACACAAGGTATGCGGCCCGGGAAGTCGTAGATTATTCCCCTATCTACTGTGCCGTAGCTTGGCAGTCGGAGCAGACTAGTGTTTACACCGGATTGCGGAAATTCCACGAGGCGAAAGGGTTTGATCCTGAAAGTCAGGATGTTGCCCGACATCTTGACCACCCGCTATATCCGATTTCCGACATGAGGAGGCCATGTCTACTCAGTGAGCCAAAATACCTTGTTATCCATTTTACCAGTTCTGAATCCTGATATTAATACCACGCAAGCGGCCACCAGTATATGGTGAGCCCAAATACCTTATCCATCTTACCAGTTCTCATATTCAAAAGTGTGGGAAGAATATCATTGGAGAAAATACTATTCAGACGTGGAAGAGGGCGAAAGCGATTATTCAGGTGAGGATGATGAAGAAGGCGGTGATTATCCACTCAATAGCCCACAAACCTATGGTTTGTTCGCTCATCGCAAACCTTACACGAGTTGAACCACTAAACCGTTGATCCAGCCATATTCCCTCCCTGGGCCCATCATGCATCCACAATTTCAGGTCTCTTTCCCTCTCCCGAGCCGAACTCTGACTCCGCTCCCTCGCCACCGTTATCTGCCACAAGCAGATCAGTCAATGTTGAACCCTCGGGCGCCCTATCCAACAACACATGTTTGACTCTTCACCCCCTACCTCCACTCCTGACAAGGTGCGGCATGAGGCCAGGCGAATCTCGGCCATTGTGTAGTTCGCGATTGTTAGATCAGCGGCGCGGCGCCAGTTGCGTGCAGGCGGGTTTCGTAGCTTAGAATTTGAGATAGGTGGCACGATAGCGCGGCTTGCGTAAGCAGTGCCGGGTGGAGCGTATAGCGACGAGTCGGAGGCGGAACAGGACAGAGTCGCGGGGAGAATCAGTCTCGCGGTTTCGAGTCGATGAGGTGTCGGGAGGCGGCAGTCGAAAGCAAGACACGGTCGCGAGGGAGAACGGAGGGCACGCGACGTCTCAGTTTCGGCGAGTGCGTGGGTTACACCATGCGCACTCTCGGTGGGAACGGTACGAGCTGTGGGAACTGCATTCAGGCAAGCGAGCGAGGATACGTCGCATTGGCTGCTCTCCCCCTCAAGTCCCTATGGTACGTTGATACATCTGTGCCGCGGTGAATAAAGCGCGTGAAGGACGTGTGCAGCGAGTTTTGGATGCGAGGCGTCCGAGCAAGGGGTGACGAGGAGTGTGAGTGAGCGACAGAAGAGTAGCGAGGCCGGCTGGATGGAGATACTGTATGTTTGCAGGTTTGAGATACTTGGATGCAAGAGCGCGGCGCGAGTTTGACGTAGGTGCGTAGCGTGAGGTCATTGTTGTAGACTGATCTTCGAGCGAGTCGAGCTAGTCGAGGGCGAGGCGCTCCGGGCGCTATTGAATTGGCGAGGTGAAGACGTCGCAGCTAGATCCAGGGGTGCAGATGCGGATGGAGCCGCCCGTACGCACAAAGTGCGGGTTTGCGGGTTTGCGAGAATGGACTGTGTCGGAACTCGAGAGTCGAGAGCAAGACGGGGCCGCGAGGGAGAATGGGCGCGCGACGTCTCCGATGGAAAGGAGGAGCTACGGAAATCGGAATCAGTCAGAATTACAGCAAGCGAGGCGAGCATACGATGCACCATGATGGTTTCGGGGGCTTTGGGGAGATGCGATGGCGCAGCGCGCGAACACCACAAAAGACGGAAACGAAGGCCACGGGATGGAATCAGACAGAATCCAAACGGGCTGAGGACTTACACACCTTAAGCGCGCTCCTGGTCGAGCTTCAAGCTAAATCCGCTAATCCCCCGGCCCCGTGCGTGAGTGTGCTTGTAAGTGAATCCAGAGCGCGCATGTGACGTGGCGATGCGTGTGTGGTGCGGGCGTCGAACTTCGAAGGACGTGAAGCGTGGTGTAATTGCAGTTTAAGGCTTGAGACCCAAGCGGGACTCCAGTCGAGTCACCATTGACGCGAGAAAGCAGCTTCGGGAGGTGGTGGTCGTAGGCTTAGCTTGAAACAGCGGGAAGTTGTGGCTGAATTCGAGTCGAGAGCAGGCCAAGTTCGAGTGGACATCACTCGAACAAACGAGAATGAGTCACGCATCAGTCCGACTCGGAGTTTGAATCGACCACTTTTTGTTTTGGCCACGACCATGGCAGCCGACCAACCGGTCAAACTCAAACGTCCAGAACTCGTGGTTCAAGGATGGAAACCCTATTTTTCACACTGAAATCAGCCAGCACTGAGCACCGTGTCTACCGTGGAGTTCTCGAGTTCTCTCGAGTCGCCATGCCTGAGTGTCTACTCGCCAGTTTTTCTGGGCATGTTTTCACCACCTCAACCTCCACGATTCTGAACTCGTGGACGGCTGCGCCATTGTATTATTACAGACTCTAAAGAAGAGGTTGCTTTGTTTCTCAAAGCCATATTTCATCCCGTTTACGCCTACTTTTGAAAGTCTGTCTCACCAAAGTTACTTGCAATTTGACACTGGATTCTTCATGTTGTTTCCAGCTCCAACGAAACTCTGCATGACTCTGCCTCGATCACAATTACGGCGTCGATTATCTTCAAGTTTGCTGGTGCTCTCATATATATATCTTCGGGCTACGGCCCAAATCTTTCTGAGACGGACACTATGATTCACTTGAACAAGGCTGATTCCGGAGAATGTCTCCCGTCGGAGATACGTTCATGACCGAGGATCCGCTTTATCCGATTGTCGCCATCCAGCATGCTCACGAGGTCGACGCTCCACGGATCCTCCTCTATGTCCTTGCCGGTTCCTATTATCCCAGCGACCTTGGCGGGGATACTTAATCCTCGCGTCTAGAATGGTGGCGTGCGGAATCTCAGCGCCACACAGGCCCGATTCTTTCTCGTTCGTGAGTGGAACCATTAGGGGGAGTGCGGTAGTACCAAGAGTGCCGGTGGAAGTTCAATAATCACCGGCGCCCCGGGATTCTCGCTCGTTGGCGACTCGGTGGTGCGTAGTACTCGGTCCCACAGGGCCAATTTCAACAGAAAGCCAGGCTTGAATACAGCCTGCAATCAAGCCGATGGAACATCTTGGAATAGGTCTGTTGATAAATTTAAAGGCACTGTCCTGATATGACACTGGTCTACCGCTGGAGATGCGATGAGTAGTTCTTTCGTGATGTTCCTTCTTCAGTTGCCCCCGTGGTGTCAGCCGTCTTCCTTCCAGCTATACGCGCGCCTATGTTCAACATTTTCACACAAAAGCTGTTGACAAATTGCCACGAGGTTTGATAAGGCGCTGTCATACCACACCTTCACTCGCTCTTGTCTCCCATTCTCATGGACGTCGAAACTCACGAGAATCCCCAAGGCAGAATATGTGGGCAGACAGGAGGCCAAGGAGCTCCGTCGTGGGTCATCGTCGCTGCGCAATCTGACCTACTAACAACAATTTGACCCAGATCCATTGATCCCTTGTCTATGGGATCCAGCCAGCTCATCGTGGCCGGCGGGTCGTACACGAGCATAGTGGAAGTTGAACACAGTGCCGAACTTGCACCCAGGAACGATGCGGGTTCCTCGTCGTAAGCCCTGCCCCCATTTTTCGCTGACCTCTGGTTAACGGCGCCTAATAATCCAGATACGCCGGCGCCTTTTTCCCGAGGGCGCAAAACTTCCTCGTTACTGGTGGTACCTTCAACAGTTACAGCAATATCACCAACAACATCCACCATGCCGCCCCTACTCCCCCTGACGGTATGCCATTTCCATATTGCATCCCTCACCTCTTCTGAAGCTAGAAAAAATAGACTTTCGAAGGATCCCCTGGGGTGACATCGACTTGCAACGAGAGATATGGCTCGACAGTGAATCAGGTATCGTCACCTGGCATCGTCAACCAGCAGCCGTACGGCGGCGGGTGTACTCGGCCAAAATAGAGGGCAGGGAAGCAGACATGACAGTCACTGTCTACGAGGGAGACAAAGCCGAGGATCGGTGGCGAAAGTATATCACCGAACACTCAGGCCTTCGGTGAGTTGCCAGGCAAACATTTGTGTTCTACTTTAATTGTTATACAACTGAAACAGGCACCCGAATGTTCTGCAAATTTTTGCGACAGCAAGTTCATCGGGTATCCATGCTATCGTGGCCCATGGCGGTTGGTCTTTACTTTTGGTTTAACTCGAATCTTCATCCCTGACAATGACCTTTAGATCTCATCCCCCTTAAACACTATGTGGAACTCCATCACCATTTACCCATTTTTTCGATTTACTTCCAAGCTCGTGCTGTGCGTGCCACCATCATTTGTATCCTTGGCATCACCGAGATCCTAAGAGCTTGCAGACTACTATGTGAGCACCGCTTCAGCTGGATAGTTGCTAACCGTTTCACACAACTTCCAGAATGCATGGACTTATTTTCATTCAACGCGCCAAACGCCTGTAAGTCAGCGGCCGGCGAACTTGACCTTCTACTAAACCCTCAGCTTAGATAATAGCTAGATATGATCTAAAATTCTGGATGCGTCGCTCGACTGGTCGGCTTTGCGTCGAACTTGCAGCTGAGTCATCAGACGACATAACCTTTGGCACCGAAGCCATCGACTCGTTGTTCACCATCGAAAATCCCAATTCCCTGGATGATGTGACCAAAGAATCCACAGCCATCGCATCTTTTGAATTGGCACAGTACTACAAGGAATGCTATCGGGAATGGGGATACCAGACTAGTAAACTAGTTTCAAAAGACGCGGAGCTTACTGTAGGAGCGATAATATGTCGTGGCAGCTTGGAGGATGATGATGAGTGGATTGAGATCGCATCGTTGGCCACTCCAAACTTTTGGTACACACCCTGGTCCACATTCTGGCCCATACGCAGTGATCAAGAGACGGAGAACGAATGGGCCAGGTAAGTATTCAAATTTTTGTCCGCTTGAGATTTTTCACTGATTCCAAGTCTATTGAACGCAAGGTATGCGGCTCGTGATGTCATGGGCGGTGTTATCTCCTGTGAGGTACTCGCGGACGTGGAGCCAGCTTGGTTTTCTCAAGCAAGCCACATTTTCACCCAGTCGCAGATCACGTCTGACTATGAAAACTATGGTGTGTCTTACAACCACTTTACCCATAGTTCAACTGACAAAGATCGCAGCATTGGTGGACTCGATTGAATTCCAACTTGACATTGCACAGTTGGCGGACGCCCCTCCCGCTCGCTACCTCTTCATATGTCCCGTAGAGGATTTTCGCACCGGACCAAACTCATTCCGGTGGCCTGAATATCCCGTATACTGGTCCTTGGCCCCGTGTAGTACATAACCTCTGAGCATGGAAGAGGCAACCAATCTTGGATTCCCTTCTGTAAAATTAACTGCCGAAGTCAGCATGGTGCGCTTCGATGATGAAGCGTACACAATCTTACGGAAATTCCACGAGGGTAAAGGATTTGACCCTGACAGCCAAGATGTTGCCCGCCATCTTGGTGAACCACTGTATCAGATTTCCAGCGTGAGGAGGTCATGTCCATATGGTGAGCCGAAACAACTATCCGGTTTACCAGTTCTAAACCCTCATCTTCAAAAGCATCTGATGACGACTCAGGTTCCGAGGAAGACACAGAAAGTGATTATTCAGGTGAGGAAGAGGACGAAAATGATTATTCAGGCGAGGATGAGGAAGAGAGTGATTATTCAAATGCGGATGAAGAACCCAGGGAGCATTCACTCAAACCCGCACAATCATACGGTTCGTTCGCCTATTATGAACAAGTTAAATGAGTATAACGGTCGATCCAGGCATCGCTCCTCCCATCCACCAGCCATCCACAATTTCAGCGCTCCTTCCGAGTCCCCGTCTGGAACCGAACTCTGACTCTACTCTCTCGCTGCCATTATCCATCTCGAGTGTGTTGGGCAATGCTGAACCCTCAGGGGCCTTATACGACAACACCGTTTTGACTCCAATACCCTGCCTTCTACCTCCACTCGAATTAGCGTCGATGTCCGGATCCGCGTCAGCGGCATGCTCGCTCCCTTCCGCTCGCCCAAATTTCTCTCTGTGGGATCAGACTGCCGATATATCAACGGCGAATACTGCAATTCCTATGCCTCTAGGAATCCCGATTGCAAGGCCAGGGAAGAGGAACGGCGAGGAGATTGACTCAGAGCGTCCGAAGAAGAAGGCGAAGGCTTATAGCTTACAAGGTATTTCTCCATCCATCGCACCGCCAGTTTATATTCTAATTTGATTTCCCTTCACCAGCTATCCTGTGTTGAACTGCGCCGAGTTTTATCCAATTGGAGGATTCCAATAGACTTCCATATATACTGTAACATGTTACTCACTTCGTGCTTTCGTTCACATATTAGCGGTAGAAATTAGCCGTACAAATTTATTTCGTTCCTCTTGCGCTACAACTTCATCGCCAAGCAACTCGTCAAAACATAAAGCATACAAAGCTAACCGGTCAACCAACAGACTGTAGTGAACCGTAGATAATACGAGTCCAAGTCGAGGGGAAGGTATCCAATGCGTCTCGTTGCTGTCGTTCTCGTATCCGTGCGCAGGAAGTATACAGGCTCCAAGTGGCGGGCTGGCAACGAGAGGGAGGGAAAGGGATGTCGCGGTACGGGACGTTTGCTTTGCTTTGCGCACCTGCGCGCCTGCACCCGGCGCGCGCGCGTTTGGGTTTAGGTTTGCAATTGCGAGATTACATGTGAGGGCGCGGCGAGTTGTGTGCAGGCGGGTTGTGAACCGAGTAGCGTAGGGTCGGGTATAACCTTTTTATAGGCGGGACTTGACTGGGTGAGTTAGTGGGAGCCGCAGGCAAGTCGAGGGTGAGATTGAGAGGGAAAACCGGACGGAGGGGAGGGAAAGGTTAGGGATGGCAGTCGGAATCAAAGGGGGCTGACACACGTACCCGTCCGTGAAGTCCCCACCACCTCCACTAACCGTTCTCGCAAATGAATTCCGCTCACCGGGACGATTGCGATCCGTGACTTGGGAGAGTCGGGCGGATGCGGATACGTATAGGCATGGTTTTAAGTTGTGCCGGGTCGTCTAGTATGGCGTAGGCCGAGTCGGAAGGAGTGCGTGCGAGTCGGAAGCGAAGAGAGAGGATCATGAGTATGCCGGCGAGTCAAGTCAGCGCGGCAGAGGAAAGTGGCGGAACCGACACAGAGATGGCGAGCGACGTTGTGAGTTGGGTTGTTGGGGCAATACGTTTCCGCACACATCAAGTGGATATGCTGACCATGCAGTGAGCGGCGAAGGGAAGAGACAGTGTGGTCGCGGAGCTGTGGCCAGGTCGACCGTGTCTTGTGTGCGTAGGTGGGAGTTATTTGACCTGGGCAGTAGGTAGCGCAGATGCGGAGAACAAGGAAACGGGGACGCGAGGAGCGAGTTGTACGCCGGGTAAGTCGCCGGTTGCTTGCGTGCAGGCCGGGACTTGCAGACGTCCGGCGAGGCGAGTTGGCCAATACGACTTTTTTTTGAATCAGCGGCGCAGCGCGAGTTGTGCACGGTGTAGCGCGTCGTGCGTAGTTCGTAGGAGCGTGAGAGTCGAGGGGACTAGCCAGTCGAGATCGGGCACGGATGAGTCCAAGGCGAGACAGGCAGAGTCGTTGGCTGTGTGGAAGCGCGTGGCGTGGGCGTGGACACGGACATGGCGCGCGTTTGCGTTTGTGATAAGCGATAGCGCAGGCATGGGGGCTTTTAGCTGAGCAGTGTAGTGTAGGTTGGATCGAGGCGGAGGGACGTCATGGACGTGTGGAGTCGAGCGGGCCAGTCGTAGTGCCGAGGTCGGGAGGTACGCGAGAATGTGGAAATGAAAACGAGGTGAGAATGACGCACCTGGTAGAGGGCTTGCGATCCCGCTCTATGTGCACACCGCTGATCTCACTGGCAACTTGAAGACAGTTTTTCGCTGATTTGCAGCCGACATCACGGAGGCGAGACGGCCAAACGGTAGGAATCCAGACAAGGCACTGGACGTTACGGGCCTTGGGTGCGGAGGGGGTGAGCAGGCGAACGTACTAGGGAAGAAAGGCATGGCGTCAAATAGCTTCATCAGCCTTTTGACATTTTGATTGCGGGTTTTTCGGGGTTTTCAGGTTGCCGGATTAGCCGACAACCTCACAACCCCAACATAACCGCAAAAGAAGGAAAAAAATGTGTCCAAAGTCGTGAAAGGGGTGTCTGCCAACATTTTAAGAAGTGCAATGTGTCTGGTCCCCAAAGTAATTTGTGAGAAAAGGGGAAATAATGCCCCAACCGGGGCTCGAACAGTCAAGGTTGTGGATTCGGGACATAGGGTTTTGACGTTGTGAGGTTGCGATGTTTTTGCCGGTTTTCCGAGGTTTTTCGGGGTTGTACAACCTCACAATCAAAATGTCAAAAGTCTGATGTTCCTCACTGCGACTTGCTTGCTTGGAGGCATGCGGTGCGGATGGTCGTTACGTGTCTGAGTTGCGCGCAGGTTGGTCGCTGAGCGCTAAGCTGAGCCGAGGAGGGCCCGCGAGAGAGAAAGGAGGCACGCATTGATCTCATGATCTGATCTCAATTCAACTTCCGCCGGACGCGTACACATACCATAACAAGAACGCGTCGCGTAGGGTGTGACGGTAAGCAAGTCGTATCTGCATAAGTAATCTCAGACATTTACCCAATCCCCGTAGCAGACTACCAGCCCATGTAATTCTCATATAATCATTCATGGATCCAGGTTCCCTACCGAGAGGTCGAGCATCTTTTACACGCATGATCGTCTAGACCTACGCAATGTTTACTTACATGACCAAACTGAAATGTGGATGACAGCTTGGCTACTTGACTTTCGACCTCGGCCGCCATGTCATTCCAGTCTTGTGCATAATGTTGCCGGAGTTACGTGCGGTTCAGGAGCATGTTCGGGGGTTCAGAAATTTCGAGCAGAACCCCAGGTGAGGTGCAAAGTTCAAACCCGTTGGAACCCCAACGAATCCAACGGTTTTGAAATTGAAGAAGATAAAATTTGTGCGAAACCTTGGCGAAATTTCGGTGCTTCATTGGCTTAGCCTACCATTACCGCAGATTCTCGTCGCCTTGTCTACCCTTGCGGCCATAATTCTTTGCGATATTTAACGGCATCAACCAGGTTTTGCCGTATGTAGTTAATGACAATATTAGTGGCCCACAACGAAGTGGTGGACATTTTGGTCGCCAGTGGGAAGCCCACAAGCAATAGTCTGAGGTCGGTGATTTTGTGAAAAGAGGGATTTCACAGCAAAGACGCAAGACTTGCTCACCAGGTTGGACCAGAGGCCAATTCCAACACTTGTTCAGCATGAGAAATTCCTACCCTGGAAGCCTTCTCCACGCCGTTGGGAGTAAGAGCAAAATTTGAAATTCATTCAGGTTAGACACTCTACCGAACCTGAACCGAACCACTGCTTCACCGAACCCCAGGTTCGGTGCAGGGTTTGGGGAAATGCGACTTGGGGTTCGGGTTCGGAAGATTTTGCAAAGACCTGAACCTAACTGAACCCGGCAACACTTGCTTCAAGAAGGGTTCGATCCACCAGGAATGTCCCATCTATCAAAACAATGAGCACAGCCCATGTGAATTATGAATTACAGCCGTTTCGAAATAGTATACACTTTTTGATGAGGACTCCACCTTCGTCTTTGCTTACCTCGTGAGTCAGTCCCTTACCATAAACGGCCCAAAGGAAACAAGATTTGTAAGCGGTGCCATCTTCACCTCAGCCTCGTCTCCACCGGTTCATTTACGGTCTTTTCCGATTACCCTCACCATCCTTCGGACCGTTAATCCTCGATCCACGGCGCCTTAGCTACTCTTCGGAACAAACTTGTAAAGTTCTGCCGAGGTCTTACCAAAACTGACACGAGTCATCCATAACAAACTCTCACCCCAATCTTCTTGGATCTCTCGAGCACTCAAAAGCTACCAGGGTATACGTATACTCCTCCCACGATGGACCTGCACGCCGCGATATCAAGTGCGAGTCGGCGATATCCTTTTGCCTGCCCGGGGCTCTGCCCGGACTCAGTTTGTTCAAGTTGTCACTAACCTACAGACAGGTGGCCACTACCAGTACTACCGATAGCCTGTGCCAGTGGTCACTGTGGCATTGGCACATCCTCTCGTTTTCCTCTTGTTTTCAAATCTGAATCCCGGGCGCTGCAAGGTCCTGGCCGTTTTCAACTAAGCAAGAGCACGAGCCACCCGCGGGTCCATTTCACGTGGTACCGTACACGTACCTCCATATCCCACCCCGGAAAGAGTACAGGTCTATATCATACCCCTCCGGTTCAGCTTTGCTAGGCCGATTCTTTCGTCTCCGAGTCGAAAGAATCGGACCCCCCATTAAGCCCGTGCCGTGCCGTACCGTGCCGTACCGTGCCGTCAAATTGAAGCTTCTTCATTCGGTTTCCTAAAAATGTTCGACTTGCGGGTAACCGACTATAAAGGACTTCACTTATTCCCTTCTCCGCCCAACACCCAAGCTTCAATATGCAAGCCCAAGGCGAAAACAGCTCGACCTTTACTCCTGTCCCGCTTGACGGCAAGCTCACGCTGCCCCAGCTACTCGACCGCCAGTTCACGCAAAGCCCAGACCACACGGCATACATCTACGATGCCCCCGATGGCGCGATCGTCTCCATCTCTTTCGCACAGTACATCGGAACTGTGTACGTTGCGGCCCGCCGCATTCTGCGCGACACAGTCCCACACACGCCGGCCACCGCGGACGGTCAGCGCACTGTTGTCGGCATATTTGCGACCGCAGGTTTGTAAAATGCGTGTTACTTGGAAAAGATTATGCTGATGCGACCTGATTCTTAGATAGCATTTCGTACTGTGAGGTCTCTGTGCAGTGTCATGTTGCGGGACTCATATATTGGTGCAGGCATGATGGTCGCTGCGATCATGCGCGCCGGACTAGTGCCGTTCTGTATCTCACCACGGAACGCAGCTCCTGGCGTGGCTAATCTCCTCGAGAAGACCCGGGCGGCCGTGGTGTACGTGTCCCCAGACCTGAAGGGAATCCTCGCAAACGCATTGGAACTCTACGGTAAACAGCTGCCCGTCTTAGACGCGCTGAATTTCGACGAGCTGCAAAGCGGCTTGGAGATCTCCCCCGAGTCGGAAACACTATCAATGCTTCCGACGTTAGGAGATATGGATAGCGTGGGGATGATCCTGCATTCTTCAGGTTCCACCTCGACGGTCTCAAAACCGCACTGTAAGCCCACTCATATTGTCATACCTCTTCTGATTTTGATGATGGGTGAAACCCAGACCTTTCACACAAGCTGATTTTGCAGTATGCTTCCGTGGTGTTGTCCGGATCCAAGGACCACTGCGGCCAGATCCTGGGTTCCCAGATGCTGCCGAACTTGTAAGTCAGCTGTGTTTCTGCGCATTTAAACTCAAATTCATTGTGATCCTAGTCATGGAATAGGAATATTTCTGGGAACCTGGCCCTTTGTGGCAGGCTTGATCATGGCGGTACTGCGGCCCACGACTCCCCCGATTCCGTGGGTCCCTTTCTCAAGCTTCTGTCCTGAACATGAATATTAGTGGTGCAGAACGACTCCAAAAAATGCTCTGTATGCTGGCAATTGTCCGCAGGTGAATATGCTGAGACCTGAATGAATTTAAAGCGCCGCAATTCTTATTACCAAGCCCCACCTCGTATTGGCCCCACCCGCTGCAATCGAAGTACGTCGTTTCCGTGGTCACGATACGTTTGTTAAAGACCGAATAGAGCTGGAGCGCAGATCCAGTTGCGGTGAAAGCGATGCATGCACTGGAAGCACTCTCATATTATGGAGCACCGCTGAACAAACGCGTAGGTGACACCCTCGTGGCCGACGGGATTGTTCTGTGTTCCTCGTATGGCGCGTGAGTACAGCTTACCTGTATCGGGACGTTCACTCATGCTTTGCAGCATGGAAATTGGGGTGGTAACACCATTTTTCGCATCCTACGGAGCAGACTGGGAGTATTTCTCTGTGAGGCCAAACTTCAACGCGGTGCGGGTGCCCGAGGAGGACGGCTCGGACTTTTACACGCACACGTATGTTGGCCTCTCGTGCACGACGGCAAACACGGAGGTCGACGGACGACCAGGTTGTAATATCAGTGATCTGCTGGAACAACATCCAAACAACCCCGATCTGCATCGACTGTATGCGCGCAAAGACGAGCTTATCACTTTCTCCACTGCAGCCAAGGTATGCGCTAGTGCATCCTTAATTTAGGCTGCCCTTTGACGATTCTCAAAAGATGAACCCCGTCCCCATCGGTTTGTTCTTTACCTCTCCATTTTTTGTCATCTCAGAACCGTCCGCAGAGTCCCAGATCAGCGAAAACCCCCTTGTCGATGCTGCCGTGGTTTTCGGCATTGGCTGGCAACACCCTGGAGTCATTATTCAACTGAAACCGGAATTCCAGGCGGATCTGCTGGACAACGAAAAGAAATCCCAAATTTATGATACTCTTTGGTGAGAATCCTCGCTCGTGTGACCGAAGAAGCTGAGGAATCAAATACAGGATATCGGTTGACAACGCCAACAAGACCGCCCCAACTCACTTCCAAATCCCCAGGAAGGTCGGTGGGTTTGTTGAGCGTAGATGTTAAGGAGCTCAAGCAAACTGAACAGATGGTCTTACTCGCGGATCCGCGGAAACCTTTTGCGCTGACGAGCAAGTCCCAGCCGAGGCATCGTGTTGTTTTCGACGATTATGAGGAGGAAATTCGCGCTGCATATTTGTAGTAAAGTGGTCGAGTACTCTGTACTCTTAATTGTGGGAAAGAGTGTCCGGTACAAGGATCTGGGGTCTAATGTCCATAAGTGTGAACAACCTACGGCAAAATGCTCGCCACATTTTTTGCCATTCGTAGGCAGACTGGTGACGAGTCTAACTAAAGGTACGCCTTACCATTATTACCAAATCTCATCCTAATTTCTGTGTTTTAAGAAACGTTACATTATGGCTGAGTATATAATCTCAGCTGCCCAGGGTCGTCTCGTTTCACCACCATATTGGTGATGGTGTCGATGCGTAATTACGAGCTGCTTTCTGCAACCGCAGTAGAATGTTCGCCCCACTATCTTCAACATACTTGTCGGTCTCTGTTCCGGCGTCGGCCACTTTGCCTCTCGCTGCGTTGGTCGTATGCGGATCCTCTGAGCCATTTAACGCCACCAGGTCATGGAATGCGATGCTCCAGTGGATCAACTCAACAACTAGTGTGCCCCGACATTTAGGGAAATCAAAATAGAGTTTCGAGCTCGACCCTTTCTTTGAATAGGTTAACGATGACAGACAGCTGTGGCTGCGGCGCGTGGTTTAACCTCGTTAGTCATGCGCGGTGGGTCAACTAGATGCAGCTCATGGATAATGCAACACTAATTAACACCACTCAGCTAACATTTGCTGAGGTCTGGTCCGACATTGCTCATGCATTCCTAGTGGTTGACTCCCCATTCAACGCCTTTCATCCCTGGAGACGTTACGGTAATCACCTCCCAACTTGTCTCTCAGTCAACTAGCGTGCGTGTTGCCCAGGCGGCCCTCGCTTGGCTGAGTGATATGGTGCTAGCGGTGTACGTCCTACGACCGCGCGTAAAGCTCCCGATGGATCCAGCTTCCATCGCTGCACAGGCCTTTTTATTGCAGCACAACCATGACGAAATATCGGTCGTAATCAAGGATATGGCGACCATGAGTGGCCCTGAGGCGGAGATCTGGCTTCAAGATTGTGAGTTTGCGGTACGAGTTCGGCCAAATTTCATAGGCAAGGTTCGGTTCGGAAATCCGTCCGCATGTTCATGTTCAAGGTTCGGGAGTTGGTCGAACCGAACACCGTGTTCAGGTTCGGCGTTCAAGGCGAGAGGCCCTGAACCTGAACCAAACCGAACCTTGCCAGCACTAACATTTCATGATCAAAACTCGGCGCCTGGGAGCACCCTTATCGAAGGAATGTTGGATATATTTGTAGTCCGTATTATTCGAGTTCTGATCCTAACATAGGTGACTCCGGAATTAAACCTAGTCCCGGTTTGGCGCCCGATAATCCTCCACCCGCTGGTCAAAGGCGTCCTAGCATTTATTCCGCTCGGTACCATCATTGGGTTGGAAATTGGCCTACACCGAAGTGTAGCGAACGACGGGAGATGAGACTTCGTGGACATACTTTGCGCCTGCATATCTTTTTTTTTCTGGGTGTGCTTGCATCCTCATACACCTTCAGCGTCAGTACACTCGAGCCATTCTTCAATATGAGTCACTCTTCACCTCTTGCTGTCAAATCTGTTCGATACTCTCCGGCACACCATACAAGTATTGGACTCCTCTTTCATGCGCTGAGGTACCGCAGTCATGTCAGCTTCTCTTGCGCACATTTTGTAACGATCAGACAATTGTTTCGTAACATCGTGGCAGAAACATCATCATATCAATTTCTAAAAATCGCTGTTTCTGGTTTGATCACCACAGTCTCCGTGCCTGTACACAGTAGGGTTGCAAATCACTCTAGATAGCACGTTCAACGCAACATCACCCAACATCACTGCAGACAGTGACAGTGCAGGCGAAGAAACTCTTACCTATCATACCCTGGCACTGTTACAGATTGAGAAATATGGCTTGTCGCTCCCCGCCTGGACCACGCCGGTTGGCGCAGTTGGCCACGTTGATTTGGATCAACTCGGACAGCTCTCCATACTCCTGGATGCAAATGTAACAGTACCCCTTCCCGTTATGCGTGGCGACCTGGAGAACTGCAATGGCTACGTTACACAATCGGAAGGAGTTATGGCCCGACACTCCTACGTCGCTTCTGGAGTTTGCATTCCAGGCATTTACAAAATTTGGTGACATTCAGGGCACCTGTAGATGCCAGGTCAAGGTACGCATATGCACGTACTGCATAAGTGTCCAGACCCAGGGCGGCCGCTGTCGGCAGATGGCAACATAGATCAATGGAGACCTACTCCTAGAATACTATATATTCTTTTGCACTTGCGTCGCCTCTCTTCAGACTTCCGCTACTTCTCTGTGCGCGAAGACTGAGGTGAGCGACCCAATCTTACTTCTTTGCTCGTCTCTGACTCGTTTCAGTTACTTATCTTCTAGGTGACTATATGAGACTTCAGCTACTCTTTGCGCGAAGACTAAGTTACTTATTCTCTAGAACTCGCGCGCACTCCTGTTGTCTAATTTCTCTCAGCGGCTACTCGATTATCCTTATCACGATCACCATTCTCCAACACAGCATGGATGTCAGCGATCTTCCGTCATACCAAGGAGGTTTTGAAGCAACCAACAACCATATAGAAGTTAAGGACTCCAAAGGCAAAAAATACTATCTTAGGCTATGGCTGGGGGTGGATGTCAACAAAACTGACAATGACACTTTCGTCCATCTTACGCTCGAGGGCGACCGGGTCTATTTTTTGCGATCCAGCGCCGTTTTTGATCGCATGGGGGCCACGGCGCCGATGTTCCACATGCGAGACATAACACACGAAGGGATTTCGAAAGCATCGCTACCAATTTGGGACGACGATGGCGAAGTTGGAGGCAATGGCCCGGCTCTATTGGGAGTCGCTAAGCTGTCCCTAGAGAAAGCTCCAGGTCAATGGGACCAGATTTTGGAGTGGATTGAGGTTGCCGAGAATGTTCCAGTTTGTCCACCAAGGTAAACCGCTTCAGTCGGCCTTTAGTTACTGCATCCAGCTACATCTCATTTCTTCACAGGAAAGACAATCCGTTCGGATGATTTTTGGCTCCCGAGGCACAAGCCAAGACATATACCTTTGTCTTCGTCCCCAGCTACGTGGAATTGACGAAAGAGATATTTGAAAAATGCTGGAAGGAACTTCCGGAGGCAGTGACAAAACCTTTCAAACCTGAATTTCGAAGCGAGTCGAAGGCGGAACAGGACAGAGTCGCGGCGAGAATCAGTCGAGAGGATGAAGTGTCGGGACTCGGGAGTCGAAAGCAAGACACGGTCGCGAGGAAGAACGAAGGGCACGCGACGTCTTAGTACAGAATGCGCAGTCTGCGGTGGGAACGGTACGAGCTGTGGGAATTACATTCAGGCAAGCGAGCGAGGATACGACGCACCATTTTGGCTGCTCTCCCCCTCAAGTCCCTACGGTACGTTGATACGTCTGTGCCGCGGTGAATAAAGCGCGTGGAGGACGCGGGGCAGCGAGTGTTGGATGCGAGGCGTCCGAGCAAGGGTGACGAGGAGTGTGAGTGAGCGACATGAGAGTAGCGAGGCCGGCTGGATGGAGATGCTGTATGTTTGCTGGTTCCAGGTTTGAGATACTTGGATGCAAGAGCGCGGCACGAGTTTGGCGCAGGTGCACTTTGTAGCGTAGCGTGAGGTCCTTGTTGTGGGTTGATTTTAGAGCCAGTCGAGCTAGTCGAGGGCCAGGCGCTCCGGGCGCTATTGAGTCGGTGAGGCGAAGGCGACGCAGCTAAATCCAGTGGTGCAGATGCGGATGGAGCCGCACGAACGCACGAAGCCACGGACATAGTGCGGGTTTGTGGGTTTGGGAGAATGGACTGTGTCGGGACTCGAGAGTCGAGAGTAAGACGGGGCTGCGAGGGAGAATGAGCGCGTGCGACGTCTCCGATGGAAAAGAGGAGCTGCGGAAATCGGAATCAGTCAGAATTACAGCAAGCGAGGCAAGCATACGATGCACCATGATGGTTTCGGGGGCTTTGGGGAGATGCGATGGCGCGGCGCGCGAACACCACAAAAGACGGAAACGGAGGCCACGGGATGGAATCAGACAGAATCTAAACGAGCTGAGGACATACACACCTTAAGCGCGCTCCTGCTTGAGCTTCAAGCTAAAGTCCTGCGCGGTACATCCCCTAATCCCCCAGCCCCGTGAGGGAGTGTGCTTGTAAGTGAATCCAGAGCGCGCGTGTGACGTGGCGATGCGTGCGTGGTGCGCGCGTCGAAGGACGTGAAGCGTGATGTAATTGCAGTTTAAGGCTTGAGACCCAAGCGGGACTCCACCATTGACGCGAGAAAGCAGCTTCGGGAATGTGCAGCGATATGGCGGTGGTCGTAGGCTTAGCTTGAAACAGCGGGAAGTTGTGGCTGAATTCGAGTCGAGAGCAGGCCAAGTTCGAGTGGACATGACGGACTCAAAAGAAACGAGAATGAGTCACGGCGCATCAGTCCGAGTCGGAGGAAGGCCACGACCATGGCAGCCGACCAACCGGTCAAACCCAAACGTCCATAACTCGTGGTTCAAGAATGGAAACCTTGTTTTTCACACTGAAATCAGCCAGCACTGAGCACCGTGTCTACCGTGGAGTTCTTTTCAGCTACAATTTCGGCAACACTGAAACCATCATTTTCGCTCAAGTTGAAACTGCTGCTGATTTGATGATCTTAGGTCTCACTTTTGGCCATGAAAAATTTGCAGCCTGAACTGTTATATTTGGCATGGCAGAAAATACTGCTGAATCTCATGGGATCCGCAACTCATTAACCTTAGTTGAATCCATCACTTTCGACTACATTTTTAGCCCCCGGCCGAAACAATCATTTTCGGCAATGTGTTCAGCTGAGCTGAATATTCACTTTTGCCGGTGTGTATCTGGCCTTATCTGGCCGGATCCTCGGGCCACAAATTTCCTGATGGTAACCTTATTACGGTGTTGTACGGTTACGGTGGGAACTATTCCTGTTCGCACTCACCATGAACATCCAAACTCACAGAGATCGCGGAGGAAAAAAATGGGCGTCGATAAGCGGGCAGGGAGCTCAGTTGTGGGTCGCTGTTACTGTTTACCTCTAAATCTGACCCATGTACCAACGCCCCTCCGCTCAGATCCGTTGATCCCTTGTCCATCGGGTCTGACCACCTCATTGTCGCTGGTGGATCGTTCACAAACAATGTCGAAACTCAAGGTGCCGAGCTTGGAATCCGGAACGATGTGGGATCCTCGTCGTAAGTCCCGCTCCCGTTTCCCGGTGGTGCAAAAGAACTCACGGCGCTTAACCCAGATATGCGGTCGGCTTTTTCCCGAGGGCGCAGAACTTCGTCGTCACCGGTGGTACATTTACGAGCAATATCATCCATCATGCTGCTACTCTTCCCAACAGTAGGTGCTTTCCTTATTGTATCCTTCACATCTTCTGAAACCAGGACGAAAAGACTTTCGGAGAATCCCTTGGGGCGATATTAACCTGCAACGAGAGATACGGCTCGACTGTACATCAGGTATCGCCACCTGGCATCATCAACGAGCACCCGTACGGCGGCGGGTGTACTCAGCCAAGATAGAGGGCAGAGAAGCGAACATGACTGTCGCTGTCTATGAAGGACACAAAGCAGAAGAGCGGTGGCAGCAGGACATCACCAGACATTCAGGCCTCCGGTAAGCGTTTCGGGCGACTCTCGAGTTCAGTACTGATTCCATACATCTGAACCAGCCACCCCAATATTCTGCAAATCTTCGCAACAGCAAGTTCATCGGGTATCCATGCTATCATAGCTTATGGTGGTTAGTCTTTTTACTTCTGGTTCAACTCAGATCCTCATCCCTCACAATTTCGCCTAGATCTCATACCTTACAAACACTATTTGGAACTCCATCGCCATTTGCCTGTTTTTTCGTCTTACATTGATGTTCATGCTGTACGTACAACCATTGTTCTCACCTTTGGCATTACTGAGATCCTCAGAGAGAGTAGACTCCTATGTGAGCTCCACACATTCTGAGTAGTTGGATATCATTCTTTCCCAATTTCCAGATGGCATGGCTTTATTTTGAAGACACGTTACACCAGGTGGTGAGTCAGCGGCCAGTGAATTCGATCTTCTAAGAACCCTTGGCCTAGATAACCGGAGATGCTCTCACATTTTGGATGTGTCGCTCCACCGGCCGGCTTTGCATCGAACTTGCAGCTGGGGAGTGGCCGGATGAACTCTCTTTTGCCACCGACAACTCCGAGAAGTTAATAATCGAAAACACAGATTCCCTGGATGATGTGACCAAGGAATCCACAGCTCTCGTACCTTTGGGGTTGGCACATTACCATGTGCTATGTGAATTGCAATGGAGGCACCGGACTGAGAGACTGGTTGCAAAGAATGCAGAACTTACTTTAGGAGCAGTAATATGTGCTGAAAGCTTGCAGTATGATGAGTGCGTTGAGATTGCATCGTTGGCTAACCCACGCTTTCTTTACCGTCCCTGGCGCACCTGCGGGGGTAATAAGGGATCCCGGGAGAACGACTGGACCAGGTATTATGTCTTTGTCTGCTTGAGATTTGTTACTGATCATATTGAACACAAGGTTTGCCGCCCAAGCTGTCGTCGGCAAAACTGTCTCCTGTTGCATAGGCTCTCGGGCATGGCAGGTTTGGCTTTCTCAAGCAAACTACATTTTTGCTCGGCAACAGATCACCTCCAACTATGAAAACTATGGTGTGTCTTACAACTACCCTCTATATTTCACCTGACCAGGACAGCATTGGTGCACTGGCTTCAATTTAACATTGAAATTTCTCGGCCACCTGACGACCCTCCCGCCGGCTATCTGCTTGTCTGCCCCGTGAACGATTTTCGAAGCGAACCAAACTCGGTCCGGTGGCCCGACTGTCCTGCTTACTGGTGCTTGGATCCGTGCGGTGCACAACCTCTGAGCATGGAAGAAGCTGCACATTTAGGGTTCCCCACCTTGGAATTCAAAACTCAAGTGTATTTCAAGGGCTTCGATCCTGGCGTTTACACCAGATTGCGCAAATTTCACCAGGGGAAAGGGTTTGATCCTGACAGCCAAGATATTGCCCGCCATCTGGGTGAACCACTGTATCAGATCTCCAACATGAGGAGGCCACGTCCACTTGGTGAGCCGAAATATGTTTTCTCTGGTGTACTTGTTCTGAATCCGTATATTACAAGTAGTATCACAGATACCCAATATTCCAGAGTTTTTGGGTGAGGAATTCAAAGACAACAATTATTCAGATGCGGACGAAAGCCATTATTCAAGTGAGTATGAGGAGTATTCACTGAACTCCACGCAACTAAACGTTGAACCACTAAACCGTCGATCCAGGCACCCTCCCTCCCATCCGCCAGGCATCCACATTGCCAGAGCTCTTTCCCTCTCCAGAACCGAACTCCGACTCCGCTCACTCGCTACCATTATCCGCTCCAAGCAGGTCGGCCAATGATGAATTCTCGGGCGCCGCATCCAACAACACCTGTTCGACTCCTTGCCCCCTACCTCCACTCCTGCCTGAACGCTCCGATTCCAAATCCTCTCCGTTCCTCTGCCCAGACCTCACGGACAGGATTCCTCGAGGCATCGGAACAGTATTGGACGCTGAATTTTCGAAAGTTTGGTGCCATGGATTGGTTGAAGAAGAAGACTAAGTCCGGAAGCTTGCAGGGTATGTATTTCTCAGACCATCTCGCTCGCGTCTCCTCGTATTCAATTCTAACTTTATTTTTACTTTCGCCAGCCAACCTGTGCTGGACCACCAGAGGCTGGCAGTATAATATATTATCACCTCTAATTAGAGGTCTGGACTTTCTATAGTACGACCTGTAATTAGAGGTGCCACCCATGATATATATTAGAGGCACTCACGTGTGAGACTGGCGACGCCGAGCGAGCGAGCAGGACGTCCTCGACGACGTAGACGCAGTCCTCGCCAAGCTTGGCAGGATGACTCATCTCAGCCCAATTTGGAAGACCACCATCAAAGTAGCTCGTCGCTGTCGGCCACAGCGAGCTCGAAAAATGCACCAAAAAATCCAAGAAAACACGAATTTATTGACATGAGGCCGTCAAATGAGGCGCGAGAGATACACAAGATATGGGCTACAACTGAAGGACGCTAAGTACAAATTTACGTTCTAAGAATCAAGTCGAAGAGGTCTTGGGTCGCGGCGGATTGCGCGAAGAAAAGCCTGTCCAGAAATGTGAATCATAATGTCGGCGAATTAATATACGACGTACATTCTGATCTGCTCCCCCATGTACTGGAGGACCTGCACCATTGTCGCATGCAGCTGTAAAAACCCGCCAACGGACAGGAAATCAAAGAACTCCCTGTGACAGACACCACATTCACAACGTGGGTTGTCGCGTTTCGCTCCATTGCACAGAAGAGTCAGGTGGAGAAGGCGTTCTGTAGGAAAAAGATCAGCGCACGAGTTACGAAGTGAAGGACAAACACGTACCGCAGTAGAAACGACGAGAAACCTTGTAGGCACAAATCCAGACATGCTCCTTGCGTTGCTCGCACCGCACGTACTCAGCGCGCCGGTGGCCGATCCGGTGTTTCTGGGTGAGGCCGCCCTTTATTTTCAATTGCGCCAAGAAACGTTGTGCATCGTTGGAGGAGCGGAACGCAGCGCCATCGGACTTCTTGAATGACGCGACAACGTAGATGAGGCCGGGCCCCTCTCCCCCGAAAGGCGTTGCGGCGCGCTTTCCGAAAAACGCCTGACGGCGGCGCTCATAAAATTGTCGGGAGTGTCTGCTGAAATTTCAGCGCCGAAGTCAGCGCACCGAGACGCGGGGCATACGCGAGTAGACGCGGGCGTTTCACGATTCTCGCCATCGGAGAGGTCGGGGGTCGGAGGCAGCCAGAAGCGCGTGCAAAGTGAGAAAGCCGGGATGCAGCCCAAAATGGAAAAAACAGCGGTGAGGACGAAGAACCGGCCCAAAAGAGGAGGTGAAGATGATAGAGCAAGGGGAAGAGTAAAAAGGGCAGCCCAGATGGTGTAAGAGAGCTTTGTGGTGGATGGGTGGTGGGTGCTGCCAGCAAGACTTGCCCAGCCAGTGCAAGCAGCAGTACGCCCATCAGCGCTGCCACACAAACTGAAGACAAAAGCCAGGTAAGAGAGACATGCTGGTGCTGAGGGACGGCGGCCAGCCGACGAGCGCCATTTGTGGACGCACGACTTTGAGGGCGACTCGCGAGGGGAGCGGGGGCGACGGGGGGGAGCGGGTGCGCTTGCGGACGACGGCGCTTGCGGAAACGGGACGGCGCTTGCCTTTGAGGGCGCCTCGCGAGGGGAGCGGGGGCGTCTTAAGGACGCGGGCGCTTGCAGACGCGGGCGCTTGCAGACGCGGGCGCTTGCCCGACTTCGAGGGCGGCAGACGCGGGTACTTGCGGGGAGCGGAGGCGTCTTGCGGACGCGGGCGCTTGCGGACGCTCGCGAGGAGGGGAAGCGGAAACGGCCGGGTGCGCGTCCGATACCGAGAACCGAGGGGGGCGCTTCCAAATCGGGCTTGCGCATGAGGTGAGCGGCGAGCGCGCGACTTTGCGAGGAGGGCAGCAGACGCTCGCAGGGGGAGGGAGGTGCGCATGAGGTGGGTGGCGAGCCCGCGACTTTGCGAGGAAGGGCGGCAGCGTTAGCGAGGGAGGAGCGGGTGCGCTTCTGGACGCGCGCGCTTGTGGAAGCTCCGGGCGGACGGGCGCTTGCGGACGCGCGACTTTGAGGGCGGCTCGGGAGGGGAGCGGGGGCGAGGGGCGGGGGAGCGGGTGCGCTTGCGGGCGCGGGCGGGCGCTTGCCTTTGAGTTTGAGGGCGCCTCGCGAGGGGAGCGGGGGCGTCGTAGGGACACCGATGCTTGCAGACGCGGGCGCTTGCTCGACTTCGAAGCCGGCAGACGCGGGCACTTGGGGGGAGCGGGGGCGTCTTGCAGACGCTCGCGAGGAGGGGACGAGGAAACGGCCAAGTGTGCGTCCGATCCCGAAAACCGAGGGGGGCGCTTCCGAATCGAGTGTGCGCATGAGGTGGCGGCGAGCGGGTGACTTTGCGAGGAGGGCGGCAGACGCTCGCAAGGGGGAGGGAGGTGCGCATGAGGTAGGTGGCGAGCCCGCGACTTTGCGAGGAGGGGCGGCAGGCGTTAGCGAGGGGACGAGCGCGGAGACCCTCCTCAGGCAGAAGGCGACGGGGGGTGGGGCGGGGGGTCGAGAAGACCGGAGTCGAGGTGTCGGCGCATGAGGGTAAGACGGGAGGTGATGACTCGGCCGTTATGCAAGGGACTCCTCCACAAAAGAGGCGACAACACAACTATCCCGGGCGACTTCGGGGATTGGAGCCCCTGGCTCCTCGTCTCCATCCTCGCCATCCTCCTCCTCCTGCTCCTCCTCTGTGGGGATCTTTCCTAGACCCGCTCGCGCAGCTTCGATGAACGTCGGAATACTTTGCCAGTTCCCTTGGAAACGTACACGCAGATCGCGCTGGATTTCCGATTGTCGCCAGGCGTACGCTGTGAATCCCTCGTTGAGGATCAAGTCCTCCACCACCGCGGGGCGCTGGTCCTTGAGGCCCAGCCACCACTTCGCCTTCCAGTCGAGGAACTCGAGAACCCGCCGCATCTCCTCCTCCACTAAATCCACCTCCTCCGTCCACCTCCATGCCCTTGCGCGTGCCCTTGCCCATTCGATCTTCAGCGCTTCCACCATCCCCATCTGCGAACCTTCCGCGTCGGACAGCTGCGAGCGCCATATCCAGGATGCCGGCCTCTCCTCCTCCGCCTTCTTGCGTATCTCCGCCGTCGCCCGAGCCCCGTCTAGTCTCTTCTTCTTCTTTTTCCTTTTCTTGTGCTCCGGATCACTGAAAGTCGCACGGGGTCTGGGGCGTACATCGTCGGGCGTGAGTATGTGTAGCTTATTCTTCCACTCCGTCTCCTTGAGGATGGGACTGAGGCTAACGAGCGCCTGGCGCGCCGCTCGATATTCCGCCGCCGTTCGCCGGACGCGCTCCTCGACAGCGTCGATGGAGGTTCTCGCGCGTGTGTTCGCAGCGACCCCGCGGGCGAACTCGTCCTTGTACATCCACTTTGCTGTCCGCACCATCAAAAGTCGACGCAGCTCCTCCAATGCAGCATGAGCCTTCCCAATCCGTAGCTCGAACTCAATTCGGGCGTGGCTCTCCTTCGCCGTAACGCCGGCCATGCCGGTGAGTCTCGAGGGCAGCCACAGCTTGATCGCGTGGACGGGAAGGGGCCGGGTTGGCTGGGACCTAGCTGCTGCCACTCGGGCCTCGTCATCTGCCATCCGCAGGGTCACGACAATCGGCGCGAAGGACTCGCGAATCTTCAGCCACTCCGTGATTTTCCTCCCGAGCTTGTTGGAGCGCTCGACTAGCGCGGTTCTTTGGCGATCCGTCGCGTGCAGTTTCACGGCCGCCGTGTCGAACTGCAGCTCGCGCTGCTGCTCCTCGAGCCTCAGGCCCATGTCCACCATCTCGTGGGCGTGAAGGTCACCCCGGACATCGTCTGCTTCGTCCCCCACCTGCGCCCCTTCCGCTGCCAGCGCCAGCCGCTCACGGATCGCAAAAATGCCCTCGGGCTTCTCCGCGAGCTTGAAAGGGTTGGGGTTCTTCGTGTCCGCCTCCCACAGCTCCATCTCCTGCGTCCACCGCTGCAAATCTGCCGGTGGTAACCCCTGCTCAGTCTCCACCAACGCCACGCAGTAATCCGTCATATTCGGGACCGCTTTCTGCGCTCGTTCGAGGAGGAATTTGCCGAGCCCGATTATTTTCTTGTGGTTCCAGTCATTAAAATGGTCGTCCAATGCATCACGGCGTGCCCCTGGCCCCATCTCTTTGGTGCTGGAGGCGAGAGGGTTTGCATTCGCCCAACCCCTTTCGGGCGCTTCGCCGTCCGTCTGGCCCACGTACGGAGTAAGATTGAAGGAGAAAAGGATGTTACAAGCCTCGAGATGCGCCGGCAGGTGGAATTTGGGGATTAGCCACACATAGTATCGCTTTCGGCCGTGCTCTTGCAGCTCGTGGCTGTAGGAGGCGAGGCGGGTCCAGATGTTCTTATGCCATTGGCAAACGATGTCGTAGGAGACGAATAACTGGACGATGTCGTCGTAGTTCTCCAGGCTTTTCCAAAACATGTAGTCCATATTGATATATCTGTCATGGTAATAATTAGTTGCTACCGCGTCCCGAAAGCGAAAAAGTGTACGTACTTCTCCCCCTTTTGCAGGTCTTCCACTGCGTTCGGGCGTTTCATGTTATGTCGTGCGCAGTCCACCGTCCCGATACCGGAAGACGCTGTACCTTGCACCTCTTTATCTGGCTCGTTCACAGCATCGTGGGCGATGCAGGTGCTCTTCTAAGTGATTCAAAATCAGTCAGCCCGCATTAAAGTCCATCAAGCTAGCTTACCTCCTGTTCGATATCCCAGTGCTGCTCCACGTGTGCCATGTATTCGTCCACCTGCGCGAAAAACGCGACCCCGTCGCCCAGCGAAGGATCGTCAGCCTCGCTCGAGACGTCCTTCCTCTTCATCCGGAAATTCGCGTCTAGAGCGAGAAACAGGGCATACAGAAAGCGTCTCTCTGGCGGCACGGATTTCCATGACCCGTCTGCAGGCAAGTTCTTCCCGGGCTGGGGACACGCGGGACAAAGAAGCGCGCATTCGCCTGCTTTCGTTCCCGCGATCCCATCGGCAGCGTGTCCGCGCCCCGCCCGCTTGACCATCTGGAGATGTCGCCACTGCCTCGCCATGCGGCGAAACTCGGTGTATCGAGACTGAGGAAGTATCAGGTGAGCGTTCTCACCATCTTGGGAATCACAAACTCACGCGAGGCTCAAAAGTACCGTTGTTGTTGGTCTGCCGTGCGAGCTTGCTGTAGAAATGGTGTGCAGAGGACTTTGCTTCCAAAGACAGCAGGTGGAAGTCTCGCAACACGCGGAAGGTGGCGGCTGTCGCCGGGCTTGTGGTAGTGGCAGGATATAAGCGCGCACGTAGAAGCTGGATATCGTGCTCTTCGGCCAGGCCGCAGCTGCAGAAGTCGAGCGCGACCTCGTGAATGCCGTTCGAGTCGACGATACAAAAGTCCTGCCGCGACCGTTTCACCTTCTCAGAATCTGCATCGGCGTCATGTTGCTCCGTAACGACGCCGCTCGCGTTCTCTTTCTCCGCTCTCTTAGCCAGTGTCCCCGGGCATGTGCCATTCCGTCCGTGGCCAAGCTGGATGCGTAGGCCCATGGACTTCAGAGTAACGGTCTTAAAGAAATTTGCCTCCGTCCACACCTAAGTCCCCCTATGAGAAAGATCGCGTAGGATAGAAAAAAGACTCGCCTCCACTCGATGAAGCGGGTTGTCGCGATGTATTGTCACCAGGCAAGACGCGCAAAAAATCGCGTCAGTCAGGCAATCTCTGCATCGCCAAGCGGCCTCCGCAGCGGGGACGTCGCATTCTGCGCATCTCCTCTGATGGCGATAGTCACCACGGCCCTCGAGACGCAGTAGCTCATCGAGGAATCGCTCGCGCCGAGACATCCACTGGGCCATTGGATAATCCTCATGAGAGTATAAGTGTCCCATTGGAGGAGAAAATGTACACCAAATGGACTCACAGACGCTCGCGCGGCTCGGGGCCCTGAATCGACGGGGTGTGCCGCATCAAACGCGAAAAAGTCCTCCCCAGCGAAAGGAAAGGGAGAGTCGTCCATGTACGGGGCCGACATGGTGGATTCCAGTAGATCTCTTTCAGGTGGTCTTTTTTTGGTTGGGGACGCTGGAACCGCTATACGCGTTGTAGTCATCTCTGTACGACCGAGCGCGTCAGTCCGAAACCCACGGTGCAGCAGGTCCTCCTTCCTGCTCCGTGGGAGCGCGTCTTCTCCCTCGCTGTCACTATCAGACACCAAGGTCGTCTTCATGCTAGTGCGCGTCGGTCTTCTGCGCTTCATGGCGGTAGCAATGGTGCAGGAATCATTTTGAAATTTGAAAAAACTGATGATCAGGTGGGTGTGCAGATCCCTGCCGAATGGAACTGAGAGACTCCCAGTGACCCACTCCGTCTCGGAGTGGGTCACTAGGAGAGTGGGTCACTAGGACGAGAAAGAGAGGTACTAAGGAGTTGTCGGTGGTGGTTGTTGGTACGTGCAGTGGCGCCTTGACACATGGCTGTGTTGCGGATCATTACAGCATGGGCGCTTAGCGGGCGCTTCAGCGCTGATAAGTACATATCTCCAGTCTCGAATTGCATTAAACCGCGCTATCAACGAACTGACAATCTAAATAAATATACTCGGTGCTCTCGCGGACGTTAGACCATTTGATTCGCCCCTGACGCATAAAAACCTGGAGTACACAGAGGCGGGGAGCAGTGCAGCGTTCGAAAATTTTCTCCTGTATCACCAGCGCCTCCGCGAGGCCATAGGTGGAGACGCAGGCCAGCTTCTCAAGCTTGGGGATGTGACTGATACATTGAACCAAGGAGCCGACAATATCTCTAAAGTTCGTCTGTAAATCCTAAGTCAGTATCAGAGGTTGAGGCATCACAAACACGCACCACAGGATCTCGTGTGGTTCCCCATGTTCTATCCTGGTGAATCACTATTTCTCGGACGCAGGGCATCAGCGTTGTGAGATCGTTAGGACGTTGCACGGCGAGGAGTTGTGATGTTTGTAGCTCCAGGTGAACGACGCCCACAGTGGACAGCGCAATAAAATCCAAGGGGACAATGGGCCGGTCTTCATAGGCGTTCGTTCCATAAATCATGCGGACACCTAGCACGGGACGCGACGTGACCAACAAAGCCGCATCGTGAGGCCTGGCACAAACGAAGCCAAGACGCGGGAGAAATTCCGCATCGCATCTGAGGAGGTTAAGGTCATGAAAATAGACCGACCGAATAGACGACTGCAGAAGCATGAATTGCAGGACTGGTTCGTCGACTTGAGGCCAGTAGACGAACTCTTCCAGCCTCCCACCAAAGGACCGCAGTAGGCCTCGGACGTCAACATTGCTCTCCAATCGTAAAACCCTAAGGTTTCCCAGGTTCATGAAGGCGGCTTCGAAGTTGCTACCGCTGAGCGGAGGCAGCGTGGGGTTGCCGCGCAGTTCGAGGAAGCGGACCTGGATCACAAAACTTTATTAACGAGGACCATTACATTGCAATTGCCACATACCAGCAAACCGAGCTCCGGGTTCTTCGCAATCGCTAGAAAAAGAGCTGGAGCCTTGTCGCGCCAGACGCATATGCGGCGATAAAGGCCGGCCTTTGCGATGGCGGCCCATTTACGAGAAGCAAGGCGGAATGCTGCTTTAGTAGGTGTATTCGAGAGCAAGAGGATTTCAGTAAGGATGTCGTCCGGGACAACGGCCATTGACGCATGAAAATGCGGCCATGAAAGTCGAGATTGAGAATTCGATCGCATCAATTGAGTTCCTGACAGCATCCGTTGATGACATTCCTGCATCTCTTCATCAGGTTCATCCAGTATCTCCGCTTGGTTCGAGATAATTCGTTGACTAAATACACACTACGCGAATAAGTAGCGCTTCGTCTGAACAGTTTTTTCACCAGCTGCTCGAAGCGCCATGAGATGCTCCCCTCTCTTCACTCGCAAATCCTGCGCCTCCTGCGCCTCCTTCGCCTCTTGCGCGCGCCGCGCGAGTTCAATTTTGGTGGGGGTCTTTGGCCGAATCTTGCCTCCACGGGTTCCAGCATCGCGCAACTTCTGGACATACGCCACAGCTTCACGCCGTACTCGTCTGGCTTCTATGCGGATCTTCAGCTCCCGGAATTTCGCCTCGAAATCTTTAACAGGTGCACGGGGCTGCGGCACGGGTTGCGACGCCTTCGCCTTCAAACGCATCATAAGCTGCTTGCGTCGTTCCGCAATTTCCGCTGGAGATCGGCGGTCGGGAGCCCCAACTCCATACAATTCGATCCAGCCCTGTGTGACCGCGTTATGAGGCTGGCCGCGGTGCACATCATCCAAAGCGCCTGGTTCCGGTGAGTATAGTTCACAACCCGTCCACAGGCACTCACGATGTTTCATTTCTCGGCTTGATTCCGAATCCTCCATGGGCCGTTGAGTTGTGGAATGAGAGGAAGTGTAATTAGGAGAACGTTGACCCGGAGGCTCGGTGGTTGGTAGTGCGTATCATATTCCATCACGCAAATCGATGTTTCAATTGCACGCGGTAAATTTAACATGTGCAGTAGTTTTATCCACAAGTGGTCCCGGTCTCGCCGCTCGTCTCGCCGCTCGTCTCGCCGCCCGTCTCGCCGCTCGTCTCGCCGCTCGTCTCGCCGCCCGTCTCGCCGCTCGTCTCGCCGCCATTCTCAAGTGCAAGATGAACCCTCCTCTCCCTTATGTTCAAATCGTATTGGCACACGATATCGTACGAAATGATAAGCTGGCAATCGGCCCAGAACTGACGGATAGCGCCACCGACGTCGCTCCGGAAGCGAGATTGGGCCAGGGACCGGGACCGCATACCGAAAGCCACCATCTGTTTCCTAGCCAATTTGTAAGTTGAATTTCAGATCCACAAAAAAATCGGGTTACCTCCTCCTGAACGCAGCTTCGATTACGGCCACGTAGTAAACGAGACGTTCTTGTGCGAGGTCTTGCTGTTGCACCCTGCAAGCGGTCAGCAGGCGGAAGGGGAAGAAGGGATGAACACACGGATCGAAGAAAAGGACGAGAGCGGACATTTGGGTACCGGGTAAGTATGATCTCGGGTAAGTATGATCTTCAAAACTTAAATAGGCGGCCATAACCCCATGAATATTAGGTTGTGATTCCTCACACGCCCAAGCGATCGGCAGCCTGCAAAACCAAACCCTGATGAACCTCCTCACGGTGAGTCGCCCCCCCCACACTTCGCCCCCCAATTTCGCGCAATTTTGGTGTCTTATACCCACCGCTCTTCCAGTTGAGTGGTCAGCCCGCCAAAACCACCAGCATCCCAAAATAAGCGAAGATATCTCCATAGAAATTAGGTTGTGATTCTTCACACGCAACCAAGCGATCTGCCATATGATTCTTGACACGCCCAAGCGATCTGCCAGAAGACCATCATCGCCAATGCTCCAAATCCCGATGCCTCAGAGTGAGTCGCCTCCCCTCATTTAACACCACTTTTGTGACTTGTACCAACAGCTCTTCCAGTTGAGCGTGGTCAGCCCGCCAAAAACCAAAGTTTACATCCCGCGATCCTCAATTTCCATCTCGCGGCTGTAATCGATGCCCGGAATTTATACCCGTTATCGGATTATGCGAGGAAATCAGATGGCAAGGGAGCGGAGCGAGCCTGGGCCCGACAAAGGCCCAAGTTGTAATTGTAACAATTTTCAGTACTGCACCAATCAATTCACTTGTGAGCTACAAATTCTACGAAAACTCCCGGGATGCAGAAGATGGTGCTGGGGATATGAGTTCGTTGTGCAATTGTGATAGCAAACTGCCTACCTGCGCTATCATTTAAGGGGGACATCTGGCCTGCCGCGGCGCGTTCTTTCTCGGGCCGTGCTGAAGTTTCCGGGGTAGGGGTTGTGAACATAGCATCAATGCGTCGACTGCTGATGTTCCACCGAGGAAAATGCGGTAGACGACTCGCGGGGTCATATTCGTCGTCGTCGGATGCCTCGGACCAGTCCGGCTCGCGATGGAATACACGTACCCCTTCCATCGACCTGGAGTCAATTTCGCTCAGGGCCGGTTTTGCCTTGTGTGTAGCAGCGCGAAGCTTCGCCCCGCGGAGCAACGAGGGCTTTGGCGTAGCAGTCGAGGCCGATTTTGCTTTGGGTGCAGCAACACGAAGCTTCGCCGCGCACGACAACAAACTGGGTTTGGTCGAGGCCGATTTCGCCTTGGGTGCGGCAGCAGCTGAGAGGGGCCAAAGGTACGTCGGTCTCGAGGGGGGAGGACGACGGGGTGCGCGACGCGCGCGTTCCATTTCCTCTGTAAAGCCTAGTCAGTAGGAATGCAACACTGTGTTACGGACACACCGATGAGTCGTTTGCGGCGTAGGGTGTCTCGTAGCGCGTCTGTGTCAGGAGGTTCGGAAGGTGGGGTATCTGGGCCCAACATTAGTTGAAGAACAGGAAGTTATGGTGGTCTGAACAAATTAATATGGCTTTGGCGGTGAAATTACATCGAGAAATTACTCCATATATTCTTGAGGCCCCGACCAATCGGACCAAGATTCCGACCTCTGACGATCACACTCTTCCTGCATGCGTTGCCGTTCCTCCTGCTCCCGTTCGCATCGGAACCAGTCGCGACGCTCCGGCCAGCGCATCTCCTCAACGGCAAGCGCAACTGCAATATCCCATAATCTCTGCTTCTCCGCATCCCGTTCCAGCGTCTCTGCCTGGGCGGCATCGTCCATAGTGTCAACCCTATGAACATTGATAATTAAATAAAATTGCCAGACAGACGGAAAACAGACGGGACGGACGCCTGCTCCTTCGTGTCGTTTCGCAAAAACATGTCGCCGAGCTCCGTCGCCCAGGAACGCCATTCCGCCGCCTCTTGTGAGCCTTCAGGATGTGGTTTGACTGGGGGGGCCGGAGGAGGCCTGACGCGGCGTTGTGTTTCGAGGGGGGGCGTGATGACTACCGCAGGACGCGGTAATACTATGAGTGTGCATGAATATCAGCTTGGTTGCGCGACGACGAGCACCCACTCACGGCAGCGCCGTTTGGTTTTCTTTTTTGTTTGCATGGAAGATGGGGGATCAGGACTAGAGATTGAGACTCATCATAACGCATCAATAATCACGCACGATATTTTCTTCGGGTCCAAGAGTCACGGTCATGTGACTGGAAAGGAACTTATGGTGCGGTTCGAGGTCCTTCAAGAATTTGTAAAGTTCGATCATTATTGCATGAAACACTCACTAGCATTATTCCACACCCGAATTGAAACGAGAAAGTGCATGCTGGATTAGACCAGGTCAGTTGAACTGAGAGGCGGGTTTAGCCGCGGTTGGAAAGGAACACCCGATTTGGTGAATACCACGTCCTCGAATTTGTTGAGTTTAATTCTTATTGCAGAAAGCACTCACCGGGATCATTCCACACCCGAATTAGACCGAAACACCGCATGGACCGGGACAGTTGAACGGAGAGGCGGGTTTGGTCGGGGTTGGAAAGGAACACGAGATTTGGGGAATACCATGTCCTGGAATCCGTCGATTCTTATTGCAGAAATCACTCACCTGAGTCATTCCACACCCGAATTTAAACGAAACACCGCATTACTGCACTGGACTAGGTAAGTTGAACTGGGACGCAGGTTTGGCCGGGGTTGAAAAGGAACACGAGATTTGGGGAATACCACGTCCTGATATTTTTTGAGTCTGGTTATTATTGTAAAAACCACTCACTGGAGTCATTCCACACCCGAATTGAAGTGAAACACCGCATTACTGCACTGAACCAGGGTAGTTGAACGGAGAGGCGGGTTTGGCCGGGGTTGGAAAGGAACACGAGATTTAGGGAATACCACGTCCTGAAATTTGTCGAGTGCGATTTTTATTACAGAAACCACCGACGGGAGTCATTCCACACCCGAATTGAAATCAAAAATCGCATTACTGCACTGGACCAGGTCAGTGGAACTGAGAGGCGGGTTTGGCCGGGGTTGGAAAGGAACACGAGATTGAGGGAATATCACGTCCTTAATTTTGTAGATTGCGATTCTTATTGGAGAAATCACTCACTGGAGTCATTCCACACCCGAATTGAAGTGAAACACCGCATTACTGCACTGAACCAGGGTAGTTGAACGGAGAGGCGGGTTTGGCCGGGGTTGGAAAGGAACACGAGATTTCGGGAATACCACGTCCTGAAATTTGTTGAGTGGGATTCTGATTACAGAAACCATTCACCTGAGTCATTCCACACCCGAATTTAAACGAAACACCGCATTACTGCACTGGAACGGGACAGTTGAACTGGGACGCGGGTTTGGCCGGGGTTGGAAAGGAACACAAGATTTAGGGAATACCACGTCCTGAAATTTGTTGAGTGGGATTCTTATTACAGAAACCATTCACCTGAGTCATTCCACACCCGAATTTAAACGAAACACCGCATTACTGCACTGGAACGGGACAGTTGAACTGGGACGCGGGTTTGGCCGGGGTTGAAAAGGAACACGAGATTTGGGGAATACCACGTCCTGAAAATTTTTTGAGTCTGATTATTATGGCAAAAACCACTCACCGGAGTCATTCCACACCCGAATTGAAGTGAAACACCGCATTACTGCACTGAACCAGGGTAGTTGAACGGAGAGGCGGGTTTGGCCGGGGTTGGAAAGGAACACGAGATTTCGGGAATACCACGTCCTGAAATTTGTCGAGTGCGATTTTTATTACAGAAACCACCGACGGGAGTCATTCCACACCCGAATTGAAATCAAAAATCGCATTACTGCACTGGACCAGGTCAGTGGAACTGAGAGGCGGGTTTGGCCGGGGTTGGAAAGGAACACGAGATTGAGGAAATACCACGTCCTCAAATTTGTTGAGTGGAATTCTTATTACAGAAACCACTCACCGGAGTCATTCCAAACCCGAATTGAAGCGAAACGTCGCATTACTGCACTGGACCAGGTCAGTTGAACTGAGAGGCGGGTTTGGCCGGGGTTGGAAAGGAACACGAGATTGAGGGAATATCACGTCCGCAATTTTGTTGAGTGCGATTCTTATTAAAGAAACCATTCACCGGAGTCATTCCACACCCGAATTAAACCGAAACACCGCATTACTGGACTGGACCAGGACAGTTGAACTGGGACGCGGGTTTGGCCGTATCACGGAATTGGCGCCCCCAGTAGATCGCGTCCTTGATACTGATCGGGTTGTCTTCCCGCATGGTAGCAAGATGATTCCTACAAACAGACAGTCAGATCGTCCCTCTTGCTCAGTGGATCGAAGACCTACTTGTGGCGGGTCACTTGACCATTCGCGCTCAAGTACCAGTCCTCGTGAGACCCGTCTTCAGCGATGCCAGACACGCCCAGCGAATTCTCCTGAACTAGAACCTGAAAGTTGGGCGGGATGTCGTAGTGGTGGCCGGTGGTGGTCGTGGGCATCGTGGAGAGAGAGAGAGGAATAGCGCAGCAAAGCACGGTCGAAAATCAATTGACCAAAACATTTAGTCAGCGGTCTCCAAATAGGAAACTCGCCCAACGTAATATTCCATTGCCCAAGCGCAAAGAATACATGCAAGTATCTGTTCGTTGGGTACGCGATTCGATAGTCGTCTATTGGGATGTGCAAAGATAACCGGCGCTTAATAGACTCTCACGGATGTCACTACCTTGACGGAAAGGAACTGTTTGCTTTCCCAGTCGCGCAGTTCTGGGATCGTCGAGGAAGACCGGTCCCTCGGTAATGCACCAATACCACTGCTCCAAAATTGATTCTGACGGACTTGAAGCTTGAAAATGTCCGTACACGGTCAGAAAGTCACAGAAAGTGAGGTACAGCCACCTGTCAATCGAGTCTCTCCCGACCACAACAAGGAAATTTCAAACATGGACGATTGTGAGCCGGATGCAAGGTCAGTCACCCGAGTGTTCTTGCGATACACTGACTCTTGTATTGCAAGTTATCCGGAGAGAAAACGAGTTTCGTCCGCCAAATACTACCAAAATAAGTGTGTTTCTCGTCTCAGATCTGCCTTGACAGGCCCCTGACTTGGCAAAAGCGCAGCGCGTGTACGAGAAAAAAGGAGGATCGAGATGGCACAGAAAAGGTGGGTCTTACTCAATTAAAATTCTTGGTGTCGAAGAATATAATCATGGACTCGTAGGGCCGACAAAAAAGCGAGGCGTCGGCAGTCGGATAAGCCCCGAATCAAAACACATGCTACCACGAGCACGGCCAGAATGCCTACGGCCGGAAGAGCAGCGCCTCGACCTCAAGCTCGACCTTCAGCAGGCGCAGCTCCAGCTCGTGCCGCCACCGTGATTAACACGGCCCCCTGCGCCGTTGGCGACGCTGAGAGGGAGGCGTCAGAGTCCCTGGTTTTGATGTCCCAGGCACACACACCCAAGAAGTGCGTTGTCTTGGTTTCCGGTGACGATCCTTTATCTTAAACAGGACGGAGGCTCACTGAAGACGTGTTTAAAAATTGGCGGTACAGTTTATCTCTTCCCTCACATACTCATTCAATGATCAGGCTTCACAGGGATTCACCGGGCACGTTCGACGGGGAGAACTCCTCAGAGGAAGAAGAAATGGGTGTGCGGTCAGTGATGAGATCAGTATGAATCTGAGCACGGGGATAATATTGCGGTTAGCACCATCTCCGAAGTGGCGGGTCTTCGCCGGTATGTTGCTTCTAATATATTATTCACATGCTCAGATGTATCAGGACCGAAGCCGAAGAGGTTGAGGATATGGACCCCAGGTACGTGTGCAGGTAACAATTGAACGGGAATCTTACTCTCGGAGCAGCCACTCAACCGTGCCCGTACACCGGAGGCTTTGCCTTTCTACGCCGTCATCAAGCCGTAGCCCTAGCCCATTTCCGGAGCCCCGCATGCCAAGTCTCCTGGATTATATGGCGCGCGGCAGCCGGGATTAATTGCCGTGCGGCGGCCGTATTTCACTTATATCTCGCTTGCGAGGACCATGCCAAAATAAATTATTATAGTCAGATTCTTACAGAATTGGGCAGTCGCGATGAAGTCAAAATGTAATATTTATTATAATTTAAAACAGACGCTTCCCAATCTTTCCTTGTTCATCTGAGATAGCAGTCAAATTGTAGATTTTCGCCACCCGTGAATTATTCTGCAGTGTACATGAAGGACTACATTTCAACCCACTTCTGCACGCCGTCACCCGCGGGCCCATGATACTCCTGGCGGTACCAGGCGAGAGCCTCCCGACGGCTGGTCTTCTTGGCCTTGACTTGGTGGGGGACACCGTTGCAGGCGGCGTCCGCCTCGGCACTGCGCAAGGGAAATGAGGGGAATGACGGGTGTATTGGAAAAGACAGGCGTACGAAGTGCGATACAAACTGGGCTCACGGCCGCAGATCACCACGTACCACGTTTCGCCCGATCCTTCGGGGTGCCTCTGCTCAAGCTCGGTGGGTGTGAGTGGCACGCCCCGCACCCACAGAGGGGAAGCGGCGGCGGCGGCAGCAGCGGCGTCAGCAGCAGCGGCGGCGGTGGCGGCAGCGGTGGCGGACGCGCGCGCGTGTACGACTTCTGCTGCGACAACAGCGGGCAGCTTGGCTATGGAAAAGACTCAATCAAGGAGAAAAGAAAGAGCACGCATCATACCCTGGACCTCAGCGGCGAGACGCACGCCCTCCATCGACAGAGTTGAGAGACGAGCCACTAAGGCGACCAACGCTTCCAGCTCTGTAGCGGTGGAAGCGTTGGTCGCGGCGGTGGGCCTGTCGGTTGTCATCGCAGGGGTGTGGATGTGGTGGTGGATGTGGGTGTGGATTTCAAACTGGTGGGACATTGGAACGGGAGCGTAGGCTTTTATCACGAAATTTACAGACGAAGTTAGTGCGATCACGCGCGTGGATCGTGCACGCACCTGCACGCACATTGGGAAATCTTGCGATCGATCTCATCGATAGAATTTGCCGGTCTCAACAGAGACTGGATCAGGACGGAAATGATTACCCACCCAAAAACCTAAAACGCGTCTGTTTTGGGTAGTTGCTCCGCGAAAAATCGAATTTGGTCGAAACTTATTTCTTTTCAAGTCAGATTTGGTCTCCAGCTTTCCAGCGTAACTTGAGAATCGTCTGCGCGACCTTGGTCTGCGTTCCGGTCGCGTGGTGTCTTCATCTCCGTTTCGCGTCGCGTCACGTTCGCCTCTTTGGGTTCCCCTTGGTCTATCCTCGGCTCATCGCGCGTCGGCTTCCCCAGGCGTACACCGCAACTATGCCCAGGGGAAAGGTATCCAAACTGCCGCAGGAGAAGCTCGACTACCTGGAATCGCATTGGACAGGGTTCCTGGAAAAAAAGACGAACCGAACTTCGTTCTGGTCGAAGGTAGAGAAGGGGTGGTTCGCGAAGTGGCCGGTCGAGACAACCTTGGGGCTGCCGGTGATCGATACGACCGCGTCCATCGAGGCGTCAGCGCTGTCTGACGCGCAGAAGACAGAGATTGGCGCGGCCCAGAGCAAAATTTCGGGGGTAAGAGCCGCCGTTTCTTTGCTGGGGAGCGGACTGGATACTCAGATACTTCGCCAGCAAATCCGGAGTTGGTATAATAACAAAAATCAGAAAGAAAAAAGGATCTTGAATTCCGAGGGTTCCGCTGCTGTGACTAGCCAGGTGAAGGAGCTGCTGGCCACCGTGAGCCGACGGAGAACTCGAAAGCTGCAGAAGGAGGAGGTTTGGGAGAAGCGCCACCCCGATGAGCTGATGGACGCGATGAAGGAGGACGGGTTTCAGGAGATGATGGGCGTCTCCGAGGACGACGAAACCATGGAGGAACGGAAAGAACGTATATCGAACGGGCGAAAGGCGCAGCTGAAGCTTCGGAAAAAAACCCGGGCGCGGTTGTTCCAGGAGGCGTCGACGGAGGAACAGAACATTGTCGAGGAGATATACGCGAACCAGAAGACCGAGAAGTCGGTCAAACCAGGGAAGGCAGAGACGCCTGAGGATTTTCAGCAGTGCGTACTTCGTCTTTACTTACTGAAGATGGACTAAGTGCTATTACGCAGGGGATTGAATATGCTGCCGCCGCTCGTGAAACAGTTCCACGAGGTGATTCATGACCTGACCGGCTGGGTTGGATCGACGCTACTAGTCGGCCCAGTTCCTGAGGAAGAAGGGAAAATCGGGACGCAGAGGTAAGCGAAGCGTGACCGTGGACCCACCGTGTTACTGATCGCGCCTCTTGTCAGCTACTGTCATGGATCGACCTCTAGCGGCCAAACCCTGGACCAGGCGCACATCGGGTGGGACGACCATGTAATCAAGCCGCTGCAACAGTTTGGGAAAGCAGTATTTGGTATGGAAATACCTCCTTTCTTGGCACTTGAGGCTCAAATGGCAGTTAGATCACGACACTCGACGAGCGCGGGCGCTTCACCGTGAGGAGTCCGAAGAGCCAGAGGGCGGCGCAGATGATGAAGCCGAGGATCGAACCCCTAAGCCTCCTCGGCGGCGAAATCGCAAGAAGAAACAGAAATCGAAAGTCGCGGTACCTTCTTCTAACGCTCCTGCAATCGATACCGACTCGTTACTCCCATTTGAAACGGACCCGCAGATGACGATTGAAGACCACGCATTGGGCTTTGACCCGGACCTCTCACCTCCAGACGGTGAATGGGACTCAGACTCGCGTCTGGAGACTGCCGCGCCGCCATCGCCATCTCTTTCGGTTATGGATATGGATGTCATCGACCCTGCGCTGAGGGAGGACCGTCTCTCTCGCACCGACGATCCGGAGGTCGCTCTTATATCGAGTAACGATCCTCCGCCACTACCCGCGCTTGGTATGCCGCTCTTCGAAATAAGACCTATTTCTGCGGACTCGCCGTCGCAAGGCGGTCTGGCACCCTTTACGACCGGGTTCCACTTCACTGCAAATTTGGGACCGTCCACCCCGGTTGGCTCTGCATCTGCAGCTGTATCACAACGCCCGTCGCCCACGACACCGCCGAAATTCAGACCCCGCGCTTTTGGGTTTGGGCCGTCAGCCTCACCAGCAACGCCGCGGTCGTTGTCCCTAGTACTTTCGCCAAGCACGTCGCAAAATCTACAGACCACGCAAAATACGACGGTGCCGCCCGCAGTACCTTCCGCGTCCGCCGCGCGAGGTACGCCGCCGCCGCTCAGCACACCGGTGCCACGAGGGACACCTTCCGCGCGAGGGGCACCTGCCGCGCGAGGGGCACCTGCCGCACGAGGGATATCTACTTTTTCGGTTGCGCGCACTCCGTCGGGGACAGTTACCACCCCTTCGCCGCTGCGGATCGTACACACAGCACCAGCGGGAGGCGCCTTCCCCCCTATCCCCAGTTTGACGCACGACAACTTCCCTCATTCTCGCCCCATGTCGAATCCACCGAGTAGGCCGAAACCAGCAGGGAGAGACGGCGGACTTGAGGGAGTATCCGGAGCAGGAAGTGCACGTGGAGGTCAGGGAGGCGCAAGGGGAGGGGGACGCGGGGGACGGGGAGGGGGACGCGGGGGACGAGGAGGGGGACGCGGTGGAGGCGTCGTGCACGAAGGGCGGGAAGGGGGCGGCGGCGAAGAAGGGGGCGGTGGCGAAGAAGGCGGCGGCGGCGATCAGGTGCATACTGTGGAGCTGGTTTCGCGGCAGCGCATGCTGGAAATCAGGGAGTTTGAGAAGAAGCGCGACGCCCTCGCTGCGCAGGCCGCGAAAGATCGTGATCGTGGCATCTTCAGGTTCCCCCTCCACCTGCTGGACACGAGGCGTTACCTCAGGGCCCAGCGGCGCTTGGCGTTAGGCGGGTTGAGGTGCCAATTAAGCTGGCATCGCGTCCCCCGCCCCTTCCCCTTCCCCCTCGGGCGCCGTCGACTCGGGATCGACGTCTTCCCGGGCATTTGGACGAGTTCAAGGACGAACGCGTGAAATCGAAGAAAAGGACGATGACGGAGATCAAGACGGCTGCGGCAGCTAAGCGCATCATCACAGGGAAGGGGACGACGAAAGCGGGGGCCAAGGGGAAAGCAAAGGCCAAGGAAGACGGAGAGAAGGGCAAGAGGAAGGCTACGGAGAACCTAGATGTGGATGCGGGGGTTCGCCCAACGAAAAAGTACGCTGCATTTCATATTCCCAGAGCCCAATTCTTACCAATTGCAGGCGCAAGACTCGTTGAATTTCACCGGAGGTCTGGAAAGCCGCTCAACCAGCTGCTCAGCCAGCGTGCACGATAACAGTGTCCCGCTCAGATAATTAATAATAGATCTCCGTAGTATACGATGTCTGCGCGTAAATGCTTTGGTTATGGATCTCTCGCACACCGTAGTACCAGGTCTGCATGTAAGTCTTTTGGTTAATGGTAACTTCATTTCATTCTACGTGTCCAAAGTAAGGCCGTTCCTGGAGCGCGGCAGTTTGTGAGTTGGGGACTTGTAGAATTCAAGGCTGGCGCACAGCCACATATTGCCTTATCGGGCGAGGCCATTTTGACAATCGTTTTTCATGAGTCAAACTGCTCTCATTCTATTTCTTTAAAGAGGCTATTTGAAGCCCCTTTCGAAATCCAATTTTCAAGGCAGAAATTTCAAGCCAAGCGCTCCACCACGTTCTCTCACAATGCAAGTGCGCTCCTCTTTGAATCTCGTTCTGGCGACGTATCGACGCGATCTTTGGACAGGAGAATGTGTACGCGTCACCAATGAGTTGAGTTTTTTTTTTTGGCTCACAGAAGGGAGACCGCTGCTGGAAATATAGCCCAAATTCCGGGCCGGACTCCGGATTCGGTTACGTTCGCTCGCTTAGTTCTTCAAATCTCACGGCTCCAAATTTCAAGAAAAAAATGTCTAAAAAGCTTTGAATAGCCTCTAAAATAGATTATATCACACGGTAAATTACCTTCTTAGCTGAGGATAAGCAGAGAGCGGGAGCGGGGAAGGGGGGGGAGCGCTGCGGGGCGGGAGCCGGTGAGCGGGCGGGAACAAGGCGGGAAGCGGGGAAGCCAACATCAAACGGGGCGTGCTCAGCAAGCGCAAGATGAACGAGGGGTCGGGGAGCAGAGGCTAAGCCCGAGCCGAGGCCCAAGCTGGGAGGGCGGAGGGCGGCGGCAGCGGCGGGCGCCGCGGGGCAGCAGGCGCCTGGAGAGAGCAACAAACAAAATAGTGGTCCCTGTGGCCGTAGCCATGGCACACGGAGGGAGCAGAGGAAACGAAGGGGGGCGAATCCCAGGGCTGGAATGAATTTTGTGGCAGGACGGGTAAATGGGCAGCAGCGAGCGAGCGGCGAAAATGAAGCCAAGGAGGATTTGGGAGACGTACGAGTTGTATGAATACTTGGTTCGTCCAGAATTTCAGGACAAGAGGAGCCCGAGAGAGCCCAGTAATCAGGAAGAGCCAACGGTGATGGCAGCGTCAATTGCGAGCTTTGTGGTACAATTGAAGGGTTTTGGAGTGGAGGGGCTATGAGATCTAATGGTCAAGAAGGTTGAGGCCAAATTCCAGAGGAACCGAAGCCCAAGAGCTGCTTTTATGAGAAATGCTGCTAGCAGAGCAGCGCCAGCGCAATCGCAATTCTAGCTCACCAGTGACGATTTGGACTGATTGAAGTTGCGGGATAGGTAGGTAGGACCAGTTAGGGGATATGTATGAAGAGCCAGAGCTAGGAAAGGTGCTGCGGGCGAAAGGGAGCGGGTGTGGTGGAGGACGAAGAGGATTGATGGGAATGTAACATGTGTAAACAAACGCCCAATCTGGATCGCCCGAACGCTTGCCGAGCACCATCAATAATGGCGGAGGGCGCATGTGCGGTATGCGCCCAACGACGCCGCCACTGGAGAGCCTACGCAAACTACCTAAAATGGCGAGCCTCTAATATATAAATTATGGGCACCTCTAATCACAGATTATAATATAGAAAGTGGCACCTCTAAACTAGAGGCCTGTACTATAACAAAGTGCCGCATACGCCTGGCTGGACCGCGAACCAACCTGAAGTTGCCAACCGTGCGCCACCATGGGACAATTGATTCGCGGTTTCTTGATGCCCCACTTGAATGTTGCATGTTGCTTTTGCCTCGCCCCAATTATTATGTCGGCGTACATGTATATTTAGACCACAACTTTGCTTCTCTCAGAACACCTGGCCAATTCTTCATCAGAGTCTGCCGTATGACACAGTGAGCCAACAAAAAAGCACTGTAACGACTCGAATCAATTGGGCTCATGGAACTCTGGCGACTGGGGCGATATAATTTCCATCTTCTCGCGAGGCCGATGCTCCGTGGATTCAACCTCCACCTCGCCGCTGACAGCAGGCTAGAGTGTGTTTACGGCGTACCATGGAACTACAACTGATGGTACCATCGGCTTCAGCACGCATTCGCGCGTGGCCCCTGCACACAGCTTACTAGCCTACTAGCCGCGCCCAAGACCAGACATTTACCGATTTTTATTTTTATTCCCCTGGATGTCCTTAATAAATCAAAACGCGGACAGGCAAGGCAGCCCACCGGAATTGTGAGACAATGAGGCGGCAGTGGAATAGCTTACTGATAAACAGATTCATGTCCACCCTGCCGCTTTTCCTCGACACCAGAAGTAACACTCGAGCGCTTGATCGGCCTTTTAACTTTTGGGCGATGGTATCCGCTGTTCTTGGTATCGGTATCAAGGCGTTTCGTTGAAGCCATTGGTACCAATGTGTTCTATTGCTATTGGTTCTAATTCGAATTCTGACGAGTGTGAGTCCCCACTGTCACTATTTGGCATGGTACCGAAATTATTCACGTCCTTGTAGTTTACGGTCGGCGGGATGGTCGCGGATGGTTTTGACTTTTTGATTTTTGATCTTCGCTTATATATATACCGAGTTCCAAGATTGATGCGGTAGTACACGAACACGTGAGGACCATCTAGCACGGTTTGGAGCGCAACCCAACCCCAAAACATATCCAGAGGTCCAGAGACCGGCAAGAGTACATGAACAGCAACTAATCATCATCCACCTCAGGCTGGACCAACTGCTCTAGTCCCAGTTGTTTGCATTGTTGGCCACACTCATGGTGATCAACAAATGTCTGAATCCCATCTTCACCGTGATCACCAGCCCCACTGTCACTGCGAAAAAATGAGATGGGATGCACTGCCAATATTAAGTGAGACCAACCCGGACAAGGTATGCGACATCAGATCAAACAAGATAGATGCTTTGGTGGGAGGATCATGGCTCTCGGAAGCTGTGATGTGGTTCTTCAGATCATTGGATTACAAGAATAGCAGATAAACCCACATTGAATATCGGCGAGAAGAAGACTTTTGTTTGAGTTGAGGTAGGTGAAATGTTGAAAAGCGTTGATTGTCGCGCCTTGTTTGTCCGAGTGACGCGGATGTTCAAGTGTGCCAGAATACTTCCGAAAATCCACATTTCCTCGTTCACGCTCAAGAAGCCAGGTCACAGAGGACACCAAATCATCATTGATCACAAGCTCGTCCTTCTCGCTGTCGGTGAGTGCCTCATATTCAGAGACCTTGATGCCGGATGCAGGGGAAGGTGCAAATGAAGATTTATCTGGATCTTCCGGCACACGGCGCACACCCTCACGGGCAATTATGAAGTCAGTGACCTCGAAATCTGTGAAAACCTAATTTAAAGCTGCCACATTTTAAAACACAGAATAGGCTTGCCTGAAATGTTGATATCTTGATACTCACATTCGTCCTTGAAGTTGGTGAGGAAGAATTTTGCACGCCCGAGGGTTGTTGCCTCTTTGATAAGCTCGTTACGGTTTGCAATAATGGATACTGGTGTACCATTGCCCAAGGTGTAGCACTGCTTAGCTACATACAGCAATTTGTTGTAGACCACCTGTTTGAATGTGAAAATCACAAGACACTCCAGCTGGAAAATAACACACTTTGAACACAAACTTGGACTTGCCCTTGTTGTTGGGTATGTTGTCAATCATGACCGAACTTTATGTTATGGCCTCTGTTGGCCAGGTAAAAGATTGAATTCCCGTGGTTGCATCAGCGCTCTGCTGAGCGAAAAACAGAGTAACTGCGGTGGCGTTGGTTGCGGGAGCATGCAATGCGAAAGATGACTTGAGGGATCGCGCAGTGTTGGCTGCAGAATCAGGTAAATGCTAGGATTTCAGTCAATATGAGTTTACAGACCAAGGCAGGAACATTTAAGGACTGATCCCCCTTGAGAACTGCTCAAAGTATCGTTCCGAGCTCGCTTCTGGACTTTGAAGAGTGCAATGTGGACGGCCATGAAAAACTCGGTGAAAAGGCCCTTCGAATGGGAGCAGGTATTGGAATCGATGTTTATGGAATGAGAGATCACGTTGGGAAGGTCCTCTGGCTCGTAGTTCTCCCTAATTCTCGCCTGAGCAACACAGTGGGACACGTATTTCTGGACATGGTTTCGGCATATGGAGGTGTGTGTTGATATATCTCATTTGCTCAAACTCTCATGTCAGTAAAAGCAATTTCGGTACAAGTTACCTTTGATGGTGGTAGTGAACTGGGTTGGTTGGCAGCATTCCAGACGACCTTGGGGTTTGTTTCTCCCTTTCAAAGTGCTCACTTGTACTGAAATACTTAACTTCAGAGAAATCTTTGCCCCTGAGCTTTCACCAGAGGAGTGGAAGCCTGTGGGTGCTGTCCAAAGCTCGAGCAACATTCTGATTGAGTCCACCTGGTCTTATGATCGGAAATTCAATGGCCGTTCAATCCGTGAAGTCTTAGAGGAAGGCCATATTCATCTTGTTCCCGGTGACGTTGTGCACACGTATGTTGTTACATCTATATCAAGGCGTTTTCAGTGACACTTTCTAGAAATCTTTTTCAATGGCTTTGGCCAAAAATTATTCAGATAGGACTTGACGAGTTTGTCAACTATTTCAACAACAAGAGGACTCGGAAGCAGCACAACCGGATTTTACCTTCTGGTGTTGCTCCCAATGTTGTGTTTGACATGCCCGGTGACTACGAACTGGAGAATCTGGCCATCCTGGTCACGCAAGAGGCTATTGATGAACTCCGTGCCTTGATTGACACTCCCCGAGAGGACGCCCTGCATTGGGTGTCGGAAGACTTTACAGTGGTTGCAAATGATATATATACAAGTTTAGGTTCTCCCAAGTTGGAGGTTCTTTCTGGGTGGGCTATATTCAATGCGATGGCTCCATTGGTTCGCCAGGAAATGAATGCTCGTGCTATGTAGAAATCCTACCTTTAGTAATGCCCGTGAAATTGTTCTACAACGAAGAATTGTAGATCAATTTCCTGCCGAATTACACAGCACTCCCTGCTCACTTTCTGGGCAATATTTCTTCAATATGTTTTGTGGTTAGGTCGCGCTCCAAACCGTGCAAGATGGTCCTCACGTGTTCGTGTACTACCGCATCAATCTCGGAACTCGGTACATACATAAGCGAAGATCAAAAATCAAAACTCAAATGTCAAAACCATCCGCGACCATCCCGCCGACCATACTAGTTGGACCACCTCAAAAGACAATGATTGTGCGTGCAAGTGGACTGGCGGCAGCGCGGTCTGGTCGAGAAGAGCGAGGGAGGAGTCGTTTCTACTGTACATCTTGTCTAAGGTATGCGCAATCACGTTTTTGGCCAAGATTGGATGGTCAAACTCTGGCCAGTTTTTCTCTTGAGGCGTGAAAAATACTACATCATGCGGGCAGACTTGATTCCAAGTCAAGTTCGACCCGGAGCTTTCAAAACGAGCTTGTGAGTCCGTACCAGAATCACAAGAGGGGAGACATTCTAAATTGATTCTCCAATTTGAAAGTCAATTCAGTTCGGAATCTCTTTCTGAAAGCATGTGTAGGATCCGCTGTATCGCGTTGATTCGCTTCTCATCAATTAGGTAGCATGCGTCAAGCACCAACCAGTGGGACTTCAAAACCAAACCATTCGAACCTGAAATGCAGGAAGATCAGGTATAGTGCATAGGATCATTAGTCCGCGCCGACTGCAGCTATGATTCTTCACTTTTCTCCAAATTAATATCCATACCACTTCCGCACCCCATAATAAATTCCGGGCAGTTTGCCTGCCGACCGTTCCGATACCTCCTCTTTGGTGCTAGCATTCAAAGGAACCCCAGTTCGAGCCGTGTTCAGGACGTCAAACGCCCCAGTTGAATTACGGGGCGCCGCAACTGCTTCCTGGTCATATTTCAACTCAGACGCGAAAGTTTCAGAAGACTTTTGAGAGTAGATCCACCTCTGCTACTTCTAGTTTTTGCGCAGGCTCGTCAACTTGTAAGCAACCGGTATTGGCTTGTTATCCGTTATAGCCGGTGTTATTGGTTGAACGGCGGCCGTCCTGGAGCTCAGACGTGCAGGCCATAACGGCAGAAATTAATTCTGTAGTTGGTCCTAGATGAGCTACAGACTGCTCTAAAATTCAAACATCGCCTTTCAACCAAACTCAACCTCAACGCGATCCGGCCATCACCACATCAAAGATCAGTCATGGATTCATTCTCTCCGACTTTCTCCTTCGCCGATCCAATGACAATCACCGTACTAGTAGCTAAAAGCAGCAGAAGAAATTGTCAAGTTGCGAAATTACCGCGGCCGGCGAAAGTTCGAGGGTGGCTTCTCGACGGCGTCGGCCAGGCGTCGGCCAAGCGTCGGCCTCTCGGACCCCCGAAGCTGCATCGGGAGCTAGGCGCCAATACTAATAGTGCAGTAATATACGCGGAGCTAGCAACCGGCTGATCGGCCACTGGCTGATGGCGGCACCCATTGCCGAGCACTGTAACGCCATTGGAATCCAATGGAATCCAATGTCTCCCATGTTGGCTTCCAGTGGAAACCAATGCGCAATGATAGGTTCGCCTTCCCAGTGGATTCCACTAGCTTCGGATGAAACACAATGAAAGCTTGGGACTTGCCCAGCCAACGGAATTCCCCGCCAAAATTTTCACCGGTCTTCAGTGGTTTCCGGTGGATACCGTGCCCTTGCCATCGTCTAATAATGTGCGTGGTTCGAAGTTGTACCTAGGACCACATAATCTAAATGAATGCAAGTAATTAAAATGTATTCAACCCGTGGCCGCCACCCAGAACTCATCTGTGAGTCCTAAATCTTTGTTGTCCACCTGCTTTTCTACACGTTCAGCATAAATCATCATCAAAACGTGAACGAAGAAATCATAATTGACATTCGACATCTGGCGCAATTGGGATTCAAAGCCTGCCATTAGCCATGAATTGAGTTGTTCTGCGGTTTCCGTGTTGAATCCACGGGTTTGATGAGTCGCGCCATTCCCGTCTTCTCCGACCAGAATCAAATCCGGCTGAGAACCATTCGTGGGTGCAGGATTACACCGCAGGCGACAAGGGATGTCGGTCGCACAGTGCCCAATATAATGCCAGGCATCGACAATGAATTTTGTCGTTGATCTGCGCAGCGGGTGGCAAAGAAGCGAAGATCAAGGAAGCGGAGAACAGGCAGATAGGGGACGCAAGGGATGCATCCCCGCACCGCAGACGTTGCTTACTTGCTTCCTGATATCCACGACTTGTAGGCAGGCGGCGGATGGCGGTGGCGAGTCGGTCAATGCGCAGCTCGCAGTTTTATTGTTTTGAGATGGGCGGCGCGGCGCGTTGTGACGGAGGTAGTGTAGCGTGATGTCCTTGACGTAGCTTAGCTTGATTGAGTGGGAGCCGTTTCGGCGGGTTAGTCTGTCGAGAGCGGGGCCCGGGTGCGCGGGGTGTTGTCGAGTCGGCGAGTCGAAGGCGTCGGAGCCAGGTTGAGCTGCGCACATGCGGATGAGATGCACGTACCATGGAGCCACGGACGCGGGCGCGGGTTTACGAGGATTGGCTGTCGGAAGTCGAGAGCGAGAGAGAACGGAGGACGCCCAACGTTTCCGATGGAAAGGAGGAGCTGCCATAATCGGAATCAGTCAGAATTAGAGCAAGCGAGGCGAGCATGCGACGCACCATGTTGTCTGCTCTCCCCCTCACATCCCCCGCGATGCGTTGATTGATATAAGTGTGCACCGCCGCTGAAATTGTCTTGTGTGCAGGCTTTTCCGATTAGTTATGGCGTGGCAAGTTGCGCGAGTCCACGTCCGCATCTTCCGATGCGCCTTTGAGACGGCGCGCAGGCGCAGTACCTTGGGCGTTTACTGCAGACGGAAGGCTGCCCTGCCCCGCGCGCATGCCATCTATCTGCGGACGCTGCACCTCTCGCCCGAAGTGGCGGCGCTCGTGAGCGGGATGACCGATGTGGCGCACCGAGTTTTCAAGAGGTGTGGCGTGTCGGTGCAGGGAGGGCGTAGGGTAGGGTGTAATTTTGGGAGTGCCGGCCGGCGACGGCAAACGAGGTGGAAGACTGTCGGGGCTGTGAAAGAAAAGTGGGCTGTATGGTGGTAGTCGTAGGATAAGATTGAGAGGCAGGTTAGCCAAGGCCGAGAGCATGAGTGACGGAATGCGAATCCGTACGCGGCTGAGACGCGGAAATTAGGCGGATGGGGACGCTACAGACTTGTCGTACGGGTCAGTAGCTAACCCATTGCTTGACGATGGTATGCGAGACTTCCAGGCGCGGCGAATTGGCCAGTCGGGGAGTCAACGGATTGCGAAGTTCGAGACGGGCAGCGCGTAGTGCAGGGTGTAGCGTGTAGTGGCGAAGAGACACGGTCGGAGGGAGAATCAGTCAAATCGGGAGTCCGGCGGATATAGCGCGCGTTTGGGGTTCTGAGGTACCTCAGCACGGGAGAGCAGCTGCGAGGAGATGAGGCCGCGGTGCGCGTGCACGCCACAAACGACCGAAACGGAGGCCACAGGAATCAGACAGAATCAAAGCAAGCTGCGGAGACATACACACCTTGCGCGCGCTCCTCGTCAAGTTTCACGGTCAAGTCCTGCGCGGTACATCCACTAATCCCAGCCCAGCGCGTGCTTGTAAGGAGCCGAAGCGCCAAGGGCTGCGAGGCGCTGTGTAATTGCCAATTTGCAGTTTGCTTCCGAGTTGAAAGGAGGAACGGGACCTGGACTCCATCATGTCGAAGTTGAGCTACTGGCGATAGTCATTGATGCGAGATAATGACAAAATGAACTCGAGTGGGGAGGACATGGAAGAAATTGATAACTGCGCCACGCATCACTGATCGGAGTTTCAAGTTGAATCTTGTTCTCTTTCTGCAACGTCTTTGAAAGTCCCTCTGAAGCTCGGTAGGGCGTAAATTATATGCACGTAAGTATATAAGCGTTTTAATTTACAATTAAGCAATGCTGCAGGGTTGGGTGAAAGGCTGATGCTTTCCGGCTCCGTTGTGGGGCTCTACTGGACAAAACGAGGTGAGCTGCGAAACCCAAACTCTATAGAAGCGACGCTACGCATCGAGTGAACCTCGGTTTGACCTCGGGGCCCCCAAGATCAGTAGCGGCGGTTTGAATTTTACTCACAGAATTAGTTATCGCACTTGCGGCATTGTGTAGCGTACGAAATCGTTTTGGATTGCGGGGTTCGCCTGCATGTATGGGGCTAGGATCTGTGCGTGCTTGGTGAGATACAACTCAAAGGCGTTGCTAGCCCAACGGCCTTTGATCTTCATAACGTCGAACGGGACGCTGCGGAGGAGATACTCGAGTGTGGCACCTATCCGGATGCCATGTCCCTGCATCGGTTCACGACCCGCTTGCTTTATGGCTGCGGCAAGAACTTGAAGAAACTTGCTCTTTGTGAGCAGCTTGTGCTTCCTCCCGTCCTTGTACGCGAAGAGCGGGCCGTCAGCGGGAGGACTATTAACAGTGCGATGATTATTTAGTGCCGTTTTTGGGTCTGCATCGCCATCCTGCTCTGCCCACGAAGCTTTCTCGCCCTCCGGTGCCGATTTCGTGACCGGCAGGTTGAACTCTGTCATTTTGAGCCTATTCCTATCAACGGTATCTGCGACATTTGCCGGCTTGACGTGTTTCGCGGGGTCAAAAGCAGTGGGAGTCTTCACAGTGAACTCCCCAACGCGGTCTGCTGCCCAGAATGTGGTTGTCAGGCAGGAGTATACTGACGCGCGCAGCGGAACCGGGAAGATCGAGGTCGAGGTGACGGCGGATTTTGACAATGAGATCAACTGTGTACGGCAGGCGTTTCTTCCGCTTCGACGTTGCCGGAGTCAGACGAGCGGTGCCACTCAGGAGAGCTTCGAGCTCATGCGTGTTGACCAGCCAGGGGGCTCCATGTAATACATCAGCAAAACTGCAGATTCGTCTTTGACATCTTACATCTTGAAAACACGTCTTACGTCTTTCAAGGACATCTTTAGCCATCTTCGTCCGACCGAGAGGAGTCTTGGATCTTTTTTTTCAGTCTTTGTCTTCTGTGGACCATCTCATGTCTTGGGGACCACTGATTTGCTTAGGACATCTCACTATCTTTGAGATCTTTCGGAGACAAATGCACTGCACGAGTCGGATACATATTTGAGTAGTACAAAGTATATTAGAACGCAATCTCTTGCCAGGCTCGGACTCCGTACACGTAATTCGCTATTGTCTTTCCGGAGTACGCGCCGGCGATAGATGCTATAAACGCTGCAATCAGGACGAAACTTGCAGGTGCTCACTGCACCTCTGGGGTGGCCCACTTGTCATGGAAGACATGCCAGACAAGAAGCCCCGATCCATAGGTATTGCGCGTGCCTTCTGCCCACGCTTCCAGCATTACAGCTTCAATTCGTGCGAGATCTGCTTCATCAGGAAAATCCAAAATAGCCCCATAGACAGTAGGGTGTTTATAGGAGGCTATCGGAGGCTATGAGGTGCTATGAAAATTTGTGTGCAGTATGCTGAGCTATGGAGCGCTATGGGGAGCTATGAAAGTTGTTGCTGCAGCTATCATGGTCTATGGCTGCCTATCCAAATCCATTGCTTCAGCTATCATGGTCTATGGCTGTCTCTCCAAGTCATTGCTGCAGCTATCACAGTCTATAGCTGTCTATCCATATCGCTGGGCAAACCCAGTTTGAGGCTCTTGAAGAGTATCAAGGCAGCATTCCTTGAAAAGATCATATTTTTTGGCATATAAAATAATCCAGAGATGGTCATGTTCTGATCAGGTTCCACATTGAAACTAAATGGACCTCACACACCTGGGCATGGAGCTAGATCTCTGTGTGTAGTCTAACATTTGTTTGCAATCTAATGCTTGTTGTTCTCCTGAATCTAATGCTTTTTCAAAAACCTTGTGCATCCATCTAATAATATCCCCCAAACCAGAGTTGTAGAGCTAATTGAGCTCTACAAGAAGTGTCTAAGGCAGTTTTATGATCCACAGCTTCGTTGGCAGGCAAAACATGAAATACTTTTTAGGACCCGAGTCTTTTCGAGTTGTTTACTGGTTTGATACCTCCACATACCCCATATACCGATCAGAAACAGGTTGTATGCAGCTTCTCTAGTGTAATGGTTATATTCTCTCCTTCATATTTTGCCCGAATGCGAAAGTCGCGTGTTCGAACCCCGTAGAAAACAAATTTATTTGAATCCTTCATACAATCAGGTCAATACAATAACACAAGACATGCCTTCGCTTCACTCCGGCAGGGAAAAGAAGCGTAAACGTGGGTGGCGCATCGATCGCGGCGGTAATCACCGCTGGCGTAGTCTTCTCCAGTGCGTCTTCGTCATCTTCCTCCTCCTCCTTCACCATCACACAGTGGCCAACTTCTCCCCCGGCCTAAGGGGCTGCAACAGGTTGTACAGCCACTCCAGCGGCACCGACATGTCCACCTCCATCTCATCCTCCACCAGTGGCATACTGACGTTGCCCGTGATCGGCTCAAAACACCAGAAAACTTCACTCGGCACAAAGCCAGTAGGGACGTCTCGATTCCACGAGGTGATCTTGTTCCAGTCGGCCTCTTCGTTGTCGGACTCTGGGTTTGAACCCGGCGGATGAAGCGAGCGGTGTGGTGTATCGGCACAGCGATTCAAACGCCGCGACGACGGCACACAAGATGGGCCAGCGACTGGCACCACCAGCGAACGTCCTCGCAAGGACTTGCCCTTCCGCGGCTTTTCGGCCTTTGGCTTATCCAAAGCCAGTGCGGTCTTCTTTGCCTTCTTCTTCTTCTTCTCTTCCTCCTTCACCTCCTGCTCCTTCTCGCGATCCAGCTGGGCATGGTAATCCTCTTCCAGCATCTCCGCGAACGTCCACAGCACCGCCAAGGTCTCCTCCCCGATGTGTCCGCAATGTCGTTGACGAGGCTGGCGCGTGCGACTGTCCGGAGAAGCGTGATGCGCTCGTGGTCTTGCACGACCATCACCTCCAAGCATTCCACACGCGGTGACAAGCAGGCGATGGACGTGTTGGCATGCGCTGATCGTGTTCAGCCTTCGACGGCCTCTTCCGCCGGTGTTGACGCCCGCGAATCCACCACGACCCGGATGGATTTCCGGTGCGGCTTCGGCTTTTCCTTGCCCTCGGACTTCGGCTTTGGAAGCCGCCGGCTTTTCATCATCATCTCACTTCACGAGTGAGCACCTTGCCTTCGCAGCGTGAAACGCCGTGCAAGCGCCTCTCTTCTGCGTTCTTGTACCGACGTACTCCCAGCACTGGATTTGGTTGACCGCACACCGGTCACAACCTGTTAAGCTGGTATGTTAGTCCCACTCTGCTACAGCTTACTGCGACGCACCTTCTTCAAAAATTTTCCCCTTCACCAGGGCCAACACCTCCTGGATCTCGTCCTCCTTGTCCGGGTAAACGTCCTCCTCCTCCTCATCCCGCAGGAACTGCACCTCTGGCTCTTCTCCGCCGGGACTTGGCAGTTGTGAGTCTGGCCTGTCCAGGCTGGACGGCACTCCCTCAGGCGATGGCGGCAGTGTCGGCATTTCCTCGTCTTCATCGTTCAATCCCACCTGGTGCATCAACAATGCCATACTCCTCCTCGCCTGCTCTGCGGCCTCCATCAGCCTCTCGTACTCCCTCTTGTACGCTGCGGCCTGTTGGCGAAGTCCCTCCTGGTCCCATGCCGTGTGAATGGTCCCCGACGGTCCTGCCGCGGTGTTTGCCGGCGTCTCGGGCTTCTTCGTTTTCTTGGCGGCGTCCCGCTCCGCACGTGCTTGGCAGTCTGCGGCGAGCTTCTTTCTGGCGGCGTCCTGCTCAGCCTGCACGATAAGGTAGCGTTTCGCTTCCGTGTTGGGTTTCGCTTCGCGGTTTGCGACTGTAGTCAGTAGTTGCCGTGATTAATATATGATGTTTTCTGCACTGCAATTGTGCTTTTAATATCCTCAATGTCTATGAGCTGCTATTAAAGCGAGGTAAACCAGTTGCGACCACGGCAACTATGAGATCTATCAGAGCTATCAGAGCTATGGCTATGGACACTTCATAGACGGCATTAGTATTATGGTTGTCTATGAAACTTTTCCTGCCCCTCCCACCTTTCTATATAGACAGGGGTTTACTATAAGAACTATCATGTCTTTCTTGGGCTATGATGGTCTCTGAAGTAATTTCAGATTTTCCTGATGAGCGTGTAGCAGTGGCGGGTAGCGGTTAGCGTTCGCGTAGGTAGCGTGTAGCAGTTGTTTAGTGGTGTCGCATATTGTACGGAGGGGTGAATAAGGTCGATTATATATGGGATGGGAGAGAGATAATAATTAGTCCAGTCCTTCGTTGTTTCTTATGAGATACTGACCGTGTCCCGCCCTGGCCGCGAATCCCATATCGAATCCCACACTTTGTCGCTCGCCCTCCTCATTAGGTTGTCGTTAATGCTGGTGATGTTAAAGCCCTGGTCACGCCTGAGGCAGTCGTGCCACTCGATGCGCACCTCTGATTGGTACGTGAGAACGATTCGGTCGCCGTGCAACAGAGATTGCGTGGGGTGAGTTTCGAGACTGTACCAGAAGTCCGTGAGCGACTCAACATGCTTTGCTGGCCACCCAAGCTTCATCATGTGGCTAAGCATGCTATTCTTGGCAAAAGAGAGCTGGTCCCATGTCAAATCGAAGTCCTTGACGATGTTCCTGGAAGCAGAGAAGGAAGCTGCGGGCCTGAGGCCCACTACGTCGTCGACTTTGGCGAGAGCAAAAGCATTTTCATTAATGGTGTGGTTGGCTGCAGACGCGGCTGCATCAACACAACCTTCTCTTGTGAAGTACCACAGTTCGACGTATTCAAAACGTTCCAGCTTGCGGAGGGCAAACACTGAGGGACGCGGTGCGATGGCGTCACCGATTCCTTTGCTACTATCAAAATCGTTCAGCTTGGGTTTCTTTTTGTCGGCTTCCCTTTTTTCAGCGGCAGCTTCAGCGTCGAGCTCCGCTTGTTTGCGTGTGGCTTCGTCATTGGCGGCCTGGGTGGCGGCGTCTCGAACCACTTTATCTGCTATTTCTTGCTGATCCCATGCAATCTTTTTTGCATCCCATTCGGTTTGCCATGCAGCTGTGAAGTCGCTGACAACGTCCGTGTTTGTCTTGTTGGCCGCAGTGGCCACGATGACCACGCGGGCTGCCTGGAAAAAGGGCCCAGCGAAATCCGGGCATAGGTCCAGTTCAGGATTTCTTGCGACTCGCGCCATTCTGAGTCCAGGCTAAGTGCTCTATTTTACTGTGTAGAAACTGATGTCCGAAAAAGAAAAACAGAAGAGCAACGAGGCCGAGCTACTGGACGAACGAGCGAGTGCAGATGGTGACGGGACGAAAAAGGCAGTCCATCAGGAAAACCGCAGGTAGCTATGGGTGCTATGAAGCACTTGGCAAGGCTGTCAAGTGCTGTCAAGTGCTGTGAAAGGCCTGCATAGCGGCCATAGTGTCTTGCGGTTTGCCTGATGTCCCAACTCGATCAAAGACACAAGTCTAGCTAATCACTTGTGCCTCTTTCTTCACGAGACTAACAAATTATGGACGGAAGCGACACCGACTAAGTGAAAGAAACCGCCTTCAAGACTTGTGGTTCCACGAGAGAAACCTTTTTATCTCTAAACAGAGAGGGTATGTGTTTACTCGCTGATTTTTCTGGACTGCATGTGTTCTTGCCTCACCGATTTTCAATTCAGAACTTGTGGACGGCTGGGTCCTCAGCCATGTGAGTCTTCAATCCCTTGAGCAGCTGCTGATTAAATTCCCTGCTAAATTGATTACCAGCGCCAGATTCTTGTCGTCGTTCCCAGTCCAAATGTGAACAGAATTTCACAAAATCATCCATGTCTCCAACTTGGCAACAAAGACGGTGTTGACTACCTCCCAACCACGCTCTCATTTATCTCCCCTCGGAATACCGCACAAATCTTTCCCAGAGAGAGGGAATTATTCCCGATGAACTGAGGTTTATCTTATCATTATTGCCCCCATCAGGAAAACAGAAAGGCTCTGGCACGTGTGGCTCAATCTGGCAGCGTCTGGCTCGTGTGGCTTGTATGGCTGCCACACCCACCAGACCGGTCACAGGGTGTCAGAATTTCGGACTTGCCATTTCTCAATGTGGGTGTCAGTTTGTAAGGACAAATTGAGATCGTCTGGTTAGGTCAAACCTGATGAAAAAAAAATGACTGATGAGTCCTTCACTGGCACGCACTCTGAGTGAATTCCTGTTACCTACTTGAAAGATTTTGTATCGGTGGACTTGGGCCAGATTTAGGGTTCAATTTACAAAAGAATGGTGTGTTCTCACCCAAACTGAATTTATTTTGGAGCAAGGGCATACAAGCTCGTTCAAGGTGCGTCAATCATATTCAGGGTCATGTACACCGCCATTTGGCGGAAATGTTTTAAAAATGATTGGCAGATGATGTTAGTGGTTGTCAATTCGGCCATCATCAAATGTTCTCGGATACATTGACAAAACAAAAAAATGTCAAATCCTCAAGGCTTAGGCAACATCAGGTTTCCACAACGTTGGGACCAATGTTAGTTAGATATCTGTTGCACAGTTTATGATCACATTTAATAACATTGCAGGGTTTTCAATCTGTAATATAATAATGTATATTCGTGGAACCAAAATCGTATAATTACATCGGACATACAACAGGAAATACACAAGCCAACACCATGCTAGTAAAGCACCTACAACCCCATGACCCCAAAGTGGACTGCAAAAAAAGAAAATACATATCAGCGGGGCCAAAAAGCAGGCTCAGTAAGACTTACCCAAATATCGAAACACAGGGAACCCTGGTAAGGAAGATATTCAGTATGAACTGCGGGCTGTTGGGCCTGAGAACCGAACAACCGCTAACTTCAGCTTGACAAGCACGATATATTGATAGCTTGGAATTTGACGGCCCGAAAACAAAACAGGGGCAAGTATTCGGAAGGCAGAGAGAGGGTTTGATCATCAGAAAAAGTGACAATCATGGTCGTAACTTGACGATGGTGGGAGTTTGAAGCACCGAGAGCTTGATGGCGCTGAAAGTTTGAGGAGAGGGAGATTTGATGAGGAACTTGATGATATACATTTGCGCATTACCAAAGGAACTGGATACGGTCGCAGGGACTCTGCAGAGATGACAGCAGCTTAAATAGCAGGAGACTGCCTCAACATTGGCCAGAAGATAGTAAGAACGGGGTGGGTCAAAGTCGTGATGTGCGCGGGGCTGCAAAGGAATTTAAGCCGCCCCATAGCATGCCCAAATTGGGATGTCACGTGAAAGGCGGCCATCAACGGCGCAGAACAATGGCTCTGCTCTCGAAGCCCTTCTTGTATCACTACCACCACCATCCCACCCCCGACTTCGCCTTACCCTCTATCTCAGTGGCCAAATCCATTTCCAGCGACCACCATCTGCAAGCCGCAAGCGGCACGTCCTGGGACACTCCAAGCCGTTCTCTCGCGACTCGCACGAGTACTTCAGCCTTCTTCAGGCTCTAGTGCCACCCGTCCCCCCTGTGGCGTATCCCTGCAGGTTTCGGACTGTCATCAATGGGATGGGCTCTGTGGGGCTTCAATTGCATTTCCTGGTGAGGTGGGACAGCATCATTTTTGCGATGTCGCCCACCCGCAGAAGTTATTGCTGGTTAGTCCTCTCCCCTGAAAACCCCATTGAATGGGGGTCCAATAATGTTTGCTGATTACTTGGTGTTCCCGGTCTGGAGTAGGCGGCAATCAGATACCATATTTGACAGATATCCACACACATATTCCCAGTCTGCAGACAGCCTTTACACAACATTGGGACTACATCGTCAAAACATTCTATAAGAAATGTTGTCTGGACATTGGACAAACAGATTTCATACATTTGCCGTTATGTTCGAAAAATATCCGCGGAATTTGTTTCAAAAACAATTGACCCGAATGGCGGTGTAGCGTCGCAGCAAGGTCCAGCAACACTTAAGCGACGCTTCAGTCTTGGGTCCGTGCGCATCACGCACGTGTCTCAATCGATGGTTGATTTTGATGGGACTTCTTCTCTCTTCTTTGGCCACCGTTCCCTTCTCTCCCGCCATCTCGCTGCCCTTGACTTCGCCCCTCAACGCCCTCAAGCAGCCTCAAGCCCGCAACAAGAGAGACAGTCGTACGGCTTCACTGCCCCGATACTTGAACTCGCCCAGTCGCCCGCTGCAAAAGCCCATGCGGGCTTGACATCGCGAAGACCATGACTCGATCTCAGGCGGAGTCAGTGTCGGATCGACTGTGCATCAAGATCTTCTCCTCTGGTGCAAGGCTGCTTCAAGCCCTCAAGGCTCAAACTCAATGCTGTTGTTCTCTGTCATCCGCCCCATTTGCTTGCTATCACACTCGCGCTTTATCTTGTGCTCTGGCGAGTTCTCTCTCAAAATCTTCAAAACCTTCAAGGAGCAAGACTTCTTCAAGCCCTTGACATCGCAGTTCATTCTCTGGTCACATTCGTCAGATTCGGGATTCGCACAGCGAGACAATGGGGTGCAGGGAAGAGAACGTGGAATCAAAGAAGATAAACGGCAGATCGGGTGGTGTGTGCCTTTCTCTCCCTCTCCTCTTTAACTGTCGCTGACTTTGTGTTTTGTTCTGAGTCCAAGTCCCATCGCCGAACCACTACGCCGTCGCATCCACTCCGCAATCATGTGGTGGGTGTAGTTTTCGGCGGCCACCCCCGCTCGCCACTCTCCGCGCTATCTCCTCCACTGTAAGTCACGCCCTTTTCACCATAACCATGCCGTGCGCCGCTGTGTTCAGTGGGATGGTCTTCCTGTGCCGCCTGGGATCTACTAGACGCCGTGATGCTATCTCTTGTAGTAAAATACAAGCATGAATATATGTACATACTTCCCTGTATTTGAATGAGCCAATATACTGCCTAATGTCGATGAAAGCCTAGCACCACAATTGAATTCTGGCGGAGTTATGGCGCCAGAACTTATTATGGCGTTAGGCATGTCATTATGCTGCCAGATGCAATTGTGGCGGCATGGCGCGCTTGGTTGGTCTGGCGCCAGATCAGCTAGACGTGTTTTGTTTTGCTGATGCCATGAGGTTTGGTGAGGCCGCTGAGGCGGTGTCACACCACAGCTTCACTCTCTTCCTCCTCCCACTCTCATGAACGTTGCAAGCGACCTGAATTCTGAAGGTAGAATATACGCGCCGACAAGCGGCCATGAAACTCGGCCGTGGGTCATCGTCGCCGCTAAATGTGATAGCTATTCACGACACGCTGCGCAGATCCGTTGATCCCTTGTCTATCGGGTCTGGCCACCTCATCGTGGCTGGCGGGTCGTACACGAGCATAGTGGAAACTGAGCACAGTGCCGAAATTGCACTCAGGAGCAATGCGGGATCGTAAGTCCCGCTCCCGGTTCTCGGTGGTACGGAGGCTTTGATTAACGGCACTTAACCCAGATACGCGGGCGCCTTTTTTCCAAGGGCGCAGAACTTTGTCGTCAATGGCGGTATCTTCACGAGCAATGTCACCAACAATATTCACCATGCAGCTCCCACTCTTCCCGATGGTACGTGCTCTGCACATTGTATCTCTCACTTCTTCTGAATCCACAAATACTAGATTTTCGAAGGATCCCATGGGGCGATATCGACTTGAGAAGCGAGATACGGCTCGCCAGCGAATCGGGTGTCGCCACCCGACATCCTCAACGAGTGTTTGTACGGCGGGTGTACTCGGCCAAAATAGAGGGCAGGGAAGCAGGCATGACAGTCGCTGTCTACGAGGGAGACAAAGCGGAGGATTGGTGGCAGCAAAGTATTGCCACACATTCAGGCCTCCGGTGGGTTCTCATGGCGACTCTCAAGTTCAATATTGACTCTTTTTGTTTGAACAAGGCACCCCCACGTTCTGCAAATTTTTGCAACAGCAAGTTCATCGGGTATACATGCTATCGTGGCCCATGGTGGTTGGTCTATTGTTTTGCGTTCAACTCGGATGCTCATACCTCACAATTGTGCCTAGATCTCATACCTTACAAACACTATTTGGAACTCCATCGCCATTTACCTGTTTTTTCGGTTTATATCAATACTCGTGCTGTGCGTAGCACCATTGTTTGCACCTTTCCTATCTCTGAAATCCCAACAGGATGCCGACTACCATGTGAGCACCACTCCAGCTGGATAGTTGCTAGCTGTTTCTTACAACTTCCAGAATGCATGCGTTTATTTTCAAGACACGTCAAACCAGAGGGTGAGTCAGCGGCCAGTGAAGTCAATCTTCTGATTAACCTTAGGTTTAGACATCATGGGATGCATGGGATGATCTTACCGTTTGGATGCGTCGCTCGACTGGTCGGCTTTGCCTCGAACTTGCAGCTGGGGAGTGGCCGGGTGAAATCCATCCTACCAGCGGCGGCTTCGAGAAGTTGATTGAAAACCCGAATTCCCTGGATGACATGACCAAAGAATCCAAGGCTATCGCATCCTTTGAATTGGCACAATACCACGAACTATGCGAATATCTCTGGAAACAAAGGCATATAAAACTGGTCGCAAAGGATACAGAGCTTGCTCTAGGTGCGGTAATATGTGGTGAGAGCTTGGAGGATGGCGAGTGGGTTGAGATCGCATCGATGACTGCTCCACCCTTTCTTTACAATCGCTTGAACACCTGGCCCTATAAACTTGCCTTCCGGCAGAACGAATGGACCGGGTATTCTCCTTTTTTGTACTTGAGATTTCTCACTCATATTGAACACCAGGTATATGGCCCAGGATATCACTCTCTACGAGGTATCCCTAGAGTCGAAGCAGGTTTGGTTTTCTCAAGCAAACTATATTTTTGATCGGCAGCAGATCACGACCAACTACGGAAACTATGGTGGGTCCTCAAACAACTGGTCAATATTTCACCTCATAATGATGCCCAGAATTGGTCGAATTCATTCGGTTTTGCCTGAGAATTTCCGAATCGGTACACAATGACCCTCCCGCCGGATACCTGTTCGTCTGCCCCGTAGAAGATTTCCGAAGCAGACCAAATTTATTTTGATGGCCCGACAGTCCGGCATACTGGTCCTTGGATCCGTGTGGTGCACAATCTCTGAGCACGGAAGAAGCGACACATCTAGGATTCCCCTCCCTGGAATTCAGTACTGAAGTAATTTTCGGGTCCTACGTTGATGATCTTTACACTCGATTGCGAACGATCCACGAGGCCAAAGGATTTGATCCGGAAACCCAAGATGTCGCCCGCCATCTCGGTGAACCACTATATCAGATTTCCAACGTGAGAAGGCCATGTCTGTTCAGTGAGCTGAAATACCTTTTGATTCGGTTTCCCAGTTCTGAACACTGATATTAGTACCATGGCCCCAACCAACAGACGGTGAGCCCAAACAGCTTTTTCCATTTTACCAGTTCTGAATCCATGTTCAAAAGTGTCTGCTTCGGAAGAGGAACTTGAAGAGAGCGATTATTCAGGTGCGGAAGACGACGAAAGCGATCGTCCAAGTGAAGATGCGGAGTATTTCCCCCAAATATACGGTTCGTTCACCTATTATGACGAAGCTTCTACGAGTTGAACCAGTAATCCTTCGATCTAGGCATTCTTCCTTCTTCAGACCTTCGTTCATCTACAATTTCAGGACTTGTTCCCTGTCCAGAACCGCACTCCCACTCGGCTTCATCCACATCAAGCGCGTCAGAACATGTTGAACCCTCGTGCGCCCTATCCAACAACGCCATTTTGACTCCAGTACCTCGCCTTCTACCTCCACCCCTCACCAACAGTGTTTTCCCCCTCAATGGTGACGGACACTTGCAGTCAATCTCCCCTCTCTTCTCGGGTCTGGCGGTCGGGATCCCTAATAGAGGAGTAGGAACTGTATTCACCCCTGAATTTTCGAAGCTTTGGTCCCCTAGAGAGAAGTTCGGGCGGGCGGAGGGGAGTGAGTACGCCATTGGCACCGAGGCGGATGCGGACATCGATATTGATTGAAAAAGAAGGTTAGCCTGCTACAAAGTAAGTATTTCTCCGTTCCTCACGCCCCGCGCCAAGTTTCTGTGCATTATATTCTAACTGGGGTTTATTTCCACTAGTCATCATGTGCTGAAGCGCGAACTTTGGAACCGCAACTCGGAAACCAAGTTGCCAAACGCGCACGACCCTAGTTTTTTCAGCCGTCTAGCCTCACCTCACAGCGCTCTATATGTACACCTTATTTTTTGTTCCTGATATTCAGCCTTGGAAACGTTGTATTAATATTTGGTTTTTTTCAACATGGCACCACATAAAGCTCATACATAATAGCTGAGCGTCACTACCCGACAGGCCCGTAGTGTATCGTACATAATAATGCAAGTCCCAAATCGAGCGTATCGTCTTGTCACCGTCGTTTCCGTGTCCGCGCACAGGGAGTCGACGGGATGGCGGGCCGGCAACGGGAGGGAAAAAAAGGTACGGGGGTTTGCTTCTCGCACCTGTCTCTGTGTCAGCGTGTGGCCGATTGACAGTGTCGCGCCCACACCTTGCTTGCTCCCGAGATATTTCGACTCGCAGTGTGCATGCAAGTATGCCGGTGTCCATAGGATAGGCACGTTTGCATTCATGAGGGCGTGCGGTGCGGCCTTTCGCGCGGAGTAACGTAGTGCATGTCCTTGTTGTAGGCTGAAATTAATTGCTTGAGTGAGGAGGGTCCGAGGAGCGCGAATCGGACTAATCGAGGCCGAAGTTGAGACTGAGGGGGAAACGGAGGAGAGGAAGGTCGGGAATGGAATGAGCAAGATTCAGGAGATACGCACCTTGTCCCCTACGAGCTTCAAGCCGCGCGCGGTTCCGCCAATTCCCCACCATCGCCACTGACTCTGCTCTCAAGTGCCGCATCTCGGGGCTTGTGCGTGCGGAACCCGAACGATTCGTGCTGGGGCGAATCGGGCGGATAGGCGTTCGAGTTTGGGAGTTACGTGTAGCCAAGTCGTGTAGCCTAGGCTTGAGTCGCAGAGAGGGGGGGGCGCGAGGCAGGAGCACAGAGAACGAGGTATGTCCATCAATCAAGCCGGTGGGGTAGAAAAAATGCAGAGATGGTGGGCGATGGGCGGACGTCGAACGTTGGCGTTAGGCGTACTATATCGTCGCGCGCAGCGAGTGGGTATGCCGACCGTGTGGTGAAGTGGCGAGGAAAAGCGATGTACGGTGTGTTCGACCGCGTCGTGCGGAGCACTAGCTTTGCGGCTGTCCTAAATCGGCGGCACAGCGCAAGTTGCGAAGAGCGCGATTTTCTTGTGGTGCCAGTTGCGCGCAGATGAGTCGATTGCGCGGCAGGACGGAGTCACGGGGACGTGTTACTGCAAGTCGAGTAGGGGATGTGGATGCGGATGTGGATGCGCGTGGCGTGCAGACAGGCGGATTTCCAATCGAGCAGCCTAGCGTACGTGGGATCGAGGCGGACTCGGCGAGACGTCGTGGATGTATGGAATGGAGCCGGCCGGTAGTAGTGCCGAGTGCATTGCGAGCGCAGTTGGGGATGTGTTTGTGGGGTAAGCAAGTGAGCATGCGAGGGGAGAAAGGCAAGGACCTCGTCATGAGTTCCCGCCAAATAGCCTTGCTACCCGCGACTCGGGCGCGTCTGCAAGGCCTGGGTGGGACAATCGATCAGGTGCGGACGCGCATAGGCCTTGCACTGGCCTTGCACAGGCCGGTCTCGTTGGGTTTGTGAGTTGTGCGCAGGTCAGTTGCTGAGTTGAGTAGTGCAGGCGCCCTTGAGTCGAATGTGTGTGAGCGCGGACCGAGTTCACGAAGGAGAGAAAGAAGAAAAGTCTCGTAAGACGTGATGTCTTGCACAAGATGTCAAAGACGGATCTGCAGTTTTCCTGATGCGGCCGTATTGCGGTGTTAACGGTTACGGTGAAGATGATCTTGTCTCTCTTGACAGACGCTCTATATCAGTTCTAACTCGTACCTCGTTTGATATAGATCCCTATCCACAGCACTTGCACACAGCACCTGCACAGCACCAGTATCTAGCCGCAAATCGGGATGTCTAAACCTCAGCACGGAAAGCCCGTGGACTCGACTGAGAAGGGTAAGTCAACCAAGACAGAAGACGAGATGCAAGGCAAAGTCGAGCAGTTCATGGATGCCCTCGCAGCCATGACGATAAGCGCACATTCTTCCCCAAGCAGCGTACTACTGGAGATCCTCGTATGCCGATACGAGTGCAGCAAGATCGTCAAGGAGAAGAGACCGATTTCTGAAATCTTCATCGCGGTATCTCACGTCTGGGGCAACGCCGACTGGCGCCAGCTGGAGTGCGTCGAGGACGAGATATTGGTATCCGAGGAAAAGGCCCATTTCATCACCCACGACCTCCCGAATGTCGTCGGGAACACCTGGTTCTGGATAGACATACTCTGCGTCGACCAGCGGGATGGCGACGCGCGATTAGCGGTGACGCAGCACATTCCCTCCATCTTTCGGGCTGCTATCAAGACAGTGGTCATCCGCGAGAGCACGGGCTTTCGGGACTGCTGTGTCGAAGCGGCCAGGTTATCGTTCGAGTTCATGGGCAAAACTCACTACGGGAGGCCTTGGAAAGACCAGGACGAAGACATCGACTTCACCGAAGGCATGGATGGCTGGCAGAAGCTGGGACTGCACCTGCAGCGGGAACATGCCGAGGACAACATCGAGGACGACGTCTTGTCGCGGCTCTGGCCTTTGCAGGAGATCATGATGTCGAACTGCGTGCGCTTCGTCAAGTGCAAGCCCGTCTCGTTCACCGGTCCAGCAACAAGAGGTGCGGGGCAGGGATACGACTTGATCGGCAGTCTCTCGACGCTCGCGCTAGCGTGGGACACCATCGGTTCCAAGGACGAGACGAACCTGTGGTACAGGACGGGGACTGGCAGATGGGACTTCCTGGACGCCTTTTTCCATTGCAGCGAGACAAGGCGAGGCAATACCGTCACCGAAATCCCCGAGCTGCCTCGAGCCCGCGATCTCTGCATTCATCTCAGCAGCATGCGCCGCACGTCGAAGCCGCGAGATTTCATCCTGGCCATTATGCCCCAGTATGGCTTCTACAGAATGCCACGGAACGCTCGTCGAATGACCTTCACGCAGCTGTATATCGACTGCTGCCATCAACTACGAGGCCGTGACATCGAGATCGGCCCGCTGTTCATCGAGTCGTCGGAGAATCCCTTTGACGGCCGGATCGGGGAGCTGAGGGCCGGTGTTCCCGAGCCCATATACCTCGGCGACCTGGTCAAGCTCTTCAACGGGCCCGTTCAGCGCTCTCCCGAGCGCAGCGTCGACCTCTTGACGCTGGAGAAGCAGCCATCCAAGACCGGAATAGCCAAAGCCCAAGCTCTCCGGACCGTCGAGAGGGCTTTCGGCGCGGGCAATTATGACCAGGACAAGGTCAACCTCGCACTAGCCGTGAACATGGTCCATCTCACCGTGATCTGCATATTCGCGTCCAAGACGCTGTGGCTGTCCTCACAGGCAGAGCTCCTGAACGAGATGGGCCGCGTGACGCCCGGCAGCGACCGGCACCGTGTGCTGCAGGCCTTTTCGACGATTCTCGGCGCGATCGACTGGAGCGAGGGATCGCGCGTGAATGCCGAGAAGATCACGCACACGGAGGCGATCTCGCAGCTACGCGGCGTTTCCTGGGAGACGGTCGCGCTGCTGGCCGCCATGGTGGGGTGCGGCGTACCCCTGAGCGCGTTCGAGTGGGCAGAGCAGCACCTCGAGGTGCTCCACCTCAACATCTTCCAGGGCCGTTCCTTCGTGGCTCTAGCACCGAAGCACGTCGCGGACAACGACTCGTGGTATTTCCTGCGGGAAGTTGACGACTACGCGATGGGCCGGGACGGACCTATGCCGCGGCTGAGTCTCCTGGCGTCGACACTTGGCCAAGACAACATCCTGACTCAGTGTATCTTCCCTCCAGATATCGCCCTATCAGACGGATAGCAAAAGCTTGGTGTCTTCCGTGCATCGAACATGACCCGTCCGAGACACGTCAATGATATCTTTACGTGGTTTCATTCACTGTTTTATTCTGACTCTGTTTATTTAGTGACTCGTATTTAGGAGGCTAGCAATGACTCGGTAGTGACTCAGTAGTACTAAGAGGGATGAATATTTAGGTTTCCTTGAATCCAATACTTCAGTTTGCGACTCAATTAAGTCTCTTGCGGGGTCGTTTGAACCTTGTCAGTCATCCTGGCAGACGGATGCAAAATGGGGATAATTCGGGAGAAACACTTCTGTCTGAGACACGTTCATAAGTCATTCCCGATAACCTTGGGATCTATCTTGTCAGTATCGCAGATTGCTCGCGAGGTCGGCGCCATAGATCTTCATCTGTACATTTTTATGTCCTTGCCAGCGCCTAGTACAATTTCAGCGCAAAGGTCCGATGATTTCTTCTTCGTGAGTCGAACAGCGGGGGACTGGGCTAGTGCCTGCGGAAGTTCGATAATTCACTGCGTGCGGACACGTGTGTCGATCAGGCCACGGAACGCAGTGAATTACAGGAGGATTCTCTCTCGTTGGCGACTCGGCCCTCAGGGCCACGCTCAGAGCTATTAGACTGGATACCGCCTGCAATCAAGTCGATAAAACGTCTTGGGCAGGTCTGTTCAATAAAATCAGTCTCTTGATACAACAGGTTGATACTGGTCTACCGCTAGAGATTCAACGATTCACTATCTTTTGAATTGCTTTGGTGGGGTCGGTCGTTTTCCTTTCAACTGTGCGCGCCTATGTTCAACAATTTCCCACGAAAGCTTACAAACAGGCGAGGTACGAGCTAAATTCTGTTTGTAGCGTCTGTCTACGAGAGACTAAGTGGATTGCAAGGCGGGAAAATTCTTAGACCATCCAAACTTACCATACGAGGTTTACAGTGACTCCAGGTGGGGGTTAGAACGCAACTGTGAGTGGGTGATACAGTTTCGTTCAAATTGCCGGCATGACATAAGGACTCCTATCACGACTTCCGAGTTAAAAACTGCGACTCTCTCCTCAGTTAAAGTGTTCTCGATAGTTATGAAGAAGACATCAATTCGTGAGCTTTTGATGCATTTTCAAACGAAAAACAACTCACAATTTCAGGTAAAATGATTTAAATAAGGCCTCTAGGTTCAATTCTAGGCTCGGCGTTCGAACGCGGGTCTTGTTCCCCGAACACCGAACCTGAACCTGGTGTTCGGTTCAGGGTACCTGTGAACCTTGAATATTGAATCTGAACACGGTGTTCGGTTCAGGTTCGAACCGATTTTTGAACCGGACCTTGTCACCACTAGATCATCATCTGTGTATCAGTTCTGTTACAGAGACTAAGAAGCGAGGGCTTATAGCTTAGGTATTTCTCCATCCATCGCACCGCCATTTTATATTCTAACTTGATTTCCCTCCGCCAGCCATCCTGCTGAACTCCGCCGAGTCGTGTCCAATTGGAGGATTCCGATATATATTGTAACATGTTACTCACTTTGTGCTTTCGTTCACAATATTAGCTGTGCTGTACAGATTTGTTTCGTTCTCTAGTACACTACAACCTTACCGCCAAGCAGCTCTAGATCGTCAAATTCTACATAAAGTCCATACATAACAGTTAGGCATACAAAGCTAGCCAGCCAACCGACTAGGTGCAGCGTGTCGCACATAAAAGCTCAAGTCAAGCGCTAGGTATTCGAGCAGGGAGTATACCTTTCGAGTCGACGGACTGTGTGGCGGGTCACGGTGGCGATGCGACAACGCGAGGGAGGGAAAGAAGGAAAGGCATGTATGGGGGGTCGCTTTGCGCACCTATATATGTCTCTGTGTGGCGCATTGTGGATGTCGTGGGCAGTTTGCTTGCTCCCATAAGTTCGGGATGGGAGTGGGATATTATTTATGCGCGACTTGGGAGTGTACGCGTGGGTCCGCGGATACGCATAGGCTCTTGACGCACGCACGTTGCGTTTGCGTTTGCGTTCGTGAGATGTGAGATGTGAAGGCGCGGCGAGTTGCGTGCAGGTGGGTTGTGAACCGACTTCAACCGAGTAGCGTAGGGTCAGTCAGGTACGTCCTTTTTGTAGGCGGGCCTTGATTGGGTGAATGAGTGGGAGCCGAGGAGCACAAGTCGAGCGTAGAGAGCGCGCGAGTCCGAATCAGGCATGTCGAAGGTGAGGTTGGGCGGAAAAAACGAATGGAGGGGAGGGAGCGGTCAGGGGTGGAATCAGTCGAAATAAAAACGGGCCGGGACACGCACCCCTTCGAGCTTCAAGTCGGGCAAGATCTGCCAATTCCCCACTACCACCAACTGTGCTCGCAAAATTCCGCTCAGCAGGACGATTGCGATCCATGATTCGGGACAGTCGGGCGGATGCGTATAGACATGGTGGTGAGTTGTGCCGGGTTGTCTAGCCGAGCCGTGTAGCGTAGGCTCGAGTCGGCGAGTCGGGAGCGGAGAGAGAGAGGAGTATGAGTATGCCGGTGAGTCAAGTCAGCGCGGCAGAGGAAAGTGGTGGAACCGACACGGGGATGGCAGGCGACGTCGTGAGTTGGGGTGGTTGGGCAATACGTCTCCGCACGCACAAAGTAGATATGCCGACCATGCAGCGAGCGGCTGGGTAAGTCACCCGTTGCTTGCGTGCAAGCCGCGACTTGCAGATGTCCGGCGAGGCGAGTTGCCAAAACGATTTTTTTTGAATCGGTGGTGCGGCACAAATTGCGCAGGGTGTAGCGCGTCGTGCGTAGACTTGAGCATAAGAGCCGAGGAGACTAGCCCGGCGAGAACGGGCGCAGTGCGTCCAAGTCGAGACAGTGTGGAGTCGGAGGGGTGCGGATACACGTACGCGTGGGCGGAGAGGCGATGGCGTGCGCAGGCAGGCGAGATTCAGCTGAGCACTGTAGTGTAGGGTTGGATCAAGACAGAGGGACATCATGGACGTGTGGAGTCGAGAGGCCCCGGGAAGCTCCCCTAAAGTAACTCCGGCAAAATTCGGTCAAAGCGGCCTCAAATCCCCTAACTTTAGCGACTTGCTTGCTTGCAGGCATGCGGTGCGAGCACCGAGTCGGTACAGATGGCCGTGGCGTATGTGGGTGGTGTGCAGGTTGGTCGCTGAGCCGAGTAGTGAAGCCTAGTGCAGCGCAGGCTTGAATGACGCGCCGCTAGAGAAAAACAAGGCACGCATTGATCTCAGGCTCATGATCTGCTACACAAGTTTTACAACAAATTACGAGTACTTAGTAATCGTTCATAGAATCTTGAGACCGTCATTTTTCGACTGCCCATTTTTACGGTCCACTTTTACTGACTGTAATGAAATTAGTGGCTGTGCTCCAGATTCATTAGATTTTTGAAGCCTCGATAGTGGCTGTACTCGAAATCTGACTCTTTCATTAGAAACAAATCTAACGAACCTTAAATTGCTGTCACGGTGGCTGAGTATTTTCTTACGTAACAGATTCCGATTTTACTCTCAGCTCTTCAATTTTTTCTGTGTTAAAATTCTGTTCTCCCTGTGCCATTTCTTCTTCATTGAACTTTGTTTTTGCTTCCTCAGATATGTGCTATTGGTGTTTGGTGTTTGCAAAAGGCCCGCACAAGTTTGTCACCGTCAGTATGATGTCACGTTTCAACCTTCATTTTCCAAGCATTCCTGATCTTTGCTTCCTACCGTCTCAACGCGGCCTCGTACGTTCGAGGTAAGCTGGCAACTATTTTAGATCATCATTATATGGACAACTCTACGACTAAGCTCGAAGGAATCCATCGAGAAATGAGTGAGTTCTGTCGAGTGCAAGTAGTCCCAAAACCCACTTTTTTGTGAAGCTTCTGAGATATTTATTTATTCATAGACCTTCGTGATATTTCAAAGGAAGCATCTAATGATATGTATTTACAAATTGCAAGCTGCACTTTGCCATATTTCCCTGATGTTGTGTGGTAGAGTGCAAAACATGTTGACTGTGACACAATGTAACGTCTCGTGATGAGCGAGCCGGTTCATCTCGTCTATGAGGCGGTACCCAAGGGGGCTTAATTCGAATCCGCACGAGTCAGCAAAGGCACTGTGGCAGATGTGCGTGAGCGTCACGTAGCGCACACCTAGCTTGTGGTATAACTGGTATTACCGCAGCACAACGATGGAGTTACCTAACTGATGCCCGCCACCAGATATCGTTAGAAATAGAAATGAGGGCATTATTCGTAGCGGAAATACCCTTCAACACCGAGGAGGCTGCAGTGGTATATTAGAGAATTCAAGAAACTAGAAGAATGGCAACGGACGACGCGATTTTGCTGTTCTTAATTGCGTCCCGAATGTCTTCGGAACCTAACGCAGGCTGGAATACCTATATCAATAGCGTGAGCAGCTACATCCAGAATGCTAGAGAGCAACTTGCTTCAGCGTGCTCCTCGATTGTCAGCTTTGCGACGTTGATTTGCTCCAGTGTACTTATCCCTACCGAATGCTCAGACGGTTGCCAAAGGAAGTGCGACAAAATATCTCACCGGACGGGCCAGGTGGACGTGAGGAAGTTTTTGCCCTCTACGGCCGGGTCCGTGCACCCGACACAGACCGACCTAGATCAATTAGATGAATATAAAGAATGAGTTCATTAAAGGGACGTTTAACGGTCCCGCCGCCCTTTCCCGCACGCAGGCGCGGGATTTCGATGTTCCCGACGAACTCTTTTGAGAGGTTGACGGCAGAGAAATTATTAGCGAACACACTGCGCAGAAGGATAAGTAGGTCTTGTTGCATAAAGCATTAGGTCCAAAAAAGTGCGTTAAGTCCGAGGCAGTGGCAGACCAATGTGTCCGTCCTGTGTCAGTCAGCCTGAATTCTTGGGATAGAGGGGCGGGTACTCAACGATAACCGGCGCGTTATCAAGAATTTGGAGCGCCGCGCACATGGGGTCTTTAGGTAGACGCCCTGCATTTTACCCCAAGTTATCTATTGAGACAACTCGGATCAACAGCGAAGCACAAACCCACGATCCGGTGCACGCACACTGTGATGGCCTCAGGAAAAGATTTGTGGGAGTCAGTTCACCGGTCTGGTGTGTAGACCAAAATAGCGCTCTATAGCAATGAGAGCGCTGAGTGGACAGTGCGTAGCTCTACGTCACTTGGATAGCTGCCCGCAGCCGTACCGAATTGACAGAGGAAAAACCAGGCAGAAATGACACAACTGTTGTAGTAATATTCTAAGTGTCCCCGAGAATTTCTTTCATCGCATTCCGGGTGAGACGAAGGCGCTGTTTGACTATTATCAAGGTCTTGATGGTATCTGGCTTCAGGCTCGCTTGTCGGAGAGAAATGGTGTCTCCCTCCCCAAAAAATGTGTTCCACGGTAACGGTAAAGCCTAAGTGAGAGAATGAGAATAAAAAAGGTAGAAGATAACAAAGCTAAGTCGAACCCTCACTAGGGAGGGTTAACATGTCGCATGCAAGACAAAAGCGGTTAGAAATTGCGCTTTTCTGGCGAACCACCATTGAACGGAATCACACATCTTGCAGTCCTCGCGCAGAAGCATGTAATAGTCACGTAGCTCATCCTGCATCACGCAATACCTCTGGGTGAAATCCTTCTCCAGGGATGCCTGAATACGCGAGGTAGATTGAACCGGCGTGGCAGTCAAGGACTGAAATGGAGCGGCTGAGATTTTATCAGCATAGTTGCTTCAAAATATGCATCCAGCTTAGTCTTTGCATCCTCGAGGGATCAACGAGGTCAGGAAGCTCGAAATCAGAGTCTTCTTGGTCACTGACAGACTCAGGGATGGGTTTGACATGAGTGGCCCTTGGCGCGCAAGCGTTTCTAGTGTGCGATGAAAGGGTTGCCGTCGTTGTTGGCCTTCTCAGTAGCAAGGTATTTGGTGAGCTTTTCGTTGGCTCTTTGCGCTCGCCGCGACGGGGTTCTGTCCCTGATCAATGAATGTCCTTCAACTTCACAGTACAGCAAGAACGAACTTACCTGCAGAACGCGTGGGCAATGGCCTGACGTCTGACTCGGTCTTGTAGAATTCGGTGTCTGCAGCATCACGAAGGTTGCCGTTGGCATCTCGGGCGGGTTGGTCGAACATCCTGGGCTGGAGCGGTGAAGAAAAGACGAAATCCTCACCATCTTTTGTATTCGAGTTCTCGGTTCCAGATCCGCTTTAAGACTCAGCAAAAATTAACGAATTATGCGTGCCAACACGGAAAAATGCAGGAGAACTGGACACTAGGGCGGGGCAAGGCCAACCGACTCTGCTTGGAGTGGGGTGAGCATTGATGTGTCGTGATTTTACCTGCTTAACAGGTGTCTCATTAGGTTCAGATCTGAGCCAAACTGTTGTTGAGCGACTCTCAGTGGTGAATAATGAAGCCTTCGGATTTTTTAACACGTCAGGGACTCGATGGGGACGCGCTGGTGCGTAGGGATGTAAAACGGCGGAGGCAAGGCGCGCTGTTGCTCTGAAAGAGAATTTGCTAAAAATTAGATAGCCGTAATGACCACAAAACATTTGCTTGTTCTTTTCACGACGCACGCTACCTGTAGACCAAAAAACCCAGTAATATACCCCGCAAATCAACTTATCCGTCGCCCGGTCGTTCTGCCGGCCGTCACTCATCAAAACCGTCCCGTTACCGTCCCGTCGTAAAGTTTCTTGAAGACCCCGACGGAACAGGTTGGCTACCACCGGCACGACGGGTACGGCACAGTACAGAGTGACAATAAACTACTAGGTGATTGAGGCAAGGCTGCTAGCAGGCGAGATCGGCTTACCTGGTAGAGTACTAAGATGCGGATGGTGGCGGGAAGCAAGAAAGAAAATAAGCGCCGAGCCACGAGGCCGAAGAAGCGGAGAAAGGTTCGGCATGATGGCTTGCCGTGTATTTTGATCTTTAATTTGATCTTTAATGACAAGGATCGATCGGCATGCTGCTGTGCAGCGGGTTTCTCTGAGGATATTGACAGGCATTCATTTTCGTGGTGCTTGTGGCCGCGGCACCGCACAATATTATGGAGTTTTCACAGATGACTGCGAGTGGAGCCCAGACCGGATTTAATCAATGTGGACCATCGAACCTCGCAATTTGCTTCAGAGCATTGAACGGGAGAAATTTTAGAAAAACCCGTTAAGTACGAGTCACGCCACGCGCTATGCGCTGGCCTCACCCAACAAGTATAAGTAAATTAATTTGCACCGGCTCGAGCGTAATCCTGTAGCTGTGCCCACTCGATCGAGGCGGCATACATATAGCAGTCGTTTTGGTCGTCCGTTATCACCCGCCAGGCCACCTCTTGTCCTCTCCGCTGAATCAACTGTGCTTCTCGTGGGTTCGCATTAGCCCACTCAATTTTTTCTATCAGATCTGAAAGATCTGGGCGAACGGGGACGAAGTGCTCAAATGGTCTTATCCAGTCGTTGAAATACTCCTCGAATATGGTGGACTGAGGTAAATTGGTGAGTAATACAATCATGTATTTCAAACCAGTCTCTTGCCTTGAACACAAGCGATCCGGTACGCAGAAGACCAATAAATCGTCCGGAGAACGTGGCGCCGTCGACGTCCAGGACGTATTTGTATTTATACGAATCTTCTCGCGGCTCCACTTGGCCAGTGATGTTGTACTCCGCCTCAACTTTTGCGCGATCACACGACGCCTCGTGGTCATTGCGGCAATACACATCGCTGACGCTCGTAATCCGCACGTCCATGAGCTCGGGGTTGGCCCATCCAATATGCATCAATCGATATCGAGGGAAACGATGGTAGTTTTCGCCAATGATTAATCCACCGCTGCCCATGCCGCGCCAGTCTGCAGAAACAAGTTCGTCAGCGTCGGCGCGGAAATAAGAAATATAATTCACAAAGCTGCGACTTCTTCTGGGTCCATGTACAATTGTCCGGAAAAGCGAATTGTCCTGACCAAAAGGTGCGGTCGTAATAATACTGCAAGCCGTCAGAAAGCACAAAAAAAAAGAGGGATGAAAATAAACGCACAGAAGTAGGGTATAAAATATCCGCAAAGCAAGGCGAGATGGTGGCCATGCTGAACATGGGATATAGGTCCGTTGTAAATGCGGGTTTGGCACCGTCGATCAGAACTAGACTCATGACACATTGTTGAAGTATCATATCATGGAACTGAAACCACCTACAACCACTGAAATTGTTTGCGCTATCTTTGAATCCATTTGCGTCCAAGGCTACCTCGCATCCACTTTTTTGGGCAAAGAAATTCTCTGTTGGGCGATGCCTGAACTCGAACAAAGAGTCGGAATCATTCACGAAATACGCGCTTTGTCGGGCTCCTGCTTCCCGGAAGTCGAATGCAATACGGGGCCCGTCCTTGCCATTCAAGAAGAATGTCATATTCGGTAACCACCTAGAAAACTAAGGGAAACTTGTATCATTGGAAACACAAATGACAAGCTGAAGCGCACCATCCCAATCATGTCCTTGAGATAACCGCCATACATAGTAAAGCCCGTAACAGTGACCTCGCCGTCTTGAACCACTACAGTCGCTATCTCCGCTTCCTTAATTTCGAGCTACACCCAGCGATTCAGCAAAGGCGTGTCAACTGGATAACGAACACGCACCGCTCTCTGCGCGCGATCTATCATGTCCTGGAAGAAGGTAGCATTTTCGGCGGCAAGTTGGTAAAAGCCTTTGAAGTCGCGATGGACTCTGTCGTATTCGTCGATTAGGCAGTGCTTCTGCTTTGCAAAGCGATAGAAATCGGGGTAATAGGGAGGCGGCGCGCGCCCCGTGTGCAGGGTATAGCGAGCCGACGCCTGCTCAACCGTGCTGGACTGTTTCGCAAATAATGCGTCGACAGCGGTGCGCGCAATGAACGCTGGGTCAGTTATGTCCGTAAATGGCACTGGCAGCAATGTGGTCGAATGGCGTGTCAGGAGTACAGTGAGTAATACGGTGGCACTGAGGACACCGACGATCGCTGCAATGACTGCTCCATATCGACTCCATTTCCGCAGCCTTCCCCAGTCCCGCGACCCGCGATGCTTCCTGGATTCCAGTTCAAGTTGGGGGTGGTCAATGTCCGAATCATATGGAACCCGACGGAGTAGAAGGGCGGCTTCAGAGTCGTCAGGAGGCAGGACCACCGAGGGCTTCCAGTAGTTTCGAAATTTTAGGAGGTAATTCATGGACCTGAAAGAACGTGTGCCAAGCGGAAATCGTGGGATTCACGTACTTGTGTGCTATCTCACGCAGGCGAATTTCACGAGAGACGGGAACGTCCTTCCCGTTCCGTCAACTGTACTTATTGGACCTGAAAGAAAGTGTGCCAAGCGGAAATCGTGGGATTCACGTACTTGTGTGCTATCTCACGCAGGCGAATTCCACGAGAGACGGGAACGTCCTTCCCGTGCCGTCAACTGTACTTATTGCGGTGATGGTCATTGCCTGGGAATGGCATCCGCTGAGTCTGAAATCTACGCTGATAATCCTTGATGATGATCTGAGTATTTGAATGGCAATAGCAGGGGATGTATCAGATGCAGCGAGTTCACACACTACACACACACTACAGATGCGGCACACACTGTTCAAGTGCAACACTGCTAACTCAATTTGGCATGTAGCACTTGTGTCAATCCAAACAAACAAACAACGCGCTGTATTTCTTACCACCACCATTGCCCACCACCACTCCAACATCTAGCCCCGAAATGCATCGCATTGAATGAACTCAAAACACACTGCGGCGGACCAAGAACTGATCGACAGCCTTCCAACGCGGCTTGTGACTCTAATCAGCTTCATTTCAACACCGGCTCCGATCGGCGGCGCCAGCGCTCGGTGCCAGAATTCTCGGATTTTTTGCACCAGATTGACGGCATGTCGATGCCCACGGTCGAAACTGCGCAAACCTTCCTTCAGCCTTTTCGTTGACGGTGATTACAACACCGACATGGCGTTCCCTGGTTTTTCCGGTGGGGTTATTGAGGGGGTGGGCCCCTAGGACACAGTTTCATGGCCAACTCTTCTACCACGCAGGTTCATTGCCAACAACATGATAGTCCCTCTTGACAGACACTATAGAATCAGCGGTACATGTCGCCCGTGTCTCGCTTGATTTATAGCTACAGAAATTAGAATGTACCTCGCTTGATTTATAGTCTGTTAGTTACCGCGCTCATTAAGTACTCGGTGAATTTATTAAGGTACCCGGGGAAAATCACTGGACTAGGCATTTTTAATCTTGTTTGCCGGAAGGTTCGCTGCCTACAATGTCGTGGAACGCGGTACATGTGGCTGAGGGAATTTGGCTTTCCCAAGCAAACCACATTACTACTTAGCCGCACATCACGTCCAACTACGCAAACCACGGTGTGTCTCGCAATTGCAACCATTTCCCCCATATTTCGGTGGAGGCTATTGAGTTTCAACCGCCACTAATCTCCTGGTCAGCAGACGACCCTCCCGCCGGCTACCTGTTCATCTGTCTGTCCCATGGAGCATTTTCAAACCGGACCAGATTCATTCCGATGGTCTGAATACTAGACAATGGATCCCCGCAGTACACAACCTCTAAGCACGGAAGAAGCGAGCCGTCTCGGATTTCCCTCGTTGGAATTTCGGACCCGCCGATTTTTACACCGTATTCGAGAAATTCCGCGAGGTGAAAGAATTTGATCCTAATAACCAGGATGCTGCCCGACATCTCGGTTACCCAATGTATCAGATTTCCAGCGTGAGGAGGCCATGCTGAACCGAACTAGATTTGATCTGGCCTGCAGCAATGTTTCAAATTGACGTGGAAGGGCGTTATTCGGGCCAGGAAGAGGGCGAAAGTGATTATTCAGACGAGGAAGATGAAGACGACGAGTATTCCCTCAATACTCCATCACTTCGACCAATCGGTTCGCCCATCGTGATAAACCTTACCTACTCAAGCTGAACGATTTCAGAGCTCTACCATGAACCGAAGTAGATTTTATTTGGTCTGAAGCTTGGTTTCAAAACGTGTTGGGGTACTGGCAGTGAGTAGCGTCGCGTATGCATAGGAAGGAACACAGAGATGGCGGACGATGGCCGGACATCCATTGTTGGTGGTTGGCAGGCCGCGGAATACATCTCCGCGCACAGCGAGTAGGTATTCCAGCTGCAAGTCGCTGAACCGTGTAGTGGATGGCGAGGGGAACCATGTTCGCGCAGCTGTCACCGAATCGAGGGTCTCATGCCTGCGGTACAGTGAGTGCGATTTGAGCTGCATGGTGCGGACGCGAGGCGGAGATCAAGGAGACGCGAGGGCCGCGTCGTACCCTAGTCAAGCAACCCGACTTGCTTGCAGCACAATATTGATCGGTCGCATTTGCAGGTGCGGCGTGCGGCGAGGCGAGTCGGCGAGTCGGCCATTGCGCAGGATTTTGAGATGGGCGGTATGGCATAAATTGCGCGCAAGCACATTTTGCGCAGTAGCTCCCCGTCGTAGGCTTGGCCGCTTGGGTGCGAGTCGATGATGCTGGTTAGTTCGTGGTGCTCGGGGGATTGTTGGCGAGTCGGAGGCGGCGCAGCCAGATCGAGCCCTGCGGATGCGGATGGGATGTGCGTAGACACGAAACCACGGACATGGCGTGGGTCTACGGTTCGAGAGAATGGGATATCGGGAGTCGAGAGTGAGACGGGGCCGCGAGGGAGAATGGCGGGCGTGCGATGTCTCCGATGGAAAAGAGGAGCTGCGGAAATCGAAAGAAGTCAGAATCAGAGTAAGCGAGGTGAGCATACGACGGACCATGTTGGTCGGCTCTTCCTCCTCTCACCTCCTCCCGGTGGGTCGCTTAATAAGGATGCGCACTGCCGCTAAAATGACCTTGGGTGCAGGTTTTCCGATTAGCTGTGTAGCGACGAGCGCGCGTGAGCAGTTTAATGCAGCGGGTTTACAAGAGGTGTAGTGTGTCGTGGCGGGAAGGGCGTAGAGTAGGGTGTGATTGTGGGAGCGGGGGGTCGAGAGCATGAATGGCTGAGCGCGAATCGAGAGTGCGCACCAGATTCTGGAAAGATACGGCGATGGTTGCTAGTGCTCAGTCAAATCCGTGCTGGGGCGTGAGATGCGGGGGGGGACGCGAGGGACGCCAGGTACGTGTGCCAGCAACGCATTACTTGCGTGCAATAGCATCAGCGAGTCGTCAATTGCGACGTTTCAGACGGGGGGCGCGCAGAAGTTCCGTAGTGCAGGGTGCAGCACATTTTGCGTATTGCTAGGTTTGGGGGCGAAGGGACGGAGTGGAGGGCAGGAATCAGCCAAATCGGGAGTCGGGCGCATGCAGATGGGCGTAGGCGCGGACGGATATAGCACGCATTTGCGGTTTTGAGGTACCTCGGCGGGGGGAGTGGTGGCAGGAGATGCGACGGCGCGGCGCGCGAACGCCACAAAAGACCGAATGGAATCAGCGAGAATTAAACGAACTGAGGAGACACACACCTTGTGCGTGCTCCTCGCCAAGCTTCACGTTCAAGTCCTGCACGGCACATCTACTAATCCGATGGCCCACTGGCTCTCGTTGGGGAATCTTTTCCGGCTAGCGAGCGCGTGTGACGTGGCGGTGCGTTGGTGCGCGCATTTGCGTAGTGGAGTAGCCGAAGCGCCAACGGACGCGAGGCGTCGTGTAATTGCATTTAAATGGCTCTCAGGTTGCCAGTGGACTCCAGCATGTCGAGGTCGAGCTATTATTGAAAGCCATTGATGCAGGAGAGTAACTTCAGGGATTGTGCAATGTGCAGAAATGGGTGGTCTTCGTCGTCTTGGCTTGGAGAGTAATCCTGGCTGAGTTCGAGTCGGGAGAACATGAAGGAATTAGGAAAGGATAAGTATTTCTTCTGCGCCACGCATCAATCGGAGTTTGAATCCTGTTCTCTTTCTGCAACGACTAGGGACAGAAGCGACGACCAACTGAACCAAAAAAACACCTACAAGATTTGTGGTTCGACGGAGGAAACTTTATCACTCACGCTGTAAACAGGGCATGTCCTTATTAGCCGACTTTTCTGGACTGATAATAAGTATGCTCATTGCCTCAGCGGACGTTCCATTCAGAACTTTTGGACTGCTGGGCATGTAACACAGAAGAAGAATCCTTCATTTCTCGGGGCGATCTTCACTCCCATGCGCAGCTGCTTGTGAAATTACCTACCAAATTGCTTGCCAGGCGCTACATTCCTTTCATCATTCCCAGTCCAAACGTAAACAGAATTTCACAAAATCATCTCCATGTCTGCACCTCAGCAACAAAGACGGTTTCGACTAATTCCCCAAGCGCGCTCTCATTCATATCTCGTCGGGATACCGCACAAATCTTTCCCAGAGAGGGAATTATTCTTGATGAACCGAGGTTTATCTTATCATTATTGCCATTGACACCATCCAGCTTTCTCGAGAGACGGACGCTCCATGGATCCTCCCTTTTGCTTGCTACTTATGTCCTCACCAGTCTGAAGAGCTTGGCGCCTTGTAAAACGGTGTCGTGGCAATCTCAGCGCAAGGCCACATCCGTTCTGCTTCATGAGTCGGACAACCAGGGGAATGGGTTGGTGTTAATGGCGCCTGCGGAAGTTTAACGAGTAGGAGCAGCTTCTCGTTCGTTGGCGACTCAGCGTTCTCTCGGGGCTTGAATACAGCCTGCAATCAAGCCGATAAAACCTCTTGAATAGATCTGTCGATAAAGTTAGTCTCTTGATACAACATGCTGTTACTTGGAGTCTACGGATGGAGCTTTGATGCGTATTTCTTTCGTGATGTTCCTTCTTCAATTGCCCTCGTGCTGTCAGCCGTGTTCCTTCCGGATGTACGCACGCCCATGTTCAACATTTTCACACGGCGAAAGCTGTTACATTGCCACGGGGTTTGGTAAGACGGTGTCGCGCCACAGCTTCACTCTCTCTTCTCACACTCTCATGGACGTTGCAAGCGACCTGAATCTCGACAGAAAAATACGCGCACCGACAAGCAGCCAGGGAGCTCAATCGTGGGTCATGGTCGCCGCTAAATCTGCCCTGTAGCCGCTCACTCCGACACGTCGCTCAGATCCGGTGATCCCTTGTCCATCGGGTCTGGTCACCACGATGTGAGCACCACTCCAGCTGGATAGTTCCTAGCTGTTTCATACAGGTCCCAGAGTGCATGGTCTTATTTTACTCCAATGCTCCAACCGACTGTGAGTCAGCGGCCAGCGAACTCAACCTCCTATTCAACCTTCAGCTTAGATATCTGGACATGCTCTCACATTCTGGATGCGTCGATCGACCGGTCGGCTTTGTGTCTAACTTGCAGGTGGGGAGTCGTCAGACGGCATACCTTTGGCCGGCGGTATTCAGTTCATCATCGAAATCCCGATTCCTTGGATGATATGACCAAAGAATCCATGACTATCGCATCTTTCGAATTGGCACAGTACCATGCGATATGCGCATATCGATGGGTGCACCAGACTCGAAATCTGGTTGCAAAGGATTCAGAGCTTACTATAGGTGCGATAATATGTGGTGAGAGCTTGGAGGATGATGAGTGTGTTGAGATTGCATCGTTGGCTAACCCACACTTTCTTTACCTTCCCTGGTGCACCTGCGGGGGAATAAAGGATCCCGGGAGAACAACTGGATCAGGTATTGTGTCTTTGTCTGCTTGAGATTTGTTACTGATTATATTGAACACAAGGTTTGCCGCCCAGGCTGTCGTCGGCAAAACCGTCTACAGTGGCGTAGGCTCTCAATCATGGGAGGCTTGGCTTTCCCAAGCAAATTACTTTTTTGCTCGGCAGCAGATCACCTCCAACTACGAAAAGTATGGTGTGTCTTACAATTACCCTCTATATTTCATCTGACCAGGACAGCATTGGTGCACTGGCATCTTTTTAACCTCAAAATTTCTCAGACAGCTGATGACCCTCCCGCCGGCTACCTGTTTGTCTGCCCCGTGAAAGATTTTCGAAGCGAACCAAACTCGGTCCGGTGGCCCGACTATCCTGCTTACTGGTGCTTGGATCCGTGCGGTGCGCAACCTCTGAGCCCGGATGAGGCGACACATCTGGGGTTCCCTTCCTTGGAATTCCTCACTTGGGTAGATTTTATGTCCTCCGATGCTTGTGTCTACACCGGATTGCGGAACCTTTACAAGGCCAAAGGATTTGATCCTGAAAGCCAAGATGTTGCCCGCCATCTGGGTCAACCATTGTATCAGATTTCCAACGTGAGGAGGCCATGTCCACACGGTCAGCCGAAATATATTGTATCCGGTTTTCCCATTTCTGAATCAGATATTCAAAAGTGTGCGATGCGTGGTGTGGTCATGAGGTTTCTGAGGAAGAGGAAAAAAGCGATTATTCCGGTGGGGAAGATTATTCACATGAGGAAGAGATCAATGAGGATGAGGAACTGGGGGAGCATTCACTCAACACCATACAAACATGCGGTTTGTTCGCCCATCTCGATGAACCTTACACAAGTTGAACAAATAAACAGGCATCGTCCCTTCCATCCACCAGGCATCTACAATTTCAGCGCTCCAGCGCTCCCCAGAACCCAACTTCAACTCTATTCTCTCGCTACCATTATCCACCTCCAGCCTGTCGAGCATTGTTGAACCCTCAGGCGACAACACCATTTCGGCTCGAATGCCTTGTCTTCTACATCCACTCGAATCATTGCCGATATCCAGATCCGCCTCGGTGGCATATGCACTCCCCTCCGCTCACCCGGAGTCCTCTCCATGGAACCAACCCTTTGAAAATTCGGCGGCGAACATAACTAACATACCTCTGGAAATTTCGACTGTGAGGCCGAAGAAGAGGGACAGCGAGGAGATTGACTCAGAGCATCCGAAGAAGAAGGCGAGGGCTTATAGCTTACAAGGTATCTCCATCCATCGCACCGCCAGTTTATATTCTAACTGGATTTCACTCCGCCAGCTATCCTATGCTGAACTGCGCCGAGTCGTGTCCAATTGGAGGATTCCGATAGACATGTAACATGTTACTCACTTTGTGCTTTCGTTCACAATATTAGCCATAGAAATTTACCGTACAGATTGATTTCATTCCTCTTGCACTACAACTTCACCGCCAAGCAACTCGTCACATTCAACATAAAGCAAACAAAGCTAGCCGGCCAATCAACAGCTGTCGTGGATCGCACATATTAGAAATCCAAGTTGAGGGGAAGGTTTCCAACTCGTCTCGTTGCTGTCGTTCTCGTGTCCGTGCGCAGGAAGTATACCGGCTCCAAGTCGACGAGGTGGCGGGCTGGCAACGAGAGGGAGGGAAAAGGATGTCGCGGTACGGGAGATTTGCTTTGCGTTGCACACCTGCACGCCTGCACCCGACGCGCGCGCGTTTGGGTTTAGGTTTGCGATTTCGAGATTGAATGTGAGGGAGGTCGCGACGAGTTGCGGGCAGGCGCGTTGCGAGCCGAGTAACGTAGCGTGAGGTCTTTGAAATCATTGTAAGCTCAGCTTGAGTCAGGCCTGAAAACCGGTGAGCGGGAGCCGAGGAACGCCGGCTTGGTGTGGACAGCGCGCGAGTCTCCCGAAGTCAAGAGGGAAAAACGAAGGAGGGGAGGTAAAGGTAGGATGGAATCAGTCTGTCGGAATCCAAACGGCTTAAGAAGACGCACCTTCAAGTCGCGCGCTGTACGTCCACTATATAAAACACCCGTCGCCGCGACTCCGAGTGTGGTTGTAAGATAATACTGGGCATCCATCAATCGCCGAGAACTGGCTTGCAGGACCTGGACGATGGCTCCTCTCGACTTACTTGCAGGCATGCCATGCGCAAGTCAGGCGGATGCGGACAGCCCGGGAGCTTGCAAGGTATGTTAACTTCTTTGCCCCTCGCACCGAATCGCCGACGAAATCATACCTATTCTATTCTTACTCGATTCTCCTTCGCTAGGCACCCTGTGCGCGCCAAGTTGTGCACAATTGGCCCGATAGCATACACATATTACTTTCCTGGTGCTTTTATTCGTGATATTTATACAGTCTTGGAAATCCTCTGCGTTGGTTTCATTGTCTACACCACGACCTCACTGCCAACCAACTGCAGATCTTGCAATTCCACAGGTACATTAACAAGTCCTCAATTGCTGAACATACAACTATCCAACCAACCAACCAACCAACTAACGGGCCCCAAACGAGTGGGTGTAGCGTATCGTACATACTGTGAGTTCCTCTCGTCATCGTCGTTTCCGTGTCCGCGCGCAGGGAGTATGCCGGCCGCGAGCCGACGGGATGGTGGGCCGACAACGGAAGAGCGAGAAAGAGATGTACGGAGAGTTCGCGCACTTGCGCGCACCGCTGTCATGGCTTGCTGGGTAGATATCATATATGCGCGGCTTGCAGTGTGCGTGTGAGCCCGATGAGCATTCCGCCCGCGCGAGTTTGGTGAGATGTGAGGCCGCGGCGCAAGTGCTTTTCGAACGAAAGAGCACAGCGTATGCCCTCATCGCCTGTTGAGCTTGATTAAGTATTAGTGAGATTGGTGAGGATAAACGGGGGAGGGCGAGTCCGATTCGCGTGTAGTCGAGGCCGGGGTTGGGGCTCAGGGAAAAACAACGGAATCAGTGAGGATCCAAACGGAGGAGAAACACCTGCGCGCCTCTTCGAGCTTGGTATGTCCGCTACATAATTTCCTCCGCCACCGCGCAACCGCTGACTCAACTTGTAGGACAATTCCGCTCCGCCTGAATTTTTTCTGACTTTGTGTGTTACCGAGTGACTCGGGCCATCCGCGTGGACAGATGAGGTTTGAGGGTGTGTGTCGAGGGGGTGATTGCGTAGGGCGGTGCGTAATTGTTGACTTGCTGTAGTATCGAGGATGTGCGAGTCGGTAGTGAGAAGTCAACTGGGCGCAGCAAGGGAAAGGGGCAAAAGAGAGGCGGAGATGGGCGAACATCGTGCGTTGAGGCTGTTGGGCGCGATAGGTCTCCGCGCCCAGCAGGTGGGTATGCGGATCGCGCAGTGCGTGGCGAGAGACTTGATCTGCGCAGTGGGTACTGTCCTGCTGGCGAGAGAAGCAGAGATCAAGGAAATGGGGACGCGTCGCATGCTGGATAAGTAACCCGTTACTTGTGTTCAGAACGATGAAAACGGGTTGCTTGGGCGCAGGACGATATCGTTCGGCTGCAGCTTGCGACGTGAGTTGGCCAAAGGATAGCTTGAGAATTCTTTGAATCGGCGCCGCGGCGCAGGTGGCGCACATGTAGTGCACGTCCAGTGCGAGAGCCGATAGGGCATTTCGGCGGGCTACCCAGTACAGCAGGTGCTGGGTGGCCGTGACGCAGTCGCGAGAGCGGGTCGCGGCAAAGTAGTCGGTGCGTTTGCGTTGGGGAGAAGCGAGCGAGTCGCGCGCAGGCAGGCGGGCTTTGAGTCGCAGTCTAGTGTAGGCTGGATCGAGGCGCGTGGACGTGCGCAGTGCCGAGGTTGGTTGGAAGGGGCGCGTTGCGAGCACAGTCAGTTACAATCAGAGTCAAAATGAGAGAGTGACGCACCTGGTCGCGGGCTGGGATCCCGTCTTACCGAAAGTGCACACTACGAGGATGGTTTTTCGCTGACTTGCAGCCGGCAAGACAGCAAGGATTCAGGGACGGCGGGGGTTGTAGGCAAGTGGACGTATCAGGGAAGCCAGCCACGCCGTGGGTTCAGTCTTGCTACCCGCGAGTCGGAGCATGCGGTGCGAGATGAAAGAGGAAAGTCACGGTTCATAACAAGTTTGTAAGGCCCCGTCCCTCGTGTGATTGAATCAGAACTCAATTCAAACTCCGCGAGACACGTACACATACCACAACAAGAACGCGTCGCGTCCACATCATATTTCCAAAGGCCATTTGATGTGGAACATTAAACCAAAGCCAGAGCCTTGCGCATCGCTGTCCGAAAGTCTGAAGAGGAGAAAAAAGAGGCCTATCGGCGATCCGTGGGATTTGAACACGGGTACGATAGGAGGTCTTTGAGCCCCCGAAATACCGAAGATAATAGTTTGTGAGTCTAGAGTCCTGATGAAAATCGGGTGAGTATCGCAGTCTTGTTGATCGAAAATTCCGCAGAAAGAAAGGGCAGAAAACGAGGCGCGGAACCACTGAGACAGACATGAAAGGGGCAAGAAAAACCCACTGTGAGGCGCTCTGGAACCCTGAAGCAGCATCAGGGCAGCGCTGAAGTGGCATTTTCGTGCACTGCCTGTAAGATATCATAATCTTAGCACATCATTTGACACGTACCCACGGCCCTGCACTTGCACGCCACAATTTTTGGGCGTAAATTCTGTCCACGGTCGGCTGCAGCGTTCTCTCCATCGATTCGAGGAACATGTGTCCATACCGTCCTTCCATAGACTGTGGCTGGGCCTCAAGCGCCGGAGAAGTGTAGGATCCGGAGTGGCTATTTAGAAACGCCAGTCGATACCGGGCCCCTCATCTGTGAAGTTTGTTTGACTCAGGCATCGATTCGGTCCCCAAATTTCCGTTGTGAACCCACTGTGCAGATCAGATACCCGCACTCAAACAAACTAAGGCCGCATGCGTATGATATGGTGAAGCACCGTTCAAACCGAAAGGAACCGGCATTATGCGTGATGCTGTAATGGTTGAACGGACGAAATTAATCTGAATTCAGGAGGGCAATGGAGGGGTGCCTATCCATTTCACATACATTATGCGTCTTTAGAAACACCAGAATACAGGACCCCTCGTCTGTGAGGTTGGTTTGGCTCAAGAATCGACCCAGTCCTCAAATCCCATTTGTATCGAAGCGATGCTCGAAACTATTAGTAGAATAGAAGAAGACGGGCTTCCTTCGACACGTCCCGCGATTCATCTACGCTATATATGGTAATCGCACCATCAGCGAATGGGAAGAAGAGTGGCTTCTATCCAGAACAGCTGCCCGAAGGCAGAAGAGTGAAGAGAAGGGTGTACCGGTAGCATTTCCATATTATGAACGGTTCTTTATGAATTACTCCCATTCCATTCAGACATTTGATTCAAATTTTTTTGGGGTCAGAACCGATTCTCGGTCAATGCAGTTCAAGGTCCGTTCGTGTCGAAAAATGTATAAAGGCCTTCGACGTGGCACCTCTCAGCTAGCACCAAGTTCGCTAAACCACACTTGACCTTCACTCGATATGTCCGCTGTCAGCTCTTTCAGCACCGAGGGAGTTCGTGCTTGGAACCAACCCACCGACAAGACGTCGGGTGTGGTCACTTTGCCACAGACCTACGTCGCTCCTCCTAGACTCTCAATCGGCTTAAAGTCCCTCGATATTGCAGCTGGCGCCAACGTTCGTGTCAGATCCTCCACCAGCGATGGCGACAACAAAAAGTTCACTGCACACGTCGATACCTGGGGTGGTACTACCCTCTACTCCTCCTCCATCAATACCCTCGTCTTGAAACCCGCCAATCTCGACATTCTGTGCGGCGAGTTCAGCACTCAGGACGACCACCCCTGGCAGCAGCCCCAGCTCGAGACCAAGCGTCGCATCGTGTTTGAACGTCCCTTCGTCACTCCCCCCAAGGTACTCGTTTACCTCAAGGAGATTGACGCGGGCAACGGTTCCAGCATCCGTGTTAAAACCTATGTGACCGACATCGACGCCAAGGGCTTCACCATCCACATCGACACGTGGTTTGACACTAAGCTCTACTCCGGCGTTGCTAGCTGGGTGGCCTACCCCGAGGACAAGGATTATATTGCTAGCGGGACGGCTAACACTATGGACGTCCGCGCCTGGGACAAACCCCAGCTCCAGAATAGCAAGGCTATCAAATTCAACTTTGGAGGCACCGCCTTCTGGAAGGATCCTCAGGTCTTCGTCGGTCTCAACTCGATTGATAGACGTACTCACTAATCCTTAGGTTTTCGTGGGTCTCAACTCTCTCGATATCGCCTCTTCGAACAACCTGAGGATCAAGGCTTATGGAAGCGACATTTCCGCCGCAGGGTTCACCTGGCACCTTGACAGCTGGGCTGATACGATTTTGTACTCCGCCGGCCTTTCCTACATTGCCTTGAACTGAGGTACGTAAATGCTGCTTCTGGAGTCAGCTTAAGCTTACGTTTTCCTGCAGTTGGACGGAACCATTGTGTGATGGATGTTACTGCAATCGAATGCAATCGAATAGAATGTCATGGAATCGAATTGAACTGACTGGAATTGAATGGAATTGAATGAAACTCATCACGGCGGTGTTTCACCCATTTCTTGAGAAACATTACCGTTGCATTTCTTCCACTACACATCCTACTGAATTATGTGGTGGAGTTTTGCTTGATCGCTTCATGAGACTGCATTGAAGCGCTTGAACGCGGCCTTGTGATCCAAATGAACCTCCGCCCGGGAACTCAAGCTGTAAATGCACCTCTGCTGCTTCTGGTTTTCGCGCAGGGAGTTGGTTTTATTGGTTGAACGGCGGCCGTCCGGGAGCTCTTATGTTGTAAAGATGCGCAGGCCATAACGACAGAGATTAATCCAATAGTTGGTGCTAGATGAGCTCTACAATTCAAACATCGTGTTTCAACTGCCGTAGGCCGAGTTGTTTGTTAGAAATGAACCGTGGGAAAGATCTCGGCCATTCAACGATTCGGCTATCACCACATCAATTCTCGGCTGTTTCTCCCCGACTTTCTCCTTCGCCAGTCGGACCAATGTCGAACACCGTAGCCAAACAGCGGCAGAAGAAATTGTCAAGTCGCTGATATAGAAACTACAGCGGTGTCTGGGGAAGTTCAATGAGTAAGGGTGGCTTCTCGCTGTCGTCAGCTTCTCGGTCCCTCGGAGGAGAGCTAGGCACCGTATCTGCAAGAGATTAAGCGCTTAATTCATTCCCGATGTCCCTTTTTCATTTGCTTGAAGTCCTTTGTGGTGTCGGTTATTTTCCTTCTACCTGTACTACGCGCGCCTATGTTCAACAATTTCACCTGGAGGCTGTTCCATAGCCACGAGGTACCTAGGTTCGGTAAGGCGGTGTCACGCCACACCTTCACTCTCTTCCTCCTCTCACTCTCATGGGCGTAGAAACTCACGAGAATCCTCAAATATGCGCGCCGAAAAGCAGCCAAGCCTGGAGCTCAGTCGTGGGTTATCGTTACCACAAAACCTTTCGGAAGAACTCGACCCAGATCCGTTGAGCCAAGATAGAGGGCAGAGAACCGAACATGACAGTCGCTGTCTTTGAAGGAGACAGAGCAGAGGATCGGTGGCGGCTGAACATCACCAAACATTGAGGCCTTCGATGAGTCCTTAAGAAAACACACGGTTCAGTATTGATTTTGTCCGCATGAACCAGGCACCCTAATCTTCTGGGAATTTTCGTCACAGCAAGTTCATCAGGTATCCATGTTATCGTAGCCCATGGCGGTTGGTCTTTACTTTTGGTTCAACTCATCCCTCACAATTGCCAGTAGATCTCATACCTTACGGACACTATACTGAGCTCCCCCGCTATTTACCTTTTTTTTCGGTTTCCCTCTCAACTCGTGCTGTGCGTGCCACTATCATTTGTAAGTATCTTTGGCATTACTGAGATCCCAAGAAAATGCAGACTATCTTGTGAGGGCCATACCTTCTGAGTTTTTTGGTATAATTTTATTCCAATTTCCAGAATGCATGGTTTTATTTCGACCGCACACTCAGAACATCTGTGAGTCAGCGGCCAGTTAAGTCGACCTTCTAAGAACCCTTGGCTTAGACAACCGAAGATCTCACTTTGAATACGTCCCTCCACCGGTCGGCTTTGCGTCGAACTTGCAGCTGGGTAGTGGCCGGACAAACTCTATCATATAAGTAATGACCCCTTCGAGTTGGTTATCGAAAACACAGATTCCCTGAACGTGCGGTGAACAACCTCTGAGCACGGAAGAAGCGACACGTCTAGGGTTCCCCTCCTTGGAATTCAGGACTGAAACAGATTTCCGATCCTTTGATACCAGGGTTTATACCCCGAAGGTTCCATGCAGCAAAATGATTTGATCCGGAAAGCCAAGATGTTGCCCACCATCTCAATGAACCACTATATCAGATTTCCAACGTGAGAAGACCATGCCCACACGGTAAGCCCAAATACTTTATCCGTTTTACCGGTTCTGAATCCAGATATTTAAAAGTGTGTGATGTGTGGTGTTTTCACGAGCTTTCTGAGGAAGAAAGTCATTATTCTGGCGATCCTGGCAAGGGCGCACCCACATATTCAGGACTCTTTCTCGGTCCCGAACCGAACTTTGGTTCCGCTCTCTCGTTACCAATCCATATCGGTCACTGTTGAATCCTCGGGCGACGACAACAGCACCATTTCGACTCCAACGCCCCGCCTCCTGCCTCCACTCCTGACCGGACACTCCGAGTCAATACTCTCTCCGTCCCTCTGCCCGGACCGGGCAGTGGGAATGACCGGATTTTCGAAGGTTGGGTGCCATGGATTGATTGAAGAAGACTAAGCCTATTGCTTGCAAGGTATATCGTATGTATTTCTTGGTTCATCACGCTTGCGTCTCTGTATACTCTATTCTCACTTGCTACTTCTGCCAGCTATCCTATATGCTGAACCGCGCGCGCCAAGTCGTGTCCAATTTTGGACGAACCCAATAGATATACATACATCCTACTCACCTGGTGCTTTCCGGTATGATATTTTAGCTGCAGAAATTCACCGTGTAGATTCGTTCCAACTTCCATTCTCTGCACCCAACTTCACCGCCAAGCAAATGCAACTCTCAGATTCAACGTAAAATCCATAAATAATAGCTGAACTTACAAAGCTGCCAACAGGGTTCGGTTAGGTTTACCGTCACGTAAGTTCAAATCGAGCGTAGGTATCCAAGTGGTCTAGTCGCCATCGTTTGTCGGCGGGTATGCTGGCGGCGGGTCGACGGGTTTGCTTCGCACACCTGTACATGGGTGGAGCAGATCGACCATGTCGCGCGCGTACCGCTGTCGCGGCTTGTTTTCTCCCGGGTTGCAATCTTGCGCTTGCGCTTGCGTTTGCGTTTGCGTTTGTGAAGGCGTGGCGAATTGCGTGCAGGCAGGTCATCAGAGGCCAAACTCGAGTATCAGTGAGCGGGAGCCGAGGAACGCTGGCGTGGACAGCGCATGACTCGGAGTCGGGCGAGTCGAGGCTGAGGTTGGGGGGAAGAACAAAGGAGGAGAAGGAAGGGAAGGTCAGGGATGGAGTCAGCCAGCCAGAATAATGCCAGAATCCAAACGAGGAGACACGAGCTTCAAGCTGCGCGCAGTACGTACTTGGAGGGCGGTTTGCTATCTGTGACTGGGGCGAGTAGGGCTCGGCGTTTGTGTTCTTGAGCCGATTAGTGTATCCTAAGCTTGAGTCCGAGAGACGGTGCGCGAGCGAGGAGTGGAGAGCGGGGGTCGAGCGTGGGCGTTGGGCCCAATATGGCTCTGCGCGCAGGGAGTGGGTACTATGCCGGTTGCGAGTCGAGTTCGACGGACCGTGCAGGGGAGGGTGACGGGACCCGATGTACATCTTCGCGCCGCGGGTGCGGATGCGTTTATTTGGGGTGCGCAGTGGGTAGCGCGTTGTTGGTGTAAGGAGCCGAGACCAGGGATGGCGACGAGAGGGACGCATCGTACGCGGGTCAAGTAAGCGTGCGCGTACCGCCGGCGTTGCTTACTTGCGTGCAAAACAATATTCATCGCGCTGCTTGTGAGATATGCGGCGTGACGCGACGTGCGCGCAGGGCATTTTGCGTAGTGCAGGCGGACTTTGTATAGTGCTGGGTGGAGCATATGTCGAGGATGCAGGTTGGGCACTCGAGTGCGGGCTCTCGGGGCGTTGTCGAGTCGACAGTTGCAGAGAAATGACGAATTAGGGGATGCGGATGCACGTGGGCACGGACATGGTGGCGCGCGTTTGCGTTTGCAAAAACTCGAAGCGATGGTGGGGCGCCGGCATGGCTGAGACTTTGAACCAAGCAGTCTGGGGTGGGTGGGATCGAGACGGAGAGACATCGTCAACGTGAAACTTCGAGCGGGCCAGTCGTAGTGCGGAGGTCGGGAGGTGTGCATTGCGAGCGCAGTCGAGGACGCACGATCAGGATCACAATGAAAACGGGGTGAGTATGACGCGGGGCTGCGATCCCGCCGTACGGGTGTGCACCGCTCAAGCACCGCTGACCTCGCTGACAGGACGATCTTCCCGCTGACTTGCAGCCGGCGTCCCCAGCGAGACGGTGAGACGCGAAGAATCCAGAAACGGGCCTTAGGCGCAGATGGGACAAGCAAACGAACAATGCTAGATAAGAAAGACACGCACCTCGCCATAGGTTCCCGCCCAATATTTAGCCCTGCCACCGTGACTTGCTAGCGCTGGCAGGCACCATGTGGTGCGACAGTTGAGCGGGTGTGGATGCACACAGGCCAGTGCCACAACGGATGGTAGGTTTGTGGGTTGAGCGCAGGCCGGTTGCTGAGCTGAGTGGCGTAGAGAAAGAAAGAAGAACTGCGCGTAAGCATGATTGAATAACAGCTCAATTCAAACTCCGCCAGACGCGTACACATACCACAACAAGGACGCGTTATGCGGACCTAATTTTCCAAAATGTAATACCTTGCCTACAAAGATTTTATAAACAACTATTGTACATAAATGAAACAACAAACAATGTTTGAAGCCAGCTGTCCGTACGAACTCTTTGCCAGCTAACTCCGAAGCAGTGTCGTGGGCCACCAAAAAGATCCAACCTAAATGGAATCGATCCACATGTTCCGAAGTTGACTGCGGTAAGACACCACTGTGGGGTCCAAATCCGCCTCCCAGAACTCCACATTCGGGGGAAGCTCGCCCATGCGAATACTCTGCTGGATGGATAGGAATGGGTTCACGGAGTTAGGGTTTTGAACACCGACACCAGTGGTCCAGCCATCGGGGTTCAGACCTTGTCGCCGGAGACCGTTGATGGTGTCGCAAACTTGTTGAATTGTGGTGTTATCATTGACTTCTGTTGAGAGAAGTTATCAATACGAATGTTATAGTTGTTCCCAACGGTTGGCGACGGTAATTTGAGGAGAATAACAGTCATGGCCACACTGTCTTGATGGATGTTAAGAGACTACAGAGAAGCAATGTTGTAGCACTCAATTGGGCATACAACGGCGGAGGCAAGGGAAGAGCTCACCTCAGTGAGGCACACAAGGGTGGGAGCGAGTGAGTTGAGCAGGCACACAACACAGTTTATAAGTGAGTCCATAGAATTCAACATAGGCTCTTGAGATCGTGATATGAATCAAGATAAAATCGAGAAGGATACCAAAGTAACAGCATCATGAGAAAAGAAGTATAAGTAGCAGTAATGTACCGCGGCCGCAGACGCGCTCCCCGTAGTTCACAGCCTTACAACAGTAGCACCAGTGTCTTTGATGACGAGCGCATGGGTTAAGTAAACGTAAACTCAGAGAGAGTCTTGTCTGTTCCAAATATCAAAGGAAACAAAAGAAAAGGGAAGTGGTGGGTCGGGGCAAAGAAAGACGGTGCGAAGGGAGAGCGTCAAAGTGCGCGGCAATCCGTCGACAAGGTGTTCCTTGGCAGTGGGAATGTATCAACTAAGGACAGAAGCGAAATTTTTACTCTATTCCGCATGGCCCTCTGGGCACTTGTTTTAGTGATTGTCGTTTGGGCGCGCGCGGCGAGGCGCACGGATGGAGATGGGCGGGATCGGAGTTGATCGGGGCGGCGCTATGTAGTTTCACGTGATGCAGGAAGGTTTTTCTTCATGCGTTTGACGTCCTCTTGTACTCTGAGGCGACAAACGACAGTTATCTTGCTTGACTGGTATCTTGGGAGCATCCAGCGGTCCCTTGGCTTTAACAGAACTGGGGCACCATACCTTCAATTTCGGGCCCAACCAAGCCCCAACGGCGTTATTTTGCCGCAATCATGCCTCGCTAAGCATGTTTTCCCACTCCACGGGCTCGCTCGCTGAGTCACTCCCGAAGAACCTTGATCTTGACCTTGATCCATATAAAACTTTGCCGTCGTACTATCCGCCTCCGGCCCTCCGTAAAATTCCCCGTAAGTCCATTGAATTTGTGCCCCTTTCACTCTTTGTGCTTTTCTGATGTGCATCTCGATTCTCGATACAAGTTGAAATTCAATGTTCAACCAACCGACACGGGACGCAGATTGCCTCATGGCGCGCCACAGCACCGTTTGACTCGATGCATATGAAACAACGAAATAGTTGTATTTTTTGGGTCTCGGGAAATTGATGGCGTCGACGGATCTTTCAGTGGCTGCACTCGGAAGAATGATTTTTTACTGCTTGGGTATTTGAAGGTGACAGCCCAGGATTTCACCGCCATTGATGCGAGGAATTCAAAATCCTTATCCAAAGAAGCAATACTCACCGCGCGCTCCACACAATTGCTCTAGATGAATGGAAGCGGCCAGACTCGGCTTGCGATATGGTCATGAGTAAGTTCCATCGTCTTGGGTTGATAATTCTATTCAAAGAGCGAAATTCCCCTTTAGTTCCGCTTACGCTTGTGCGTACCAGTTGCTTCTGTTCTTCTTTCTGTATTGGTATCGCCAATCAGAGAGCCCCATGTTTCAGAGAGAGGATATAGAAGGATGCAATGTCAGCCGTCTCAACATCGGCCAGCAGCGATCCATCCACACCATGAATCTGAAGCTGACCTCGGTCTTCCTGTTTCCAATCCTCTGTGCCTCCGTTTCCGGTTTCAAACCTACATCACAAACTCTCGTCGAACACCGTCTCGAGCGCATCGAGCGGCTGAACGGCGTATCAAGCCCCACCGCGACTTCAGTTTCAAAGCGACAAACCACTTTTCCCGTTTTTAACTTTACCCAACCTTTGGACCATTTCACCGATACTGGATTCACTTGGAGCCAGCGATACTTTGTCAACTCTCGACATTATAAGCCCGGTGGACCTGTTATCGTTCTGGACGGTGGAGAGACGAGCGTGACGGATAGGTTACCTTATCTCGATACCGGGATCGTGGATATTTTAGCGAATGCAACGAATGGACTCGGTGTAATTTTGGAACATAGGTACTACGGTGCGTTGTTTGTTACCAAGTCAAATATGGGATTTATTTGCTTATATATCTTAGGAGTATCTGTCCCCGTCCAAAATTTCACGACTGACTCGCTACGGTATGCTCTCTCGTGTACAGACCTAAATTTATAGGCATAATTTATATCCAGCTGGCTCAATAACGAGCAAGCAGCCGCCGATTCCGCAAACTTCATGACACATGTCAAGTTCGCTGAAATTGCGGAGGACCTCACAGCCCCACATACCCCTTGGATTTACTATGGTGTGAGTATTAATATTTTCTCCTTGCAACACAGATCCGGAAATGATGAAATTACGATAAGGGTTCCTACGCCGGAGCACGTTCCGCTCACATGAAAGTCCTCTACCCAGACATCGTCTTCGGAGCCATAGCCTCGAGTGGAGTTACTGAAGCCGCCATAAGCAACTGGGGTTACTACGACATTATCCGCAGAGCTGCACCGGCCAACTGTTCGGCTCAATTCATTACCGCTGTAAAGGAAGTAGACAACCTCCTCTCCAACCCAGAGACGAATTCTCAAGTGAAAAGCTTCTTCGGAATGCCAGGTTTGACACTGGATGCTGATTTGACCAGTTTCTTTGCTGTGAGCTTGCGCCGTCCCCGAATTCGAAGTATTGCCTCTTATCGGCATTTTGTGAATACAGGGCCTTCTGGGAGCGTGGCAAAGCAAGAACTGGGATCCAGCAGTCAATAGCAACTCGTTTTCTGACACTTGTGCCGCCATGGGAGATCCCAGTAACACGACAATTGACACGTTCCAAGGCTTCACTGTTAGCAATGCGACATGGAATCTTGCCACCATTATTAATCAGGTGAAATCAATTCGTAAAGTGCTTGCGAATGCGGTCATTTATGACTTTTCAGACTTCAAGCAGATGCCCCAGTACTGCTACATCGGACGAGGTCAATACGATGAGGCAGCTCTAATTCTTTCTGATTTTTGTTTCCATCAGTGTTTTGGGACCTTGAACGATACAGACTTTCAACAGACGGATCTTTCCCAGACATGGAGACTATGGCAGTTTCAAGTTTGTACCCAATGGGGATTTTTCGATGTAAGTTCGACCTCGCGCCATGTCAGGTCTCTGATCAATGACTTTCTACAGTCACCTCCTCCGGACGATTCCATCCCGAGCATGCTATCCAAATTTGACGACGTCGAATACTCTTCTAAGATCTGCAAACAAGCATATCCTCCTGGAGAATTTTTCCAAGTACCACCGCTGCCTAATATCGAAGACGTCAACAAGCTCGGCGGGTTTAATATCGCTCATGACAGGCTGGCCATCATCGATGGCGAGGGTAAGTCTTCTATCCCCAAATTTTCTTCGTGTTCATCAATTTTCCTCGTAGTTGACCCGTGGCGCTTTGACTGCCCTCACAGTTTCGTCAGTCCGACCGAATTCAGGGCGGATACGCCATTGCGACCGTTCAAGCTAATACCCGGTACGGTTTTCTGTCCCCTCATCTTGGCGAGTATTCAGTCGACTTCTCCCCAGATGCTGTCCATCACTACGACGAAAACGGATTAGCGGATCATAGCCAAGAGCCACCTCAGATACAAGCTATACATCAGCAGGAGGTTGATTTTGTGAAAGGATGGCTGGCAGACTTTAAGTAAAAGCATTGAAAGCAGGGACGCTCGGTATATTGTGAAGAAGGAAGCAGTATATCGTCTATGTCGGTGTTCTATTCAGTGGGAGTAATACATCATGATCACCCGTCGTCAGTCCTCAAGTGCCGGGAGCACTTTTTAATTCGAAAACGACCAAAAAAAGGAACTCCACAACCAAACGATTTGAACCCAGGAATCCACACAATATAGACTCCTGCGATTAGGGCCGCTGTAGATGTATACGTACATATGGGTTGGTCCGCCCTAGCTGCAGCTAGGTGCCATGTACCTTCATCTTCTCCAATTCATCCCACCTAGAAGTGGCAAACCATAAATTAAATTTGCGTGTGAACCCCCGAGATGCCCGAGCCCGTTTGCGACCGTTTTTTGAACGTGTTTTGTGTCCTCGTTGAAACCGATCATGTTCATGCTAACGGTGTAAGGATCTTCCTAGCTGTGCCCTTTCTTTGTCTCTTTGAGTTCTGTCTTTTCTCGAATTCACGTAGCTACGCTACGCCACATGAACGATCAATCCCAACCCGACACAGGCATCTGCTGCACTGTCTTGTCAGCTGCGGACTTCTTCTCCGGAAGTTGAACGCACCGCATTTTGTGGCTGTGGACCTTCTTTTGGAAGTTGAACACGCCAACTGGCTTGACTGTGGACCTTCCTCGGAAGTTGAACACGTCGAGCTGTGGTTCTATGCATACATTCTGCAAAGGGAAGACCTACGACAAGCCTCTTGTGTACTGGTGGACGCTGGGGATTCATACCTGGAAGGGGAGAACTCCGATCAGGGGTCCCGCCTACTCAAGGGCCGGCCAGTCCACAGTTGCTCAGTGTCTTGTAGTGATCACCACCCTGAAATGAATGAATGTGTCTTCCGTTGACATCTTGTAGGTTTATGTATGGATAACCACCCATATGTTGCTACATGTTTGTTTTCGGTAGACTCGTTGTTCATGTTGTGGACCACGCGAGTATAATCAACCCCCCCCATATGGGATTCCAGTGGATTTCATGAATATTCAAATCAGAATCTATTCCGTTCCAGTAAAACCCAGTGGAATTCAGTGGAAAGCAACAGACCCCGAGTTGTTTTGCAGCCGTTAGATTCCACTGGAAACTGACGAGGTAATTGGCGTTCGCCAGTTGGGTTGTTCGGCAATCTCGGACGCCATCAGCCAATGCCGCCCGCTGCTAATCAGCCGGTTGTTAGCTCCATGTATTACTGTCGTCGGCTCGGTCCCTCGGCTGTCGGCTTCACAAGCGAGCCGGGATGCGGCTTTCGGCTGACATGCTCCGCCATTCGGAATGAGATTACTTGTAGCAGCAGAATTTGTTCATGCATTTCTGCTGCAGTTTCGCGTCTTTCGTCCTGAAAACTCACCGAGACGTGATTGGAACCATTTAGAATATGAATAAGCATTGGATCAACCGATTACCACACTTTTTGGGAATCGTCTCAGGATTGGGACCAAGGGCACTCGGCATTAGAATAACGGATGGGGGTCGAAAAGATTTTTAAGGGCCCCGGCCAGACCCCCTCCGCCCCTATATAGGGAAGGAGTTTCCCGCGGGTATCACCGGACCGTTCCTCCGGGTCATGTGCACATGCATCGCCACCATGGCCGCTTCCCGCTCAAATGAAATAGGCCAATGTCAGGTATACTGTACTATTTTGATCAATTCGGCATGGGTTGTGACCCGTGACCAAAAACACCGATTCGGCACTTCGGCAACCAGCCAATTTTGGCGTGACATCCTCAAAAATTCAGCACTCGAGACAAAAAAAAACAGGAAATTCCGCCTTTTTTGCACCTCTAAGGAAGATTTGGCCCGGATGTCACGGAATTTACATTCGGCACTGGGCGCCGTGACCAGTGACCGAGACCAAAATTCGTCGCGGCACAGGGGGTGCGTGATGTGTGACCGCCGAATTGATCGAAATAGTACAGTATTCTACCAGCAGGTCTTTGGATATATCCAGGCCATAAGATATTTCATTTGAAGCAGTCACACTGCAAACGGAAATGTTTGCGGTAGGATAAAAACCGACTCTGATTCCATTGGTATCAATTTGAGTTCTCTTTCTACCTGAAACTACGAGCATCAATGTCATATAAACCAAAAATGATCCAACTTGTTTCAGAGGGCCCTTCAATGTCACAAAGAACACCAGTTTCTTTGCTTCATGAAAGCATGCCAAGGACTATAGCTGTCAAGGACCCTTTTGAGACCAATGGAAGGAGGAGTTTCACAAATAAAGAAAGGCATGTTGAAAGAACCACTTTCAATGTGCCTTTCAAACAGATTGAAACAATGTGTTTCAGGCATCAAGAAACCTGCACTATTTTTGCTATTGGTCTGGCATTGTCCGCGCCAATAGCAAAAATAGCTCAACCACTGAAACTGATTGTTTCAAGGTGTCAGAAAGCTGCACTGAAAGTGGCTTTTCAGTGCTGCTCTCTTTATTCCCGAAACTGGATATTTTGATATCATTGAAAGCTGCAATGAAACTTCAGGTTTGCGCAAGCCTTTCATGATCTGCAGAAACTATCTTTCTTTGTGACATTGAAAGCACTTTCAAAACCATTTGATTCATTTTTGGTTGACATTACATTGATTCTCGTAGTTCAAGGTAGGAGGAAAACTCAAATTGATACTAGTGGAATCAGACTCGGTTTTTATCCTACCACAAACATTTCCCTTTCCGGTGTGAGTAACTGACTTGAATATGTGCTTCGGACAATTTATAATACCACCACTATTGCAAAAATATTTCTGTGCTGTATACCAGGGCCGATGTAGGTATCTAGACACCTCTGGGGACTAAATATCCTATACATGAAAAGACAAAGTACACTGCCACCATCAAAAGTGTGAAAATCATGTGAGTTTCAGGTGATATAAGTCATGGGGTCTACACACGGTGATTGGTTGAAGGTCAGGTGTGCCGTGCGCCGCAAAGCGGCAGTGTGGAGGGAGGTACCCAATCCATGACTAGGAGGTGCTGGCATCCCTGCTAAGGGTCCTAGGCAAGAAAATGGGCTTGCAGAGTGTATAACGTGCAAGGAGTGTTTACTGTGGTATTTCGTTCAATTCATTTTGTCACGAGTCACACAGCCCAAAAAAAAACGAATTTTTTCGTAAGTCACAGGGTCACAGAGGCAATTTGGGGCTTCGCTGAGGTGCCCGGGGTTAGCCGAGCATTAGCCGAGCTTTGCCGACGGATCAGATTGCCTTATTTAGATGCCGTACGAAAGGTACAATTCGTATGATGGTGTCACACACCAAACCGTCATACGAATTGAACGAAATACCACAGTATCTGATTGCTATTGGACCTATCTTCGGCTATATCGGCACATCTCCGAGGTGCTTCTTCAAAATCACCATGATTTACATTGCATCAAAAGTGTCATTAAGTTTCCAAGTGACAGTAAGTAATGGCAACCGAATGGAGCCTTATGCCAGTGGAGCATGTTTTGGCTGAGGATGAGTTCTTCCCGTTCAGTGTGAGTGATTTTTTGTGCCTTCTGAATTGCAGACTGACAACCATGCTATTCTCCTCTATCTAGGCAGAAGCAACAACGGCTGAATGCGACCTCTCGGTGCTATAAGTTGAAGCCAGTGTAATCCCATTACATCCGCCCACGTCCCCACTCCACCCTCGTCGGCCTGTGTACTTACCTGTCGGTCCTCAAGTCACAATTGACACAGACATTGATGCCTGCACTGAGACAATCCTCGGGCAGGGCCTAACACCCAGGTGGAAGCTATATTCCACATCCTCAGCTCAATTTTCAATAAACACGTTGACGGTGTGTACCAAGCATATTATGAACAAGGTTTGCGCCCAACTGAAGGGCTACCGGAATCATTGGTACAAAACCAACGATGAGTGGGACTGTTGAGCTAGGGTAGCTGGGTTCCGGGGGAAGGCAAAAAATGGCAGGGGGCCAGTGGGGGAGAAGGACAGACAGCTTACTTTGAATTAATAAATCATTTGGATTCTCTATTTGTTCACCATAAATCGTGAAAAATTCAGAAGAGCTGTGGCCAGAAAAGAGCTGTGGATCCTATACATATGCCATATATCCTGCGGAACTACAGAGCACTACAGATTTCTACAGAGAACGGCGGATCTACAGGCAATCTACATAAGATAAGTGAACTACAGATCAATTACACATTGCTCCGGACAATGTGATCTTCGCTATGATTACTACAGAGCTACAGCTGCTACATAGGGTTACAGAGTACTACATAGCAGGCCCAGCTTTTGCTGATGTGGCCTGACTATCCTGGTCCTTTGGGTCCAGGTGGTACACACAACATCTGAGCATGAAAGAGGCAGCACATCTAGGGTTTCCCTCCTTTGAGTTCAAGACCAGCTGCAGAATGTCTTTCACATCTTTCAATCCTGAAAATTTTACCAGGGCAAAGGGTTTGATCCCGAAAGCCAAGATGTTGGCCGCCATCTGAGTGAACCTTTGTATCAGATTTCCAACGTGAGAAGGCCATCCCGAGATACCAAACAAGCAAGATAACTGTCGTTTTGCTGCCTCGGAGCATACAAGAGGATGTCAAACGCACGAAGAAACCTTCCTGCATCGCGTGAAACTACATGAGGGGGGGTAAGGCCACGAGCGGCAGGTGCTGAACCTTTTGGTTTTTATTTTTCTTAATTTTTCTTAATGTTTTTTACTCATTAAGTATAAAGACTGTAGCGGTTGTGGTTTGGGGTTAAGTTCACAGGCCTCCAGACTACAGACTACACTCGAACATGGCAGATGAGCAGCAAAGCACTTTTTTTTTTTGTTCAGTTTGGTTTAAAACCGATGTCATATATGTACGGTTATCTGATGGAAACACGCAATGTGTAACAACCGTTACAGGTCCATGTCCACACCCTCCAATCGTCGAGCTCTGGCATAGCCAGATAGTGACCGTGCTGCTCGGTGGCACAGATAATCTTGGTACATTGGGGGTGTCTGGACGTAGTTTGTATTTTGAGGCCCTTTCTACACTGCACATACAACATACTCGATGCTTTGAGCAGGCAGGGTGAGCGCGACGGGGCCAGGTACAGGTGTGGGACATGGTTCCGCATGAGTGAGACACACTGTCACATGTTGCGGAGCACGGTAGGACCATCGTTTCAGCGACGCGATGTGATGCTGTGCAGGTGCGCTTGGGTATGCTACCATGCACGGGCACGACCCCTCGATGCATCATGGGCCACTGCAGCAGGGTGTTGTACCCTTTGTGCTACTGGGAACATACATGGCGAGGTGATTGGGCCACCAACACGCCAGAGATAGCACGCACCATACATGGCAGAAAAGGGCTCATGCACTACCAATATGGCTCCAAATTCTGAATTCAGCATTCTATAGACATGGTAGATGCACCAAAGGCCACAGGAACGAGACTACCTTGTCTACAGCATGAGCCCTTGGTGAATTGTCATTGCCGCTTCAAAAGGTCGATATTTCGAGCTTCGCAGCGGCCCCAGAGGCAGAAAAAAAAATAGAGTGAGTCATTATTGTGTTGCTGGACACATAGACAAGATTTGGCCACATTAAACCAAGTACAAGGCTGTTTTGAGGTAGAGATTCAGAGGGAGGTAAAGATGCCCGTAGCGAGCAATTGACGGAGTGAAAAGACATAAAAAGCCATGGTGTGGATTTCTGGAGAATGATAGAGCAAGTTTGTAGACGAGCCGTGTGGCGAACAGTGGTAGAAAGAGTTCTAGGCCAAAGATGGTAGTGAGGAGGAAATATCACCTCTGTCACATCAGGTCACACCGCCGAAGGCTCGGAAAGAGCTCCTAAAAGGGCAATAACAGAAAGTTGGTGTTCGGAAAGGAGTCATGCGGACTCTGAAATGCGATCCGATAAGATTATTGATCGCAATATGAAGTGATACCAGCTGCAGCAATAACACAGAAAATTGTGTCAATATGCACCAAGTACTGCTATTTCCATTGCCTGAGGTGTTGTGTGAGGTCTAGTAGTAGAGCCAATTCACAATATATGTGTTGTTGGGGACATTAGAGCCAGAGTAGAATTAATTGCAAAACTGACTGGACTGAAGGTGAGTTCAAGCTATACTGTGTTTTAGACTGGTTACCAAACATTTTCGTGCAACTTCTTCCCCTGGCTCAAATTGCTTCAACCAAAAACATTTTCCGACTCTAACAAAATGCTAGAGTTCGTTTATAACACCAGAACCCAGACGTGGATGGAGGAGACTGTCAAGGAAGCGATTTTGTTTCTCTAAGCGCCCGCATAAACGCCCGTCAGGAACACATCAACAAAGTTTGGACAGTACAGGACTATAAGGGAATGAATTCCCCCAACTGGACATCTACGCACATTTGGTATCATTCTCTGAAAAGGTTCCTCAGTTCAGAAATTTTCCACAGCCTCCAAACATACTTTCTGAGGCCAACTTTTGTGTTAGTTTCCTTTTCGGCATCCTATGCCGACGGGTTCCGAAAAGCTGAGAGTGCTTGTCAAGCCTCAAAACTGCACCAATATGCTGCTCCGGGCATTCTAAAAGACTTCATGGATCAAATGGAAGGTTGCATAATATATAATTGCATTTTCTAGGTTGTAGTTGCACATTGTAGAGAGAAATACAACAACGGTAAGCTGGTATGTGGAGTGTGGTGCGGGGGTGTGGTGCGGGAAGGGGTGTGTAGGAAATACCTGCAGGGCAATGTTATCTGCAGATGGAAGGCACACGCAAACCACTGTGAGAGAGCCACAAGCACGGGGCCTGAACGCGAGCAGGAGCCAAGTGGGCGGGACAGCTACGCAGTACAGAAATGGAGCAGAAAATGTGCTGACGAGTGCACATGGCAGGGGAATATGACAGGCGAGCAACCATGGAGGGTCAGGGTCAGGATCAAGCAGCAAATGTGAACTGCAGGGAGCAGGCATGGCACAGCGTAGCAGGAGCGAATGTGAACTGTAGGGAGCAGGCGTGGCACAGCGTAGCAGGAGCGGGTGCAGCACAGCGGCGCGGACTGTGTGCAGGTACGGGGCACTGGTGGGCAGTGATAATCAGTCCCAGAAAGCAGGGGCATGTAGGGACCGGACTGGGATTGCAGGTGCACAGCAAGCAGTGCACGAAAAGGTGGAGTGTGGCGCGGTACAATATGCAGGGCCTGGCGCAGCACCAGCGGGGGCGGGTGCATGCACAGAACAAATAGAATGTGTAAGGTATTGCACCTGACGCGATGCGCGGGGGTGCACAATACCTGGCGGGGGGTGGGGCAGTGAGCGGGGGGGTGAGGCAGCGAGCAAGAGCATAGTGGTGCCTGCAGCATGTAATGTATGCATGTGCCATGCCACAGATAGTTGCATGATACCATGTGAAGCACATTGAGGTCCGCAATAATTATGGGGGCAGCTGCAGCGGTGGCGGGCAGCAGCATGCAGCGCGCAGATGAATATTGCCAGTAGCAATGCGGAAGGCGGGATTTTTACTGTAATCCGGGGTGGTGGCAAGATCTGGGCTGCAACGGAGCTAAGACAGGGGGCCGGTTTTGAGCGGAAATGGGACAGAAGTGGCATGGGTGATTGCAAGCCCCAGGGAGGTCCAGAAGAGCCCCAAAGCAGAACTGTGGAACTACTGAGATGTGAGATTATTGAGGCCAAGTTTCAAGGCAGCTGAGGATCAGGAGCAGCTTTTATGCCAAAAGCTGCTGGAAGCCTGGAACAAGCATAGCAGCGCAACAGCAATGCTGAACCGTCCAAGGACATCTGAGGCCAGAGAAGCAGACGAAGAGTCAAGGGGACCATGATAAACAACATATACAAGAGCCATAGGTGAGAGACGAGCCAGAGGCGAAGGGGAGAGAACGGGGTGGAGGAGGAAGCAAAGTGATGGGAAGGGATGCAACGAAGAGACGAACACGAACACAGTGATTTGCATGAAGATCAAACAGAGGCCGAGAATCACCATCAAAGAGATAAGGGACCAGAAAGCCGGACAGGTTGCGGACAGGCACAAGCGGGGCCAACAACGCGGAATCGTAACAAGATCAAACACTGTGTGCAAGAAACACGCTCAGGACAGGTACGTGTGGTGTACAGCAAGTTTCTGACCGTTAGATGGCGCGCCACGTGTTAGAGCAAGCAGTGCCAAGAAGAACCGCTTAGAGGCACCGGTGTCTTGATAGATTCGGTTAGAGCTGCGGCCTCTGTGTAGAGCCTCTTAGAGTGCCATTTCTCCTTAGAGTCCCATCCTCTACTTACCTCTATAAAATACCTTTGGTTTCTACCTACCTCTACAAGCATCACGCGCTGATCTGGAAGACTCTTACAAATTGTGAAAAATCATCAAGTCTGTTGCCAACGCACTTGCGCTGATTGTCGTCACATCAATGCCAGCGCATATGCTCTCTTTTCCTCCCACCATGACGCCCAAGCCTTCAAGTCCCCTCCTCCTGCCCAGCGCTGAGGGATTCCCATTTTCGAGCCCTCAAGTTACTTGTCTCCGTAAATCAAGTCCTGCTCTCAAGGCCTGCAGTCAGGTCCTCAAGTTTTGCTTGGTCTCTTGCTCTGCTGCTCGCCGCTCAGTGTCTTTGTTTCGGAAATTGCCTATCTAACGCAAAAATTCTCATGGGATCAAGCAAGGATCAAGCGCTTCTTCGATATATAGCATGGCTCTTGGACACGGCGGATTTGTCACCCTGTGACTGAGTTTTCAGCCTGCATGTTATGGTTTGTGCCTACCACAGTCGCAACACGGCCTGTGTGGAATTGGCACCACACAGTGCACGGTTTTGGCCTGGTCATCTTTTCTGTACGCTCTGTGCATGTAGTACATATCGTGGATTTATTTATTATTTCGTGCCTTTTTTTTTCTGTGCCTGGTAACCGTAAAGCCCTGGGAAGCCCGGTACTGCTGAAAGCATGTGCCGGTTTGCATCTATGTAGCTCTGTAGCCTCTAACGCTCTATTGATCTAAGGCTCTAAGGCTCCATGCGACTCTAAGCGGTCTCTAAGCGGCTCTATATTTCACAGGGTGGCTTCTAAATTTAGGGGGGATGGCTGCCATGCTAACGATCTACAAACCTCTAAGTGACTCTATATGGTCAAGTCCGATTTCCAGATGTTCTGAAGGGACAGCCAAATAGACGCTAACAAGAAGTGCAAAAATCGTGCAAGGAGCCAAACCTAAAGGTTCGGCAATAACCACGCGCCGGCCCGATCAACTCCGATCCCGCCATCTCCATCCGCGCGCCTCGCCGCGCGCACCCGAAACCCCAATCGCCAACACTGCCCACTCCCTCCCTTTCCTTCATCATGGCAGCACGCCGGAGTACGGCTGGAATTTACGAATGCAGCGGGGTTGTGGCCTCTTCCACTGTTCATCCTTCCGATCCCACTCGTTCACCCCGAAGTACGGCCAAGTCGGGAGGTAACACATTTCCTACCAATCGAATGAGCTAATCTCTCTCAAGAAGTCTTTTTGCATTGCGTCGCACCTCGGCTGGGCACATCGGCCGGCATTTGACCCACACGCTCCAATCAAGCCACGCGATGAGAGAGTGGGTCTGGGTGCGCCACTGTTCCAAGATTTGTGAAAGTACAGGAGTTGACGGTTCCTTCTCTCCAGGAAGAAGCGCGTCGACGCCGGCATGCACACCTGTTGCCCACATACGCACTAAGACCCGGCAGATCTCGCGGTTTGTTCCGTCCAGAGCACCCAAAAGTAAACGTTCGGAAGACGTGAGTCGTGATTGTAGCCCAGAATTTCTATGAATGTGCGCGGTGTGTCTCGTCGCACACGCCCCCCAAACGGGAATTGCCCACGCTTCATCTCTGCCCTCGACGTATGACTGTGAGTCAGGGGTGGAGAGCCTGTTGGGGCGCGCGGTGTACAGGAGATACGGCGTCAACATCATTCGTAGCTCTGTCTGAATGATCGGGGCGCGTTCATGCAAGTTTTCTGTGGTGGTCGTGTCGAGTAGATAGTTCAGCATCTCCAAACGATCCGCATAGCGTTCTACCACCACGCGATACAGCGTTTTCCAGTCAATGCCGCTGCCTATGTTAGTGCCCGAAGCGAGCACGTCTTGTAGCCGCCTCTTCACCAGACCCAGATCGGGCGCCGAAACCCCCGACACGCGATGATCCCAGCGTTCTTTGCTTTCACGATCGCGAATTAGCGATGGGGCAAGTGAGGTATCATAGAATGAGATGAGCTTCGTGAGATCGAGATGGACGCGGGTTTCTCCCGGATAGCGCGAATGCCAGGATCCCGAAAGAATCGTCCCAAAGATAAGAGGTTCCCTAGCTGCGTTTTGGGACCAACAGGATCAGAGATTGCCTGGATACTGCGCGGCGGAGACGGCGCACCGGATTCGCCTGGCCATGCAGACAGATAATCAGCAGAAAGCAGCTCGACACCGTTTGAGAAATCACAGAGCATCAGTTCGCTACATTCCCAGCGTGAGCTGGACTTCGGGGAATATTTCTGAGCACATACAAATCCATCTCCATCCTGACCCTCAGATGAGACGTGAACAGTGTTGAAAATCGGACCCACGAACCGCACGTAACCGTCGATTCCGAGGTCCTTCCCCCACGCACACAGGTCGTTGATTCGTTCGTCCTCATCCATCCGGCGCGCAGGATCAACTGTCCCCCATAATAAGAGATCTTGCGTATCCATTGGCCCATTTTCCATTTTCGAGCCACTGGAGCCATCGAAATAGAGCACCCGCAATGGGCGCGCCGTAACGAAAGTGAGGTGCCAGCACCCAGCGATCGAGCCGTTATTTATCATTGAATCCCTGCTAAAGGTGAAAGAATGCTCGGGATCGGTCGCAATCCATTCTGGGGAGGTGGGGATGGCGTTGTCGCCACGGCCATGGTACAGCAGTGTACCAATAGGCACAGAACCTGGGACGATGTTGTGGCCTGCGCACAACAGGTACAGTGTCGGATTACGAGCGATCACACGACGAGGACGAAAAGGCAGACACACCATTTCTGTAGCGGGTATTAGGCCATTGTTGCAACAGCGAGTTCACGGTGTCGAATATGAGGTGGCCGGTCCAGTTGGTATCAGGTGTGGTTGCCAGATCCCAGTCAAGGGTCAAATTCTCAGAATCCGAGGAGACGCGATGGAGTGGAATTTGACCTGGGGGGGAGGCCAGAGGCAGTACTATGAGGGCCACTACAACCACTGCGGAGAAAGCTAAAAACATGGAAGACGAGGAAGGCGAATGCGGTCGGTAAGTTTCTTGGAATTACATGGACTTTGTACCTTCGAATGGCCGAAATCCTCCCGGCGGGAAAATTTTGACAGAGGCTAGACGTGCCTGAGCTTCGTTGCGGTGCATGTGAATTGTTCAATTGAAAGCTGTGGTAGCGCATCTCCTAAAACCGACTCTATTGCACCCGTGGCCTGTCAGACGGATGAATGGGCCTGCCAAGGCTTGCGAAACTAGGCCACAAAGACCAACCACGTCCAACCTTCTCAAAATCATCCGTGGAACACGTGAATATCATGCGATTTGGGAACGCGGCTTAATTTGAACCTACAACTTGTGTATGGATTTGATATTTCACGATGCGGGCGGATGCGCCGTTGATGGTCCGTGCGCGAGGCGCAAGCTGTCCAAACTGGGCAATCTATTGACGCACGTTAGCATCCTACAAGCATCCTATCAATCCCTATCATTCCCTTCACCGCGGTGCGCCAGACAGCCACTCATCTGAACTCGGAGACCCAGTTCACAATTACGGTGGAGTAAAGGTTTCCCATTGGCGATATGGAGAGGATCTTGGTCATGCAGGCGAAAACGGCGAACGAGGACTCGGAGCTCGACGAGAATCGATACATGGATGTTGCGGACGAGGTGTGATCCGCTGTCAAGCGCCGAAGGCTTTCGGACTAAACAAACACTCCTTGTCTTTCTCCTTCTCGTCGGGAACTTCATCCGCGCTCTATTCTGCCTTGGACTGCCTTGGATGATAATCGATAATCAACTGCACTCGAATCCCATGCTAAACGATAATCACCACATCGAGCTCGCGGGCAATGCTCATCCTCCGATTCGCTCCGAAATGATCAAGTTCCTGGTTCCTGGATCTGGTGCTCGCTTGGCATCTCGAGTTCTTGTTGCAGGTCTATCACAGGACTCAAGCCCTGCGACAAAATCAGCTCGTGACGTCTCGCTGTCTTGATTTAGGCCTCGTCAAGTCGCGCTTTCTTTGTCATCGACCATCATCGATTTCGCTCTCGGTCCTTACTTGAAGTTACTTCTGCTATCGCTCTACTCGTTCTATCCTCCCCCACCCAAATCATAGCATTTTGCCTCAGACTACACTCACTCAGAGAAACATGAGTACGACGACGAGGCACGACGGACAGACAGACCGGTTTGCGAGCTGGCCATTAATGACACATAATATGGCGGCATCATGCATGGCGCAGATCAAGTCCGCTCGCGACGTTGTAGGGCGGCGGCGGCGTCTCCGGGGTGAGTATGTGCATGCCGGCTGGAGTTGACGGACGGGCGGCGGAGCGACGGCGAGAGGGTAGGAAAGCGATGTATGTACAAGAGTTTGCCTTGTGTGAGCTCGCGTGCACAGCTCGTGGCTTGCTCCGAGGGGTATGCGCGATTTGCAGGGTGCGCGAGTGCACGGATGCGCGAGATTGCGTTTGCGTTTGTGAATGCGGCGAGTTGCGAGCGCGGGGAAGAATGACGGAGGGGAGGGGGAGGGAAGGAATCGGTCAGTACAGATCCAAAACGAACTGAGGAGACACGTACCTTGGGGCGCAGTCACACGCGGTACGTCCGCCACTTCCCAACCTCCGCTGAATTGGGTCGCAAGAGAATTCCGGACGCGCATCACTGGGTCTGTGCTTGCAGAGCGTGCCGTGCGCGCGCAAACCGGATCGGGCGGATGGGCGTTTGTGCTTGCATTTGTGGGTTACGTGCCGGCGGATGGTTGAGTAGAGTAGCGCAGGCTTGGGTCGGAGAGAGGGCGAGCGAATCAGAAGCGGTGACTGAGAGGAATGCGTGTTCCTGAGTCAAGTCGGCACGGCAAAGGCATGGGCATTGGATGGCGGGCGATGAGTGGATGCCAAGCCTCGCCTTGTCGTTGGTGAGCGGCGTTGGCGTTGGGTGGAATACGTCTCTGCGCGGTGCGCATGCCGGCCGCGAGTCGACGGACCGTGTAATGGGAGGCGAGGGCACTTGAGGCGAAATGCGCAGCTGTCGCCCGTGCGCGAGTGTGGTTCTACGCGGCAGGTAGTGCCCTGCTGGCTGAAAAGGCGGGAGTCGGGGAAATGCGGACAAGAGAAGCGCCAGGGGCCGCACCGTCGTATGCTCGTTGCTTCCTTGGTGCCAGGACGACCTTCGCGATTTGCAGGGGTGCGGCGCGAGGGCAGTCGGTAAATGCGCAGCTTGCGATTTTGAGGTGTGCCGGGTAGACATTGCAAGAAGGCACGCCGCGGCAAGAAAGGAACGGAGGTCTTGGCATCATTCATTCCCGCAGCCCGTGCGCGGTGTGCAGATTTTGCTTGTAGCACGCGCTCTCGGAAGTTTTCCGACTTGGGTGTGACGTGGCGAGTCAGGCCGATGGGGGGGCGTTTGCGTATTTGGATGTGAGAAGGGAAGCCAAGGTGAGCTGTGCGCACGACGGAGGACGACTCGGAGGGTCTGGCGCGAGTTGCGAGCATGGCAGGTCGAGGCCACCTTGGGCGGGAAAGCGACTTCAGGCATTGTGATCGTCGTCTTGGCTTGGGGTAATCCTGTGAGCAGGCGTGGCTGAATTCGAGTCGAGACTCAAGAGGACATGAGGGGGCAGGAATCATGCGCATAGTACCAATTACTGATCAGTGTCGGAGTTTGAATCTTTGTTCTCCTTTTCCCACCACTGTGGATGGAAGTGGCCACCGACCGCGGGACCAATGAGAACCTACACGCCTGAGGGAAAGCTTGTTGTTCACGCTGTAACCCCAGGGCATGTGCTGGTGAACAAGGTTGCTCAGTGGCAGTGTGCCGCCGCTGCCTGGCTGCTGCCATCGTGCGCACAGACATTTTTGCGTTGCACAACTTCTTTCACAATCAGATAGCCTTTCCTGCGCCCGACGCTCGTCGGCGGGCTGTTACACACAGACCTCCGCTCAAGCTGTTCTGTTCCAAATGTCCCATTATCATTGGCTGCATGCCCAGCCCCCAGCAGCGACGACTTGGTTCAGTGATTTGTCTGGGCTCGAAAATCGGTCTACTGCCCCCTTCACTAGAGGCGCTTGGGCGACTAGAGGCCGTGATGGCGCCTATTCAACGATGGAGAAGCAAGATACTATCATTTCCACTGGAACCATAAAAAACCTCGCGGATACCTCGGGTACCTACGGCTCTGCGCGGCGGTTTCTCCCCGGTGGAAGGGACCCCCGCGTGAGGATGAGGTTGAAACCCCCAAACGCCCTCCCCGATCTTCTCTGGACGTCTACAACTGTGTGCGTTGAAATAATCAGCAAATGCTTTCCATCCGCTCAAAAGCGCCATCGCTGGCGCGATCGTTCTCTGTGAAATCGCCGAAGTTCGTCTTTTATTTACTCGTCTTTACGCACCGATGATATTATTTATCTGATACCACTCGACGCAGCGCACCAAGCACTCCAAATGGGACGCGCTCTTCGGGTGAAGGACATCGTGTTGCGGATATCTGATATCTCTCGTCCATGTCGGATGGCATCTACTCATTTTCAGTGCGCGCATCTCATTTCTTGGATAAATAGGTGCTTCACGCGTCGTCCGTGGCGGACTCGGAGCGGTTCACGAAGATCTTCCAGGCTCTCAACTTCTACGGAGGGGAGGCCACTGCCATTCACGCACGAAGCGGCATTGAGACATCTATATTGGAAACATAATCAACTCTATGGACTGTAGAGTATTATGTTGAAGGCGGTAACGGTAGAGTTAATACAAGTCTACAGTTCGATCTCTCTCGAGCTAAATCGCAGATGATAAACCAGCCACTTCAAACACACCACCAACCAGATGGAGGCTGCCGACAACTAGCACGTTCGCGTTCCCTGCATCCGACTCTATTTGCCGCACGAGATTCACGGCGTGCTCTATGGACGCTAAAACATGGGTGTTTGCGGCTGGGAAAGTGGGGATCATAGAAGACCAATCCGACGCGTGGGTCTTGAGCTGTGCAAAGTCCGCCGGGTCCGTCATGGTCTCTGAAAATATTTCGGTCAGAGAGGAAGCCCATGTAGTTGGTTAGCTGCTCACCAGCTTTGAAGCCGCCGTCAACATACGTTACATTCGGGCAGAAAATGACGTGGTCGAAGAAGGATGAAGCATCTTCATCGGAGTTGAATAGTTTGAGCTGAGTGGTGATGTGGGAGTAGATTGACCCTAGGAATGTAGATCCCGATCTGTCGTTGGTGCAATTGAAAATCAGGATGCGATTTTCTTTTTTGCTGGGGAAATTTGGTGAGCGTGGTTGACGTGGAATAACTCGGATGGAATACCCAGCGTCCGCACGAAGCCCAACGCCTGGGCTGACAAACCAATCCGTACCGCACGAGATGCTGTCGAGTGTATGAGCTCCATCCAGATACCAGGTCGTTTTACTGAATACGGGATCTGGAACCGTCTGGCAACGACCAGGCCACCTGGTGTTTTCCAATCCCCGAACAAAATCATTTGTGAGGATCTCTTCCGAGAGAGCAGAACCCCTGCTGTTAAGGAATGATCGGGCAAGGTATACTGCCAAGGTCGCGTTTATAGTTTGATGTGTTCCGGCGAGGCCTCGAAGCCAAAATGAGCAGTCTTCCGCGGAACCTGAGCAGAAAACATACCGAGTTTAATCTTAGATAATCCCGGTATCGTAGAGAGCACGTTGAACTCAGACGACTGGTACATAAAAGGGCGTGAGCGATAATGAAAAGCAAAGAAAATAGCCAAGCACTTTCAGATCTTTCGCCTGCTGCCGAAGGACGTCCAGGGCTTCTGCAGGTTGGCTCACGGTGAACGCCGGGACACCTTCCTAGTTTGGGTCAGAGCCACGAATCACGGCCGAATTTTCGAATTTTACAGACCTTGAAAATCCCTCCCTTGTGCCAAGCGATCTCCCCAAGAGTCTTGCCGAGAACAGAGACATGGTCGATCCCGAGAGAAGTAATTCCAGTTGTGACTGGTTTCGGCACAAGGTTGGTACTATCGTAGGTACCACCTATGCCGACTTCTAGGATCGACACGTCCACCTTCATGGACAAGAACGTGTGGTATGCGACCAGAGTCATAAAGCGAAAAAAGGGAGGTTTGTCCGGGGTCGTTTCAACTCTGGTCTAAGAGCCGCGCCATCAGCGAAAAGGCATTTGAAACAATGGTACAGCCCGAAACGCGTACTTTATTCTCGGTCATCCGGTCCCAAACTTCGAAGAAGTATTTTGTGAAATCCTCCTCTGAGAGAGGTCTCCCATTAATGCGTATCCGTTCGCGCACGGTGAGCAAATGAGGAGAAGTATAAAGCCCTACGCACGGTCAGGTGCCGACATTCCTCCTACGCCCAGACTCACCAGTGGTCCACTCAGGACGAGCTTCGCGCAAGATGCTCTCCGTGAAAGCGCTGGTGGATCCCTTTCCTTTCGTGCCGGTGATATGGATTACATTCAGAGCATTGAGGTCTGCCGGCTACCTGCCCTTGAGTATCCGCGACCACAAGGACATCGAGACATACCTTGTAACCGATTATACCGAGATATTCTATCATTTGCGGGATGTCAAGCGCGGTTAAACGTCCTTCTGCCAGTGCAGCGCGAGCTTGTTCTAGAGCAGCCGCATTTGATTGTAGGGAGTTGAGACTGTCCACAGCATCCCGGTATGTTCGACTAGACATGGTTTTTGCTTCAAGACGGAGACGGGCTTAAAGATGTGGTGGATGGCAACTGCGCAAGTAGGACGAGGGCCACTCTGAGCATTTTTACGAGTTGCCTGCCATTGTGTTATCCCAATTAGCTCAAATTGGTCACATCGTAGTCAAACTTGAACCGAACGCCCAAGCGGTAGCGAACACCATTCCGACCTTGTTCGCTTCCGAACAATAATTATTCAAAGTCTATGCAAGTATCCTCCATCAAACCACCACCACATCCATCTGGCATCATGTCTCTTTTCCGACTCGCAACCGCTCGTCTTGCCATTCTTGCAGCTCGCGCTCACTATGTTCCCCAAGGCGGAAGGGTCGTAGCCCCCGCTGTCCAGCCCACTGGCCTCACAAGGACGGCGGTCGCTGCTTTCCATGCTTCGTTTATTCGCCAGTCCACTAGTACTATCGAGGACCGTGTCAAGAAGATCGTTGCGGAACAGCTTGGTCTTAAGGACGCCGACGTGAGTGGTATATCGCATACAATGTCCGGCAGGATGACTCCTGTTTCAACTCATATGTAGGTGAAGCTTCGATCCTCCTTCGTTGAGGACTTTGGTGCGGACTCGCTGGGTACCGTTGAGCTGATCATGGCATTAGAAGAGGTGCCTCTCAACCTAAAATATTTCTTGTACGGATCTGGCATGAAAATCAACAGGAATTCGATACTGAGATCCCAGACGAGGACGCTCATAAGATTACGACAGTCCAAGCGGGTGCGTAGTTGCACTAAGCTGCTATTGCCGGAAAGGCTACTGACTCGGACCTCTCTACAGCGATCGACTACATCGACGCCCACAAGGGCTAAGAACGCACATGGGATAGTGTCAGTGTCGAGTATTGCTTTGGTTCTATTGGACATTATATGATGAGTGAATATTGAGTGAGCGAATCGAGAGCGTTGCTTTGGCGTTACCGGTAAGTTATATATGGTGAAAATATACACAGAAGAATGTCCAGGACCGAGTGGCGCTCGGCCAGGCAATACTTACCTACAAGATTGTGAGAGGAGCTGAGAAAGCTCGAATCAAATCGTCTCATGGTGCACATTTGGCAACTGGTTCGCGGTTCGCGGTTCAGCACAGGATAGCAGGCGGAAATCAATGAAGTTAAGTAAACCTGGCCGATTTGGCTGCTTCATCCCCATTCCATCCACCCGGACCGACGTTCGCATACCTAGCATCCTCCTCCTATTTACTCACCAGTGATACTGAACCGAACCACAAACCATTTCGGAAAACCTGCACGAGTAGAGATGATTTGGTTCAACATTTCTGGACTGTTATATAGTAACTTGGACCAGCTGCTCGATCTGTGTGGAAGCTCCCACTACTGTATGATCTAATCTAGGCAAATATAGACGATTCTGCGGCGGGGGAGATCTGTTTTAGCTCTTTCATATCCCCATCAGAATGCATGGTATTAGCGTTCATAGTGTGAACCTCGGTGCTTGAATCGTCAAAGACCGCTTTCTGCGGTTTCGTTACAGCAACGGGCAACGCATTACAGCGGTTTCCGAAAAGCTTGTCAGTCGCATTGTTTTTTTGGCTCACAACCAACTTTTGATGGAGGGCTAAGGATTACTGCTTCGGGCTAGCCGAGCGTAGCCGAGCAACGCCAAGCCGAGGCCAGAAATGCGAACTTGTAGTCAACTATACAATCCAGACGTTTTCTTGCCCAGGCTTCATACACCAAACATCTTCTGTAAGTTTTCCGACCAGTTTTCGGGCAAACAAAATATTTTGAGGACAAGCTTTGAGGTAGGCTGAGAACGCCAGCGAGAGCATTGCCGACGGCAAGTGCAGCACATGACTGATCGGATTCCCAAACCAGGTAATCCTTAGCACTCGATCAAAAGTTGGTTGCGAGCCAAAAAAGATTGCGACTGACAAGCTTTTCGGAAACCGCTGTAAATTAAATCCCGAATGAAGTTGACTTAGTCCGAAATAGGAGCCGAAGGCCCGGGTGGGGCTCCGGTGCCAAGATACTCCGTGACATCGCCGGATTCAAACTGAGTATTAATCTAGCACCGATGATGCATCCAGAGGGAAAAGAAGGCTGTCAAGTCGGTCTTCCAGCGGCCTACGTAGTCCGGTGAATGTAGGCGCGAAGCACTTCCAAAAGTATCTAGGTCTAGGATAATTTCGCTAGTCTTCCCCCGCCGCTCGGTGAGGGGGAAGTTTGCCGACAAGTAGGGAACGAAAGAGCCTGCGAGCAGGGCCGGAATCGGTTTTGATGTGTGATGGTTGAAATCAAGGTTGAAAGTTCATTTATTTCAACAGTGTGCTGTGAGATTTAGGGGGAACAATGTGGAGCAACGAATCTATAGGAATTCTAAGTGAGCAAAAATGGCACACCGTCCAACCCCGGGCGTGTCCCTGTGTAAGCCCTGAAGTACTTAATTTGAACAGTACAAATAGGATCAACTCCAGCTTTACAGACAACCGAGGTACAACGTTAAATGTTTGTAGCGTCTGTCTAAGAGAGACTACTCTAGCGTTCGTAAGTTGTGAAAATAATAGCCATTCTCTTTTCAAGCCAAGCAAAAATTGTTCTTCTGGTAGTCCAATAAGAGGCCCCCGAAGACAAGGAATCCTGTGTAGCAGTTTTGACGAAACATGACTGGGAAATTATTCAGAAAGAAAGAGAAACCCAGAATATCAGGTTTCTTACCGCCACAACTCGATGTTTGGTTCAAATCAACTGCCCACAGCTGCCATATGAGATGTATCGCGGCACCACCTACAGATACCGCATAGAAGCGTTCAGTATGCCCGTCCACGATTCCAACCCAGATAAGCGAAATAACGAAGCCTAGGGCAAGGCAAGCCAGGATGGGTTTGATAAGGCCCCCAAACCTGAGTGCGGTCGATTTTACTCCGGCCTGAGCGTCATCTTTTTTGTCTTGGCAAGCATAGATGGTATCTTTTCTAATTCATTAGACAATCGTTGAGGAAATTTGTGAATTGCCAGCTGACCGTAGTACATTGTCCAACTGTGCAACTATTGATCAGTATCTGTTCAAAACGATTCAACAGACGAGCAGAAACGGACCACCAAGCCCCGCTGAGAAGAGGTAACAAGCGAGAGTTGTCAAACACATCCGTCAATGTGAGGTAGGCGATCGGCAGGCCCCAGTTCGCGGTGAAGCCGAGCCATGCCTGTGGCCAGTAGGTATAACGTTTGAGGAGCGGGTACAGAGAGACCCTGTTTATTTTCGTCAATTTAGAATCCTGGTAGAAGAAACAATGCACAGACAGCGGGAACAGAGCAAACATTCCAAACCAAAACCTGCGCCAATATGAGTTCAACAAACACGTCTTGGAAGCGTCGCGCACGCTTTGGAATTCTCCAAGAAGGCGAAGAAAAAAATGCACAGTGCAACCTCCACAGCGAGAAATGCCGAAGCGTTGAACACCGTAAGTCTGCCGCTGGCAAGCGGTCTGTGTTTCGTGCGCGCTATAATCGGGTTGAGAATAAAACAACCACGCGTTGCGCTGAAGTTGACATACCGACTTGTTGGTCGAATTCACGATCCAAGATATCATTCCAAGTGCACGCAGTACTGCGTAATAAAGCCGATCCACAGAAAAAGACAGAAAGCCAGAAGGCGCCCATCTTGGGAGTCACACATTGATCAGAAGAAGCCAAGGAAATGCCCCATGCTGCAACAAATTAATGTGATCTGGAATGCGAGGTGCGGCGACCACGTACCGAATGGCCAGAATGCGAGGATGATTCCTGTCGGCTATATCGAAGTTAGAGAACCTTCACTGGCATCGATAGGACCGCACCTTTTCCAGACGGATGAGGTCTACATATACATAGATCGGGGAGGGGATGTGTCTTGACAAGAAGGTAGACATAATAGTGGATGTCTGCTGAGTTATGAGCTGTGGATTTTATACTGTCTCCCATTCAAGTTCATGGAGTGAACTATGTAAGTCAGGATTGGTCACGAGTATCGATTGAATCCTGCAGGGTCAGGTCGGCTGCAAGATTGAACGCTTAGTATATCAGAGCCCCACGTCATGAGCGAGTTCCTTACTCCACGTCGTGAGTCACTGACCCGGAAACCGGCGGTTCCATTAGTTCTACGCCTTATTCCCGAAAACGAACGGCGTTGAATTCAAAGCTGGGGCAATATACTGATCGTGGCAAGTGCGCAGCGCACAGAAAAACTGTGGCGTCTCAACTGCTTGCCCGGACATGATCTTGAAAGTAATATGGAAAAGTTATTCAAACAAAAAAGGAGCAACTGATCTGAGACCGTAACCGAAGGCAAACTGGCGAGGATCGGGGGGAGAGAGCATTTATCCCGTCCGGCAAAAATCGGTCTGGATTGGGATAGGTGTCTTCATCACGTCCGAGAGTCCTAGAATAATTTGAACAGCGGAACCGAACCGAGAGTCCAACCACAAATTCCTAGCAATTGATTGACGTGAAATGGAATGCTAAGGAGTGGCGGTGGGTCCAATTGCTGTCATTCTACTCCACTCTGTTTGTAAAATTAAGCTGTCTGTCAGGCTTCAAACTCCCACAACTCCACCCTGATTCGAACTTGCATCTGCCTACTCGAACTCATAGCGGTCTATTTATTAGGTCGAACTTCACAGTTCACCTTGAAACGTTGTCCGACAGGTTTTCGGACTCCAGCAGGGGCTGGGACATACCCGACATGCTCGGCTCAATGCCTGCTATCAATCGGCTACTGCCGCTCCACCCAAAACTCCTGTCAAGTCGCGGTGTTGACTATTCGGCTCCCGCGCCCTTCAAAATGCAATATCCTTAGCTGGTCTCCGCGCCACCCCGTTCTTGTCATATTAACATCATGCGCCAAATCTCACCTTGATAAGCTTGGCCTTTCCCGTTTTCATATGTCATTAGCCTTTCAGTGCCCAAACTCTCGTTGCATGCCGCTCTCAATCATCGTTATCGGTGCAGGAATAGGCGGATTGGCCGTTGCCCATCGTCTGTCCCTTGTAGGGCATACCGTGAGGGTTTTGGAGGCGTCCGCAGTTCTGGAGGAAATCGGTGCGGGCGTACAGCTCACTCCCAACGCAACGAAACTCCTGCATCGATGGGGTCTCAAGACAGAGCTGGAAAAAGCGGCAGTACAACCCGCCAGGATGGTATTCCACCGATGTGAGCCGCCTTTCTCATATTTCTTTCTCGATTTACTTAATTCTGCTTTCCAGTCAGCGACGATACTAAGCTTGGACTGATTCCGATTGAGACCATCGTTGCTGCCAATGGGGCTCCTTGGTACAACATACATGTCCGTACAGTTCAGTCCAGTTCAGGCGGCGTTTTGTTGACACTCGTAAATAATATTCGACAGAGAAATGATTTCCACCAGCTCCTCGCTCGTTTGACAACCACAACAGGCTCAGTCGAAATGTGTTTGAATTCGGCCGTTGTCCGCGTGTATCACGACGCCGGGAGGCCTCGCGTGGTCTTGTCCTCGGGTGTCGAGCTCACGGCAGACCTAGTTGTGGGGGCGGATGGAATAAAGTCGGTTACCCGGCGTGCTATCATTTCAGAAGAACAGGATGCCCGAGTCGATAGTGCCGCCGCATACCGGTAAGCGAATTTGTTCAAAACGGCCCACTCGATTGTAATCGGAACAGAGCGATTTTGCCAGCTGGTCTTCTTCTCGAGGATCCCGACCTCAGAAGCTTGGTTTCGGACCTTGAGGTAACGCAATGGATTGGTCCTGGGGCGAATATAGCAGGGTATCCTATCGTATGTCACGGCCATCATTCGATAAATTGAGCCCAAACTAAATCCCCACGTCTAGCGCGCTGGGAAGGAGTACAACATCGTTATCGGACTCCAGAATGCATTAACGAAGACGGAAAATCACGCAGACATAAGAAGGTTATTCGACGAATGGAACCCAAGGTTCAGTGCTAGTACTGGTTGCTGTTATCATACTGATCTGACACTTGTTGAGCAGAGTTCAGAAACTCCTGGCTCTGATTCCTCGAGCACAGAAATGGCAGCTGGCAGACCGGGACCCGCTGAAAACGTTCATCCATCCAGAAGGTCGTATCGTTCTTCTCGGAGACGCTGCGCACCCCATTCTCGTGAGTTCAGTTTTCCGATCAGGGCTCTGAACAACCGACTTCATCGATCCAGCCCTTTGGTGGACAAGGAGCAGCATTGGCTGTGAGTGCTTTCCCTTAGATATAAACCAAATTTATCAGCTGGATCCAGATTGAAGATGCCGCTGTGCTAGGCGGTTTACTTTCCAACATCAGCGACACTTCAGAAGTCCCGGAAGCCATGCGCATGTATGAAACATTGCGTCTTCAACGCTGTGCCGATTCCCAAACTGCGGCCCGTATGAACGCATTGACTCTCCAGGCTCCGGATGGGCCAATCCAGCAAGCAAGAGATCACGCCTTAGGTCAAACGATGAATTTGGGCGATGGAAACCCGACTGTTGGAGTGGACGAACGAGTTCTCAACCGGGTTCAGTATGGTTATGACGCTGATGCGCAGGTTTCGGAGGTTCTGTCCACTAAACTGTAATTGCTTCCCATTGCGATTTCTCGTAGAATACAGTCCAATCTCGAAATGATTCTGTAAACGCTCAGACTATGTATCCCACGCGTCATCTCGTCGTCGTCGTCGTCTGGCCTTTACTCCACCGCGGCGCTGAAATGACAGACAGCGATGCGACATTGACACAAGAACTACGACTTTCTCTGTGCTTGGAACTCGTACGTCGAGGGGGAAGAGGAGACACTCGAACCAGATTTTCCACTCGGCCTTACCACATACTTACATCTCCAGTGGCTCATAATGCGGCGATTCTTGGAGCAGAATCATTCAACGTGTCCAAATCGACAGAGGGGATGAACCTTCATCATGTCGCGCGTCCATGCCATATCCCGCATCTCGCACTCCGATACTTCTCGACATGCATTTACTTCGACTCCACAGCCCTCGGCTTTGGGGTGGGCTTCGTGGTTTTTCCGGCCGCTTCCAGCTTTGTCCTTGCGTCCGTTACGTCTGCCGCCCGAATAACCGAAATTTCCGAATCACATATGCTATAAGCAGCTATATCCCTAAAAGGATCTCCCAGGTCTGCAAAATGAAATGAGGTTCGACGGGTGCCCAACTTAAACTCGCGCCATCGCCTACAGAAAACCACAGACCCAAAATACCTTCGCGTTGGTGTCATTGAATTTGCGTCCAGTCCAGGTGCTTGTGGTCAATTAACATTGTGCTCCCGTTCGTGTACCAGGTAACCAAGGAAATGCCATAGATGTACCTGGGAAGCGAGCAGGAGGTGCTCGTGGCGAGACACGCATGATCAGTGATCACCGCCCGGAATCTAGAGAATCCGAGACGTGAGTAATATAGGGAGGGGACAAGAAAAAGGAACAGTACCTGCGAGCGGCCCAGAGACATGAAGCGCATTCGCATTTGGTCATCGCAAGTCACCGACATCGAAACCTGAAAAGAAGTGAGGACAAAAACGGCCCGTACACTGGTTAGCATACCTAAAATATAAAACATTCAGATCTGTTGCAAGGGAGGTAGAAAGAGAACGTTTCTTTCAAGTTCACTGTAGAAAAGCAATTCCGTCAAGAAAGAAAGGTCGTGAGAAAGTCAAATATTCAACAGACTCAGAAGCAACGATGAGAGGACTCGCACACTGTGGCAGAAAACGAACGGAGAGGATGCCATCGGTCAAAATTGGAACTAGCTGCGGAACTACAAACCCTGCGCGCGCTCCCTGTCAATCTTCAAGTCGCGCGCGGTACGTCCGGTAATTTTCCCGCCCCCGCGCGCGGTGCTGACTTTGCATGTGGGACGACGCGCTTGATTTTTCCGACTTGAAAGTGCATGTAACGCGGCGAGTGCGGGCGTTGCGTATTGAGATGCGGAGCGGGGAATGCGAGGTAAGCTTCGCTTCCGACGTCGTGTGAGAGGTAACGAAAGAAGGGGCGGGCGAGTCCGAGTCGCCGGCATGTCGATGCCGAGGCCGCCTCGGTGCGCGTAGGCTAGGCTTTGTTTGGTGGGAATTGGGGAGTAGAGAGTGCGATGAAAAGTTGCATCGGGCTGACTATGATAATGACGTTCGGACACTAGTTCTTCAAACGAACCTCTCGGGTGGAGTAAGCACTTCCAGAGCGAAATTGCGACGGCGAGCGGCTCACGGTACAATAAGCTGGCCTCGAGTTGGCCAGCGCGTCTGTAAAGACGCGTCCGCACGTTTAAATTGATTCAACCAGGGGAATATCCCCTAGGCCAATGAAATCATACCTTTAAAACGACTCGGAATCGTGCAGTTGCATTCGAGAAAAACAGCGACGTGAATGAGCGACCGAATATTTTACATGACCGCGAGGTTTCCGCATTCGTAAATTAAAAATTTGATCATCAAGGGAATTTTCCAAATTTTCCCAGTGAAATATGTTTGACTGTTCACCAAATGAGGGGACGAACACCGAAAGGCTGCTCGATTCCTCGTTTTCCTCTGGCGATACGGATTGGGTACGGGCTTAGTTGGTTGTTTGCTAGCCTCGCCCACTGCCCAGTAGTCCTGTGTGACACAGTGGATTTTGGGGAATGACTCAGATAACAGAGAGCTGCATGCAAGAGAAAGGTCTTGTGTGTGTGTGTGCCGACGGTCCTTCGCAACAAGGGCTACAGGAAAGTCCAGGTCGCAACCAGGTCGGAAGGAAACGGAACACAGAAGAAGCCGAATCCGTACACAAGCGTAGGAGAACGATAGAAAAAGGCTGGGACCGCGGGAGCAAACAATGGTCTGAGATCCCGAAAAAAAGCCTGGATGAGAGAGTTTTCGAGGATGAAGAGCGTTAAGGAAAGGCGCAATAGGTGGCTGTGCATGTGGTGATGCCAAATCAGGCTCCGCATTTGCTTCGACTCCTCGTCGGAGCTCACATGCTACGTCCGCGTTCCTCTCGCTATCCACCTACCTAGAATGGACGGCCTCATGATTCGTGTCAACATCGCTCTCCGATGCTTGACTGCTAGTCTCCGTCAATAGTACTCAAGCTTTGCTTGGACCTCGAATGCATTCCCTCGTCGCAATCTCTTCCCACTCGACTCGCGAGTCTCGGAAATCAGCTTGCATGTCATCGGCGCCTCTCTATTCGGCGCCGACTCTGGAAACCACTTGCGTTCTGCGTGTTCTGTGGTGAGTACATAGTCTCCCTCGTTTTCGCGGCTCTGCCCTTCTCGCTCGTACCCTCGACCCCGACTCATACGAGACGTACAGACTTCTTTCTTGCCATTGCGGCTATTTCGAACTCCGAGGGGAGTGTGCTCTTGGTGCAGGAGATGCGCATGAATCCACAACCGGTTGCGGGGCCGCCACAGACGCTATTGGTCATCACGGTGGCATCATCGGCGGTGCAAATGCGCCTACAGGGCCAGGAGCGGCGGCAGTAACGGCGTCGCAGAACAGGCTCGCTACCATGCCTTTGAGGAGATGCAACGGCGACAACTACTTTCTATTGTTGTATCTCTTTTATCTTTTCTCTTTCCTCCACTCTCCTCTTCACAATTTTTCACTAGCCACTCGTTCTTCGCCAGCCTAACGGGCTCCAACGCCTGCCTCGGCCCGACACCCCCGCCATCGCGGGCTCGACGTCTTCGTCTAGCGTGCCGCCGCGTGCGCGAGAACGCCAATCCCGCAAAGTTTAGTGTAACAGCAGCTGCGACCCAGGCCGCACCACCGGTGGGGGCCAGACGCTTTGACGCCGTTAGGCGGCGAGGGGGAGGAAGCTGTCGGGGAGCGCGGTAGAAGGAAGGCGGTGTCGCCGTTTATCACGGGCCGTGGGTGGGTGGGATGAGCCAGCACCGGCAGCAGTACACACCCCCGCATGCATATTATGCAGGCGGTTGTTGTTCTACGGGGAGCTGCAGCTGCAGATGGGACCGACGCAGTTGTCGACGGCGGGCGGCTGGCGAATGCTTATTCGCCTGAAGGGAGTGAGGTGCAACGCAGGATAGAAAAAGAAGTGAGAACAGAATATAATACAGGTTATTAGTCTTCTGCTTCAATCATCCATGGACCAGACCTTGTAAAATTCAGTGGCAAGTGTTCCTATGCATACCGACTGCGAGGCCCGGGAAGATGAGCGGGGAGGCGGTCCACTCGGAGTCTGTTCAGGAGTGGAGGTCAGACGCGAGGCGTTGAAGTGTTGTTGGGTGGACCCGAGGGTTGAACATTCCTCGACAGTGTCTGACTTCTAGTCGTACCAGCCTAGGTATTTGTCAAAGGATCATCGAATCGGCTTCATGAACGACATTTGCATCCTGAACATCTGGTGTTTCGACGTCTGAGTTTGAGTCCCCAAGGTAGTCCATGCCCCCTTCTCAGTATTCGACATCTTGACTGCGAACCCGAGGGCCGTTGGTCGAAAGGACAAAGGTGAATTTGGGGGCCCGGACGTCTAACGATCGCCTTAGCACCAAATGTGCAGAATACTGATGGGAGTCAATTATGGGACGATAGGTACAACGACTGTGTAAATAACTCGGAGTGTTTACGGTCGGCGGGATGGTCGCGGATGGTTTTGACTTTTTGATTTTTGATCTCCGCTTATGTATATACCGAGTTCCGAGATTGATGCGGTAGTACACGAACACGTGAGGACCATCTAGCACGGTTTGGAGCGCGACCCAACCCCAAAGCATATCCAGAGGTCCAGAGACCGGCAAGAGTACATGAACAGCAACTAATCATCATCCACCTCAGGCTGGACCAACTGCTCTAGTCCCAGTTGTTTGCATCGTTGGCCACACTCATGCTGATCAACAAATGTCTGAATCCCATCTTCACCGTGATCACCAGCCCCACTGTCACTGCGAAAAAATGAGATGGGATGCACTGCCAATATTAGGTGACACCAACCCGGACAAGGTATGCGACATCAGATCAAACAAGATTGATGCTTTGGTGGATGGATCATGGCTCTCGGAAGCTGTGATGCGGTTCTTCAGATCATTGGATTACAAGAATAGCAGATAAACCCACATTGAATATCGGCGAGAAGAAGACTTTTGTTTGAGTTGAGGTAGGTAAAATGTTGAAAAGCGTTGATTGTCGCGCCTTGTTTGTCCGTGTGACGCGGATGTTCAAGTGTGCCAGAATACTTCCGAAAATCCACATTTCCTCGTTCACGCTCAAGAAGCCAGGTCACAGAGGACACCAAATCATCATTGATCATGAGCCCGCACCCCACACATTGCTTCGTTATCTTGAAGAAGAGCATCAAATAAAGATTGGGTTCGTTCTTCGTGTCATTGAAATAAAACCTCACACAATACACCGGAGATTGAGTCAAATAAACCTCAACCAATATTTGGCCAATACACGCTGTATTGGGCGAGTATTGGCCAAATATGGGTCAAATAGTGCTCGGCCGATATTCTGCCAATAGACGTTGTATTGGCCGAATATTGGCGGGATATTGGCACCCATATTGGCGAGATATTGGCAGACCCTTTTTTGCTTAGGGCAGCCGCCCATTTTGTATTATTATATATATATATTCCTTGGCCACACCGTACAATTGCAAATAAGTGAGGCAAAAAAACAACTTCTATTGGGCTATCTACTACATACAGGTCGTGTACGCATAAGGGTGTCGCTAGAGAAGGCGAGCTCGGCGGCAGAGGGGTAGTACTTGCCGCCAGCGCCACCCCACACACGCGTCGGAGCGCCACATCGATCGCTCTCAAGGCTAGAGCGCGCGGCAGTCCGCGCCCTTAGTGAACACCATCAGTGACACCGATCTGGCTCCGGTGAAGTTTGCCTTGGGCGAGAACGTCCTCGAGCGCGGGCAGCACGGCGTTGGGGCATCGGAGAGATTCACCTGCATTGGGATTGGATCGAGGTAATCATATCTTGCATCAGCGCCGCTCAACGATGGTAAGCTCTAGCGCACCTTGGCATGGGGCTTCACTGGCCGGAGAGATTGTCCGATTGCGCCGGCTGAAGCTTGTGGTGCATATTGGCCACGGTGTGGATGAGGCGGACCCCGAAGCAAGCGTGGGATGTATGATGAGAGGGGAAGGGAAGGGAAGGGGGAAGACGTACGTGCCCGGTACTCCAGTCGTGCCGAGTCCACAACCGCCTGCATCCCCCGCGCTAGCCCTCGTCGCTGGTGATGAGCGCGCGCGACACCGTCGCGGAGCGACTCGGCGGAGAAGCCTGTCAAAACGACACTGTGAATCACCCCGATGCGCGCACAGGCGAGGAACACCGCCGTGTTCCCGGAGGCGGGGAGGTGCAGGCCCGTGCCATGTATGTGCATGGGCTTGCCTTCGCATCGCAGCTCTATGCCGTCGCGGGTTGTTCCTAAAGACATCAAGGTGGGTCAGTTTCATCTCGTCCGAGAAGAATGAAGGAGAGATGGCGAAGGAAGCGAGGCACAATGCCATTCTGTGGCGGTCGTCGAGCGGAGCAAGCGGGGATGATACAGAAAGTCTGGGAGCGCGCTCCAAACCGTGCGAGATGGTCCTCACGTGTTCGTGTACTACCGCATCAATCTCGGAACTCGGTACATACATAAGCGAAGATCAAAAATCAAAACTCAAATGTCAAAACCATCCGCGACCATCCCGCCGACCGTAAGTGTTGTATAACAGATAAGTACGCGCCAATAGACTTGGGTTGATTCAACTTGAATCTTTTTGATATTGGTACTCTGTGTTGAGTCTGTGCAGAATATCTTTCGAAACAGGATTTTTGGCGAGCGGAACGAATGGGTGACTTCCCGTAAGAGTAGATATTTTGAGTATCTTCAAGTATTTTGTTACCATATTGGGACGACTGTCAGGACCCCATCGTCGTTGGATCTCATTACGGCGTCGTTGGGACCCTTTATAGACCTTAATTTTTATAGAATCTGGAGGGGCCTCCTACCCCCCTTCCAGATTTTATTTGCTTCAATAGACAGGATTGTGCCTCCATTTGGCAATGCTTCTCCGCAGTCCAACTTCCTGGTCATCTCCCACAACCTACTCTTGCTCTCAACACCAACCCAACCGTGACACTCTCGCTGCCGTCGTCGTCCTTGTGCCACAGCTAAGCTGGTTCCAACGGTGATTACAGCAATTCCGCGGCCTAAAAGATCTGTTTCTTCCTCAATTTTCTTTCCTCCATATCCTCGAGTTGCTGGGCAATGAGAAACACGTCGAAGTCCATGACGTGGGAGATGAGTCGCGTTGGATTGGGGCAAGGCGCGTTATCGTTTGCTGTTTGGCAAGCACGTCGATCAGGCTGGCAGAGTTCGGCAGCGATACCTCATGTCCATTGCAGAAAATATAAAGTACCCTTACGGGAACCACCAACGAATAGATTTGAGGAGTAAACCTTCTTTGACACCATCACTGGCACCCTCAAATACTCAAAATATACTATCTACTCCTACGGGTAGTCACCCAATGTCGCGAAATATAAAACACGGGCCCAAACCTTTGCGCGTAAGTACTTACATCGTGAAGGAAGGAGACGCGTAATGTCACACTCACGTGTGGGGCGGTAACACCCATTGAGAAATGACACCCGGTGTCAAACGAAAATTACCAAAAACATCAAAAAAACATGCTGCCTTTCGATTATGTTCGCATGCTTCAAGTACGCGGCGCTCCCGTTCTGGATCCTCTGGATACACGAATGTAGTATAATCGGTTGACTTTTTCTTTCTGCTCCGCGAACTTGGCAGGTTCTGAATCAGACCATGCTAGACCCATGCCTAAAACATACCTCAGTCCGGATACATGCCATTGGCGTGCAGAATAGTGGTGTGAACCGCGGTGCTCGAATCGTCGAAGGTCGTTTGTGTCTCCTTTGGTGCAGCGACGGGCAGCGCATTAAATTCAATCGCCGAATGCGGTTCAGTCCCGCGATAATTCAAAGGCGTGGGTGTGCCTCCCTGAGTACTGATATACTCCGTTACATCGCCATATTCGCGGAGATTGAGTAGCAATCTAGTGCCTATGATGGAGAAGAAAGGGGACGTAAAGCCAGTCGTCCATTCGGTGCCACCAGGGACCTATGGAGTTCCGTAAATGTGGGCGGGGGAGACTAGAGGTAGACGCACATCTGGGGATTGCCATATCAGAAGGGAACTGATGTCGATCCTTGAACCAATATTTGTTTATCCACCCTGTCGAGTTATACCGAATAAACTCACAGACAAACCCTGCCGAAACAATAAAATCAAAAACCGGGAATTTTGCGAGCCAAGAAGAAATCGTACAACAAGAAATACCAGATCGAATCTCGCAATATCAACTCGACGAGATGAGAATTTGACTGGAAGAGGAGGCCGCTCCTTCGAACTACCCCAATATTCCGAGCTAGCTGAGTGAGAGCGAGCGCAAATAAGTAACTTTCAAAGACCAGTATGGGCACCCTGAAAACAGTCTTAGCTGAGGAATTTTGTCTGTTGAGGAATTGGCATACCAGAAAGCCCAAATTTCACCGAGCCGCGAGTGACGGGCTTCTGGGACACATGCAGAGAAGCCGGGCAGGTGCTCCGCCGTAGCTACACAGTATCGATTTCAGTCGACTCCGACTTCGTTAAATATTGAGACGAAACTTTTTGTACTGCCAACCGAAGTGGTGATGATCGCCATAACTGCAGCTGCCGAGCATATGAAAAGGAGGATGATGCTACTCAAGATCTTCTTCGACCGGTATAAAGAATTGACTCTGTAAACAAGAATGATTTGCAGAAACCAGATCTCAAGAGCGCCTGCTGATAATGACATCGAGCTCTCGGCTTTAACGGCGGAGATTCTCACCAGTCCAGGTTTGAACATAGATGGACGCAGAGCCTGCAAAAGTTGTGGGTAAAAAATTAAAGAATTGATGGAGAACACTCACAACTGCACCGCGGTGAGTATCATCAGTGGGTCTTGAAATTAGCACGTACAACTTGAGAAATTGACTATGAGAAGAATACAAGCACACAAAATATAAAACATACGGCGGTAGTAAGGGGATGAAAAAGTCCTGCAAAACACTAATGTTTAGAAGGGAGTTGCCGTGAACAGGTTTGGCTTTACCGAAGACGAAGAAAACCACCCGAGCGAGTGAGAAGTACCGGTTCTATATGCTTCGTTTTAGCTAGCAATACGAAGGCCCAGATAAGGCTGACGAAAAAGTAGAGCACGCGGGGAAGAGACCATTTCCCAAACCAGAAGTATTTGATCTAACATCCACGGGCGTTGAACACGGGTATTGGGCAATAGATATTGGTTTCACTTACTTCTCGATCTAGATTTATGACTGAAAACGGGAATGATAAACCGACTCCGATTTTAGCGAACACGAACACATACTAATGTCGTAGACCATCCAGGCAATGCCTGCAACGCAACAATATTTGACGGTGTTGGTGCTCTGTATCGCGGCTGCGAGAGCTGCGATCAAGGCAGGGCCGGAATTAGGTGTACTCATTGGTAGCGGGTGGTCGGATTTTACATCAGAACATTAGCCTTTAATATTTCGCCTTGAGCTAAATTAAGGCCACTCGGAAGCACTAACTGACATGCGGCTGTCTGGAGTCCTGTCGGCATGTAGTGTGGTCTGTGAGAGTGCGCTTCACGCTTTGAGCGCCGAGCCGAGAGATCAACAATATTAGGGAGATCTTTGGATCTTGAAGCCACGTCAACAGACTCTGGGAACAAGGGAGCACGCAAGAAGGCAAGGATGAAACTCGCGAAGGGCCCACAATGCATCTGTGCTTCGATAATACTTGGAGGCTCGGGGTGGTAAGCATCTCATTTATCAACGGAGGAAAGGAAAAAAAGATAGAAGATCAGGGCATTGGCCACCGGACGCACCGTTTGGTTACTTCTTTATTTTGGCCGCGGCCAGTGTCGGGATCCCCGAAGAAGATCGGACGATTCGGCCTTCCACCCATGCCTTGGCCATAATGCAGGTCCGAGGCCATCACCTCTGTCGGGTTGGAAACTTTGAATGATATTCTGCTCAAGAAAATCGTTGCACTATTAGTCACTGGTCAGGAGTAAAGTAGATGTGGTAAGGTTGAGTTGAAAACCTGATCTCTTTCCAGGTTACTCCCTCGACGTACGAGTTCCAAACAGTCAAAGCTGTAGCTCTTGTACTGCATGGCTGTCTGCCATGTCAGCGGGCGAGACGACGACGAGATGAGATGACTTGGTGTCAGGTTGGATACATAGTCTGATGACTGTGGGTGGATCGCGCGTAGCATAATTTCGAGACATTTCGAGACTGACAGATGGTTGAAAACCTGAGTTTCTCATCCTAGACTATTTCGTTCTTGTGGCGCATCTCTGCTCCATGGAGCATCGCAAGGCGAGTCGGCGAGGAGACGAGATATCAGGCTGACTGCACGTCGCGGCCATGAGTATATTCTGATCTTCGTGGTTGCACACTAGAATTTCGAGACTGGACTGTATTGTGTGAGAAATCGCAATGGGAAACAGTCACAATTTAGCGGATAGGACCTCCGAAACCTGCGCATCGGCGTCATAACCATACTGAACCCGGTTGAGAACTCGTTCGTCCGCTCCAGCAGCCGCATTGCCATCACCCAAATTCATCGTTTGACCTAAGGCGTAATCTCTTGCTTGCTGAATTGGTCCATTCGGAGCGTGGAGCGTCATTGAGTTCATCCGAGCGGCAGTTTGTGCATCAGCACACCGTTGAAGACGCAATGTTTCATACATGCGCAAGGCTTCCGGGACTTCCGAAGGATCGCTGATGTTGGAAAGTAAACCGCCCAGCACAGCTGCATCTTCAATCTGAATCCAGATAATAAATGCGGGTTTTATCGACGAGAAGAGACTCACCGCTAGTGCTGCTCCTTGTGCGCCAAAGGGCTGTATTAATGAAGTTGAGTTATTCAGAGCCCTAATCGTAAAACCGAACTCACGAGAATAGGGTGCGCGGCGTCTCCAAGAAGAACGACACGACCTTCGGGATGAATCCACGTTTTCAGTGGGTTCCGGTCGGCCAGCTGCCATTTTTCTGCTGTAGGAATCAAAGCCAGCAGTTTCTGAATTCTGTTCAACAATTGTCAGATCGAGATGTCAACGGCAACTGAGACTGAACCTTGGGCTCCACTCGTCGAACAGTTTTCTAATGTCTTCATAGTTCGCTGACTTTGTCAATTCTTTCGGGAGTCCGATAACGATGTTGTACTCCTTCCCAGCGCGCTAGAGGCAAGGGATTTAGTGTGGGTTCGATTATCGAGGATGACGATCGAGACATACGATAGGATATCCTACTATACTCGCCCCAGGACCAATCCATTGCGTCACCTCAGGGTTCGAAACCAAGTTTCTCAGGTCGGGATCCTCAAGGAGAACGCCAGCTGGCAGAACCGCTCTATTCCGATCATCATCGAGTGGGCCCGTTTCAACAATTTCACTCACCGGTATGCGGCGGCACTATCGACTCGGGCATCCTGTTCTTCTGCAATGATGGCACGCCGGGTGACCGACTTTATTCCATCTGCCCCGACAACTAGGTCCGCGGTGAGCTCGACCCCGGAGGACAAGACGACGCAAGGCTTCACGGCATCGTCAGACCCGGATGAGCTTTTGTGATACACGCGGACAACGGCCGAATTCAAACAAATTTCGACTGAGCCTGTTGTTTTTGCCAACTGAGCGAGGAGCTTGTGAAAATCATTTCTCTGTTGTTGAATACGAGTGTCAACAAAACGCCGCTTGAACCGAGCTGAACCGTACGGACATGGATATTGTACCAAGGAGCCCCATTGGCAGCAACGATGGTCTCAATGGGAATCAGCCCGAGCTTCGTATCATCGCTAACTGAAAAGCAGAACTAAGTAAATCGCCAAGGAAATATGAGAATGCCGACTCACACCGGTGGAACACCATTCTAGCGGGTTGTACGGCCATTTCCTCTAGCTCCGTCTTAAGACCCCATCGATGCAAGAGTTTCGTTGCGTTGGGGCTGAGCTGGAGGCCAGCACCGATTTCCTCGAGAACTGCGGACGCCTCCAAAACCGTCACGGTGTGCCCTGCAAGGGCGAGACGGTGGGCGACGGCCAATCCGCCTATCCCGGCACCAATGACAATAATTGACAACGGCATGCAACGAGGATTTGGGCAAAGAGCGTGATTTGTTGCCACCCTTATCAAGGAGTCGAGACAGCCGCTGTCTTTTTGTCAAGGAGACTATTAAGGGCTGTTGACGCATGATGCACGGCCTGTGCCCTATCAGACGCCGCGCCGCCCAAAATACGCAGCCTAGTATGAATCAAGCAGCATGAATCAGAATGCACAGAGTTTGCCATAGGACGCACTTGGATATTACAGCAGTTGAATCCGGGGGCCTGAGGCCATGGACCGCGACTCATCGGTGTTCTATTTCCAGTCGATAGATTGCGAATAGAACAGTGGCGACAGAGTGGCGACTGGCGAGGCATGGTCTCCTGGTGGCATTGGGCGGCACGCTGGTGCGGCGTTCGTGGTAACATGCTTTTTTACGCCCAATAGCGCAGTGATAATCAGTCAGAAGAACGCTCTAGCATCGCTGTCGAGACCAAAAGCACGGCCCCGTCGGACGGGGCCTGCGATGACTTGCGTGGCTGACATAATACTCAGCTCAATCAAAATTTAATGGTTTCGTTCTACCAGCAGGTTCTAGTTTGCCCGAACATTTAGCAGAGCCGTGCCACAGTTCAATTCTCTCATCCGCCGCGCCGGTGGGATCGCCCTTCCGATGCCACTGACATTTGGCGGGCTCCCGACCCACCGGACCGTACTGCGATGCATGAACTGTCCGATCTGTCAAAGCATTCAATTCCGCAACATACAGTACGATCTCAGCAAGATGCTAATCATCACCCGCCCACGCCTCCTCCCACCCTAACCCACTCCGATCCCAATCAACACCCTCTTCCCCAGCGATCACCCACCCTAACGCCTGGCACATCACTCCCGCCGCGCGGATGAAAACCGTGCCGTCCAGCGTGGCGGCCCCCGCGTGAGTCTCGCCCCCGTCCTCGTTGAACATTCCAGGGAAGGCCCCCGTGGGTGTATGTCCGTAAAGCTGCGCAGCGTAATACAACGTGCGCGCGGCCTTCGCGACGTGCGGCTCCGGGTGATGGAGCGCATTTTTGACGACGGGGAGCCACGAGTTGGAGCCATCGGCGGCGTCGGGGGTCCCGAACGCGGTGCCGCTGGCGGTGGCAGTTACACCGGGCGGCTGGGGGAACATCGGATACGACATGACGAGCGGGATGTCGATGCGCGGCCTGCCACGGAGCATGAGAATCAGCGCCGCCACGCGTACGTACCCGTGCAGGAGCTTAGCCTTTGCGAGGGTGGTGTCTAGGAGTTTTAAGACGCTGGGGAGGAATAGGGCGCCGGTGAGGTAGTGCATTAAAAAGAAGTCGAGCCGTGGCTTGCGCCCTGGTTTGCCGGTGCCGGCGAAGAGCAGGGTCGCCTGCAGGATGCACTCTGCGACCTTGCGTTCGATTTCTTCGTCGCCGCTGTCGAGGTCGAACGTCCATTGAGAATAGATGCGGCGGATCTCTGCCCCGCGTTTGGGATCGGACATCCAGTCGCGGAGTCGTTTGCCCATCAAAGCGCCGGCCTCATATGGCATGACTGGGACGAGGAGAGGAGAATCGTACACCTCTCGAAGTAGCGAGAGGAGGGACGGGGATGGCTTCTTGCTATTCTCCAAGCTAGGCATCCCCGCAGGCATCTCGAAAACTGGTACGCCGCCGGGTGGCGTGACGGCTGCTTGAGCGAGTCCTACCGCGAAATTTAACAAATAATACAAACCAAATTCAAAGATGCGTACCTTCGGCTACCATGAAGTCTTGACCGAATTCCACGCCATACTGAAACAAGATTATTGATGTACGATACGAGCCGAGTTAAACATACGCCGAGCTGGATGAAAGGATGCATTCTGGAGAAAGGAATCAGCTTGGTTGAATGACTGGATATGAATTAAACGCACAAGCCACTAACGACGCGTACAAGCATCAAAGCTCCATTCCCATTGGCGGATGGGGCAAAAACGTAACGCTTGAGAGTCTCGGGTACTCCAACAGTGGCGATTTCAGAACTGAAAAAGGCCAGATATTCCGCGTACGCTCTGACAAACGGCAACCTCAGCGAGATGGACTGGAAAAACAAATGCTTGTAGTCACTCGGATTTTCCAAGGCGCGATGTCCAGGTTGCAACGGTCAAGTTTTCCGCCGACTCGCCGGATCCTTCTTTGCGCAATGGCTGCTGCATACCGACTTCATTGTCAAATATGGCACGCAGAAGGGACGGGGGGGATCCAAGATCGTGAGCTGCCAAGAGGCTAATAACCATTAGGCATGTCCCGTAACGAAAGTCAGCCGAAATACTGGTGTGCGAGATGGTTGTGGAGACCGGAGTCACTCCAAAAGCAATGATGTTCTTCGTAATCCTTGCGCAAAAGGTCCCGCAGAAGTTCAACGGATTCAGGCGATGACCCGGGAATGTTTAAGAGCCCTTTTTTCAATGGTGCGTCAAATGGCAAAGAGTCCATGGTGGTAGAACGCTGGAAGGTGCCAGCGTCGACGGCATTTAATCATGCCAGTAATAGACGCCTTGACGATGGCCCGATGTAACGGCGCTCCCGCCTTCTGGGCTATTCCTGGTCGAAGAAGAGAAAGGCAAAGCGTGCCACACAGCGCCGGTGGATGCCGAGACTAGAAACCATCACATCATGTCAGATAAATCTGTCACCAGTGGCCTCCCAATTACCCCCTGACACCAGGCGCCTTCGCCAGTACAGCCAATATGGAGGCCCGATCTGGCTCCCGAACAGGACTCTGCAGTGCCATACTGATGCTGTATTAATGTAATATGCGCTCACTGTCAGCGTGTCGCTGCAATACTTCCTCCGCCCAAGCCCATAGTTGCGGATACCCACGATGTTGCTTGTTTTCGCCTTGACTCTGGTTATTGCAGCTGTAGTATTTGGTAGACGTTCGACGACCCTCCCACTCCCACCAGGTGTGCATTATAATGGGCCACAAAATGCGAATTATCCTAAACTTTCTTTGTCAGGGCCGCGAGGGTTGCCGTGGATAGGAAATGCTTTGCAAATGCCAAGGAAGCAGCAATGGATTCGGTTTAGAGATTGGGCCCGTATCTATGGTAATACCTTCCTCGTCCTCGGCGGATAATGCAGAATTCAAACTGGAATTGCAGGAGACATATACCATCTTCATGTCTTCTCGACTCACTACATTGTCCTGAACACCGCCAAAGCCGCTATCGACTTGTTGGAGAAAAGATCCGCAATTTACAGTGATCGACCTACCTTCGTTATGGGCGGCGAACTCGTCGGAAGGGACGTGACTGTGGTATTCTCGCACTATGGCGAACGTCTGCGCACATATCGGAGGCTATTACACACCTATTTGAATCCGCAATTCTCCCAGTCACACGTGAAGACTCAGACCGACGCTGTCGACCAATTCCTTCTCGGAATCCTGGAACACCCACAGGAAACCATGCCCCGGATACGCTTGTAAGTATTCCCAATTTTTGTCTCACTGTCTTTCAAGTTGCAGCGTCGTGTAGGATGACTGGTTCAATTGTTTTACGCATAGCGTATGGCCATATCGTCACAGGCGCCAAAGATTATTTTGTTGATCTGGCGGAAGAGCTCGCGACAATGACAGGGGAGGCCATTCAACCGGGACGGTGGCTCGTTGACTCATTTCCTTTCCGTACGTATGTTTTCCGTTTTGCGGTTTCTACCAAGCAACTTGAAGTTTTTTCTAGTTCGGCATGTTCCCTCGTGGTTTCCTGGTGCGGGGTTTCAACACTGGGCCGCGCAGAAGCGAAAGCGCGGCGACGAGATAATTTTCAGCCCCATAGAGCTCGTTCGACAACAAATGGTAGCCTTATTGACTTGTGAAAGCTGGTTTTCGTTGATTATCTTGTTCAGGCGAAAGGGACGGCCCTGCCTTCATTCACCCAGAATCTCCTAAGTTCTACGGATCATTCATTAGGCCCTGATGCCGAGCATATCATTGCGTGCGTCGCATCCAGTTTCTACGCTGGTATGGTCGAGTAGTCTTCCTTTGTGAGTTGTTTCTAATAAGATCAACAGCGGGCACAGATACGGTGAGAACCACGTTTCTACATCTTGTGGCTACGAACTAATCGTGCTGAAGACGGCCTCCACGCTGGAAACATTCTTCCTGATGATGATTCTGCATCCTGATATTCAACGCAAGGCTCAAGCCGAAATCGACGCTGTGGTTGACGATGGACGACTGCCAGATTTGAGCGATCGACCTTTGCTACCTTATGTTGATTGCCTCATCAAAGAGCTCTACAGGTTTCATCCAGCAGCTCCCGTGCTTTTGCATAGTGTTATGAAAGACGATCAGTATGAGGGATATCACATCCCTCTCGGATCCACGATAGTTGTGAACTTGTGGTTGGTCTCTCGGTTTGAATGATGTTTCGCCGGTTGAAATTATTCTAGGGCTCTCGGTCATGATAAAGATACCTATCCCGATCCAGACCGATTTTGGCCAGAAAGATTCATGTCGGATGGGAAAACACCCGCTCCTCCCGATCCTCGCCAGTTTGCCTTTGGCTACGGTCGCAGGTCAGTTGCTCCGTTTTTTTTTGAATAACCTTTTCTATATTACTTTCAAGATTATGTCCGGGCAAGCAATTTGGAGACACCACAGTTTTTCTGTGTGTTGCGCGCACCCTTGCTGCGGTCAACATTGCCCCAGCTTTGAATTCGACGGGGCAGCCCACCATGCCTGAAATGCACTACACTTCCGCCCCTGTTTCGTGCGTTTTGTGACTCAGTTGGAACCTGAACTGATCCGATCTCATAGCCATCCGCTGCCCTTTAGCTGCAAAATTACACGGCGCTCCCGCTGTTTGTAAAGACCTCGGTTGATTGTGCAATGAATTTCGATCGGTCACTTCAATTCGAATCAATGCTGGCGTATAATTCTGTTGGATAATCATCATGTTGATTTAAGGAACTCTCCGCGTTCGTACTGCCTGTGAACCTTTGCGAACCCTCCAGTTAAAGCTCGGAGAACCCCAGCCACCGTCAATCTAATACGTCCGCAATAGCCGTCATCTTGCAACGACAGATGGATGATCTCAAGCCAAATAAGAGTGGCGAGGGGTTTGATCATTTTCGCCGACAGCTGAGTTTTTCCTCGAAAATGCACACCCACTGAAAACACCGCTACAGCGCTCTCTGATTCATTATGATTCCCATGAAGGTGCAACGCATCATTCAAATATGAGATTGTCATTCTTCTGTGGGAGAAGATGTACGCCACCGTATCATTTCTGTCCCTGCAATTACCTCGCCCCAAATCAGTCCGAGTCATCGGTGCATCCCAACCACATCAGACTCAACAATTCAAAGCCAAAGAACATAACAATGAGAATTGCAGTAACCCGGGGTATACGGGCCAAGTACGAGTTTCCTGGACAGAACAGTGATACCCACAGCTGCGGTCTGAGCGTATCAATATGATTGGGATATGGCCGCAAGTGGGAGGTACCGAACCTTTTCTTAGGCATGTATCTGGCGCATAATTGGAATTTCGGGCTTCGCGCGGTGGAAGAACTTGCTGTCTCAAAGTAGTTGAGATCGATTTACGAACAAGCACCGAACGGTAGGCTACATGCTGGCAAGACCGAGATCTTTCCTCTGCAAATTGATGAATAAACCTTTTCCTTTGATCAGGGAGACCAGCCTGTCTCCGAGGGATATGCCGCATAATATTTTGATGAACCCAGCACCACGGTTCTAGAGAAAAAGGATCAGCGCGATGAATGTGGACACCGATTAAACCACTTACTCGACCGTTGGTAACGACAATCACCTCTGTCGCGCCCTTGTAGAAAGATTTTGCTTCCCCCCCGTTCAACACGCTAAGAACATTTGGAACAATAACCGCGGCGTGTTTTGCACATTTGGCTAGCTGCTTCTGCTCAACAACGTTGGGTGCATCACCTGCGACAAATATGTTTGGGTGTTTTTTGACTTGAAAGTATGAGTTGACCCGGACGCGACCGTCCTTGTCCAGCACCTCTTCTCCAAGGGAAGAAATGAATTGGGTGTTGGGACGTCCACCCCGAGTGGGTAACTGGGAAACCATTAGAACTTCGCCCGAGTATCGCAAGTTGGTTCTCACAATGAGGTCCGCATTCAGATTAACCCCACCGTGAGTAGTAACAGTAGAATCGACACCAAGATCGGGGATTTTCTCAATGTGATCGTTCAAAATGATATGGACGCCGCGCTGGCGCAGACTAGTTTCCAAACGTGCACGAAACTTCGTCGAGTACGTATCATTCAACAATTGTGCGCCGTTGTGCACAATGGTGACGGGCTTGTCCTGATGACTAGTTAGCTGTTATCTAGACGCTCGAAGTCTGAATTACCGGATAGCAGTCTTTGAGTTCGCCGGCGAGTTCTTGAACCAAGGATCAGCCCATACCCAACACGATTAAATTAAATGCGTACCGATGCCGACGGCTCCGCCACCGACCAGGATAACCGACTTGGCTGCTTTAAATCTAGCTCGCCACTCATTGATGGACTGAAGTGCTTCCTCCTTCAGCATAGGGAGATGTATCGGCCCTTCCCATGTTCTACGAGCTTGAAATCAGCACGGAGACTACATTGTCACAGTTGATAACTCACGAGCCCGGGCAGAGAATGAGAATGCGGTACTGCAGTTTCTCGCCCCCGTCAAGAGTAACTTTGCCACCGCCAGACTCGTGAGCCTCGATGGCTTCCACGGTTCCCTGTCTGATGCTCGCGTTACCGTAGGTGAACATTTTGTCGTAGGGCATGAACGCTGAGTCCTCGAGGTTCCCTTCAGAGGTGACCGCCATGCGAGGTAGAGCCGGGAGGTGAACATGAAATGACCTCTGGGTGATCAAGACGAGCTTGTACTTGGCTGGGTCCAGTTTCGGAGCCAGGTCGTGGCATAGTTTGATTCCCGCACCGCCGCCACCGACGACGATGACAGTGTCTTGGTCGTCTGATTTTTTGGACATGGCGAAGAGGCTACTTCGAGGAAAGACAGTGGAAAACCGCCAGTGAGATGGTGGGCAGGAATGAGGCTGGGGTCAGACGCCAGCGTTTACGTATACCGGTCGTCTGTTGGGCGATAGTCAGGCCGTATATCACGTGGGCAGTGTTCGAAGGTTCGAAATGATGAGAGCAGCAGGAAATACCGTTAAACGTCAAAAGCAACCCGCCGAACGCCGCGACGCCGGATCTGTCATTCTCACGCACAGCACACCTGCTGCTGTTGTGCTACTGCTGGAGCGTTGCGCAAATTAACAAGATCGATCTTTACCATGTCTGCATTCCCGATCCCACACGGAGCCAATTTGAAGGCAATGATGGGTCCAATAATAACCAGTCACCTAAACGCCGCCGTAGCAAACTAAGCACCGAGATGCCTGTCGATCTGAATTATTTTGATCCTGACGGAGCACAGCCAGGAATGAATCAATAAGATTCATTGTTATCATACCTCTGAAAATTTCCTGTTAACCTGCAACTCACTTGTGCTCATCGACCAATACTGAAACCCTGAACACCATGTCCGACTCCGAGTGGATGGTCATCCCAACCGTTCTCGTTCTCCTCCTGGCATCTTGCACTCTGGTCGTAGGGAAAATGCGTCCTGGAAATAAGCTGCCCCCTGGTGAATATAATGATACATGTGGGTTGTGCGGGCCTCATTCATTATTGCAGGTCCGCGGAGTCTCCCATTCTTGGGCAATGCACATCAGGTTCCTAAAACACGCATGTGGGAGACGTTTTCTGAATGGGCAGGGCTGTATGGTTCGTTTTCTTCCTTGGGCAAAATCGAGCGAATATCGAATGATCTGTAGGCGACATTGTGTATTTCCGGATAATAGGACGGCATTTTATTGTCTTGAATACTGCACAGGCCGCAAACGATCTCTTGGTCAAAAGATCTGCCCTCTACAGCGATCGACCCAGATTCGTCATGGCCGGAACCCTCATTGGAAGAGAAACATCCCTGATATTCTCACCCTACGGCGCGCGCCTTCGGAAATGCAGACGAATGTTGCACGAGTCACTCAATCTGCATGTTTGCTCGCAGTACAATGGACTTTTAACAGACGAAGCGCAATATTTTATTGATTGCCTTGGTGCTCGTCAAGGCCCTATTGATCCCTCGGCATACATCCGAAGGTAGACCGAGTCGATTCAATCGCCAAACACATCTCATCTCATCCCGTTTCATAGTCTTGCGGGTCGCACTTTGATTCGCATTGCTTATGGTTCATTTACGGACGAAGAAGGCGATCTGCTCATTGGCTTAGCGCATGAATTAGCTCTTCTTACCGACCAGGCCGTGGAGCCTGGCAAGTGGCTTGTGGACTCTTTCCCTTTCCGTTCGCATTCTGTATCTATTTTGGTGGAACAATAATTCAACTGACAATTTCATTAGTTAGGCACGTACCGTCTTGGTTCCCCGGCGCTTCATTCCATAAATGGGCCGAATACGCTCGCATTCGAAATGCGGCGACTCTCCACCTCCCTGTTGACATTGTCAAAAGCAAGATGGTACGTATGCGGTGAAAACATTTAGTGTGAATTAATTAACCAAGTTGATTGACAGGGCGCCGGAACTGCTTCCTCAAGTTTTACTTCCAAATTAATCAGTACCATGTCAAGTGAAGGGAAACTCTCAGAAGCTTCTGAAAGTATAATTGCTTCTGCTGCTTCCAGTTTCCATGCAGGTTCGTTCACTCGTTAACCTCGGAGCATTTTCGAATGAATTTATCTTCTCATCAGCTGGTGCCGACACTGTAAACCCGTCTGCCACTTTTTAGCATTTCGCTAATTGAACGCCCTACAGACCACCGCCACCATCGAGCTCTTCTTCCTCATGATGGCGTTACATCCAGACATCCAGTCCAAAGCTCAGGCAGAAATTGATTCCGTTGTTGGTTCTGGATCGACTCCAGGATTTGAACATCGCTCTGCGCTGCCATACGTCGAATTCATCATCAAGGAGTTATACCGTTTTCATCCTGTGGCACCCCTGGTTCCACATGCGACCACAGAAGAAGATGTTTATCGTGGCTACCATATCCCTTGTGGAACTGGAGTCTTTGTCAATCTTTGGTTTGTTCGGTATCTTTTCATGCCCTTCATATCTGAATTCATATAGGGCAATTTGCCATAACGTTCAGACCTATCCACAGCCTGACCGATTCTGGCCTGAGCGGTATGTGGATGTCACGGAAGGAACCAACGAGGATCCACGACAATGGGTGTTTGGCTTCGGACGAAGGTTTTTCTCCCCTTTGCTCCGGGTCAATCTTCTCAGAATGATTCGTAGGATATGTCCTGGCCAGTCCCTGGCCGACTCGATGGTGTATATTTGTGTTGTAAGGTCACTGGCTGCATTTCAAATCAAGGGAACCAACATCGACCAAAACACAATTAAATTCACATCCGGCATCGTCTCGTATGTCCATCAATCATTCTTTCGCGCCTACTTTCTTATCATACAACAGCCATCCCGAATCATTTACTTGCAACGTTGAATTGCGCCACTGAGAGTTGAGGGGGTTTTCCTCGTGTGCCGTGGCTATGTAAAAATATATATCATTCTTGGCGACGGTGTCCGCGAAAATCTGAGTTCCATTCTGCACGTCATGATCAGTTACGTCCTCCACGTCATGACCCCGGAAACCGTTCGTTCCAGTATTTCTGCGCAGTGCAACATCTTGTTCCCTAAACGAACAGCCTGTCGGATCCCCAAAGGATCTCGGTTCCCCGACCGAACAGCATGCCAACGTCGGATGGTTGTCTTCTTTCGGACGTGGGTGATAGTATGCTACCGGGAATGAATCGGGCGCGAGATAATTGGGACTAATAAGTGGAGACAGCATAAAACCACAGCTTATACCTTCGCCAGCACCCACCCACCATTATGTCCACATTCTTAGCGAGAAACATCCCCTCCCCGATATATGTTTATTTAGATCTCATCCGTCTGGAAAAGGTGCAGTTCTTTCGATGCCAGTGAAGGTTCTCTAACTTCGATATAGCCGACAGGAATCATCCTCGCATTCTGGCCATTCGGTACGTGGTCGCCGCACCTCGCATTCTAGACCATATTGATTTATTGCAGCATGGGGCATTTCCTTGGCTTCTTCTGATCAATGTGTGACTCCCAAGATGGGCGCCTTCTGGCTTTCTGTCTTTTTCGGTGGATCGTTTCTACTGCGCAGCACGGCGTGCACTTGGAATGATATCTTGGATCGTGAATTCGACCAACAAGTCGGTATGTTCACTTCAGTGCAACGCATGATTGTTTTATTCTCAACCCGATTATAGCGCGCACGAAACACAGACCCCTTGCCAGCGGCAGACTTACGGTGTTCAACGCTTCGGCATTTCTCGCTGTGGAGGTTGCACTGTGCATTTTGTTCTTCACCTTCTTGGAGAATTCCAAAGCGTGCGCGACGCTTCCTAGACGTGTTTGTTGAACTCATATTGGCGCAGGTTTTGGTTTGGAATGTTTGCTCTGTTCCCGCTGTATGCATTGTTTCTTCTACCAGTATTCTACATTGACGAAAATAAACAGGGTCTCTCTTTACCCGCTTCTCAAACGTTATACCTACTGGCCACAAGCGTGGCTCGGCTTTACCGCGAACTGGGGCCTGCCGATTGCCTACCTCACATTGACGGATGTCTTTGACAATACTCGTTTATTACCTCTTCTCAGCGGGGCTTGGTGGTTAGTTTTTTGCTTGTTTGCAAATTTTTGAACAGATACTCATCATCTGTTGCACAGTTGGACAATGTACTACGGTCAGCCAGCACTTCGCGCAAATTTTCTCGATCATTGTCCAATGAATTGGAACAGATACCATTTATGCTTGCCAAGATAAGAAAGATGATGCTCAGGCCGGAGTGAAATCGACTGCACTCAGGTTTGGGGGCCTTATCAAGCCTATCCTGGCTTGCCTTGCCTTTGGCTTCATTATCTCGCTCATCTGTGTTGGGATTGTGGATGGGCATACTGAGCGTTTCTATGCGATATCTGTGGGTGGTGCCGCAGTGCATCTTATATGGCAGCTGTGGGCAGTCGATTTGAACCAAACATCGAGCTGTGGCGGTGAGAAATATCTGATTCCGTGTTCATTACTCCTTCTGATTCATTCTTGCAGCCATGTTCCGTCAAAACTGCTACACAGGATTCCTTGTCTTCGCGGGTCTGTTATTGGACTACCACAAGAACCATTTTTGCTCGGGTTGAAAAGGGGGTGCCTGGATAGTTTTGCGAGAAGTGCGGAGACAGTTACATGGTTTTCTAACGCTAGAGTTGATTTGATTTTTACCGTTCAAATTACCACCTTTTCATCTCCGCTTTGCATGAGAATTAATGAGGTCGGAGTTGGACAGGGTGCGACGTTTGCTCAGATTTAATGTTTCATTTAGATTGGCGCTTTGATTCCGAATTGTTTTCCCTGAAATCTCAGACCACAGCGTCGACATGTGCGGTTTCAACCTTAATTTCAACCAAACCTTTCGGCCCCGAGCGACCGGTTATCAAAAATCGACATCAGACTATCAATTCATCAGCCGGATCACTCTTCCGACTGCCTTCTTCTTTTGCGACACCCTTCCCTTTGTCGGCAGACGTACCGAGCCCCGTATTTAGCAAGCGGCAGCTCGCCCCAGATACTTTTGGAAGTTCACGCGTAAGGGAAGCTTCGGGCGGCTGCCATTCGACCAGCGAAGCGCGGACAAACGCGGAGCGTTTCTGCCGGGGTGCGTAGATGTTTCGTTTGGATCGTTCTGACTTTGCGTCCTGGCTTGGACCTCTCCCTTTCTTCCTGCCACATCATTAGGTGAGATGCGCCACAGCTATTATTGATAAGCTCCAATTCAATCGATCTTGTTCCTGAACTGCCACCATCACACTGGCTAATTTTGTGTTGTATACTGTCAGAACCCAACTACATGGTCTCTCCTTTGGAGAACACGGACCATAGCGGCGCCCGTCTGTCGAAGTGTCGCTCGCTCGCAGTAGGGACAACTATATCGCCGCTGCTTCATCTTTTTTTGCATCGTTCCTGGAGTCTGACATGTCCACTGAATAGAAAGATTTCCCCGCAACCTGGAATATATTACCTCCTTGATCTCTTTTCTCGATAATCCATGTGTTGGAACAAAAATCAAAGAAACATTAACATTTGGGGTGCGTTGACAAGAATCCAGACACCCCAATATCAGTCGGCGCAAGGCGCTTCAAGTTGATTTTCACGGTATCATCTCAATTTATTTCAGGTCACGGACGGCGAAATATTAAAGGTTAATATTCGGAGCAGAATTCGACCCTTCACTGGCACTGATGAGTACTCATACATCCGGTCCTGCCTGGTTCGCAGCTCTCGAAGCTGCGATACAAAGCACAAACACCGTCAAATATTGTTGTATTATGGGTACTGCCTGGATGGTCTACGACATCCGTAAGTTTCTGTGCTCGCTGCATTTGGTCCGGAACCAATTTCCCATTTTCAGTCATAAATCTGGATCGAGAAGTAAGGGAAACCATTTGTCTCGTTCAATCCCTGTGTTGAAGGCCTGGGCGTCAGGTCAAGCACTTCTGGTTCGGGAAATGGTCTCTTCCCCGCGTGCTCTACTTTTTGGTCAGCCTTATCTTGGCATCCCTGTTGCTGACTGGAGCAGAGTATTCAGAACCGGTACTTTGCCATCGCTGCAGCGGTTGTCTTTGACTTCGGTAATGCTGGACCTGTTCGCACAAGTTCCATCTAAACATTGCTGTTTGGCAGGACTTTTTCATCCACTTACTTCTACCGTATGTCTTATAACCTGATAACTTGTGTGTCCACAACGCTTTCTCACGCAATTTTCAAGTTGTACGTGCTTGCTAATTCAAAACCTTGCTGTATTTCTCATTACACTACAGCTGCAAGTGTTTTTGACCAACTCTTTCGATTTTTGCTCATAACTGCCCAGGCACTGTAGCTATATATGTGCAATCCTGGACTGGTAAGATTGTGCTGTAAATCGAAGGCTCGATGACATTTCGCAGGCGCTTTGGAGATTTGGTTTTTACAAACCGTTCTCATCTATAGAGTCAATTCTTTGTACCGGACAAAAATGATCCTGAGTAGCATCATTGTCCTTTTCATCTGCTCTGCAGCTGCAGTTATCGCTATCATCACCACCTCGATTGGGACCACCAAAGGTTCGTTTTAATATTTACTGAGGTCTTAGTCGCCTGAAATCGGTTCAGCAACGGCGGAGTACCTGCCGGGCTTTTCTGCCTGTGTCCCGAAAGCTCAGCGTCACTCGCGACTCGGTGAAATTTGGGCTTTCTGGTACGTCATTTCTTACCAGACAGGATTCTTCAGTTGAGAGTCCACTGTCCATTCACAGGGTTCAAATCCTCGTCTTTGAAGGCTATTTATTCATGCTCGTTCTCATTCAGCTGGTCCGGAACATTGGGGCCGTTCGAAGGAACGCCCTGCTTTTCCGATCAAATTCTCATCTCGTCGAGCTGATACTACGAGATTCAATCTGGTATTTCTTGTTGTAAGATTTCTTTCTCTGCTCGCGATGCTGCACCCGTGATTTTACCATCCCGCCAGGGCTTGCGTGTGAGTATCCTCTCCTTGAGCATCGACTAGATGGAGCTTGACCACCGGAATGAAGGGTCGACATTACTTCCTTGCTTATATGGCAATCACCGCATGTGGTAGGTTCCGTCGTTCATCTCCCGCTCCCACATTCACCGAAAAACGCAGGCCGCTGGTTCCGAATGGACGACTGGTTTTATAGGCCCTTTTTTCTCTATCATCGGCGCCAGATTGCTACTCAATCTCCGCGAATACGCCGATGTCACAGAATACCTCAGCACCGGAGCCCCACCGCCCGTTTCTAATTATCGTGCGACTGAAGCTCATTCGGCGATTGAATTTGCTGCGCTGCCTGGTACTGCACCCAAGGCAACAAAAGCGACCTTCGGCGATTCGAGCACCGCGGTTCACACTACCACTTTGCACGCCAATGGCATGTATCCTGACTGATGTACGTCTCAGGGTCTCGATCTAACAGCATTGACTGAGTCTGTCGCGCAGCAGAAAGAGGGGGCTGACTGTGTGTGAGAGATTCGTGTATCCAGATTCCAGATGACGCTATAAATCGACGCATGGGAGATCTACACAGCTCGATCAACTTTTGCAATTTACCCTGTGTCGATGTAAAAGCGGCTCACAAGTTATCTGCTCGCACCTTTCGAATCACCGACTTTCGTACCATTTTGGAAAACCTGCCCGACCAGAAGATGATTTTGTTCAAGGCTTCTGGGTCCTGTTTGAGTACTCTGTTGTTTATAATGTTGATCTCCCTCGCCAGTGGGTGGAAGACTTTGCAGTTGGGTTTATAAGTTTATATCCTAAGTTTTGTCGTTGGTCTAAAGCGCAATTTAACTGTGGATCGGTCTTGAGATGTGCATATAAGCCGAAAATCCTGTTAAAGATAGCCAACTGATCCCAGGTGCCGCGAGATGTTCCCGAACTCAAAATATTGTTGTTTGTTGTCTAGTACAAAATCCAGTACACAGTATGCGTCAAACGAGTGAAGAAAAGCCATGTCACCATCCAGCAAGCTATATACCTCTGCCACTGGTATCCCCGTAACCCTGAACAGCCTGCGCCGTGATCCGCGCACATATCCCCGCGCCTCGTAGCGCGTACCTGAATACCAAACGCTAACAGATCCAGTATAGAGCAAGTAAAATCGTACATCATGCATGATGCTGAGCGTTAGGGGACAAGGCTCGGCACTAGGAAAACGATGACCGCGCAATCGAGGTCCACCTACTTGTTTTGGTTCGGTCGGTTGGTCTGGCATGATGGCTGCAAAAAGGAAGATGCCGATTCAAACTCCGACTAAATGCATCAGATCTTTCGAGCTTCAGAGTCAGCCCAGCGCGTCTCACGTCCACTTGAAAAGCTTTACACGAAGTGCAACTTTCCTCGCCCTCTGCATCTCTGCGCAAACGCGCACACGATATCTGACTCACGTCACACGCACACGCAAGTCGGAAATTTTCCAAGTAAAGTCAGCAGAGCGGGCGCCCGAGGGGCGGGAAATTAGCGGACATACCGCGGGACTTGGAGCCTGACGGCGAGCGCGCACAAGGAGCTGGATTTGACTCTGACTGATGCCATCCCGCCGTTCGTCTCCCGCCACTGTGGGCGCATTTCTGGTAATCCATCCGTTCTTGACCTGCCCTCTTGCTTCTCTCGCGTCCCATCTCGACCTCGGCCTCAACACTCTCCTCAGCTCCTACTCAAAGCCTCCCACAGCCTGTGACCCACCCCCGAGCCTGCTCTCGACGCCGCTCTGGACCCGCCTCGCTCCCTTACTCACCGCGCCCCACACAAGTCGCAACACAAGACCAAGTCAGCAGCGGAGGACAGCAGCCAACCTGGTGCGCCGTATGCTCGCCTCGCCTGCTTCGCTTTTGACTGATTCCCGTCCGTAGCCCCTCGTCTTTTCCTTCGTTCGCGTTCTCGCCCCCGAGTCCACACGGTGCAACCCACTTATTCGCCGAAACTGAGATGTCGCGCACCCTCCGTTCCCCCTCGGGACCGCGTCTGGCTCTCAACTCCCGACGCTCCATCCGCTCAAAACTGCAAACTCGTGCCATGTCCGTGCCTACGCGCGTCTGTACGCGCATCTGCCCGAATCGACCTGACTGCGACTTGACCACACTGCCGAGTACTGGGCATCCCGCCAAAACACGTTGTTGCCTCTCACACTCGCTACAATCTGCACGATGTAAACCATGGCCGCAAGCCGTACCGCCCATGTCAAAAAAGCTGCAAGCTGCGCTTTGACCGACTCGCCGCACCCGCAAGCCGCGGCCCATCAATGCCGTCCTCCGAGCAAGCCGGATTACTTGAGCGGCATGGCCATCTACCTGGTTCTCTGCTTCTCCCCCCGGTAGCGCTACCCATTACGCAAATCAAATAACCGCGCTCAACAACCGCGCCGCACTGAAACGCATTGCGTACGGGGCACCCACGCACGACACGGCCGATCTTCCATCTGCGCGAACATCGCTTCCTCTCCCTCGCATCGCCCGCTAACCTTCACTCGCAGCCGGCATACGCATTCGCTGCGCATGGAGCCAACGCCGCCATCCTATCGACCACAAGGCCAGCAGACTTGGACAAAGTCTGACTGCGCCCCGCGCGATGTGCGCCGGTTCATCCTGCCACATTCCATTAAGCCTGTTCACGATTAAATATACTCCTTTGAGCTGCATCCAGCTCGCAATATACGCCTTTTTTCTGGTCTGCCAGTCTACAAGTCCGGTGGCCACCCTCTCAATCGAGTTTGCAGGAAGACGTGCTTGTTGCGTTATGCAATGCAAGGCAAAATCAGCCCCCGTGGACGGAGCGCGAATTCGCCGACGCGCTAGGGCATCCCTCCCGTTAGGGTCTGGTATGCCTTTACACATTTGTTCTCAAGCCTCGCGGAAATCAACTCTGCTCCGTAAAGTCCTCTCCCGCCGTCACCTTGCCTCCGCATCCCGCCCTGCAGTCTATAGACACCCACCAATCCCTCCATTCACTGTACCTTAGAAAAAATCCGACGGCTTCGCAGCGGGGAACGAAATGAATGAGTGCAATCACTACGGGTAAGCCGTTGCGCAAGTCAAGACACCGGAACTGAACTTGGTCTCAAATATTCTATACAGCTGAATGCAGATAGCCATCCCCGCTGCTGCCCGCTACCCGTCTCTGTTTTATCCGGCGTTCACACCGAGCCGCGTCGCGTTGAGGTCTGTGGTATTTAAGCTGAGTGTAGCTTGTAGTCTGGCCATTGGATCATCCAATTCGAGCTCCAACACCCCCACAACACTAACAATGGTTCAACTCTCCACCGCCTTCGTCACCCTCTGCGCCGCTGCTTGCGCTCTTGCCGGTGCTGGTGCGCTTCTCTCACTGCTTTCATGTTCCTTACAACCACCCTTAATTCAATTCATCCAGCGCCTGCGAAACGCCAGACCCCCGTCCCGCAGTGCGCCGCGGACACCGTTCAATACCTCTTCTGGGTCAACACCCTGGGTGGCGTGCTCCAATCGTCCAGCGGCAGCATTGCCGGCGCCGAAGCGCTCGCAATGGTCGGGATTCTCAACGAGATCAACCTCAGCCTCGTCAACGCCGTCGCGAATGGCAACTCTGTCGCGCAGACGGGGTTCAGCACCAACGTCGGCCCTATCTTCGACGAGGCGAACAAGTTGCTTGCCAACAAGTGAGCGCAGCATTTCGTGCATGAGCTCTGAATGTTGGACTAATGTGTGGTTTGCAGCACTGACGCGCTGACCGTGCTTGCGAATGCGCAAAGTGCGGTGAAGAGCATTGTCGCTGACTGTAACTAAGTCAACGAAGTAGAATGGTAGCTTATTGCGCAGAGGGTTATCCCCCAAGAGTCCGAGTTATATAGCATTACATGGAAAATATGAGTGTTCTCAGAGCTGCCGGCTGTGACGACGACCAGCGATTGCAATGGCTTCGAAGCGCACGTGAACGTGGACGTGAACATAGCTTTCAACCGCAAGACGGATGCAAATTCAACCGCCCTGTGCAAAAGTTTGCTTGAAGGAGGAGAACGTCTGCTCCTGGCCCAGCGGGATGGCACTTACAAGCTCGGGATCAACTATCAATATTGCCCCGGGTTTGTGTCATAGATGCTCGTTGCTGCGCACCGGTAGGACGAGTCACGAAGGCGGGCGCGACGAACTTCCTTGCAGTGGTGGGGAGCAAGGATGTTCCAGGGTTGGTCTCAAGGTCGTCACCCCGCCCCTCTGTACCTTCCAGGCATCGCGCCCTCGCTCATCTCTTGGTGCGATGCAACTTCACGCGACTTCAAGTCGCGCCTCGAAGCCATTTACACGATATTGAGGTCCTGCAGCTGTACGCACGTTAAATTCACTTCAACCCTACTCGTTCACGTTTCACTGAACAATGCAGTTTTTGAGAGATGCAGTAAGAAGAAGAATGGGCCGAATGGACAGGGGCGAAACGAGAGGCGCGTACATACTGGTGGGAGAAAAATGACAAGAATCGGCCCGCGTACCAGATACCTTCGGGCATGGGCAAGGTGGAAGAGACCGAAAACAATTCGAGCCGTGGAAGCCGTTTCCATTTTCGGCAATTTCACATAAATACCTACTGGCAAACAAGGAGACCCGCGGGTGGTAGCGCATACCATTTTCTCGTTTTCTTATGCATAATATAGAGATCCGAGCGGAAAAGGTCTGTGCCGAGACTCTCTACTCATCTCACGTACCGATGAAGGATCGTCTATAATCTATTCAAAATGTTGCATGTGAACTTGTGAACTCTATTCTGGAGCGCTGGCAGCTGGACTATCCCTATGCCCCTATCTGAGACCTGGTCGGAAATTTCGAAGCTTTTTTGTGCGACTCAACCAGCCACCTCCGAATATGCGGTGCGAATTTCGTCCTCGTAATCATCGAAAACAACGCGACGCCTCGGCTGCGCCTTGCTCGTCAGCGCAAAAGGTTTCCGTGGATCCGCGAGCAAGACCATCTGTTCATGTCTTGAACGTAGTATGCACACTCCGAAAATCACTGACCTTCGTAGAGATTTGAAAGTGGGTGGGGGAGGTCTTGTTTGCGGCGTCGACTGATGCCCTGTGTTGATTCATTCTCAGCTTCCTGAGTGACACGCACGGAGAGAATTCTTACCAGAGGGCATCGAAAACTTTGGTTCTCTTCCCGTCATCCAACAAATCCGCTTGGAATTCTGGTTTCACTTGGATAAGCATTCCAGGGTGTGGTTTGCCAACGCCGAAGACCACCGCCGCATCGACAAGAAGGTTTGCGTTAATCTGGGCCTCTGTGAACGGTTACAAATGGCGAGGATGTCGAAGGAAAAAGCCGAACCAATGGGGACAGGATTCATCTGAAAGGCTCATTAAAACGCAACCAAAATTCAAGATGCACCTGCGCACCTTGGCTCCAGTGGAGAACGCGATGAGCTCGTCTTTACGCGCATACAGTCGCTGCAAATCAGGATTATCCGGATGCTGCTCCAGGAGATCGCTGACATGACACCCTGGCTGCCCTCCCACCTCCGCGTTCGTGTGGGTCATCACATGCGATGGGCTACCAAGGTACGTGTGCGTGTACAACCCCGAGCCATCCTTCTCGGGCACCCGCACTGCACCCACCTCCTTCCTCATAGAGAAATACTCCCAGTCTGTTCCGTGCGATGCGAAAAAGGGCGATAACATCCCAGTTTCCGTGCTGCATTAGTGACGATTTTCTGATGAGCGACGGGATTCCTGATTGAGGGGGAGGTGTATGCTTACGAGCCATAAACGGAACATAAAACAACCCCGCTGGCCACGAGAGTGTCGCCCACGCGCTTGTTCATTGGCGCGCCCATATATGCCAGTGCTTTAAGCGACTGCATTGCTTTCACTCCAACGTGATTCGCGCTCCAATTCTATTCACTGGTCAGAACAAAAGACACGGAAACCGCGGAAAGGATACGCGTACCTCGATAACAGCGGGCGAACACATTACCAGATGAGGTTTCGTGGCGAGGATTCCGGCACTTGACATATAATCAGAGCTTAGTATGCCAACAACTGCAAGCGCACAGTGCGTTTTTGGGAGTTGTCCTGTAGAAAAAAAATCCATTCTCGGAACCCACGGTGACAGAGGACCTACGGAATCGGGGGAATGGCTGGCCGCAGCACGGCGATGATCAGGCCTGTCGCAAAAGGCCAGCCTCCCAGCGCCAGCCCCGCTGCGTGGCTAGAATGCCAGCGGCAACGAATCAAGCCTAAATGCACACTGAAACTTGACCCAGCTTACAAGTTCGGCATCGTGTGGCAACCTATAATCTGCCCGCAGTGGTCCACAGGGTCGCACAATGGATCAGAAGCATAGTGTAGAAGAGCCTGGTGCGAAACATCTGGATTGCAACCGCCACTAATCAGGTGTGATCGCAAGTATAAAATGGTGAGGTCCGTACAAATGGGCTTCGAGAATGTCGAAGTGGAACCTAATAAAGTATAATATATATATTGAGTATGCAAAGAGATGCTGGTAGCCCACAATATCTTACCCGAAGAGTGCAGGATAAGCGCCAGACTATTCATATCTACCACCGCAGCGAGCACAGGTAGCGGCTCAGAAAGTTCGGACGGTTCCTCCTTGAAATCGTTTTGCAGCTCGGCGAAACTCAGCGCGTCGAACGTGGGCAACGGCTTGCCGTAGATTTCCAACGCGTTTGCGAGGATTCCCTTCAGGTCCGCGGATACGTACACCGCGACCGCGTCGGTCTTTGTGAGGAGATCAGCCACGCCCGCCGCAGAGTTCCGCGGTGAGATATTGAATGGTACCAGGCCGGCACGCATGACCGCAGCGACCATCATACCTGCACGAATCTACATGAACCTCCCACCTAAAAATACTGGCGGAGACCTTACAGTACGAAATGCTATCTGAGAAGCATTTGGACTCATGCGCATATTTCAAACTCAACGTATTTACGTACCTGCGGCGGCGAATATGCCGATGACGATGCCCGTTCCGCTCACGACGACCGGGGTATGCGGTACAGTGTCGTGCAGAACGCGGCGGCAGGCGGCGTACACAGTCCCGATGTACTGCGCGAAAGAGATAGAGACGATCATGCCATCGGGGGCATCGTAGATGTACGCCGTGTGATTGGGGCTCTGCGTGAATTGGCGATCCAGCAGCTGGGGCAGCGTAATCGAGCCTTCGAGTGAGACAGGGGTGAAGGTCGGACTGTTTATGCCTTGGGCGTGCATATTCGGCTTCGGGGGGATTTCGACAAATGTATAGAAGCGAAGGACTTTATAATTTCGTGTACCGTGACAGGGGCGTATGGTCTGTCCATAAATTTGGTCTGTCGAGTCTTGACACAACACATGTGGTATGGTCCACTAGCAGAGGCTCTGTGCATACTTCCTTCAAGTTCCGATGTTCCTGCTTGAATTGCCTTCGTGGTCGTTGGAATTTGAGGCGGCCAGTCGAAGCTACGCTGTGAACGCAAGGAATTAGTTGTAATTGCTGACGTCCGTGCTGTAGCCGAAAAATAAGTACGTACCACCAAATTAACGGTGGCGTAGGAAGACGCTCGGGGAACCGAGGGCGGGAGTGTCACATCTATTGAGCCGAATAGGGTTGTTCACAGTTCCCCCTTTTTTTTTGCCTGCGTTTGGTTTCCTTTTTACTTCCTTTTGATCATATTCTTTGAATTTCCGGTTTCTTCCGGATCATTCCTTTCAGTTGTTTTTCGAGTTATCGATCCTTAATGTCCCAGTGGACGATTCCGCAATTCAGACCTTGTCGCTGAATAAGCCCAGGGATCTGTAGGATAGTAAATAGGCGGAGAAAGTTCGGTGGCGTCTGGTACCCGTCCAAATGGGATGGTACATTATTCCACGTGGAGCCCGCCCGTTCGACTGGGTCCCGATCTGAACTGCTTGATTCCTGAGAGGAAAATGGCGAAAGCAAAGGGAGGAATCGGTTAAAATCAATTGGAGCGACGAAGGGATGTCGCCCGACAGGCTGGATGACACCGATGCTGCATCAGCGCGGATGCCAAAGGAGTTGTAATCAAAGATATGGTGTAAGCCTATCCGTTCCATGAATTATGCGCGGGCGCGAAGACGTCAGTTGCTGCATATTAGGATCTCGCGTGCACATGTCAATTAGTTCAACTGCGCGCAACTTTTTTGGTTCAATTATTCCAAAATGCTCCGTACCTTCAAAGTCTCAAGGTCCAAAACTCCGATACGGAGTTCCTGAAGGCCGCAATTTATTCCCGACCCAACATCGCACTCCTGGCAAAATTCTCGCATGCCGTTCTAGAAATTTTCTACGCTATCCTTGTTTTACGTCCATGAGTTTGATTTAAGGTTCTCGGTTTCTAATCTTTGCTTCTCAACTCATCCTTTAGATCTACAGCGGCGGGTTGGAAAACTGCGGCCGTGAGCTCGTCTACGGGATGGTGGAGGAGTCCAGGAACTGTAATGTACACCAGTGCCTGTACATTCAGATAATTTCTGGGCCCCGGCGTTCCTAAGTGGGACCGTGCCGTGTAATTCTACCTACCTACCCACCTACCCTCAAGGGGAAGGACCGGCGGGAAGCCTGGAACCTCGCTATTTATATGGACGCCACGCCTACTGAACCTAAAGGACAGTGGCAAAGGGCAAACTGTGAGCATCAATTACTTCCAAGGGACGTACCGGGCGATTAGAGTTTTTTCCGGGCAAGGGAGTACGAAAAACAAAAAGATACGATAGGCCGACACGCGGTCATGTGAGCGCGTTGCGAGATCTAGGTGTACCTTGGGTGTGCCGGGGAGTGGCTGTGGTCCATTTCTCGGGTAAGCGACGATGATCAAACGAGCGTGGTTGTCCGGCTTTCCATAGCAACGCATACATGAATTGTAGTTCAACGATGTTAATTCGAGCGGGAAACAGTCTGTAGTACCTTGGCGACTCAACTAGTTCCCTCCAAATATGCGGCGCGAATCTCGTCCTCGTAATCGTCGAAAACAACCCGACGCCTCGGCTGGGACTTGCTCGTCAGCGCAAAAGGTTTCCGCGGATCTGCGAGCAAGACCATCTGTTCAAAGTTTCAGTGAAACACCGCATGACAACTGAACAAAACCACCAACCTTCCTGGAGATTTGGAAATGAATGGGTGAGGTCTTGTTTGCGGCCTCGACCGATACCCTGCATGACATCGGATCCTTCTAAGCTTCCCAGGTCGTACATGCAGCGGGAATCCTTACCAGAGGGTATCACAAACTCCAGATTTCTTTCCGTCACCCAAGAAATCCGCTTGGAATTCTGGTTTCACTTGGATAAGCACTCCAGGGTGCGGTTTGCCAACGCCGAAGACCACCGCCGCATCGACAAGAAGGTTTGCGTTAATCTGGGCCTCTGCGAACGGTTACACATAGCGAGGATGTTGAGGGAAAAAGCCGAACCAATTGGGACAGGATTCATCTGGAGGGCTTATTAAAACGCGATCAAAATTAAAGATGCACTGGCGCACCTTGGCTCCAGTAGAGAACGCGATGAGTTCGTCTTTACGCGCATATAGTCGCTGCAAATCCGGATTATCCGGATGCTGCTCCAGGAGATCGCTGACATGACACCCTGGCTGCCCTCCTACCTCCACATTTGTGCGGATCATCGCATGCGATGGGCTACCAAGGTACGTGTGGGTGTACAACCCCGAGCCATCCTCCTCGGGCACCCGGACTGCACCAGCCTCCTTCCTCATAGAGAAATACTCCCAGTCCTTTCCGTGGGACGCGAAAAAGGGTACTAACAACCCAGTTTCCATGCTGCGTAAAGAACTTTTTATGAGCGACAGGATTCCTGATTGAGGGGGAGGTGCATGCTTACGAGGCATAATTAGAACATAGAACAACCCCGCTGGCCACGAGAGTGTCGCCCACGCGTTTAGTCAATGGCGCGCCAGAATATGCGAGTGCTTTGAGCGCCTGCATGGCTTTTACTCCAACTGGGTCCTTGCTCCAGCTCTATTCACCGAGTGATCAGAAACAAAATAAGACTGAAATTGTAGAAGTTGATTGCGTACTTCGATAGCAGCGGGCGAGCACATTACCATGTGAGGCTTCGTAGCCAGAATTCCGGAACTTTCAAGTAAATATAATCAGAGTTTAGTATGAAAACAGCTTAGAGCGTACAGTGCGTTTTTGGGAGTTATCCTGCAGAAATAAGTTTAATTCTCGGAACCTAAGGTGACAGAGGACCTACGGGATCGGGGGAGTGGTGGGCCGCAGCACGGCGAGTATCAGGCCTGTCGCAAAATGCCAGCTTCCCAGCGCTAGCCCCATTCCGTGGCTAGGATACCAATGCATCAAGATTTTAAATGTCCACAGAAACAGCGGACATACAAGTTAGGCATCGTATGGCAACCTAAAATCTGCCCGCAGAGGTCCACAGGGCCGGACAATGGATCAGAAGCACACTGTAGAAGAGCCTGGTGCGAAACATCTGGATTGCAACCGCCAGTAATCAGGTGTGATCGCGACAGGTATAAAATGGTGAGGTCCTCACGGATGGGCTTCGAGACAGTCGAAGTGGATCCTAATAAAGTATAATATTGAGCATACCAAAGAGATGCTAATAGCTCACAATCTCTTACCCGAAGAATGCAGGATAAGCGCCAGACTATTCATATCTACCACCGCAGGGAGGACAGGCAGCGGCTCAGAAAGTTCGGCCGGTTCTTCCTTGAAATCGTTTTGCAGCTCGGCGAAACTCAGCGCGTCGAACGTGGGCAACGGCTTGCCGTAGATTTCCAACGCGTCTGCGAGGATTCCTTTCAGGTCCGCGGATACGTACACCGCGATCGCGTCGGTCTTTTTGAGGAGATCAGCCACGCCGGCAGCAGAGTTCCGCGGTGAGATATTGAATGGTACCAGGCCGGCACGCATGATCGCAGCGACCATCATACCTGCACGAATCTACATGAACCTCCCACCTAAAAATACTGGCGGAGACCTTACAGTACGAAATGCTATCTGAGAAGCATTTGGACTCATGCGCATATTTCAAACTCAACGTATTTACGTACCTGCGGCGGCGAATATGCCGATGACGATGCCCGTTCCGCTCACGACGACCGGGGTATGCGGTACAGTGTCGTGCAGAACGCGGCGGCAGGCGGCGTACACAGTCCCGATGTACTGCGCAAAAGAGATAGAGACGATCATGCCATCGGGGGCATCGTAGATGTACGCCGTGTGGTTGGGGCTCTGCGTGAATTGGCGATCCAGCAGCTGGGGCAGCGTAAGCGAGCCTTCGAGTGGGACGGGGGTGAAGGTCGGACTGTTTATGCCTTGGGCGTGCATATTCGGCTTCGGGGTGATTTCGACAAGCGTATGGAAGCGAAGGACTTTATAATTTCGTGTACCGTGACAGGGGCGTACGGTCTGTCCATAAATTTGGTCTGTCGAGTCTTGACACAACGCATGCTGTGGTATTCTCTACCAGCAGAAGCTCTGTGCGTACTTCCTTCAAGTCCCGTTGTTCCTGCCTGCATTGCCTTCGTCGTCGGAATTTGAGGCGGCAAGTCTAAGCTACGATGTGAACGGAAGGAATTGGAGTTTTGGTCAAGAGAAGTTTTGGTCAAGTACTGACGTCTGTGCTGCCGCAACCGGAGAAATGAGTACGTACCACCAAATTAGCGGTGGCGTCCGAAGACGCTCGGGGAACGGCGAGCGAGAGAGTCACATCATCTGAGCCGAAAATCCGGTGAATCTTGATACCGATTGAAGCCCCTGTAACCGGAAGGAGGCAACGCGATGGAATTTACTTGGATTGCCGGTCACGTGACGCCGACGCCACTGAAGCAGAAGAAAAAAATCCGCCTCCACGTGCGCTCCAAATCGGGAAGTTATTTTCGGCAGCTTCGGCACTCAGGTCGCGAGCGTTGATGGTCATTCCTTGAGTCATCCTGATCGCCTGCCTTAACAGTGTGAAGAAATCCGCACGTGTATAGAAATTCAACAACATAGTTCTAAACATTGGAGGAGGATAATATACAGGAGGAGGGACATTATGCACAGACGAGATTGCTCGCAATATTTGCTGAGCGAGTAACAACGGCAATGGATCAGGGAGCTCTTGGGGAGCTCGCCAGGTTCGAAATAAGGCCATATTCGCTAGTGGGTCTTACGAAAACACTGCAAGGCTGGATCAGTTAACACCAGGGAGAATCGAGCACCACGCATGCCTAGAAAATATTGAAGGGGATTGGACCCCGTTAGAATCTGCAGTTCGGCGAGATATGTGCAATTCGGGCATCGAAACGTTCGGGGGTTGTTGATATTGATGCGAGACCCAAATTTCATCGTATCGCGTAGGCAGAGGGCAGAGAGAAAGAGGGAGGACGAAGTGGGAGGAAAGAGGCGTGTTGTTTGTCGTTTGTTTGCCACAGAAGCGCTCGAGCCTCGGGATCTCGGCAAATGTCAGTGAACTGCCGAAGCTGCCGAAAGGAATTTCCTCATTGGGAATTTCACGTGGAGGCGGAAACGCAAAAGTGCACTGAAGCCTGTGGAGCGGGAAAGAGAAGGTGGTCAGTGAAGAATTGCAAATGAGGGTGGAGAAATGAATAAAAAATGGGAGAGCGAGAGAAAGTAGTCGATGTGGCCGGCGCTGACCCTAGGATGGCGGCAAGCATGTCGTTCTCGCTCTTGGCCGTGCTTTGCATCGCACATAACGTCATCTCACCATCACACCTGCAGGCCCTCGCATTTGTCCGCGCGCGCACCGAGAGACGGGCTCGTTTGTTGTTATTAATCATCACCTCTTGCTGCGGACTCAGACATCTCGCTCGGCTCGACTGAACCCCCCGCAAGTCGAATTTTCCGTTCCCTTGGCCCCATTTCATCTCACGGCGCCCTTGATTTTCTTTCGAAAACGCAAGTACGTCGCACCGCGTTGTTTTGAAAAAACAAGGGTATTCCCAATTCTAGCAAAACTAATTAGTAACAGAAACCCAGGACTACCTCCCTGCGTCACAGTGCAAGCGTGGCGAGCCACGTACTATTCCATGCAAACTTGTACTCGCCAGTGAGAGGCCGCGGCGGGGCGGACGGACGGACATACCACGACGAGAGAGGCGGCGGCTGGGGCAGCTTCGGCTCCAACTTTGAATTGGCTTTGGCGCGGGGGTGTTGGGGCGCAGGTACTGGGCCAACGGCGATTTGTGGCAAGGATGACTGACATGCGGGACTTGACTTGCTTCCTGGCGGGGACGAGCTTGCTTTGAAGACATGTGGTCACGGTTTGGAGGAGTGGGTATGTCTATGCGTATATTTGCTGGTCCGCTCGGTGCGTCGCTCAAATCCACGCCCGTGCGCGCGCGCGCTGGGTGCTTGCAGGATGAGATGAGTACTTGCTCGAGTCGAGTCAATTCTCCCAGACGGAACGGACGGCAGGCGGGCGCGGGTGCCGAATTGATTAAAATGCGCGAGCAGCGAGAGGAAGAGATTCGACTTAGATTATGTTTTGCTTTGTCTTGTAGGGCGGTGGCTTTGCAGCACGATCTCTTGTATCTTGGACGAATAGGAAGGCGATGCGAGACGACGGCCGACGGCCACCCGAACAGTTGACGGACGGATGCGGCGCGCCGGCGCACTGCGGTGCAGCGTCCCGACTCCGCGGGAGGCGGTTTCAAAGTTGGGGTGCTAGTAGTGCCTAGCTGGCAGTAGGTTTGAGTCTTGAGGGAGAGGGGAGAGAGGCCAGGCCTGGCGTGTGCGAGTTGAGAGCGGACGCACGGGCAGCCAGGCGTGGGTTTAGCCAGTCGGCGAGTTGAAGGGAAGGCGCGCTTCGATTTGAGGGTATGGGCGGGCCGAGAAGGCCCAAGGGACGGTGAGGATGCGGAGTCAGGGCCGTGCAAGTGCATCTGGAAAATGACCCAGGTCTATAATGGTCTGTGGTAGACCATATAGAAGAAATAGACGGATAGACTTCCCCCTGTCTATTCTAGACAGCGATAGACATGCCACTTCTGTGGTAGACCGCCGTAGACCGATAGACCGATAGTGCCATAGACGCATAGACACAGGTAGACAGATCGGCGCGCAACCATCATAGTCGCTTACGAGTCGCTTGAACGCGAAACCATCAAAAAAGATCGTTGTTTCAGTCTCAATATAGGTTGGACGCCGAGAGGTCCCAGGAGCAAAGAGGTAGGGGTGAAGATAATATATTCCAAAGCAAGTTCGTAGATACAGACTAATTCTACTTAATTACGCCAGCAAGCAGGCCAAAGGAGCGAACATATCCACAGCGGACATGAGGCAGTGAAAGTAGAATAATGAGGAAAATGAGGAAAATGAGACCTGCAATGAGGGCAAGGGCCAGAAGTTACGGTAGGCGGGATGGTCGAGGTTGAATTTCGGCAGTTGTGACATTTTGACATCGGCATTTTGTTCTGAGGATTTTGACAGATGGGTCTGATCGACCCCTATCTGCGCTTCTTCAAGCTGGAAAATGCTCTAGGTTTATTCCTTCCCACGCAATAGCCCCTGAGGCTGACATGGTTATCTTGCTTATTGCTGAACCTTCAGGTTTGGCTATGTAAGAGAACATCCATTGATCCCGCCTTTACAACACGGCCAGATAAAATAATATTCATACATGATTTGTCATAACATCTTGAACGCAGCAGAGTCCATGCAATTGGAGACTGTAGATCTCTCACGATTTTCTGGAGGGGAAAATGAGATCGGTTTTGTTGGGACTTGAGACTTTGATCAATCCTCCCAGCCGAACGTGCTAAGCCAACTTGGCGACAAGGTAGGGACTGCGATTCAGGCTTCAACGAAACTCCAACTCCAACATGCGAACATGGAGGGAAACTTACTCAAAGTGGGTGAGAAGCAATTTGCGAGAAAATTGTCGCTCTATGGGCAGCAGGGTTTATATTTAATTCAATTTACCATTTGGCTGTTTCTGTTTGGATATTTACATTACATTGTTGCGAAGCCAAATGACAAGGTGGCAAGTCAACCTCAACCCATTCCTCAAGCAAGAGATTGAGTGAGGAGGTTCATTAGGATGTGGAACTACCGCGTGTATATTTTAGAGCATTTTGCAGGCACCTTCCTTGCACCTCGATAGGTTGAAGCAGCGCAAATAGGGGTCGATCAGACCCATCTGTCAAAAATCCTCGGAACAAAATGACAATGTCAAAATGTCACAACTGCCGAAATTCAACCTCGACCATCCCGCCTACCGTACAGAAGTGGAGGGGCACTGAAAAGCAAAGAATTGAATGACAATATTGGAAGGATGAAATATAGAGACTTGCATTATGTGTTTATTTGTGGAGACAGCCTCAAGTCGCAGGGTGGAAGCTGGTTGAAGGTGGTGAAGGAAAGGAAGATAAGGAAAATTTCCAAGACTCACCCCGTACTTATACCCGTGCGTTAACCGACAACTTGTCTCTCTCGGCAAAGGACTTGTAAAAATTTACCAGGTTGCAATCAAATACAGTCCGAGAGATGAATTGATTTCGCCAACAGGTCATTCAAGATGTGAACATTGCGACAGAACGGCGTCCGGATGGAGAGAATCAAGCTTCGAATTCACATCAAAGTCTGATGCCGCGTGGAAAGTCTTTAGCGACTGTCTATCGCTTCGAGCTTGTGTCTATAGACGTCTATGGTGGCCTATGGGTCTGTGTCAGACATGGCGGATCTGTATAGACAGGGCCTGTCTATAGGGCCAGAAGGCCTTTCCAGATGTGTGGTGAGTGACTGGACGAGGAAGAGAGTGTAGTTACGTACTACCGTTTCCGGTCAACAGCCAACTGCTATGTTCCCACCAAGGTGGTAAGTGTGCGAGTCGATAAGTGCAAATGCAAGCCTCACCGGGGCGAAATGCGAGCGTTTCGAACAAATCAGGCCTTCCCACCTATCATCACGACGTCCACACGTTGTTTACACTTGATTCAATCTAATCTCGGTACCAGATGTTCGGGCGGAGATCAGGCAGAAAATGATGGGAAAACAGCAGTGGGATCACCGCCCTAACATCTGGTGAGAAGGAAAAAATCCGCCTCCACGTGCGTTCCAAATCGGGAAGTTATTTTCGGCATCGTCGGCACTCGGGTCGCGAGCATTTGATGGCCATTCCTTGAGTCATCCTGTTTTGTCATACTGCTCGCACGCCTTTACAGTGTGAAGACATCCGCACATTTATACAGATCCAATGACATAGTTCTAGACATCTCGAGGAGGATAATAGTACAGTGACCATGTGTAAAATTGTCCAGTCTGATGAGAATAGCTGTAAGGATCCGGAGATGGGTCCGTGTGAGCAGGATGCGAGGGATTGTATGGTAGATGAAGGTAACCGGAGCTCGCCAGGTTCAAAATAGTGCCATACTTGCTCGTGGGTCTTGCAAAAACACTGCAAAGGCGGGATGAGTTAAGATCAGGGAGAATCGAGCATCACGCACGCCTAGATAGCACTGGATAGGATCGGATCCTGCTAAAATTTGGAGATCGTGCACTTGGGGCACCGAAATGTTCGGGGATCATTGATATTGATGCAAGGTCCGAATGGCATCGTATCGCGTAGGCAGAGGGCGGAGAGAAAGAAGGACGATGACAGCGGGAGGAAGAAGGCGTGTTATTTGGCGCTTGTTTGCCACAGAAGCGCTCGAGCCTCGGGATCTCGGCAAATGTGAGCGAGCTGCCGAAGCTGCCGAAAGCAATTTCCTCATTGGGAATTCACGTGGAGGCGGAAACGCAAAAGTGCATCTGGTGCAGTTTGTGTGGGAAGCATGCTATCCGTGACAATCAGTAACATAAATAACACTTCGTCACACTTTGTAACACTTCGTCAAGATACTTTGAAAGCATGAGAACTGCATTCCGGTCAAAGGATACTAGGATGCAGAAGGTGTCCTGGAATGTAACGGCAGCCCCCCCAATTTTTTTTGGAAGTATTGATTCAACGCCCAGGCCATAGTATACATACATTCCCGAAGGTCAATGATTTTGATGGTCCGGTAAGACGTTCTGTATATCTTCCTCTTACTTTACCTCTTAGTATTTTCGCATAGCTGTAGTTGAGAAGTACTTCTTCAAATCCCGGACAATTCCGAGGGCAAAACTCAAGAGATGAAGGAAAGGTTTCAGAAAATCAGACCCTTGTACGAATTCAGACACATTTACCATAATATTACAAAGTCAGTGCGGATTTCGTGGCAGACGGAACTGACTGGACTTCAAGGCCCGATAATGTGCCCTCTCCTATTTTTTGGGACGAAACTATGCAGTATGCGTCGAGAGATGGACCGCGTCTGACACGGAGAGTCACGCTCACACGCCAAAAAGGCTCGGCGTGACTCGATAGCATGCTTACCGATCAAACTGCACCAGACGTTATAGGGCGGTGCTCCCCCATCATTTCTTCATCAAAATCTGCCTCGAGATCATCTTGACATTCCAACATTGCTAACTCCGTGAGGAACTACCGTGGCACTATTCTGTCTGAGCACGCCCAATAACGTCTGGAAACGAGACTAGATTCAATCAGGAGTTTACTCAACCTGGAAACCACTCGTATGACGTTCCGTGTGTCACATTAATGATTTCCCAAAAACAAACTCGAGGCTTCAAAAAACAAACTCCTCAAAATTTAGAATGGCTTGATATTGCATAGATACATACTGGATGGATCCTAAATGCTCAATCTCCAAGGAATTGAGCTAAATCTAAGCAGAACACGACCACAATACCATTTCGGCTTATCTCGGGTCTGGCAGGCACCACCTGTTATAGCGCTTTCCTCTCATTCATACATCCCCTCGCCGCTGCTGCTGCAATTTCGAGTCAAGCAGGATGTTGCCTGCCCCCGCAACTTGAATACATCAGAGTTTTGAGGATCCCGAGGCAGAAAACGCTCTTGACCCACTGCTGTCGCACAAAGACGTGACTCGGTGATGGCCGGTGTCAACGTTTTGTGCGTGCAGCGCCAAGTCCTTCCCCGTTGTTGGCGACGCTTGCGGCGCATTTCTTACAGTGTAAAAAATATCAGATGGTGAATAAAATATTATTTTGAGACTTATTTAAAGGTATGATGACGCAAAACACTTCGCGTACTGTACTATTTAATTCAATTCGCGCGCTCTGTGACCCGTGACATCGACCAACGAACTTTCATATTCGTTGATTGCCCCTGGGGACTGTGACACAAAAAAAAAATTGTGCTTTGCTCCAGGACGTCCAGAGTTCCATTCTAAGCTCAGCTGCCTTGATTCTGAGCCGAGATAAATGAAATGGCGCGCTCAGCAAGTTTCTATGACGCAGTGCATGAGGGAGCGGATCAGAATGATGCGAAATCAACCGGCTGCTGTAAGCCTTTTTTGCGCACCGCCGCTTGTCGTCGTCGCCGCAATGGAGGCCCTCCCAGAGTCTCTCTGCATTCCTGAAGCAACAGCCAATGCATGCCTATCCCCTGAGGACCTTTCTGTGGTAAAACTCATCAAATTTAACCTTCCCCCTCTGCACAAAGGAGCGGGACAAGCCGAGTTTCTCCGATCATGTCAGAAATGGCAGGTGTGAGCGCCGCGGCCCTTCTAACGTCAGGGCGCGTCAGCGAAGAAAAAAAAATGATTTTGGACGCGTTTTTCCCCTGATTTTGTGACTTTTTTTTTGCCAAGTTCGTGCTCAGCCTCGGTGACCTGTGACAGGCGCGAAATTATTCGTCGATTTGGGGGCCGGTGACGCGTGACCGACAAATTGAATTAAATAGTACAGTAGTCTAATATATACTGCTGAACCTGCTTCGCGGGCTCGGGAGGGTGAGGATACCTGTCAGCGACGTTGGTCAGATGACGCGTCCAAAGCGCGCGCTGGGCATGCTGCTCTCCTCTGGAAACCTGTGAGCAGTGCCAACGACAGGGAAGGACTTGGCGCGCGCGCAAAACGCTGACACCGGCCATCACCGAGCCACGTGTTTGCGGGACAGCACTACTACTTCCGAATAGCGTTTTCTCACTGTCGGCCGTCTGAGCCGAAATAGACCGAAATGGTGTTGTAGTTGTGTTCTGTCTGGCTTTAGCCCGATTCCTTGGAGATTGAGCATTTAGAATCCATACAGTATGTATCTATGCAATATCAAGCCATTCTAAATTTTGAGGAGTTTGTTTTTTGAAGCCTCGAGTTGGTTTTTGGGAAATCATTAATGTGACACACGGAACATCATACACTTGGACATCATGGACCGCCTCAAACTCAGTCTTTTCGTTTTTCCGGGATGTGTCATTATATATGAAAACAGCAATAAGTGCTTTCCGTGCAGTAGAAATATTATAAAGCAAGTTTGATTTTTGATTACAAGTCGCCTAAACTCAGATCAACCAGTGGTCTGTCTATCAACAGTATTCATAGACAGACACAGTCACTCACTGGATTGGTTTATGATGTCCTCAGCTAAGATGTGGTCGGAAATTTCGAAGCTGTTTTGTGCATCTCAACCAGCCACGGTGACCTCCGAATATGCGGTGCGAATTTCGTCCTCGTAATCATCGAAAACAACGCGACGCCTCGGCTGCGCCTTGCTCGTCAACGCAAAAGGTTTCCCTAGATCCGCGAGCAAGACCATCTGATCATGATTTGAGCATAATATGCACACTCCGAAAACCACTGACCTTCGTGGAGATTTGAAAATGGGTGGGAGAGGTCTTGTTTGCGGCGTCGACTGATGCCCTGGGTTGATTCCTTCTCAGCTCCCTGAGTGACACGCATGGAGAGAATTCTTACCAGAGGGCATCGAAAACTTTGGTTCTCTTCCCGTCATCCAACAAATCCGCTTGGGATTCTGGTTTCACTTGGATAAGCACTCCAGGGTGTGGTTTGCCAACGCGAAAGACCACCGCCCCATCAACAAGAAGTTTTGCGTTAATCTGGGCCTCTGTGGACGGTTACAAAATGACAAGGAGGTCGAGGCAAAAGGCGAACCAATGGGGACAGGATTCATCTGGAGGGCTCATTAAAACGCAACCAAAATTAAAGGTGCACTGGCGCACCTGGGCTCCAGTAGAGAACATGATAAGTTCGTCTTTACGCGCATACAGTCGTTGCAAATCCGGATTATGTGGATGCTGCTCCAGGAGATCGCTGACATGACACCCCGGCTGCCCTCCCACCTCCGCGTTTGTGTGGATCATCACATGCGATGGGCCACCAAGGTACGTGTGTGTGTACAACCCCGAGCCATCCTTCTCAGGCACCCGCACTGCACCCACCTCCTTCCTCATAGAGAAATACTCCCAGTCTGTTCCGTGCGACACGAAAAAGGGCACTAACAACCCAGTTTCCATGCTGCATTGGTAACAATTTTTTGATGAGCGACGGGATTCCTGATTGAGGGGAGGTGTATGCTTACGAGCCATAAGCGGAACATAAAACAACCCCGCTGGCCACGAGAGTGTCGCCCATGCGCTTGTTCATTGGCGCACCACAATATGCCAGTACACTAAGCGACTGCATTGCTTTCACTCCAGCGGGATTCGCGCTCCAATTCTATTCATTGGTCAGAACAAAAGACACGGAAACCGCGGAAAGGATACGCGTACCTCGATAACAGCGGGCGAACACATTACCATATGAGGTTTCGTAGCGAGGATTCCGGCACTTGACATATAATCAGAGCTTAGTATGTGAACAACTGCGAGCGTACAGTGCGTTTTTGGGAGTTGTCCTGCAGAAATAATTTTCATTCTCGGAACCCACGGTGATAGAGGACCTACGGAATTGGTGGAGTGGTGGGCCGCAGCACGGCGATGATCAGGCCTGTCGCAAAAGGCCAGCCTCCCAATGCCAGCCCCGTTGCATGGCTAGAATGCCAGTGGAAATCAATTAAGCTTGAATGCACACTAAAACTTGACCCGGGCTTACAAGTTCGGTGTCGTGTGGCAACCTATAATCTGCCCGCAGGGGTCCACAGGGCCGGACAATGGATCAGAAGCATACTGTAGAAGAGCCTGGTGCGAAAGATCTAAATTGGAACCACTACTAATTAGGTGTGATCACAACAAGTATAAAATGGTGAGGTCCTCACAGATGGGCTTAGAGAAAGTCGAAGTGGAGCCTAATAAGAAGAATGCAGGATAAGCGCCAGACTACTCATATCTCCCAGCGCAGGGAGGACAGGCAGCGGCTCAGAAAGTTTGGCCGGTCCTCCTTGAAATCGTTTTGCAGCTCGGCGAAACTCAGCGCGTCGAACGTGGGCAACGGCTTGCCGTAGATTTCCAACGCGTCTGCGAGGACTCCCTTCAGGTCCGCGGATACGTACACCGCGACGGCGTCGGTCTTTTTGAGGAGATCAGCCACGCCGGCAGCATGAGTTCCGCGGTGAGATATTGAATGGTACCAGGCCGGCACACATGACCGCAGCGACCATCATACCTGCACGAATGATAATAATAATGCCACTTTGACATCAAAACTGATTTGCTGGAGTTAAAAAGTAAAAAACACAAGCCAGAAATCCAACCAAATATGTGGGCACTTCAAAACCAACTGAAATTAATTCCCCATGCCAGTAGTGATGATGAAGCCAATTTTTGTAGCTGGCTAAGGCTGATAATGAAGCCACACTTGCCTCAACTAACAGAATGATGGTAAATCATGACAGATGATGGGAGATCATATTTGATGGAAATGCCTCGGGCAACAATTGAAATGGGATGTGGTTGGATGATGGCAGAATAAAAGAAACAGTGCTGATTGGCTGAAAAATTGGGGTTTTGATCCCATCTGATTTATCATATAATGATGGTGACCTGCCAAAGAATTCTTGATGTATTGTTCTCCACCTTAGCACCAAACCTAGCAGGTCTCGTCCTTAACCTGGCAAATCTCGTCCTCAACCTCATGGTTGCAATCTCAGACCTTCTCATACAACCTCTGAAAATGCTTACAGCTCTTTGCAAAATTGATGACAGTCGTCTAAAAATAGATAAAAGAAAACATCTTGAACGCGGCTCATTGATCTGCTTGTTTCTCGCTCAATTCTCCACCGATTTGCACTGTTCATGGTGCATTCGAAAGCGGCTGAGCAGGGCTTTCACATGGTGGCAACTATTTACACTATAAAACTAAGTTTGCCGACGTCAATTTTCGGGCCACCTGACGTGATCTCGGGACGTCAGGAGCCATATCTTGGCGAATACCGGCCGGATCAGCACGGCTGGGGGCTCGTTTGGAAGGCAACATAGAGCTAAATGGTTTGCCGCTCACATATTTTGAATCAAGCTTGAGGCAACCCAATAATATTGAATTCTCAATCCATAAATATAATATCATTCCTAAGGGTGTGCCTCCCCAACTATTTCATTTTCCGAGTACATTGCTGTAGTTGCCTTCTTCCTGCCTTTCAGAATCACGAAGAATCAACACAATCATACCAGTATTGACTGAGAAATTGTCCATTCCTCCTTGACTTCACATTGGGTGAGCGGAATTTTAAAAGTACCAACTTCGAGGTTTCACTATACATATTAGGTATCAATCGGAAGCCGCGCTTAACCACTTTCTAAGGCCCCAGAACTCGAGCAAATCGACCAAGAAATGAGTGAGAAATGAGCAAATCAATCAGCTGCGTTCAAAATGTTTTCTTTTATCTATTTTTAGATGACTGTCATCAATTTTGCAAAGAGCTGTAAACCTCCCTGCTTAACTACATATTTTCACAAAACCTCAAACCTAAACCTTGGAAAACACTGTTCTGAACCTTGTTTCATAACCTTATAATTTTCAGTGATAAATACTGTCATAGAAGCAGGAACGAGGTGCGGAGCTCGGGATGTCTGAGCCGGAGTACGAAAGCCACATGCTGGAGTTGTCGGCCAGTTGGAAGGCGAGCAAGAAAGCGGCCGAGGAGAAGATTGAGTAGGCGAAGAAGAAAGCTGCGGCCATTGACAAAAGTATTTGCCGGCTCCAAGCGAAGCAGAACACGGTGCTGGAGGACATGAACGTGCAGGCGGCCAAGGTGAAGCAGGAGGAGGAGGAGAACCGGATCCCCCTTGAACTGCTTCCGCTGGGAAGCGAACTTGATGAATATTGGCTCACCCAGAATGACGACGACCAATTCGTCTACGAGATGCTTGATGATGACAAGCCGGTCGCAAGTGGGTCGGGCAAGCAGCCGGAGCCAGAGGATTTGCAGGCCGGAGGCGAGGAAAAATGAACAATTAATATGTGAACGATTGTAAATCAAAAACAGACGTTTTGTAGAATAATTTCTTGAGTCTGAAATAAATGTTTTCTTGGTCATGAAGTGCGTAGAGTTGCCGACAAGACGGAGTAAGACTGGAGCCGGAAGCTCAAAGTCGTTCCCATTCGGGTCCGGGTTTGTCCAGATATCGCTTGTGAAACTCTGCCAAGAGCTCTGGAGTGTCCAAGTCGAAGGCCAGAACCCACTGGTACTGTTGTCCGGTTGATGACCATCTGAGCCATTCAACATAGTACCGGAGTGGACAACGTCGGTAACGTCAGTCGACCTTGGAGTCGAGAATTGCCGATAATTCGAAATGTGGAACTTGTTCGCATCTGGGAAATGGGTTCGGAAAATGTGTTTCTAGCACTGAGATGTGAAAAACGAGGTGAATGCGCAAAAAGGCTTTAGGGAGACGGATTCAATAAGACACGTCGGAGGTTTTCTCGATGACTTTGTATGGTCTGAAGTGCGTCTCGGAGAACTTCTCCGTTGGTTGGGTGGTTGCAATGAACTCGGTCGACATAAAGACATGGTCTCCGACCTCGAGGTTCGGATCCGGAAGACGCTTTTTGTCAGCAAATTCCTTGTAACACTCCGTAGCAATTGTAAGTTGCACATGGAGGTATTCATGAACGGATTGGAGGTTGTAGACATAGTCCTGGGCTTTGTCAACATTGTTGCCATGGACGGTAGTCTCGTGGAAGGTAAGTGCCGGATGATAACCCTTGTTAGCAAAGAACGGAGATATGCCGGTGGATGTGTTCAGAGCGTTGTTGAGCACAAACTCTCCAAGAGGAAGGAGCTCGGCCCAGTCGTCCTGTTGATATGCACAATACATCCGGATGTACCAGCTCATATAGTCAGGATAACAGGTTAAATAGTGGGTCCATTCTAAGGGTCTAATGTGTTATTCCTGGGGTGCCGTCTAGGTAATGTAACATGTTATGGGTGGGGGGTTGTCCTCGATGCAAAAAGAATGCCGCTGGACAAAATTGAACTCAAGACCACCAGAGTTAGATTACAGAAGAGCAACACAACATAACCACTAGACTAAAGAAGCTATAGAAATAGAAATTTCTCTGCAAGCTATCTTAGGCAGGCCCTAGCTTACCTGGCACTGCTTATACCCAAACCTAGGGCAGCTTTCCTACCCTATGTCTTTGAAGATTGGCTAATTGTGCATTTTTGGATGCACAAAACCCTCAAGACTGACCACTGAAGCCTCAATCAGTACCACCAACCCCTATCCCAAAATGGCAATTATCAAAATAGCTCTGGGAACCTGAACTACAAAGCAATAACTCTAGTACTAACCTTTAACAACTAACTAATGACTCTAACAGCTAATTAGTGGCACTAGTTGGGCCATAATAAGGCAAAACACTGCTTATTGTGTGCTGAGCTGCCCCATATAAGGAGATCAAAGCCTGTAGAATATATGGACCTAATGGTGTAATGGTCTAACATACTCGGTATTATCAAAAGTAACCAAGCACCGTGTTTTGCGCAAATTTCATACAAGTAAGGACAATTTGTCAGGAGGGCTGGTGTCTCAGAATTCTCCCAAGTATCCCCTACCTATATATAAGAGAAAGAACCGGTGATTGCTTCTGGCTTGCATCAAAATCGGCAAACAATCTTTTTTTCTCCTCCAAGGTGTAACTTTCGTTCAGATTAATTTCCATCTGTAGACCTATGGGATGGAATCTATTTGCTGAAATTTTGGGTGTGTATTTCTTCGCAGGTAACACTATTTTAGAGGTCTAAACACTTCGAAGAATGTCATCTGAAAAGGTGTAAATGCGGAAATACCAGGATTTCCGGAATCTAATATTCCGCTACATCCGGGACATGTTGACTTGAGCTGGACTGGTTTACCCAACCTTAAATTACTGTAGATTCATAATATGTCCACGAGAATTTACAATTTTAAGGTTATCCAGCTGCGCAAGCAAATGCTCGGTTACTTTTGGTAACCCCGAGTATTTCCTTATCCCATCACTGGATCATACAAGGCTTTTTGGGTTCGACTCCCGGGGGTTGACTTTATTTTATTTTATTGTTAGATAACCGGATCAATTACCATGTATAGGCACCCCAGGAATAACACATTAGACCTTTAGAATGAACCCAGTGGTTAACTAGTTATTCTGGCCATATGTACTGGACGTACTGTTCGAGGGTTTGGTTCATGCGTTCCGTCTGTCCGTCGGCCTCCGGATGGTGACCGGACGTAAAGTGCACGGTCATATTGAGTAGTTCACCCAATGCACAGAAGAAAGCGGAGATGAATTCCGTGCCACGGTCGGAAGTGACATGAGCTGAGACTCCGTGTTTGGAAAAGACATGAATGAGAAGTGCCGGGCGAGTTGTACGGAGGTGATATGAAAATTGCAGGGGAAAAGAATAACCTGCTTGGATGCACAATCAACAATGACACAAATGCAGTTGAACTCGCCGGAGAAAGGAAGGTTTTCGATAAAGTCAATGGAAATGGAATGCCAAGGACGGAGGAACCGGAAGTGGATGGAGAAGACTGTATGGCTTGTGCCAAGGGGCCTTGTTGCGCTTGCAGTGAGTGCAGGATTTGCAGTAGTCTCGGACAAAATTCCGCTCTCCAGCCAGGCATAGTCACGCCGGATGAGAGCCAGCGTACAATTCTGGCTGAAATGGCTGGAGAGTATGTGATCATGCTTGTTTTGTAAAACACGTACACGGAGAATGTCCGGAGAATTGCCGGAAACCTACGGGACATAGATCTGGTTGTTGAGAAGTAGAAGTCCGGTCGGATCTGTGGTCCAGCGCGAGCCGGAAGGATTGGACGCCGCAGATGCGAGTCCAGAAGTAGCGGCTGGGTCGTCCAGATAGTGGGAAATGATGTCGCGGTGAAGCTGATCAACATCCATGACAACGGAGGCTCGGAGACAAACATCTTCAAGGTAAGTAGCGTTTAAGCGATGCGGATAATTGATCGGACGTGAAAATGGGCTGGAAGTTCGGAGGATTGATCTGGCTGAAGGCCGTATCCCCCTCTTTCGGATAGACGTCCCATTGTCTAGTCAAAGCATTGGGTTTACCTCTGAGTTTGCCCAGTCGGAACCAGATCACCATATTGAAATGGCAGAGATATTCGGACCAGCATACTTGCCGACGGGTAAGGGTTTTCATCGTTGCGAAGTATTTGAGGTTCTTGTGGTCCGTGACAATGTCGACAACTAAAGGAGCCCCCTCGAGATAATGATGCCAATGAGTAAAGCAATAAAAAATAGCAAGGAGTTCCTTATCGTGCGTGTTGTAGTTGAGTTCCGGAGCCGTGAGTGTCCGGCTCTGGAAGGCGACAGGGTGAAGTTCCCCGTCATCTCCGGTGATGGAGAGAATGCCTGTGATAGCATAGTCGGATGTGTCTGTTTTGACCGTGATCTGACGGCCGGGAATCCAGTGGTGGAGGACCGGAGCATCCGTAAACACGCGCTTGAGAGTGCCGAAAGCCGTTTGACAAGTGACCGACCAGTCCCACTTGATAGCGGTATGGGTAAGCCAGGTGAGTGGAATGGTAATGTCGGAATAGCTGTAGATAAAACACTGGTAGAAGTTACAAAAACCGAGGAAGGACTGTACATCCTTAACTTTCCGAGGGACGGGCCAATCCGTGATGGCGGAGATCTTGTCCGGAGCCATCCGGAAACTGTCCGGAGAAAGAACATAGCCTAGATATTTGCAAGTAGTGACACCAAACTCGCATTTAGGAAGTTTGCAATACAAACTGGCTTCCCGGAGGCGCTGGAGCACCTCCCGGACATGAGCGGTATGGTTGGACAGATTGTCGGAGTACACCAAGATGTCATCGAGGTATACCACAACATAGAAATCCAACAGATCCGCGAACAGCGTATTGACGAAATGCTGAAAGGCGGCCGGAGCATTGGACAAACCTTCCGGAACGACCCAGAAGTTGTAGGAGCCATAGCGTGAGCGAAATGCGGTTTTGTACTCATCGTCTGGGGCGACTCGGAGTAAATGATAAGCATGCCGGAGGTCGAGCTTAGTATAGATACATGCCTTTCCCGGAGCGCCGAGGAGATCCGAGATCAGAGGAAGCAGATAACAATCCTTCTTTGTGATACGGTTCAATCCACGGTAGTTGATGCAGAGCCAGAGACTTCCGTCTTTCTTCTTGGTGAAGAGGATAGGGGCGCCATGGGAGGAATGAGATGGATAGATGAAGTCCGCCTTCAAGTTCTGATCGAGGAACTCCCGGAGTGCCAAAAGTTCGGCCGGAGAAAGGGAATAGATAGGACCGACCGGAGGTTCCGCATCATCAATGGTCTCAATCTTCAGATCGAACTCGCGATGGGGCGGAAGGTTATAAGCCTCTGATTCCGAAAAGACATCGGCAAAGTTGTGGTATTCGGCCAGAATGCCGGACAAGTTAGCGAAGTCCAGCTCGGCCGAAGATTTAAAACCTAGACTTTCGTCGGTCGGTGTAGCACACAGAGTATACTGGATGGTACTTTTATCGTGAATGATAGCGTGGAAAGCAGCAGTGTTGACCATAGACACAAGCAGGGCAGTAGTGAACAGACGGGGTGCGGGGGCCTCAGGTGGTGCTGGAACCAGTGCCGGAGGAATCTCCATGGAAGGAGCAGGTCCGGGCAAAGACGTCAGTGGTATAGACAGAATGAGAGCCGGGGTTGCTGGATACTCTGTATCCTCCGTAGCCAGAGGGACCGCAACAAAGGCCAGAGTAATCTCCGGGTGTGTCGACACAGTAGACTCGTCGTAAACAGGGCTGAACTTTAGTGAGGCGTTGCGCCAGTCAATCAACAGATTGTAGCGGTGTAGCCAATTTAGTCCAAGAACCAAGTCGCAAGCAGAGTCCAGACGGGTGACATAAAATTCCATAGAATGGACATTGCCGGAAGGAAACCGGGGCAGTAATTGCAGTTGCTGGTTTATGATAGATGAGGAGCCGTCGAGATACCAGAGCTTAACCGGAGGGACCGCGTACGGAGAATACCCATTAGATTTGCAAACTCAAGTAGACACAAAACAGTGCGAAGAGCCAGAGTCAATGAGCACCCATAAGCGGGAGTTGAATCCCGTGGCAACTCGTTGTACAAAAGATGGACACAGGGTTAGGCCCGCGTCCGGAGTAGGAAAACCGGACAGAATGCCGGAAAGAGAGATAAAGTCCGCGGAGAGTAAAGATATGTCAAGTTCGATGTAAAAGGCATTAGGAGAGAGAGTGGACGCGTTGAGAGTAACCTCCAGAAGCACCACGGAGTCAACACGGCTCGGACCAGGTGCGGAGGGTTCCGAGCCACTGTCTAATTTTTTGACTTGGGGGTAGAAGAGGCATCAGCGGCAGGCGGAGGTGGATTAGAAACATTTCCAGCCTTGCCTTGAGCATTGCCCGGATGCTTCCGGCAGTCAGCCGTCTTGTGGCCTTGACCACCGCAGAACATGCAGAGGTTGTTCTTCATGTGCCGCTTGCGCTCCTCAGGTTTGAGCTTACCGGAGGAGTCGAGCTTGGCTGTGTACAGTTTCGAAGTCTTCTACCTGGAGGCCTGACCTGCGTTGCCGGACGTAGCTGGAGGAGTAGTCGACAGAGGATTGGTCTTGGCCAGAGGGTTAGAATTACCTCAGCCCTTGCCCTTTCCTTTGGACTTCCCACCACCACCACCACCACCACCACCTTGACCTCCGGCCAGAGGATTGCCAGAGGCATCTCCGGACGCCTTGCCAGAGGGTGGTGGATTGTTGGCAGCGCACTCCGCAGCTTTCTCAGCCTGTCGACGATGGTAGTGCTGGTCGATCTGCGAGGCGTACGGAATCTGGTTTTGCGCGATGGTGTCCTTGATGCGAATGGGAAGGCCCCTGTAATATGCCCGGAAAAGGGCAGCCTCGTTGTATCCCGTCATAACCGCGTGAGTGTCGAACTCAAGCTGGTAGGTAGCCAGCCGATCACCAGCTTCATGGAAAGTGTCTCCAATGCAATCTGGGCGTCCCCAAAGGGGTCGTGCGGACCGAAATTAGTCGCAAGCTCCTGTACAAATAGCCCCCAGTTCCCGTCCCAACGCGGAATGGGTGCTGAACTGCCCTGATAGATATTGGGCATGGACCACTGCTGAGCGGTGCCCCGAAGATACGACTGGACGTAGAAAATCTTATCTTTGTCGGTCGGAAAGTCTTGGGGGCACTCCGCGATGTGCAAATAAATCTGCAACATAAAAGTGGTGAATTTCGTCGGGTCCGAACCATCAAAAGTGTCCGGAGCCTTAGAAGCGGTACAAGTGGAGTGAGGAGGAGCGACAGAATTCTGTGCAAGGAGAGTCATTGCCTGTGCCATTTGCTGCACGGCAAAATCGAGCTGCGGGTTGTTCAGAGCGGGAATGTGAATTGTCGGACCCGGAGGTCCGGGGGGACCTGGAGGACCTGGAGGACCTGGAGGCAGCGCCGGACCAAATGGTCCGCCACCTCCACCGCCACCAGGTCCAGGATTAGGTGCAGGCACGCTGGAACCCGATGGTTGGAATGGAGGGATCGGAACAGGCAGAGGATTTCTGCCTGGAGGCGGATCTCCACCTCCTCCACCTCCGCCGCTGTCAGGTGTATAAAGTGTTATACTCGATGTGCTCCGGAAGTAGCTTTGTTCGGGAGATTCTCGAAAGTTCGGGAATATAGAGTGATGTTTAGTTAGTAGGTTTTCTCGTTAAATTGAGAAGAAGTGACTGTACTGTTTATGTACAGTAATTAGAGGGTTTAATAAGATGTAGGTTCGTAAGTCGTAAGGGTTCGTTCGTTGGGTTGCCTGTTCGTAAGGCGCGAGTTCGTAGGTCGTTCGTAGAGGGTGCCTATTCGTAAGGCACTTGTTCGTAGGTCGTAGGTCGTAGGTCGATGGCTTGGGTCGTTCGTAGGTGGCCTATTTGTAAGGCGATCGTTCGTAGGTGGCCTATTTGTAAGGCGTTCGTTCGTAGGTACTTGGCTTGGGTCGTTCGAAGGTTGCCTATACGTAAGGCTGGCTTGGGTTTTTCGTTGGCTTAGGGGGTACTTTGTGGGGGATACTGGGTTCGATATTGATCTACATACTACAGGTGTGGATTATATTACTTGATAAGAATTGTGCTGCGCTGGTTTGCACTGCCTGTCATTTAGACAGGTGCACTGCCCGTTGCTGCGGATACCTACATGCCCTTTACTATTGATAGGTGCACTGCCTGTCATTCTTTGACAAGGGGGCAGTGCCTGTCACTAATGGACTCTAACTGTCTTTCCTTAGTTTTATGGTGAGATCAAATCATGTTTGTCTTGATTTGATCTCTCGACTGTTTTCCCATCATTCCATCATTTTTCCAAATCAGGCGACATATCCATCCCAACACCAAACAATCTGGAGGGATGACACCGCCTCCACTGCCAGGAGAGCCAGAAGGTCCAGGAGGACTGGAAGGGCCCACAGGTGGGGGCGGAGTAGAGCCGGAAGGAAGATTGGTGGGTGGTTGAGCAGTAGGGTTGGGAGTTAGTCCACCACTGGCTTTACCTTTACCCTTGTTGTTGGGACCCGGAGTAGTCGGAGGGGCAGTGTGCAGTCGCAAGCCGATCGAAGTAGGCGATGGCGCGACAAACATAGTCTGCCCGGTATAGACCGGAGCGACCGGAGCAGTGAACGATGTGCTCCGAACTAAACTCAAACAATCCAATTATCACCCAAATATAACCCAAGTCTTTCCGATATAAGCAGTGATGCCCACAGAAATAAGACGAGGATCAGAAATAGGCCGATCAGAGGAAGCGAGAGCTGAGATACAGACGAGTGGTAGTCCCTTGTACAGGGCCTAACAATAGGTTGAAAGGAAGGTATAAGATTCCCACAGAAAGATGAACCTTCACTACAAGATATCACCAGGAATTGGCCTGAGAGATAATAGTTTAAGAGCTTCGCAGCTATAAGACGAGCAAGTGTTGTGTGTGTGGTGGTGGTTGTGTCCGGAGACGCGCGATAGACCTCCTAGAGGCGAACAATAGACTATTTCCACGAGGATATATGCCCGAAAGCTTATTTCCCAGAGAACCCGATGACAATTTACGATGAACGATGAGCGATACAATTTGACAATTTGATGATGAGCGATGATGATGACGATGACGATGACGATAAAATGATTTCAATTCCAGTACTATGTAGCCTCAATCACATCCTAAGACGTTTCCAGTAACCAACTTCTTATTCCAACAGAAAGGTTTCCCAATGTTAAGGTCCAACGACGATACACACTGTGCCAACCCCAGAAATAGCCCAAATCGCAAGCGTTATGCCTACTAGTACAAGGGGATTCTGTGTCCTACTCATAATGTCCCAACTACTTATACAAACCCCAAAATCATATGAAAGTCCTCAAACCAAGCAGAAATTAGTAAAATGGCCCGAGATCATCCCTCCTTTCCCGTTTATCCGTTGGAGGAATAGCTGCGAGTGTATTGCCATTGGCCAGTGCCCAGGTAGTCCCTGATTTCCCGGCCATGCAGCTTTTGTCATCCAGGATATTTGAAAACACCAGTCTCCTGGCTGACTGATATCACGTCGTCTGTCTATTCCTTTTGTCTCCTGCCCCTTTCCCATAGCTCCTGACCATCAGATCTTATTCCCCTGGCCTCCAGCTTTCCATAGATACCCCTAGAGTAACCTTTTCCCAGAAAGGTTTCTTATTCCCAACTTCGCTTCCTCGGAATAAGATCAATCCCATCAGATTGTCTTAACCGACCTTCACTTATCCCGGAATTCCTCCGGTATGAGCTTCCCTGACCTCACACGCCTGTCACATGGAAGGCCTTTCCTTTAGCTGAGCAGAAATAAGCTTATTCCCGCATGTCCCGTTGTAAGTATCTCTGGCTTATTTCTCGTTGTGGAAATAAGCTCCAGAAATAGTCTCTTTAAAGGTTTGTGGGCTACACTCTCCTCTACGGTTTTCGAGGCGAGCACCGCCAGTCCGCAGGGTAGTCACCTACCCTTTGTACCCGTTACTCTGTGGTCCTGACCCTGCCAGCTATACCGAGACCGTATACTAGCTCTCAGAAATAAGCCTATACTGTAATTAGACTATTCCAAAACGCGCAAAAAGTGCAGTGTTTAGGTATAGTTCAATTCCAGACAGTTCAGCGGTTGTTTCCAATGGGTCGATATCTTCCAGTACCTCCATGATGGTAGCAGTGTGGACCAGATGATGATACAAACAACGATCTGGGGTAGGAGAAGATATGCCAGTACCGGAGCCACAGTCATACTCATTGAAATCCATCACCTCAAGGTAAATCGAACCGGGGTATTGGGAACCGACCAGAGATTCACTGAACTGCCGGAGGGCAGCTCCTCGGTTTTCTGGATCGAGAAGCGGTCTTGACCACATGGTCGGAGCATGCGGCCGCAGCAGATGCAAATCCGATTGAAAGTGTGGTTGGGACCGTTGAACCCAAGGGTCAATAGGTGGTGAGAGCATGGATGTAAGGGCAACCTCAGCTCGGCGCGGGAGCACAGGAACTAGCGGGAGAATCCGAAGTAACTCAATTCACAGTACTAAATACAGTGTTCTAGAATACGCACCTAGCGGGAGAATCCGAAGAGAAGAAAGGATGCAGCTCATATAGTCAGAATAACTAGTTAAACCTGGGCTACATCCCAAGGGCCTAACACATTATCCTGGGATAACTATATATGGTAATGTAACAAGTTAAGAGTGGGAAGTTGCCCACGGTGCAAAAAGAGTGCACTCAGGCAGAATTGAACTCATGATCACTTGAGTTGCGTTACACAAGGGCCACACAATATAACCACTAAAATTCTGGCCAAGTGCACTTTTTTTGCACCGTGTGTCAGGGGAACCACCCGTCCGTCCGTCCGTCCGTCCGTCCGTCCAGCTCCGGCCCATCGCACCGCCCCACTTCCTCGTCCGATCCTTCGTCCGGCCCCGTCCAACCGTCCGACCTCGCCCGACCATCCGGCCTTCGGTCCTATGCCCCAGCCTACGCCTTCGTCTGGAACGTCGTCCTCCGTCCCTCCGGACTCCGGACTCCTCCGACCCCCCTCGTCCGGTCGCTCTCACTGGCACGTGCTATGCGATCAAGCTCGAGACCACTGCCGATCGATCCGGACACGTGCTACTGGCTAGTACCTACAAAAACCTCGCCTGGCGTGGGAATCCTTATCCTTCTTCTCTTCGGATTCTCCCGCTAGTCTCCCGCGCTCCCGCGCCGAGCTGAGGTTGCCCTTACAGCAGAAGAAAGGATCTAAGGGATCAACCGGTCAAGATTGCGAAGTTCGGTGTAGACTCGGACTCGGACCGCTACGCTAGCGCTCCGGCCTCCCCCTCTTCCAATCTCGACCCCTCCTCCTTGATGGACGCCCCGACGCCCGGAAACGGGTCCGCACCACCCGAGCTCCCGGATGTTTACATCCTGGACCCGGCTGCCGACCCCGAATCCCGGCTGACAGCGGTAGAAAGCTCTCTCGTGAACATTGAAACCCTACTCCTCCGCGTTTTACACAACAGCCAAAATCCACCTGCGACTGCCCCCGTCCCTGCCGCTCCGGCTCCGGCGGTGGGTCCAGACTTCACCACCCTCACCCCTGCAGCAAAATCGGTTCTCCGACCGAACCCCCCAGCCGTTTTCGACGGCGACCGGACTCAAGGACGGATGTTCCTCCACTCTGTCCTCACATACCTCCGACTAGTTCCGGAAGCCTTCATGGTCCACGGACAGGTCGTTGAGGAAAAACTCGTGCAGTACGCCATGTCCTTTATGGCGCGAGACGCGGCCGGACGATGGGCCAAACAACAGTCCGCAATCGTTCCGTTCCCATTCCCGTCCTGGGCGGAATTCAAGTCCGAGTTCCAGCTCCGGTTTGTAGAGGAAAACGAGCAAGACCAAGCTCTCCTCCGGCTGGAGACCCATAGCTACTACCAGGGCTCCCGCGACGTTTACCGGTACACGGACGACTTCGAGGAACTCGCCGCCACGGCTGGGTACACGGACCCGCTCATCCGCGTCACCAAGTACCGCGCAGGGCTCGACCCGCGGATTAACGCGGCGATCACCACGTCCGGGACCGCTCCGGCGCTGCTAGACTACGTCGGATGGTGTCTCCGCGCCTTCCGCCAGTCGACGCCCTCGCCCGTGTCCGAGCAGGAGCACCTCCAACTCGCGCCCCAGCTCCGGCCGCACGCCCCTGCACTGGGACGTTCCTCCCAGTCCCCTCCTTCACGCCTGCTCCCAAAGCTGCGCCGGCGCCCGCCCTTCCGCCTGGCATTCCAATGGATGTCGACCGGACCCGCGCACGCTTCACGCTGCGCACTTGCTTCCATTGCGGCACGGCCGGACACCTCGCCCGAGACTGCCCAACTCCCTCGGATGTCCGGCACGCGGACATCCTGGACGAGGTCGTCCGTCAACTCGGTGACGACCTCCTCAGAGAACTCTTCGCGCGCCTCTCTACCACTGCTGGGCTTCCGGCCGAGCCGGACGCCGGAGACGCGGAGCCAGAGGGTTTTCCGGACCTGGCCGAGTGAGCGGTGCGCCCTCGGTCGCGTCCCCCAATCGTTACTCCTGCTTGTACAAAGATATACCCAATAAATCAGCAGTTGATACGAAAGGCGCACCCCCTATTCCCGCCCCGGAGGCAAAGACAGAACTTCGCCCTTCCATTCCCCGTGTCCGCCGTGGGAACGCAAACTACCCCGGCGGTACGTTATTGATTCCGTGGAGGGCTGGAACTCCCTGCACATTCCGTTGGAGATGCAATCGGTAGAGACCGCGGCTACGATGTCCGTGAAGGGTCTGGTTGACTGCGGAGCGACCGGAGACTTCATCGACTCGGAGTACATGATCTCCTGCAACCTTCCCGTCCGGAAGCTCTCCCAGCCAATTCCGGTCCTCAACGTCGACGGCACGCCCAATGCGTCCGGAGGCATTTCCGGCGTAGTTGATATGGTCGTCAACTACAAGGGACACTCCGAACGCATCCAACTCGCGGTAACGCGGCTCGGAAAGCAGCACGTCATCCTCGGTTACTCCTGGCTTCAGAAGCACAACCCGGAGATCAACTGGGAGACTAAGGAAGTCCGGATGACCCGCTGTCCGACCAGCTGCAGCACTTGCCGGGAGGAGCTCCGCGCCGTCCGTCGCAACACGAAGATCTCCGCCGCGATCCTCCGGCAGCTCCGCGAAGGTCCCGTCCCGTCTATCTGTGCCATTGACTCAGAGGAGTGGTGCGGAGATGACGGGTACGATCCGGACGACGACGGAGACGACTTCCCGGACCTCACTCCGGACCCGGACGATGACGACGGTGACAAAGACGACAAGCTCGAGGACGGCGACCAGATCCTCTACACCGCGTTCGCTCCGGCTGAAGAAATCCGCGCAGGCAGCACCGTCTCTCAGAGGCTCGCGGAGGCCTACGCCCGGAACTCGGCGCCGCCTGGGACCTCGGTTCCGGCCTGGGTAGAGGATTTCTCCGACGTTTTCGATAAGGAGTCGTTCGACGCGTTGCCGGAACATCGGACGTGGGACCACGCCATCGAACTCGTCCCGGATGCGAAACCGGCCAACTGCAAGGTCTACTCGATCTCCCCCCTCGAGCAGAAGGAACTTGACGTGTTCATTGAGGATGGGTTGAGCACCGGCCGGATCCATCCGTCCAAATCCCCGATGGCGTCTCCGGTCTTCTTCATCAAAAAGAAGGACGGAAGCCTCCGGTTCGTCCAGGACTATCGGGCGCTCAACGCGATGACCGTAAAGAACCGGTATCCGCTCCCGCTGATTAACGATCTCATCAACCGCCTTAAGGGAGCCCGGTTCTTCACAAAACTCGACGTCCGGTGGGGCTTCAACAACATCCGGATCCGGGGAGGCAACGAGTGGAAGGCCGCGTTCCGTACCAACCGAGGGCTCTTCGAGCCCCTGGTGATGTACTTCGGCCTCACCAACTCTCCGGCCACGTTCCAGACGATGATGAACGACATCTTCCAAGACCTCATCCTGTCCGGAGATGTCATGGTATACCTCGACGACATCCTCATCGCTCACTCCGATCTCGCGCACCACCGAGAGATCGTCCGAGAAGTCCTCCGGCGGCTCCGGGCGCACAAGCTTTACCTCCGGCCAGAGAAGTGCGAGTTCGAGAAGTCGTCGATCGAGTACCTCGGTGTCATCATCTCGCACAACCACGTCGAGATGGACCCAGTCAAGGTCGCCGGAGTCGCCGCCTGGCCCGCTCCGGAGAACAAGAAGGACGTGCAGCAGTTCCTCGGCTTCACGAACTTCTACCGGAGGTTCATCCGGGCGTTCTCGGACATCGCGCGGCCCCTCTTCGACCTCACAAAGAAGAGCGTCGCATGGACCTGGATCGCTGCCGCGGCCGCCGCTTTCCAAGCCCTCAAGGACGCGGTGACCGCGGAGCCCGTCTTAGTCCTACCCGACGAATCGCGTCCATACCGAGTCGAGGCAGACAGCTCCGACTATGCTACCGGGGCTGTCCTGTCCCACGGTCCAGGCGTCGTGCTCCCTCAGATTGAGTAAAAAAACTCTGAGTCTGTTAATTCTGTGCCCTCCATTAATAACAGAATTGTACTTGCCTGCGACACTGTTGAGCTCTCGTCTGCTCCAGTTAAGCACCCGATGACGTCTCTGTCGCCTACGTTGTTTGATCCGTCCGGGATCTACAGGCACTTTGATGACCGGCGGCAAGTCCAAAAATGTTCGCGATGATCATACTGGTAATTCTGGCGTAATGCCAGTGCCGGATAATTAAATGACACCGTGAAAAATGGAGCTTTGTAGCTGAACGTCGAGCCTGATTTTCCTTTCAGACTCCGGAATGCTGCAAAGGCGTGTTTGTCGCTCACGATCATTTCCTTGATCGATTAATGATTGACAGGCATCGTGGAGGTACTTAAGGGATCAAGCCACCTGATGAGTCCTTTGACGAAATGTTCTCGCAACGTAGTGGCCCCGTTCTTCAAAATCTCTGGCAACTAACCACTAACCTTAACTGCTCGGCGCTTTGCGCCTTTACTCGCTCGCCTTAACACCCCGTTTACCGCCTTGTACGCCTTCGAGCACATCCCACTGCCAACCACCTCTTTGTCTTTGTTCTTTCACTCGACAACCCACCAAACCCCACCACCCCACCCATGGACGTCGACATGCCTGCTACCACCCAAGGCAATGCCAAACGTCCCTGCGATGGCACCGAGGACACTACAGCCAACGACGCGCCGGCTAAACGGCTGACAAAGGTCCACATCTCGCATGCCCACGACGCGTCTAAGCTGCCTCCCTCTGCCGCTCCTCTCGCGGACGCGTGGACCCTGGCCATCGACGCGTGTAAAACCGCGCAGCTAAAGGTCCCGCCCACTCGTATTCTGGAGCACTTCGGGACTATCCGTACTGATGCTCTCAAAGAGTACCAGGACGCCCAGAAGCAGCTTCAAAGGGCCCAGGTCACCTTTGAAAGGTTCGACCAGGCCAGCGACAGCAACGAGTCGCCTTCGATCGTGTCTAACGCGATCAAGGTGCCTAACATCCAGCTACTCAAAGGCACGCCAGACCTCGATATCCACGAGCCTGACGTCGTCCTAGCTAGGAGTATCGTTGCTGAAGCCGTCGACACCGCCCGCACTGCTGCAGCTGATTACGTCTGCGCGAAATTTCTCGCGCAGATCGTTCACTGCAAGGCGGCGGTCGACACCACCAAGTCCGCAGATCGCTTGTCTGCTAGCCTCACGGCTTACGGCCAAGTGATCATTGCGAGCGCACCTGGTGGAGGTAGCGATGCAACAATCTGGGATCCTTGCATCGCTCACCTGCGTACTGCCTTCGCCGGCGAACTGACTGACCTCAGCTTCGACTTCGCGGCGAAGATACGCACCGAGGCACTCGAGAAGGACTCCAAGGCCAATGCAGTCGCTACTGCTCGTGCCGCTGCGGAGACGGCGAGTGCTGCCCGGCCCATCGAAGATTTGTTGAAGGATGGAATGCTCCCGTACAATAAATGTGCGTCGTGTACCCTCACTCACTCTTCCGAAACTCATTCTCCCGCTTTGTTACCTGATTCCAGGTATCGAGGACCTCGAGAAGAAGATTCAGTCCGCGCCGACGCCGACCGCTTCCTCCTCCAATCCCCCCGCGAAGTCGAACAAGACGAACGCAGCTGGGAAGGAGAAGAAACCGAAGCAGAAAGTCGACGACAAGAAGCCATGGAAGGAATCCAAGGGTCGCGCAAAGCACGCAAACGCCAACGGAAAAGGCACGTCGAAAGATGCGACGAAGCACAAGAAGGGCAAAGGGAAAGCAGAGACGCCGGACAGCGACTCTACTTAACCGCTACGCCCGTGCCCTCGCACGACGTTCTTTCCTGGGTAAGCCCACCAGGTCCCGGTTTTAATCACCACAAACCTGACACGTACCCAGTTCCCTTTTTCACCGCGCCGTTAGATGTTCGCACAAAGTTTGTTACTAGCAAAATGTCCGCATTGTTTTACGATACACGTTTGATAAACCGTGCCTTCCATAACATGTCCGACGTTGAGCTCTCCCATGAACAGACTAAACTTCTCGCCCTCAACTCCAAGTTTACCCCGAGGCCCAAAGCGACCCCGGTGACTTCTGTGATTGATAGTGTCGTCAACTTTGGTCGCCGACTACGTCTCAGAGTCGATAAGGATATTGAGGATCGTAAGCAAAATACCTTACACCGACACTTTCGCGGTGAACAGACGGAAAAAGGACAACCAATATACATTCCTAAATTCCACGTCCCTAGCCCTGACGCCCAAGGGCCCCCGTTAATCGACAAGATTGAAACTGCATTGTCCAAACTAAGCAGTCAGATTGAAGTCGAAGTGTTAGACAGACGTTCTGTCTGCATTCGTCCCAATATCAACGCCAATGATCTGGACGCACTCCTAAATCTCCTCACGGACCACAGCGTCCTAGCTGTCCCCACGGATAAAAATCTGGGATTGTGTCTTGTCAAGGCCGAATGGTATCACGAGATGGGACTGAAGCTTCTGGATAACGACTCATACGAGGAGTCGGAACCCGACCATTATTTGTTGAATTCAAGGCTAAGGAATATTGTCAATCGCACAAGAAATTTGCTTCCGAAACAACAATTTACCTGGCTTTCCGTACCGCTGAACGAAGCGCGTGAAAAAGTCCCAATGTTGAAGGTCATCCCGCAAATTCACAAAACCCCGATTTCCGGTCGGCCTATCGTCCCTTCGTTTGACACTCTGTTGGAGAACGCATCGGCATGGGTAGACTACGAGATAAAACCGCTCCTCGCCCGGTTCCCGTGGATTCTCCCAGATTCTAAAATGTTCTGTCGAGACATCCATGAGATAAAATTACCGAGAGGCCGCGACATCTGGTTAGTAACCGGAGACGTAGTTGCAATGTATCCCAACATCCCTACGGATGACGGGATTGCGCAAATTGCAGCTATTCTCAAGGCGCCCCTCATGGAATTTAAAACCCTTGAGGAGGTGTCTCGGTTACCCTTCAAATCACGCAAAGAGTTGGCCATCCTTCTTCTACGCATGATTCTGAAGTACAACTATGTCACTTTTGCGGATAAAACTTACCGGCAAGTTGTTGGTACTGCTATGGGCACAGCGTGCGCGCCAACATACGCAAACCTGTTCCTAGCACTGTATGAGACGGCTGCACTTGACGAACTTCGAGACATAATCCTCTTCTATAAGCGCTTCATCGATGATACATTTGCTATCATCCATGGCTCGCGTGAGGACGTCGAGAAATTCAAGTTGCGTTTCGGAGCTTTACACCCGAACATGAAATTCGAGTGGTCAGTTTCGAGACTTCAATTGCCATTCCTAGACGTGACAGTATCACTGGAAATTAACCAGGGGATATCTGCAGCCCACCCTCAATTCAGGGTGGCTACCTCCGTCTACCAGAAAGCATTGAATGCTTACCTCTACATCCCTTGGAACTCATGTCACTCCGTTGACTCCAAGCGCGCTTGGGTCAAGGGAGAACTCATCCGATATGTACGGATCTGTTCAAAGGAGTCAGATTTTGCTAAAATCCAAACGGATTTTATGATCCATCTCCGCAGACGTGGTTACCCAGGACGTTGGCTTCAACGTATTTTTGCGGAAATAAATTACACAGTCGAACGCCCCACGGCGCTCAAACCCGTTGTGCATCACACCACAACTGGGGACTCTGCAATCCACGTCCTCAAGCTCACCCACAATCCAATATGGGACGAAATTGATTTGAATCCTGTTTGGCGCGAGTTGAACGACACATGGAAGGAAATTGAAACGGGCTACCCCGATTTCCGATTCATGGCTTCGTTTAAAAAACCACCTGCGCTAGGTGACCGGCTGAATACCACCAACCGAAACACGTTGAACACGTACCACTCCTCGATAGCGGCACACGTTTAGAACTCTTTTTTCTCAATCTTCAGTCGCACGCCACCGGGACCCTGCGGGCCCCGGTCCAGGCATCGTGCTCCCTCAGATTGAGTAAAAAAACTCTGAGTCTGTTAATTCTGTGCCCTCCATTAATAACAGAATTGTACTTGCCTGCGACACTGTTGAGCTCTCGTCTGCTCCAGTTAAGCACCCGATGACGTCTCTGTCGCCTACGTTGTTTGATCCGTCCGGGATCTACAGGCACTTTGATGACCGGCGGCAAGTCCAAAAATGTTCGCGATGATCATACTGGTAATTCTGGCGTAATGCCAGCGCCGGATAATTAAATGACACCGTGAAAAATGGAGCTTTGTAGCTGAACGTCGAGCCCAATTTTCCTTTCGGACTCCGGAATGCTGCAAAGGCGTGTTTGTCGCTCACGATCATTTCCTTGATCGATTAATGATTGACAGGCATCGTGGAGGTACTTAAGGGATCAAGCCACCTGATGAGTCCTTTGACGAAATGTTCTCGCAACGTAGTGGCCCCGTTCTTCAAAATCTCTGGCAACTAACCACTAACCTTAACTGCTCGGCGCTTCGCACCTTTACTCACTCGGACCCCGTCGCGCTTGTCGCGCGAGAGCTCCTCAAGAACTGGAACGTCCGGCCCCCCCGGTCGTCCGAGTGGCGTGTCGCGGAAGGGCTCCTTTACTACCGCGGTAAGATCGTCGTACCGCGGAATAAGGACCTCCGACGCCGGATCATCGCCCTGCACCACGACACCCGAGTCGCCGGACACGCCGGATGCTTCAAAACCCTTGAGCTCATCTCCCGGAACTACTGGTGGCCCCAGCTGTCCCATCACGTCGGCCAATACGTCCGAACCTGCGACCCGTGCAACCGGACAAAGGCACTCCAGAAGCTACCCCACGGAGAGCTCCACCCGACCGAGATTCCGGAAGAACGCTGGGACACCGTCTCGGTGGACTTCATCGTCGAGGTCCCGGACGCGCATGGCTTCGACGCCGTTATGGTCGTGGTCGACGTCCTGGGCAAGCAGGCCCATTTCAACGAGTGCCACACCGGCCTTGGCGCGGTCGGAGCCGCTCGGCTCTATTACCGGAACGTCTGGAGGCACCACGGAACCCCCCGGAAATATATCTCCGACCGCGAGCCGCAGTTCGTCGCAGAGTTCACCACGGAACTGTGGCGCCTCATCGGGATAGAACCAGCGACCTCCACCGCCTACCACCCGCAGACCGACGGCCAGACCGAGCGCGTCAATCAGGAACTCGAGCAATTCGTCCGGATCTTCACGAACTACAAACAAGACGACTGGGACGAGCTCCTCCCAGCCGCGGAGTTCGCGTACAACAACCACGTCCACTCCTCGACGCAGCAAGTCCCGTTCATGACGGACACTGGAAGACTCCCCCGGATGGGGTTCGAGCCCAAAGGACTACGCTCGAACGTGGAGTCCGCGAACGAGTTCCGTGACCGGATCGCGTCCGGAGTCTCGGAAGCCAAAGCCGCGCTCGTTAAAGCCAAGGACGAGTTCAAGCTGTACTACGATCGCCGACGCACGCCCGCCCCGGAGATCAAAGTAGGTGATCGAGTCTGGCTGGACGCCTCCGACATCCGGACGACCCGTCCGTCCGTCAAATTCGCGGACAAACGCCTCGGCCCCTTCAAAGTCGTGAAGGTCGTCGGAAAGGGTGCGTACAAGCTCGAGCTTCCCCCCCGGTACTCCCAGCTCCACCCGGTCTTCCCGGTGGTGAAACTTCAGCTCGCGGAACCGGACCCGTCCCCCGGACGCCCCCGGAACAACGAACCCCCGCCCGTCCTTCAGACAGACCACAACGTTCAATGGGAGGTCGAAGAGATCCTAGAAGTGAAGGTCCGTTACGGCAGCCTCTGGTACATGGTGCGGTGGAAAGGCTACGGCCCGGAACACAATAAATGGGTAAAGCACTCCGACGTCTTCGCCCAAGACGCCATTGATGCCTATTATTGCCGCTACCCTAACGCCCCGTGCCGGATCGCCTCAGCCGCTTTCGACTCGCTCTCGTTCCGGAGGCGCGACGCCCATGTCCGATTCATGCGTCGGGACGCCGCATTCCAAGGGGGGGGTGATGTCAGGGGAACCACCCATTTGTCTGTCTGTCCGTCCGTCCGTCCGTCCAGCTCCGGCCCATCGCACCGCCCCACTTCCTCGTCCGATCCTTCGTCCGGCCCCGTCCAACCGTCCGACCTTGTCCGACCATCCGGCCTTCGGTCCTATGCCCCAGCCTACGCCTTCGTCTGGAACGTCGTCCTCCGTCCCTCCGGACTCCGTCCTCCTCCGACCCCCCTCGTCCGGTCGCTCTCACTGGCACGTGCTATGCGATCAAGCTCGAGACCACTGCCGATCGATCCGGACACGTGCTACTGGCTAGTACCTACAAAAACCTCGCCTAGTGTGGGAATCCTTATCCTTTCTTCTCTTCAGATTCTCCCGCTAGTCTCCTGCGCTCCCGCGCCAAGCTGAGGTTGCCCTTACACCGTGGGCCCAACTTCCCACTCTTAACTTGTTACATTACCATATATAGTTATCCCAGGATAATGTGTTAGGCCCTTGGGATGTAGCCCAGGTTTAACTAGTTAACCTGGGCCTATTAGGTGTGATACCGGTGGACTGAACAAGAAGCCGAGATGACGACCGTGGACGTGCGGACTGATTTAAATTAGATCTTTTGGTCAACGGGCACTCCTTACACACGGATTTTTCTTGACACGGGCATGGCCTTTTTTTGTTTACCTTTTTATCACTACTTTCTTCGTCCAACTTGGCAAAAACTTTGAAATAAATAAAAAATTGAATCAAAAATTCAAATCCATTGAGGGCAAAGATATCAAACTCTTTATAACATTATGGCGTATTCTTGGCACTCCGTTTTAAGGAAGCTGTTTCCTTGTGGGTTCCTTTATAAGTATCTGCCGCAGATGCGAGGAATTTGAATGGGTACAGCTATCATTCATCAACCTGTGTTTGATGGCTTCTCAAAATGGAAATCTGAGGCCGGAGGAGAAGGCCAAAACGGGATATGAATTGCACCGCCACACACACGCACACACAAATTCAGGCTGCCTTTCACAAAGCAATTTCGCAGTTATTCGGGTGTACAACGTTCAGATGATCTGATATTCTCTTTTCTTTACTTTTGTCATGGTTCTGCTTGTCTTGTAACGACAATAGTACAACTTCTATATACATTTGTGAATACCAATTTGTGCGACACATTGCTTTCATGTTCTGGCTGTGGGTTCTTCGAAAAAAACTAAACTGAACGTCGTTCTCCTACACAAAAAGGCTCCAGACGCCATCATGATAAATCTTCTAGTCGACCGCGTGTTCCTTGGCCTCATCGAGGTCCGTGGTCACATACACACCCCCGTCAAGTCTGCCCAATGAGGCTGAAAGCACTTACACAGCGTGATGCAAGATGGGGTCCGAGTTAACAACCCAGTAGATTGGGATGTTCGGGACATAGCGTCCGTCGGGCTGGACGCTGAACGCGTTTTTGAAGCCTGGGCAGAGGGATAGGAATTCCGCGGCACCGAAGAACGTCTGCGCATAGTAGATCGGGTCGTGGGTGATGCCAACGCCTTCCTGCGTCGCTCAGTCTGAACGAATATCCTCGAGGTGTTCTCTGCCCGAAAAAATATGTATTACAAAGATGAAGCTCGGTACCCTGGGACTCACCTGTCGCGCGACATCAGGCCCCACGAGGCCAGGTACCAGTGGTGGTGAGAGCCATCCTCGGCGTCGGGAACACAGATGGGCGAGCTGGGGACGCTGCCGTGGTCGTGGACCAGTGACTTGGTTGTGGTAGCCAGGACGCTGGTGGCACGCGCCACACGTGAAGAAGAGACGCTGCTGGGCATGGTTCGAGACAGACGAAGCAAATAATAAGAGGGAACAGACCAGACGGTTATGGTGGTAGGAGGTAAACAGAAAATAGGCACCCATCAGTCCGCAGCCGAGAGAAGTCGAAAATAACCTCATCCATAAAAAGGCATGTGGCAGCGACCGGTCATCTTTGCATTGCACAACAAAAATAGTGAAAATTAATACTATGAATGCGCAAGTACAACATAACGCGGTGGAAAAATCAGGCCATCCCAACTATACACAACTGTGCTTCTGTGTCATCCACGATCCCCCACAAATTTGGCGCTGGGCCTAGAGGCACTCGGCGGTGTGAAAGCTGCGCAGCGGGCGTACCAGGGGCAGTACAGCCTAGAAAATTGGGGTGCAGAAGCCCATGAGATGTGCCATGGAGGGGCCTCAGATAGTGGAGCGATCCGAGAAGCGGGGGCCGGGCTGGAGGTGAGCGGAGGTGGGGGGGGGGGGAAAACGCAGGCAGCGGGCGTACCAGGGGCAGTACAGCCTAGAAAATTGGGGTGCAGACACCCATGAGATGCACCACAGAGGGGGCTAAGATGGTGGAGCGATCTGAGAAGCGGGGGCCAGGCTGGAGGCGAGCGGAGGTGGAGGGGACGAAAACGCACACAGCAGGTGTACTAGGGGCGGTACAGCCTAGAAAATTGGGGTGCAGACACCCATGAGATGCACCATGGAGGGGGCTAAGATGGTGGAGCGATCCAAGAAGCGGGGGCCGGGCTGGAGGTGAGCGGAGGTGGGGGAGGCGAAAACACATGCAGTGGGCGTACCAGGGGTGGTACAGCCTGGAAATTGGGTTGCAGATGCCCATGAGATGCGCCATGGAGGGGGCTAACATGGTGGAGCGATCCGAGAAGCGGGGGCCGGGCTGGAGGCAAGCGGAGGTGGGGGAGGCGAAAACGCACGCAGCAGGTGTACCAGGGGCGGTACAGCCTAGGAAATTGGGGTGCAGACGGCCATGTGATGCTCCATGGAGGGAGTGAATATGGCTAGGGAATAGTGGATTCGGAGCCAGCACTGGAGGCGATCGGGTGCCAGGGGCCCAAAAGTGGTGCAGTGTCTGCAGCGATTCCCATAGAGCCTTGAGCTCTCGGGAGCGTATGTGAAGGGTACCAGTGGCAATGCTGCTAGAATCAACAAGCAATGCAGCAAGCGGAATGGCAGGCGCAAGCGGAGCAGCCCCAGGACGACCCGGTCAGGCGCCACGTGTATAAGGCTATTAGCATGTTGTGTCAGTGCTCAGTAGTGAGAATTGACCAGTATACTTACCTCCCTGGCATGCGTAGGCGCCCCGGCCTGCCGGGCAGCTGGTGTGGTGGAGGGGAAGAAGAGAAGGCGATGACAACACGAACAAACAACTCATTTCAGCCTAATCGGGCTCACCTTGCAAGACTTGCTGCAGCCAAATCTGGCTTCCAGGAAGCCTAAAAGGTGAGCGAGTACGCTATTTAATAGTTAAAGTAACTATACTCACAATCTTGGGCCTGGGAAAGCCCCAGATGGAAAGTACCAAATAAGGTAGGTGCGCCCTCCCACCTGCGCCATCATAACCCGCCTTTCTAAGCGACGCACAGCGCCGCCACATGTGTGCATGTGCCCATATGACAAACCTACTCAAAATGGTAGGCTTCTAAGGCGATGCATCGTGATGGCCTCTCATTAGAGGCAACGATGCATCGCCCTAAGCTTCTAATCAGAGGCAAACAATGCTTCGTTGCCCCAGATACGCCTGGTGAGTCATAAGCTTCTTCGCAGTGAACTAGAGCTCACCTCCCACGTTCTAGCAGTGATTCGGAAAGACTGGTCATGGTGGGACAACCTCCATGCATTCTGGCGCGAACTTTTGAATTACAATCCAGTTGGTGTACAATCATCGGAGCCAGGGACAGATCACGCCAGTGCAGCGGCCGACATCTTTGATCAGCCCACCCAAAACGAGGAGGACGCTCTGATCATTGTCGACAACTCACAACGAAATCGTTTGGGATCATCGCTCTTGAACACTACGAGAACTAGATGCAGCTGAGATGCTTTGAAAACCTCATGTGGGTTGATGACACGTGTCCTGAGGACTACTGTCAACAACTCGAAATGAGCCCCGAGTCTCGAGACATACAGCTCATCTTCATCGTCCGATACATTATCGTCCTCTTGCATGGAGACATCCGAGTCCGAGCCGGAGCTAGATGAGGAGGAGGAGCTGGATGAGGAGGAGGAAGACGAGGTCGAAGAGGTGTCTGATGTCGCAGAAGAGTCTGACTCGGTGTCAGACTCTTGTCGATCCTGCATATTGTAGTTTTCATGGTCATTGAGAAGCTCCTCTGCAAGGTACTCGTCCATGTCCATCCCGAGAGAAGGACATTCTGGATTAGGAGCTGCCGCTCCGACGTGGTAGGCATCAGAAAGGGATTTGGTTGTAGTAGAATTATAGTACGCAACACAACGCCTATGAGAGGTCTGGCATACTGTTTGTCTCATGCCCTTCTTCAGTACCATCCACTTGTGTCCAAGCTTCCATCCATGCACACAACTCCGCTTCTACATGGCCATCGGTGAATGCTCTTGTTTCGGAAACGGTGTTGCCCTGTAGAAAACATAAGTTTCTTCCCGTAGCAGCAGGGATTCAATGTCCGAGTTGGGAGTACTCAATAGCATGTTTCGGTGCACTGGCCTCGCAGTCGTGATCCAAAATTTTTTCATAAACGATCCTGGTACTGTAGTTGCTGCAACGCTGCCAAAAGTGATTCTCTAGCATGTCATCTGCGCGGAAAGGCGTGACAGTTCCTTCGATTTCGTCTTGCGCCGTGGTTGGTACACACTGAGTGTGGCGAGAGAGCTGGCAAAGCCAGTGCTGAGTGGATGGCAGAGGATAGACCCATATTGATCGGGCTTCTGCTTTGGGATAGCAGAGCCGACAATTCCGACACAACTTCGAGAAATTTGGGATCGGGACGAGTAGGTGATTCAAAATTAAGAGCTCAACTCAGGTCAAAACTCGATTCAAGTTGGACTCAAGTTGGACTCAAGTTGACGCAAGTTGGGCCCAAGTTTTTAATTCTGAAACCCCCTATTATAAAGCAAGTTTGATTTTTGATTACGAGTCGCCTAAACTGGTCTGTCTATCAACAGTATTCATAGACAGACACAGTCACTCATTGCACTGGTCTATGATGCCCTCAGCTATGTAAGACGTGGTCGGAAATTTCGAAGTTTTTTGTGCATCTCAACCAGCCACCTCCGAATATGCGGTGCGAATTTCGTCCTCATAATCATCGAAAACAACAAGACGCCTCGGCTGCGCCTTGCTCGTCAGGGCAAAAGGTTTTCGCGGATCCGCGAGCAAGACCATCTGTGCATGTCTTGAACATAATATGCACACTCTGAAAAACTACTGACCTTCGTGGAGATTTGAAAGTGGGTGGGGGAGGTCTTGTTTGCGGCGTCGACCGATGCCCTGTGTTGATTCCTTCTCAGCTTCCTGAGTGACACGCACGGAGAGAATTCTTACCAGAGGGCATCGAAAACTTTGGTTCTCTTCCCGTCATTCAACAAATCCGCTTGGAATTCTGGTTTCACTTGGATAAGCACTCCAGAGTGCGGTTTGCCAACGCCGAAGACCACTGCCGCATCGACAAGAGGGTTTGCGTTAATTTGGGCCTCTGTGAACGGTTACAAATGGCGAGGATGTCGAGGGAAAAAGCCGAACCAATGGGGACAGGATTCATCTGAAGGGCTCATTAAAACGCAACCAAAATTAAAGATGCATCGGCGCACCTTGGCTCCAGTAGAGAACGCGATAAGCTCGTCTTTACGCGCATACAGTCGCTGCAAATCAGGATTATCCGGATGCTGCTCCAGGAGATCGCTGACCTGACACCCCGGCTGCCCTCCCACCTCCGCGTTCGTGTGGGTCATCACATGCGATGGGCTACCAAGGTACGTATGCCTGTACAACCCCGAGCCATCCTCCTCGGGCACCCGCACTGCTCCCACCTCCTTCCTCATAGAGAAATACTCCCAGTCTGTTCCGTGCGACGCGAAAAAAGGCACTAACATCCCAGTTTCCATGCTGCATTAGTAACAATGTTTTGATGAGCGACGAGATTCCTGATTGAGGGGAGGTATATGCTTACGAGCCATAAGTGGAACATAAAACAACCCCGCTGGCCACGAGAGTGTCGCCCACGCGCTTGTTCATTGGCGCGCCCATATATGCCAGTGCTTTAAGCGACTGCATTGCTTTCACTCCAACGGGATTCGCGCTCCAATTCTATTCACTGGTCAGAACAAAAGACATGGAAACCGCGGAAAGGATACGCGTACCTCGATAACAGCGGGCGAACACAATACCAGATGAGGTTTCGTAGCGAGGATTCCGGCACTTCACATATAATAATCAGAGCTTAGTATACCAACAACTGAGAGCGCACAGTGCGTTTTTGGGAGTTGTCCTGTAGAAAAAAAATTCATTCTCGGAACCCACGGTGACAGAGGACCTACAGAATCGGGGGAATGGTTGGCCGCAGCACGGCGATGATCAGGCCTGTCGTAAAAGGCCAGCTTCCCAGCGCCAGCCCCGCTGCGTGGCTAGAATGCCAGTGGCAATGAATCAAGCCTAAATGCACACTGAAACTTGACCCAGCTTACAAGTTCGGCATCGTGTGGCAACCTATAATCTGCCCGCAGTGGTCCACAGGGCCGCACGATGGCTCAGAAGCCAACTGTAGAAGAGCCTGGTGCGAAACATCTGGATTGCAACCGCCACTAATCAGGTGTAATCGCGACAAGTATAAAATGGTGAGGTCCGTACAAATGGGCTTCGAGAATGTCGAAGTGGAACCTAATAAAGTATAATATATATATTGAGTATGCAAAGAGATGCTGATAGCCCACAATATCTTACCCGAAGAGTGCAGGATAACCGCCAGACTATTTATATCTACCACTGCAGGGAGCACAGACAGCGGCTCAGAAAGTTCGGACGGTTCCTCCTTGAAATCGTTTTGCAGCTCGGCGAAACTCAGCGCGTCGAACGTGGGCAATGGCTTGCCGTAGATTTCCAACGCGTTTGCGAGGATTCCCTTCAGGTCCGCGGATACGTACACCGCGACCGCGTCGGTCTTTGTGAGGAGATCAGCCACGCCCGCCGCAGAGTTCCGCGGTGAGATATTGAATGGTACCAGGCCGGCACGCATGACCGCAGCGACCATCATACCTGCACGAATCTACATGAACCTTCCACCTAAAAATACTGGCGGAGACCTTACAGTACGAAATGCTATCTGAGAAGCATTTGGACTCATGCGCATATTTCAAACTCAACGTATTTACGTACCTGCGGCGGCGAATATGCCGATGACGATGCCCGTTCCGCTCACGATGACCGGGGTATGCGGTAGAGTGTCGCGCAGAACGCGGCGGCAGGCGGCGTACACAGTCCCGATGTACTGTGCGAAAGAGATAGAAACGATCGTGCCATCGGGGGCGTCGTAGATGTATGCCGTGTGGTTGGGGCTCTGCCTGAACTGACGATCCAGCAGCTGGGGCAGCGTAATCGAGCCGTCGAGTGGGACGGGGGTGAAGGTCGGACTGTTTATGCCTTGGGCGTGCATATTCGGCTTCGGGGGAATTTCGACAAACGTATGGAAGCGAAGGACTTTATAGTTTCCTGTCCATGAATTTGGTCTGTCGAGTATTGACACGACCCATGCTGGGTCTGTTCCATGAGCAGAAGCTCTGTGCGTACTTCCTTCAAGTCCCGATGTTCCTACCTGAATTGCCTTCGTGGTCGTTAGAATTTGAGGCGGCAAGTACGAGCGCTGTGAACGGAAGGAGTTGCAGTCTGGCGTCCGTGCCGTATCAATCGGAGAAATAAAGTACGTACCACGAAATTAGCGTAGGAAGACGCTCGGGGAACGGCGAGCGGGAGAGTCACATCTATTGAGCCGAAAATCCCGTGAATAAGTATAAGGATTGATTCCGATCGAAGTCCTTGTAACCGGAAAGAGCCAACGAAGACAGGGTAATGTATGCGGCATGACTTCATACTCATTGCCTCGCGATTAATCCCTCTACTCTGAGTTGAATGAAGGTGATCTGTCAAATAATTTAATGAACGCCGCACTTCAGACGCGTGAGCATCGAATTCGAATCCTATCCCAATGTGGCACGTCGCTGCCGCACACCCCACCACGTCGCACTAGCTCGCCCGTCGCCTGGCGGTCGGCAGCGAGATCACTTAGGATTCTGTGCAAACCCGTTAGTTAGTCAGAGACCGCGGGGGGGCAGGCGGACGGACGTACCACAGGCTGCGGGAGAGGATTCAGCGTCGGCTTCGAATTGGAGCACACACGGGGTGCGGGGACTTGGCAGAGACGGAGACTTTGTGGGAGGGATAATTGACATGCGACTCGACTTGTTTCCTTGAGGGGACGGACTTGCGTTGAAGACGGGTGGTCACGGTTTGGAGGAATGCGCAGGTGTATGTGCATAGTTGCTGGTCCGGTCGGTGCGTCGCTCAAATCCACGCCCGTGTGGCGCAGCGCAGACTCGGTGCTTGCAGGATGAGATCAAGACTTGCTCGAGTCCAGTCAATTATCTCAAACGGAACGGACGGCAGGCGTGGGGCGGGTGTGGAATTGATTGAAATGCGCGAGCAGCGAGAGAGGGGTTCGATGTTTGTCTTGTAGGGCGGTGGCTTGTGTCTTGCAACACGATCTCTTGTGTGTTGGACGTAAAGGGAGAACGAGACGACGGTCGACGGCCACCAGAACAGCGGAAAGATGCAGCGCGCCGACGCAATGGTGCAGCAGCAGCGTCCCGACTCCGCGCGCGGGAGCGGCGGTTTGGAGTAGTGCCTAATTGGCAGCAGGTTTCAGTCTTGAGGGAGAGAGCCCAGGCCTGGCGCGTGCGGGGCAGGCCGGCGTAGGATTCAGTCAGTCGGCGAGTTGAAGAGAAGGCGCGGTTTGGTTCGAGGGTATGGGCGGACCGAGAAGGGACGGTGAGGATGCAATGAGTAAGCGAAAAGAAGCGTACAAGATTCGCATCTCTTATGTGCGGCGGCGCATTGGAGCGTGACGCTGGTGAGTCGCCAGGGGACCGCGCAAGGGCGGTGAGCGAATGGACGAGACAGAGCAAGCCTCACCCGGGCGAAATGCGAGCATTTCGATCTGGCGCGCACGCTCAAGCCAGGGCCGTGCACGGCGACTTCAAAGACGCGTTTCCAGCCTGGCCACGAATGACGAGGGTTTCATCCTCGAACCAAAAATACTCGATATGTTTGGGTTCGGTGTCCACTAATACTTCAAGTTCCAGTTCCATGAAGAAAAGCTGAAAGCAAAGATGAATTTAAACTCCGATGGCACCTCGGCCCGATGCATCACGGTCATCTTGCCACGGTGGCCACCACAGTTTGGACTGGCGTCGTCTCGTTTGGCCCTCACGTTGCTCGCATTACGGCTCGCCCTGCTGCCAGACCGCGCCCTCTGCCCCGATCTGCTCAGATGGTTAAATGTATTGGGCCAAAGGACTTGATCCTGACAGCCAAGATTTTGCCTGCCATCTCGGTGAACCGCTGCATCAGATTTCTAGTGTGAGGAGGTCATGTCCATATGGTGAGCGTACCTATTATCCGGTTTCCTAATTCTGAATTCTGATATTCAAAGTGGGGTTCAGAAGAGCAAGAAACCGATGATTCGGGTGAGGAACACGGATGCAGAGCGATGCCCGGCCTAATTCTCATTCTCGCCGTATATTTCTTGTATGGATATGGTTCTCTGCATTAGTAACAATCACAAAGTATTGTATTCCGGAGGTGGCTCGTTGAAGTTGACGTTCTGCTGCTGCTGCTGCTGTCTGAGCAATTGAACCTCGCGCTCCAACCTCTCTACTCTTTCACGATGCTCGCGCTCCGAAATTGTCCCGGGAGGTAGTTGAGACGAGCCTCCAGAAGCAGACGAGCTCCCAGAAGCAGACACAGCAAGTTCCGAGTTGAATGAACCGATACCTGTGTCCTTTTCCCGAATTGGTACGGCGGCTTGAGTCATGGTGGGTGGAGAAGTGAATGGAGTGATAACCGGCAGCGGAGTTGAAGGATCGATCTGATGATTTGTCTCCGGTGCAGAGAATCGGTGTAGGACCCGCTGTCTCCTCCGTCTCAAGAATAATAGGAGGAGGGCAATCCCAACGAGTGTCAGAAGCAGTCCGACGACGATCCCGGCCATGGCCCCGGTGGGTATAGCATGTTTTGTGGTCAGGACGATTGCAGCTGAGGATGATCCTCCAGTTGCTGCGCCTGCAGAGGTAGCCGAGTTGGTGTTACTGAGAGTGCGTATTGTGAGCATCGTTCAAGTGCTTGGTAATAGGGTACACATACCTCGGACTCGAATTAGAGGCCGATCTGGGAAGCGTAAATAGCATGAATCGGTGGAAGACAAAGATGCTTACGGTTTTGTGGGCGCCGGAATCGATCTGAGTGTTTGTGAGCCACTTTGAGGTACATGATTTAAAGAAACATACTGAGAGGCCCCGCTCAAGGTTTGAGGATTGCCACTCAAGGTCTGAGAGCCGCTATTAGAGATCGCCGTGGAAGTACTGGGTGTTTGTGAGCCACTTTGTTGGCTGGCAGAAACATGTTGGGACAGGCCAGTCGAGCTCGGGGGATCGCCACTAGAGGTCTGAGAAACACTATTCGAGGTCACCGTCGCGCCCGGAGCAGTTGTGCTAGCACTGTAATACAGGAGATCAAGGCTACTTTAATGAGTGAATGCAGGTGTACGGACCTTTGCGCAGCGGCATCGAGCGTGAAGTCCCACCCCCATAAAGCTGGAGGAGTGTTTCTGATACGCAGATCAGTCGATTCAAATCTACAGGCTTGCATTGCCTGACCTATCTGCGCCCTGGAACGCATAGATATCATAGAGGCTGCTGAGTTTCAGCCGAGAAAGCGTTGAATAGGATGGTATCGACGAACCCAGGGGAGGTCTCAGGTGGCATAACCATTGTTACAGTTCCAGAAGGTTGGCTCCCGGCGTTGACGATCTGCGAGACGACCACGGTGTCCGAATTATCCGCGTCCGCGAAGACGTATAGACCGAATTGGCTGGGATTCGGGGTGACAACGCCATTGTCCCGCGCCCAGACGACTACTACTGTCCCTCCAGCAGGGAGAGGATCTGGGGAGGTCATGTTGATGCTAACACCCAGAGCAGTCGCCGCCCACATCGCCAGGATTCTAGCGCCGGGGAAATAGCAGTTAGACCAATGACACGCGAAATGAAATGGAATCGACGTGCATGACGCGCCAGCTCCATGAAAAAACTCGAGGCATGCTTCTGGCGATAGTAGAGACCGTGGACGAGAATTAAGGAAGTCGGACCAGCGAAAACGGAGGAACAAGAGCAGCCAAAGCTGACGTGGGAAGAAGATAGAAAATCTTACGCAATGATAGATATTGAAGGCATGATCGTTGCTGGGACACGGCCCGGCAATGGGCGCGCCTTGGGCGCTCGCCGAACAACTGAAGCCGGAAATTGAATATAACTTGAGGAATATTTGTCTATTTTGGGTCAGATATCGCTAAAGGGAAGCCAATTAAGACGCCACACTGCATATTTTCTTATAGACATGCTCATACTTTTAGGGCGAAAATTGAACCTGAGCAACACTCAAGTTCAAAGTCGGCAACTGATGAAACTCCGTTGAGCTTCCGAGATGCGAAGTTATGATGCAATACATATCGGGAAGTTGAGGCCCGGACATTACATGTGCTAGTGGGCTCGGTAAGACTGGGCGAAATGCGAGCGTTTCGATCTGGGGCGCACGCTCAAGCCAGGGCCGTGCACGGCGAGTTCAACGGCCCAGTCTCATATAAGTAAACGGGCAGTGTGTGAGTGCAGTGGGAGACGAGGTGGACGCGATGCACCGACGCCGATACAGTTTGGTGACGTCGACGTCGTGAAAAACCGGGTGGATGGCTAGGACTCCACGGTAGACGCGTTTCTGGGTGTTTCCGGCCTGGATGGTAAGGTTCCTGTCCTTGACCACAAACCCTCGACATGTTCGGGTTCTCAGTATTCAGTGTCCACTTTCCATGGTCCTTGGAAACAAAAAGTGGGTCGATTCAAACTCAGACTGATGCGCAGTGCCGTGATCACGGGCAACCGTTCCGTTCCGTCCCGACCTCGACACTGCGATGGCCGGCGTCCCAAGAGGTAGGCGATCATTGTCGATCAGACACAGACCTCTTTGACAACCCCCCCCCAAATCGGGTAAGCGGCAATCGCCGACGACTTTTCATGGTCCCGTTCCTGGACTTTTTACTACGACTTCAAATCTGGCCCGATAACGCTGAAAATTGGCAAGACCCCCCATTTTTACATATAATACATCTATCTACGTACTCAGAATATTTTATTTCTCCCAGCAACGAACACGCTACATGTTTCGTTCATTTTGTGATTTCAATCGGCATGCTTCGGCACGGAGATAAGATGACATCAGCAAATTTTGTTTCGGTCCGGTGCTCCCGAATTATCCCTTTCCTCTCTTTCCTCGGTAAAAAAGATGACGTACCCCCCCCCCAGTTTCACGTGCGGCGACTTTGGGAGGTCTGTGTCAGCGACTTTATGATCGCTCACCTCTTGCGGCGTCCCTCCCAACTTCCCAAGTGCTCGAAGCTCAGACCATAACCAGAACTCGAACGCTACTCATCTCAAAACGCGCCTGAACGCCTCTTGTGCCCGCATTTGCCGGTGACCGCTTTCCCGCCCCGAGGTCCCTCAAAAGTTAAAACGGCTGCGTCCGTCGCTTCGCTCTGCATTCAATCTGACTGATTCTCCCCTTCCCGCCTGCGACTCGCTCGCCGATACGCGCTACACCCTCCACAACACAAACGCAACTCGCGTCGCGCATTGCATCTCAAAAAAAATCTCAAGCTGCACCCCGGCTGCACGCCGCACTACGCCGCACGACGCGTTCCTCGCACCCGCATTTTACTTATCTCCGCCTCTCATTTCAGCAGCGCGCTGCCCACTGCGCAGATTAAATACCCAAACTCGAACAACCGCACTTAAGGCACCGCACGCACACGCGACACAGTCAATCCGCAGATTTTCGTCCACGAATGCGCGAGCACCTCACCCTCGCGTCGCCTGCAGACCGCCACCGTACATGACCCGTCGACTACTCGACGTCGCCGCCCTATGCACCTCACCGCGGGCAGGTCGCCCCAGCTCGTCCTGTTCATAGTACAACAGTCACCTCGCAAATTACAATATATTCCTTTTTTCGTCGCCTCTCTGTCTTTCTGTCTGCGAGTACCCTGCGCCCCCGAGTGTGCTGGAGAAGCTGCTTGTGGCGTTCTGAAAAATCACCCGCCTTTAGAGAGGGAGTGCAAATTAGTGATGTTGGGGGCCCGGCCTCAGGCCCTCAAGCCCGCCAGGCCCGGCCCGTTTAGGCCAAGCCAAGCCAGGCCCGACGTCGGGCTTGAGCAGGCCTAGGGCTCGGGCTTGGAAAATTTCAAGCCAGGCCCGGCCCGAAAGCCCTGGCCTGGATACCTGGTGCACGAAACGTAGGAAGGCGGGGTAAATTCGGCCTAATTTTGAATGGATCTTCAGTGATTCAGATTCTATGTGGATGACATGAGTGCGAGGTATATTCTTGAGTTTTTAGACTGTACATTGACTTTGTATTGACAGCTTGCAAAAATTTTAAGCTCGCAGAAGCCCCCAATTCCCTTGCGAAATGAGTTAAACATGAAGTTAATGGCAAGTAAGTTGTTCTTTATAGTTAAACGATCAGTTTTGCGACTTAAATCGAGGACATTACATCCAAACCATTTAGCATGCTCAAGCCCTGGCCTAGGCCCAAGCCCGGCCAGGCCAAGCCCTGTCTGAGGGCTTGGGCTTGGGCTTGAGAAAATCCAAGCCCAAGCCCGCTCAAGCCAGGCCCAAGCCCGAGCTTTCAGGCCAAGCCGGGCCTTTAACATCACTAGTGCAAATTCACCGATGTCCTAGGGCATCCCTGCCCGGATCCGGCAAGCCTTTGTCCGTTTGTTCTCAAGCCTACGGAAATCGACTCTGCCCCGTAGAGTTCTCTCCCACAGTCGCCTTGCCTCCGCATCCTGCCCTGCAGTCTATAAACTCCCTCCAATCCCTCCATTCACTGCGCATTGAAAAAATTCCGACGGCCTCGCAGCGGGGCACGAAATGAATGAGCACGATCACTATGGGTAAGCGTTGCGCGAGCCAAGACACCGGAACTGAACTTGGTCTCGAATATTCTATACAGCTGAATGTCAGATAGCCATCCCCGCTGCTGCCCGCTACCCGTCTCTGTTGTAGCCGGCGTTCACACCGAGCCGCGCTGCGTTAAAGTCTGTAGTATTTAACCTGAGTGTAGCTTGTAGTCTGGCCATTGGATCATCCAACTCGAGCTCCAACAACCCCACAGCACTAATATAACAATGGTTCAACTCTCTGTCGCCTTCGTCACTCTCTGCGCCGCTGCCTGCGCTCTTGCCGGTGCTGGTGCGCGTCTCTCACTGCTTTCACGTTCCTTACAGTTTCCGACCTTGATTCATTCATCCAGTACCTGCGAAACGCCAGACCCCCGTCCCGCAGTGCGCCGCGGACACCGTTCAATACCTCTTCTGGGTCAACACCTTGGGTGGCGTGCTCCAATCGTCCAGCGGCAGCATTGCCGGCGCCGAAGCGCTGGCAATGGTCGGTATGCTCAACGAGATCGACCTCAGCCTCGTCAACGCTGTCGCCAATGGCAACTCTGTGGCGCAGACGGGGTTCAGCACCGCCGTCGGCCCTGTTTTCGACGAGGCGAACAAGTTGCTTGCCGACAAGTGAGCGCAACCTTCCGTGCCTGAATTCTGATGTTCGACTAATGAATTATTTGCAGCACTGACGCGCTGACCGTGCTTGCGAATGCGCAAAGTGCGGTGAAGAGCATTGTCACTGACTGCAACTAAGTCACCGGAGTAGAATGGTAGCTGAGCGTGCCGATGGTTATTCCCTAAGAGTCCCAGTTATAGCATTAGATGGAAAATATTGGTGTTTTTTGTTCTGCCGGTTGTGACCACGACCACAGCGATTGCAATCGTAAGTTGGAACTTCGAAGCACACGGGAACGTGAACTGGCTTCCAAACCGCCCGATTCAACCGTCTTGTGCAGATGGGCGCAGTCCAGTTTGAAGGACGAGAATGTCCGTTCCTGGAGCGGTAAGACCGCAAGGATGAAGCGATCCCGACGGTCCATGCGATGAACTTATTTGCAGTGGGCCAATGCAATTTCACGCAAGTTGTACGATTTTGACGAATCTTGGCTAAAGTAAAGGTTGTGCATAAATCAGACAAGATATACAGTACAGAGAGTCCTCCCTAGCTGTTCCTGACCAGACCGCACCGCCCATCTACTTCTACGTACACGTTTTTTAGGTTGGTCTAACTATGACGATGCTGTGTGAATAGTTTTGGTATCATGCGAGAGAGCAATAGGAACTCACAGTTGACAGAACCAACAGCGTCAGCAAAACACGTTGGTACCCTTGGTACCAATGGCAGCGTCGTGCAGTCTTTCCAACTCCTCCCACGGAGGCAACCCATACAACTCCGGAAGGCCGTTCCAAAATGCCGATCGAGCGCTCGAGTGATTTCTGCGGAGGAGAGAGCCGCAGACTTGACACAAACCGGAAAGCCACTGGCACTCCTCCCACTGCTCATAGTCCCAGAGTTTGAGCGGCAGAGCCCCATTAAGACTGACGTGCTCCCGGCTCCGATCGACTGCCTGTAGTCGCGTTTTGATGCATTGCGCGGGCTTCTCACAACCTGGAACGTCCAGTGGATCGGATAGAAAACGGAGGACGTCTAGTGTGCCGCCGGTGATCTGTTTGCTGTGGCCGCGCGCGAACGCGTGCTGATCCTGTGTGCTGAGGCTGACTGTGCCGCCGTTGTACGAGACGCTGTGAAACACGCTCGCGCCTACCTCGGAATAAGCAGCGGCGAGGTAGTAAAACGCCAGAGGGAGGATCCATGGCGCATCGACCTCTCGGGCAAGCTGGATGGCGACGATTGTGTCACCCCAGTTGTCAGAGTTCCACGAGCGCATATCCATCACAGGATGCTCAAGCATTTCACCCACAAGATCGCCAACATACATCATGCCGTTCATTATCCCCAGCACTGTGGGGTATCCGGACGAGAGGTGGACGAGCGCGCGCCGGCGGAAGTAGTCGACTCCGTATTTATGACTGAGTCGGAGACATCCAACGATTTTGTGAAATTCCGTTTGGGCTGGGAACGAAGGGAAAAAACTGAATGATATTGTGTCGGCACATCAGTTTTAGGAAGCAAGGAAAGCGCATAACAGCCGTACCCGGGATGGAGAATTGCCTTGAGAAAGGAGGTAACCTCTTCCTCTGAGTCTGCTAAACGGACGAGGGCGCAGCCGTTCACGAGTTCTGAATCGGGAGGCTGAGGTAACGCAAACATGTCGTGAAAGACAGGCGAGTGCATGGCCAGAACTCCACGGTAGACGCGGTACTGGGTGTTTCCAGCCTGTATAATGAGGTTCCCATCTTCGAACCACAAACCCTCCACGCGTTTAGGTTCGGCCTCCACTTCCATGAAGAAAAGAAACGCTAAAGAAAAGACGAATTCAAACTCCGATGGCAGCTGTCAAGCTTCAAGAAGCTTATCAAAATGTAAGCGTCATGTAGACTCGTTACCAGTCTGCCTACGGGCAAAATATGTGGCGAGCACTTTGCCGAGTCTACTTCTCCAGTGAGCTTTATCTTTTCACAGTATGAATTTAATCGAGTAATGGGCCAGTGGCCGCACAGGTTGGACACAGGCAGGCCCGAGCTTAGTCGTAGGTTATCTTCGCCGTGAAATCCCAGTAACAACAATGCGACCGGTACCTAGATCAGTCGATCCCTTTTCCGCAGGATCCAGCTACCTCATTGTGACATACGGATCGTTTACAAACAATGTCGAAATTCAGAAAAGTGCCGAATTGGCACTCAGGAACGATCCGGGATCCCGTTTCTCGATGTTGCAAAAGACTCTGGTCAACGGCAGTTAACCCAGATATGCCGGCGGCTTTTTCTCGAGGGCGCAGAACCTCGTCGTTACCGGTGGTAACTTCAACAGCAATGTCTATTGTGCTGCTTCCACTCTTCTCGACAGTACACGCTTTGCGTATTGTACCTCTACGAACTTCTAAGGCCAATTATCCAGACTTTTGAAGATTCCTTGGGGCGACATCGATCTAAGACGAGAGATACGGTTCGACAGCGTGTCAGGCGTTGCCAGTCGCTATCGCAGCCGTACGACGGATGTACTCGGCCAAGTGCTAAGTCGCAAATAGGGGAAGTCAAAGTTCGCTTACAGCACCGATTCAGACCTCGATTCATGGGTCGATTCTGCCGTCAATCCAGAGATCATTTGGCGTCGATTCTCCACCAAGAAACACCGGAGAATCGAAGTTGTCGACGATTCATCAAGAATCGATCAGAATCGATGATTCGACTCCGGAGTCGAATCATCGATTCTCGTGGATTCATGAGAATCGTCGATTCTGGTGTCAAGAATCGACACCAGAATCGACACTTGAATCGATGGCAGAATCGCTCCCTAAGCGAACTTTGACTTCCCCTAATGTCTAGTGGTGCTTGGCATGGCACTTTGGTCCGACCGAGCAGATGACGAAATTCTCAACGCGAAAACGCATGAACTTTGGAAATGGTCCGAAGACACAGCTCGCGAGTCTCGACTCCTCCATCCGTTCATATACATGAACTATGCCTCTAGCCTTCACGATGTCATTGGCGGTATTGGGCCGGAGAACCTCGGGCGGATGCACATGATTAAGAATCGGTTTTCTAAGAACTGGAAAGGTGGCATCAAGCTGTAGATGGTAACGAGAGTCTCGTCAAGGTTTGTCCCACAGTGGCGTTAGGTTTTGAACCTTCTGAAATTGCGTAACACAACCGTGTACACTGGAATACATGAGAAAGATCAGCTGTCCTTAACGAGCCTAAACCCAGGTATCTCAGCATTCATTTGAACAAAAGCGGGTTCCGGTTGGACTCCATGGGAAGGCACAAGGGGTTGTTCATGATTAATTCTTCAACGAAACTGCGGCCTACTCAAATTTAGGCCAACGCTCTCATGCTTTCGGTTGAGATCATCAGTGAAGGATATCGGGCGAAGTTACTCGCATATTATTATATTATTATCGAGGTCCTACAAATTGTGTGTACATGCTTTCACACGCCACATCAGCAAAAGCTGATTTTGATTGTAGTGCCATAGTGGCCATAGGGACTGTAGGACATTGTAACAACATTGTAGGGCTGTGTAATGCTCTGTAGTTGATTTGTAGCACGACAGAGCACTACACAGATGGCACCCCTCGCTACAGTTGCTACGGCACTATGGCACTACAAACACTACTACAGAGTGGGTGGACCCAGCTTTTTGCTGATGCACTGGGCGCCTGCTAATTTTCGAGCTTCTCAGATAATTATCAGTTCTCAATTCTCACCAAGAGCAGCAGCAATTAGCCCCTATAAAGAAATTGCGTTTCATTTTTGGCTGATCCCTGACAGATTAGCGCTTTCAGGACTGGGGTTTTCAACATTGGTGATCAGTCGCTCAAGACCCTCTCATAAGGTGGGTGCTCCCCCGCTATCTTCCTTCGCTACGCCCATCACCTCTACTCTGTCCGCAGTGTCATATCGTCCTCTGAGATACTGCTCCTTCACCTTGCTGTTCAACTCAAGAATTGCTCAAACGCAAGCCCGTTCAATCTTTACTTGTCTTTATTTATTAAGCATCCGCAGGCACCAGACTGTGGCTCACGGTTTAAAAGGAGTGGAGATATCTATCCTCCGCGCCCTTTTGTCTGTCATGCAAATCGTTCACGATGTTGGCCCTGGACTCGATGGTCCGGATATCTATGAACTCAAGTTGATATTTCTACAATTAGCTGCTGCAGCGATATCTTATGGTGCATACGCACGGTGCAAGCTGTCAACTCCACTCACGTTGGGCATTAGGAATTTTTCTCTGTATCAGGACTATGTCAGCCTACACTCTAATGTGCGGATGAGTTCAAAACTCCGGCTGATTGCACAGACTCAACCAGATCTAGACGGAAGGGTCTCCGAGGTCGACGACCCCGCCAAGCTCTCCTGGCCATTACTTCAACGATGCTTGTGTCTTGCACCGCGCATCTTGCACTCTACATGAGCTATATAATAATTCAACTTCGTACACTCGCTGCCGAATACGTTAATCCTATCCAAATAATGAGAGGCCTCGACATATCCCAAACTTTATTGCAGAGGCTCACTGTACAATTTACAATGTTCCGTTTATATTTTCTCATCGTTCCCCCAGTATTTTCTCAGTGATATCATCGTCGTCTGGCGAGCCTGGGTCATCTGGCAAGACAATAGAATGGTTCATGCAGCTCTGGCTGTATGTCTCGTCACAACTGGGGGTATGTCTGAAATCCTAGATAAATGTATGCTCCTATGCCGACAGTTCAAACAGCCACGTCGCTCATTCTGGCTGTGTTCAACATCAAGTCGGAATTTCAAGGTGTTCATTACGCAACCAATACAAAAAACTTTCTTGGGACGTTTAGCCTCCTTGTAACCAACTTTCTTGCCACAATTCTCATCACCTGTAAATTATGGTATGTGCGATGCTATGTTTGCGTCGCGTACTGAGCGATTCCATGGGTACTACCGCCGTAATGTCAAAAAATATCTCAACCACCCAGGCAATGCGAACACCAAAATTGAAAATATTCTGATCCTGCTAATGGAAACAGGAGGGTTGTATTGCGCATTTTGGGTTAGCATCATTTCATCCATTGGTTCTAGTCTCTGACTAGAAGTACAGATATTGCTGATGGTCGGCGACTACGGCTATTATGGCCATGTCTTTGAGTTCAAGTGGTTTCAACCAAATATATCTGTGAGATTTTGCGACTTTGCTGCCAAAATCCAACCAGTTGACGCGTCTTCCTGGGAATATATCCTACTATTATCATTTTTATGGTTTCCCGACAGATGATGTTGAGCAACGAAGTCATCAGTAATCTCTCCCTTCCCAGTTCAAATCTCTCAGATCGTACCATCTGGTTTGCGGCTCCTTCGGAGACTGGCCAGTCAGACACAAGACCCCAAATTTTGGATCATGTTGAATTCGTTGTCGCAAAAGTAAAAAGTATCAGGGCCACCATATGATGTGAATGTAATAATGTACAACCAAATGATAGTTGAAATACGAGAAATACTATGATATTCGCCTTCTGAACAAACAAAATGTGCAAAGACGGGAAACTGTGAAGTGGTGATTGGAACGGCCGGGAAGGCGGACAAAAACCGATGGAATGACTACACTAACTGACCAAAATGTTTGTCTCAGAGAATTTCTGAGAATAGAACCGGATTTCCGGGCGTTAGATGGACTTTGGCGCATACCTTTCGCAGTAAGGAATGTAGCATAGATGCCCAGGAGTAACCATAAATATTTTCAGAATTTGATGGCATCATTCTATCTTGATATGGCAATAACCTTGCGGACACATCAGAAACCCCTGATTTTCCAATTATTTCAACACAAGTTCTAATCTTTTTCACAACAATCTGAACAAGCCAAATTGTAGTCTGAGGTCTGAGGAGTCATTATGTGAGTTAAACCATAGAAAAATATACAGACAATCAGATGCTATGACACCCGCAAAATGGCCAAAAACAGCTTTTTTCACCAAAAATAGCACCAAAACAACAAAAATAGCCATTTTGCGAGCTGTCACACCGGAAAGTGAAAAAAATCATCCAAAGCGAATTTGTACATTAATTTTTAAGATTCACGCCTACAGTGAAACTGTTTGTGAAATTTTAACTTTCATATATAATGTCACGTGATCTGAATCTGTTACTGAAATTCAAAGTTTCAGACATAGTTTCAAACTATATGAATGTTAAAATTTCAGTTACAATTTCAGTGCAAGAGCGAATCTTAAAAATTAACATACAAATTCACTGTGAGTGAAATTATTTCTCTCTCCAAGTATATCTTGTTCTGGTGTGGTTTGACTGTGGTGGAGGTTTCCCATGCACAAATGAGAAAATTCACCCACAGTGAATTTGTATATTAATTTTCAAGATTCACTCTTGCACTGAAATTGTACCTGAAATTTTAACATTCATACAGTTTGAAACTGTGTCTGAAACTTTGAATTTCAGTAACAGATTCAGATCACGTGACATTGCATATGAAAGTTAAAATTTCACAAACAGTTTCACTGTAGGTGTGAATCTTGAAAATTAATATACAAATTCACTTTGGGTGATTTTTTTCACTTTCTGGTGTGTGTGTAGCGTCCGATTGCCTGTATATTTTTGTATTTTTCCACTCACGCAATGACCCCTGAGACCTCAGACTACAATTTGGCTTGCTCAGATTATTGTGAAAAAGATTAGAACTTGTGTTGAAAAAATAGGAAAATCAGGAGTTTCCGATGTGTCCGCAAGGCTGAGGCCATATCAAGATAGAATGATGCCATCAAATCCTGAAAATATTTACGGTTACTCCTGGGCATCTATGCTACATTCCTTACTGCGTAAAGTATGTGCCAAAGTCCATCTAACGCCCGGAAATCCGGTTCTATTCTCAGAAATGCTCTGAGACAAACATTTTGGTCAGTTAGTGTACTTATCCGAGTCAAAAAAGCGATTGAGACTCGGAAACAAAATTCAGCCCTGCAGGCATATCAAATTGAAAAATGTACTCGGTAAAGGCGACAAATTCCAACTCCGCTCGTAAATCTTGGGTAAATCATCCCAAAAATTTATGCTGTGCCTTATGGTGCATCTCCTTGAGAGAGTTGGGACAAACAGGCATCGCACAATAGCACTCAGTCATAAGAGTTCCACACGTGGAAATACTCTCAAATATTGCTCTCAGAAAAAGAAAAAAAATGACTTGTTCTGTTGAGTCTGGGAGAAGACTAAAGGACAATCCTCGAGAGACTCAGACGGCTGGCAAGCATATCCTGACACATCCGATGTATGCAGTCTCTGTAAACAACTGGCAGATACGAGTGAGTCCACTTAACACTAGGGCTGGACACTGTGCTGCTCATGGCCATGCAGGCACATGGCTGTGTTGCTACGGTACGAGGAAGGGTCAGTGGGACTTGAGACGGTACGGTGACCGTCCGTCTCCGGCTGTGTATGGTCAGGCAGCCGTGTCTGATGCAATTTGAAATTAAAGTGACATTGGAGTGTAAACTAGGCTATAAATATGAAGCAGAATACTATATATCATCCCCAGTGAGATCTAGCATGTAGCTTCCAATGGTATCGGCCTTAAGACTGGGGCAGCAGATAACAATAAGATAACAACCTCCAGAAAAAACACATTCAACAGCAACTGCCGAGCCTGGAGGAGAAGTGTATTGGAGAAGTTGTGAAGGCAAAAACGTACCAGGAATGCAAAGTACATCTTGAATTAGCCGATATAAATTTGGGAAGCTTTTTCTGGTTATGCTGAGAGAATTTCAAGGTGCAGGTTGGTGATTTGCTATCGAGGAGGAAGGAGCTTTTATGGTCTGGGTTCCCCGTCAGGGTCGAGGATAATTTAACCAGACCAGGTAAAGCATAGGTAGACCATGGAGAACTGGGTATGGAGCTAGTTGTATGGTGGAGCCCAATATTGATGTATGTAGGCGTAGAGAGACAGAAAACTCAACAGGCAGGCGAAAAAATTGGATTGGAAATGATGGCGCAAGTTGCAGGGTCATGGTCTAACTCCGTAGGATAGCACAGTCTTCTGAGTACTGTGAGAGCTGGACCAAGAATTATGAAACAAAAATTGAATGGCTTGACTGAGCAAGCAGCCTTGTGCAATCACTTCGGCATGGGTGGGCAAGGATCAGCGTGAATATTCACATTAAAAATAGCTGGTTTCGGGCATTTCCAGGGAATTGATGGCCTGGCAGTTGCCTTACCTTTGATTGCTGTCTCTATGGTTCAAATGCAATACCTGCAGCAATTCCCATATGTTTGATGCCTGTTGTCCTCTCCTAGTTTCCATTTTGTTTGTTTTCTTGAATTTTGGTATAAAAAGTGCTGGCTCTCAAAAAGTATTTTGAGTTTACGGAAGGAGGAAGCAATATTTTCCAAAACTGTTTGGACATTCAGAGAGACCTCGTTGAGCGCTACAACATGATATGATAACCTATTTTTTGAAAATTTCCTTTTTGGGCCACTACACCTTGTGCCCAAAGGGGAAATACCCATCTTTCCGGCTTCTGGCAGGGCGCATCAGGAAATATTGATTGTAGAATACCTGAGGGATGTTGCTTATATGCTGTAGACCACAATTGGGTCGGTGGATGGGTCATTTCGTGGATATATGGATAGTTAGTAGCCAATAGTAAATTTCGGTGTTGCAGCTATTCTTTTATACCACAGGGTGTCTCACACAATGAAGGGGAGCCTAAACACATCCTGTATTCTCCCCAAATGGTGTGAGCAAGCCCAATTCCGGAAACTAATGGCCTGAATTCAAATGTGTGAAGTGGTATGTTACTGGAATTTGCAGAACTCACTACGTTCAACCCCCACCTGGACAGAGTTTGGCCAGCTGATCCAGATAATGGCCAGGTCTGGCCAGCTTTGTAGAGGTCTGTGTAGACAGCTATATAGGGGTCTTTCCAGCCGGCTAGGAAGACCTCCACAAAGCTGGCCAGACCTTGCTATTATCTGGATCAGCTGGCCAAACTCTGTCCAGGTGGGGGTTGAACGTAGTGACTGAGTGATAGAAACTGCATATTGGGAGTGAGTTGATTCAATATATAATAACACCAATGTATAGGAGGTAGATTCTTGAATCTTGGGTCAAAAGCACTACATTCAAGGCATGTTTGCTCTGCTTTGCTTTATGATCACACACTCACCACTAGGAGGATCACGCAATCATGACTCAATTATTTTCTTATGGTGCTCTTTCACTTGTATTTGGGTAAATCTGAACATACAGATTGAACACTCATTTGATTCTACATAGCCATTGATTTTTGTTGGATTTTCTTGAGATGGGAGAGGACCACAGGTAAGATGTACAAGATTTCAGGCAGATTCGTCTATGAACCACTGGATGCAAGCCTTCAACTTCGGATATACAACATACCCAAAACCGGGTCAAAACACATGAAATAATGCAAAATATCAATACTTTGAACTCTTTCTTCAAATTGAATATATTATGAAAACCATTGAGGGAAGCATCAAGAACACCACCTAAGATGATCAATTCCAAACCAAACATACACAATAATGACATCTGAGGCAATGGTGGAGAGCATCAAATTCACCCCACTATAGATTGCCATCAAAGTTGAGGTATGCCGAGAAGCTTGAAAAATGGCCGAGAAATGGCACCAGAGCATTTGATGGCCACAGAGTGATGCCGAAATGCCAGGTATCAGCCCCTACTGCAAATACAACCACTCGGACACCCTTTATAGCTTGTCGAAAAACTTTGCAAAGGGATCCATGACAATATACAGGATTTCTCACAAAATGGGCACTTATTAAGTTGTGGCCGTCACATTGTACCGTGCTTGTTCCTTTTTGATGTTGGTGGGCAGATCACACTGCGTGTCTCAGCCTTGGCAGTGGCATCCCACCGTGGCTTTTTCTTTTCGATGTTGGCAGGCGGACTACACCATAGTTTTTCCTTTTCTACCCTGGCAATGGGATCCCACTGTGCCTCCTCTCTTTTAAAGTCAGTGGTCAGGTCAAACCATGCCCTTTCCCTCTTGACATTGGCAGATGGATCACACTGCGCTCTTTCTGTTTCCACCTTGGCAGTTGGATCCCACCATGCCCCCTCCATTTCAACCCCAGCAGTCGGTTCACACCGTGCTCTTGCTAGTTTGACCTCGGCAGTCGCATTGTACTGCACTGTCTGTTTGTGATGTGGCATAGGTTGGGAGATGTGCATTGTAGTTTGAAAGGCTTCACTGTGGGTTGTAGCTGTAGGAGTGAGGTAGGCAGCCATGAAGGTGCCAGCTCATAAGGGAACATTGTTGTAACCCTTCAACAAGGGATTGTGCTACCCCTAGATAGGAGCCCCTGCAACACCAGTGAAAGCCAGTCACTCCTAGTGTGGATGGATCATGTTTGAGAAAGGTTCACAAAGATAACTTCTATGATAAACCAAATCCTAACCAAAACCACTCAGCAACACCTTCTTTAATAGGAATGATAGTTTAAGTTCGGGGCTGTACACCAAGTATTAGGTCAAATAGCCAAGTGCGTGCAGGTTTCAACCGTTCGAGGAAGTCTCATAGTTGAGCGTGGTGTGTTTTGTTGGTTTGTGGAGTGCTTTCCTTTGTTCACAGATGAATGTAGGTTGTTTAATATAAGAAACAGACTCAAAGGTCTGGCGTGGTTTGTTCTGAGGAACTGGTTTTGCTAACACATTGGCTTAAGAAGCACACAACAATGGTTTGCAGACACAGGGACACAAGACACAAGACACAAGACACAGGACACACAAGAACACATTCACAGACACAATGAAAAGACAAACACAAAACACAGGACACAGAGACCTTCACATTCACAATTCCACAGTTCAGGTTCACAAGTCCACACGGATATTAATCCAAAACCACAAATCACTTTATATCAGGTGAAAGAACAGTCGTGCAAGGCTACTGAGCTCTCGAGCCAAACCTGTCTACAACACAGTGGTGTCTAGAGGTGGGGTCTGCTACTGTACTGTTAAACTGCCTGGTCTTTTATACTACTCTCTTATTGCGATGACTAAATAATATTATATACACTGGTCCGTTTACCTGCGAATTCTGACTCGAAATCCTTGCTCGAATAATGCCATTGGTTCCCTATACCAGTAGATCGAACACTGGTTCAGACTCAATCAATTGAAGTTGAAATATTATGGCATCTTGGTGATAATGCTGGGTCCGCAACTCACAGCTCGGGTGACGCTCCTGCCTAGACACATCTCTTCTTTGTCCTAGCCCTATTCAGACTCTCCTGCTGAGGTCGGGGTCTCTTTGCAAGCGACTTATACAGTTTGCGGGCACTGTCAAACTCTTGCAGTTCAACTTTATTGATCGCATTTCAGCTGTTGCCATCTTTGATTGGACAGCTCCACCTGGAGCATGCTTTGGCATCAGATGCCTAATCCATCTTGGTCATACTCTGGATCTGCACGGACCTCGGAGCTATAGCTGTTTGGGGTATTCACCGCTTTTCCATCTCGGAGCCCCCTGCTTGCATGTGACACACACGTCCACTAATTCCAGGAATCCTGTGACAAACAAGGTGTCTCTGGAGGTGGTCGCAACCACTGAGTTCCGTCTGTGATTGCCAAATATAGATTCCTTCTAACTCCTCTGTAATCCAAGTCAGTGTCAGCACTTCTAGGCGGGTTCCTAGGTGCTGTCTGGTTATTTGGGATCGTCTCCGTGTGAGCGCAACTCTGGTTATATGACTGGTAGCTCTCCACACGAGGCATCGCGGAAGCTTCTCAGGATGTCTGCGTGATTGTTTATACTGAAAATTGCAAAATAGCTGCATTTCATGTATGGCTGCTTTCATGGCTTATCACTGGGGCCATGGAGCAGTTGTACAGATGCTCAGCCAAGCAGGGGGTTTAACACGTAATGGTGGTTTGCCGGGGGTGACCTCACACTCGCTATATCATGGTAGATGGCAAGTGAAATAATGATCTCGTGATCTACATGATGTAACTATATGAGAGCATGTGATCTAAGGTATAGTAAGCCCTCTCTTTTAACATCAGCAGTTGAGTCACACCACACTATTTCTCTCTCCACGTTGGGCGGATCACACTGTGTTCTTCCCATTTCCACCCTGGCAGTTGGATCCCACCGTGCCCCCTCTGTTTCAACCCCAGCAGTTAGATTACACTGCACTCTTGCTGGTTTTGCCTTGGCAGTCGCATCACACTGTGCTGTCGGTCTCTTCAACCTTGGTGGTTGGATGTCCCCACCTCTGACTTGGGGGCATTCTGCACCTCACTGTAACTCATACACAGCATTGGATGATTATTCATTCAACTTTTGTGTATGTACACTAACTGACCAAAATGTTTGTCTCAGAGCATTTCTGAGAATAGAACCGGATTTCCGGGCGTTAGATGGACTTTGGCACATACTTTGCGCAGTAAGGAATGTAGCATAGATGCCCAGGAGTAACCGTAAATATTTTCAGGATTTGATGGCATCATTCTATCTTGATATGGCATCAGCCTTGCGGACACATTGGAAACCCCTGATTTTCCTATTTTTTCAACACAAGTTCTAATCTTTTTCACAATAATCTGAGCAAGCCAAATTGTAGTCTGAGGTCTCAGGGGTCATTGCGTGAGTGGAAAATATACAGGCAATCGGACGCTACACAGCTCGCAAAATGGCTATTTTTGTTGTTTTGGTGCTATTTTTGGTGAAAAAAGCTGTTTTTGGCCATTTTGCGGGTGTCATAGCATCTGATTGTCTGTATATTTTTCTATGTTTTAACTCACATAATGACTCCTCAGACCTCAGACTACAATTTGGCTTGTTCAGATTGTTGTGAAAAAGATTAGAACTTGTGTTGAAATAATTGGAAAATCAGGGGTTTCTGATGTGTCCGCAAGGTTGTTGCCATATCAAGATAGAATGATGCCATAAAATTCTGAAAATATTTATGGTTACTCTTGGGCATCTATGCTACATTCCTTACTGCGAAAGGTATGCGCCAAAGTCCATCTAACGCCCGGAAATCCGGTTCTATTCTCAGAAATTCTCTGAGACAAACATTTTGGTCAGTTAGTGTAGCCAGTTCCATATACACAAGAATACTCTGGAATAAATGATTGCTCTCCCCCGTGACATGTAACATACTGACTTTTGAATACGACCCAATCCACTATTTCCATATTCGTCCACACTCGAGTTGATGTAAGCTAGACAGGGATCCAGATTACAATGGGTTTTGAGGAACACCACAGGAGAGCATTTTGTATGGCCAACTGAGTGAAAATCATGAATAAGAAACTGAGTGTTCGCAAAGAACACTGGTTCTCAAGTCATGCAGTATGGCCCCAAGTTGCATGCAAAATTATAAGTGACCCTTGTTGGTGCCTTCTCCCACTGGGTGACCAATGCCGAGAACACATCATTTTGTCCTTCGCCTCTAGGGATGCAGTGTAAACCATAGCAGATGCTGGGCGTACACCACACACACATGATCTCACCAGTCAATTGTCACTCCCCATACTGGGAATAAAACTTGGAGCATTTGGTGCCATGCTCAAATGTCATTGTTGACATTGTGCTTTAATTTCAGATATCATGGGCACTCTCTGATCTTGGGGAGACTGTAGCAGTAACCAGTCTGCAACTCTGCATGTCAACTTCACTCATTTGATTCAATAACTGTTGACACATCTTACCTCCATCCATGGTTTCTCAACCTGACCCTCATCCACTATCAGAGGCTCCAGACCTTTGATCAAACAATCAAGAACCATTCTGCAGCGCATCAAGATCCACTCGCAGACTTGGACTGTTATTATAAGGAATTGAAGTGTCAGATTCTTCTCATGACTGAGCAGCTCATGGATCGCGGGAATCTCCGCCAAAGCGGACACATTCTGGATGTTTGGTTGCATTACAAAAGCCTGGAGGGCATCCAGCATGGGTTTGGGTGCCATTTGGAGTACTGACTCTTCCATTCAACATGTTAGTGATATCCCACATACAGCTTCCAGAAAGAAGACTGACCTGCAAGAACAAACACTGGTAGATGTCTGCTGCTCCCTTCCCCTGAAAATATGCCTTCCTGTAGCTCTTGGCATGAGAACAAGATACTAGTAGATGGCAGAGAAGCTGATAGGACAGTCACTGTCTACGAAGGAGACAAAGCACTTTACCTACTTGATCAGTTCCAACCTTGGTGAAGTCAACCTCTTCATAAATGGTTCTAGATATCAGGGAACGAGCTTGCATTCTGGATGCTTGTTGGTTTTTGCATTGAATATGCAGCTGGGCCGGGCCTAATTTCCCCTTCCTTTGAGTTGATTGAAGCCTTTGATTTGATTCTCAAAAAGATAGACTCCTTGGATAATTCAATCAAAGGATCCACGGCTGTCACTCAATATGATTATTAATATTCTCAATGGATAAACCAGTCTGATGGTGCACTGGTTGCAAAGGATGCAGAGCTTATTGTAGACGCGGTAATCTGCTTGGGGGACAATGACGAGTGGGTCTTAGATTGCATTGTTCACCAACCCAGACCTGGCTTGCAAAACCTGGTGTCCCAGTGTTTTCAGGCAGTGAGGCACCAGGAATTTAAAGAACAACTGGACCAGGTACCAATTTTTTTTGTTTGCTTGAGATTTTTCACCAAATGAACACAAGGTATGCAGCCCGTGATGTTGTGGGATTTCCTACAAGGTATCCTCGGAGGTTGTGGGTGCTTGGTTGTCTCAAGCAAACCATATTTTCGCTTGGCAGCAGATCACGTCCAACTACACACAATATAATAGGTCCACAAGCAACTCATCCATACTTTAACTCGCAACAACAATTTCCAAGGATTGGTTGAAGGAATTCAGTTTTGTGTGAAAATTTCCTGGTCAGCCAACAACCCTCCCGCTGGCTATGGATGCCAATGGAGGATCACCCAGGAAAATCACCCCGTCATTCCAGCAAACAATTGAGGACATTCTGGTGCCCACTATCTATTGGTATGTCCTATAGAGGATTTTCAAACTGGACCAAACTCATTCCAATAGCTCAACTACCCAGCATACGGGTCCTTGGAACTGTGTGGTGTGCCACCTTTGAGCATGGAAGAAGCGACACACTGGCATCTGGGGTTCCCTCGTTTGAAATTCAAGACTGGAGCATTTTACAAGTCCCTCTGGTTAGATGGCGAAGTTTACACTGCATTGCGGAAATTCCACCAGGCCAAAGGATTTGACCCTGACAGCCAAGATGTTGCCCGTGATCTAGGTCTCCCATTGTATCAGATTTCCAGCATGGGGATGTCCTGTCCAAACGGTGAGCCGAAATACCTTTTATCCAATCCCCTGTTCCGATGATAAGCCGTGAAAGCAGTCACACATGAAACACAGCTATTTTGCGAATTTCAGATAAACAATCACACAGACATCCCGAGAAGCTTCCACCAAGCCTCGCACAGAGAGCTACCAGTCACATAGCTAGAGTCTGTAAGGGCAACCTCAGCTCAGCGCGGGAGCGCGGGAGACTAGCGGGAGAATCCGAAGTAACTCAATTGACAGTACTAAATACAGGTTTCTAGAATACGCACCTAGCGGGAGAATCCGAAGAGAAGAAAGGATAAGGATTCCCACGCTAGGCGAGGTTTTTATAGGTACTAGCCAGTAGCACGTGTCCGGATCGATCGGCAGTGGTCTCGAGCTTGATCACATAGCACGTGCCAGTGAGAGCGACCGGACGCGGGGGGTCGGAGGGGGTCGGAGTCCGGAGGGACGGAGGGACGGAGGGTGACGTTCCAGACGGAGGCGTAGGCTGGGGCATAGGACCGAAGGCCGGATGGATGGACGAGGCCGGACGAAGGATCGGACGAGGAAGTGGGGCGGTGCGATGGGCCGGAGCCGGACGGACGGACGGACGGACGGACGGGCGGGTGGTTCCCCTGACATCACCCCCCCCTTGGAATGCGGCGTCCCGACGCATGAATCGGACATGGGCGTCGCGCCTCCGGAAGGAGAGCGAGTCGAAAGCGGCCGAGGCAATCTGGCGCGGGGCGTTAGGGTAGCGGCGATAGTAGGCATCGATGGCGTCTTGGGCGAAGACGTCGGAGTGCTTTACCCATTTATTGTGTTCCGGGCCGTAGCCTTTCCACCGCACCATGTACCAGAGGCTGCCATAACGGACCTTCGCTTCTAGGATCTCCTCGACTTCCCATTGAACGTCGTGGTCCGTCTGAAGGACGGGCGGGGGTTCGTCGTTCCGGGGGCGTCCGGGGAACGGATCCGGTTCCGCGAGCTGGAGTTTCACCACCGGGAAGACCGGGTGGAGCTGGGAGTACCGGGGGGGGAGCTCGAGTTTGTACGCCCCCTTTCCGACGACCTTCGCGACTTTGAAGGGGCCGAGGCGTTTGTCTGCAAATTTGACGGACGGACGGGTCGTACGGATGTCGGAGGCGTCCAGCCAGACTCGGTCGCCTACCTTGATCTCTGGGGCGGGCGTGCGCCTTCGATCATAGTACAGCTTGAACTCGTCCTTGGCTTTAACGAGCGCGGCTTTGGCTTCCGAAACTCCGGACGCGATCCGGTCTCGGAACTCGTTCGCGGACTCCACTTTCGAGCGTAGTCCGTTGGGCTCGAACCCCATCCGGGGGAGCCTTCCGGTGTCCGTCATGAACGGGACTTGCTGCGTCGAGGAGTGGACGTGGTTGTTGTACGCGAACTCCGCGGCCGGGAGAAGCTCGTCCCAGTCGTCTTGTTTGTAGTTCGTGAAGATCCGGACGAACTGCTCGAGTTCCTGATTGACGCGCTCGGTCTGGCCGTCGGTCTGCGGGTGGTAGGCGGTGGAGGTCGCTGGTTCTACCCCGATGAGGCGCCACAGTTCCGTGGTGAACTCCGCGACGAACTGCGGCCCGCGGTCGGAGATATATTTCCGGGGGGTTCCGTGGTGCCTCCAGACGTTCCGGTAATAGAGCCGAGCGGCTCCGACCGCGCCAAGGCCGGTGTGGCACTCGTTGAAATGGGCCCGCTTACCCAGGACGTCGACCACGACCATAACGGCGTTGAAGCCGTGCGCGTCCGGGAGCTCGACGATGAAGTCCACCGAGACGGTGTCCCAGCGTTCTTCCGGAATCTCGGTCGGGTGGAGCTCTCCGTGGGGTAACTTCCGGAGTGCCTTCGTCCGGTTGCACGGGTCGCAGGTTCGGACGTATTGGCCGACGTGACGGGATAGCTGGGGCCACCAGTAATTCCGGGAGATGAGCTCGAGGGTTTTGAAGCGTCCGGCGTGTCCAGCGACTCGGGTATCGTGGTGCAGGGCGATGATCCGGCGTCGGAGGTCCTTATTCCGCGGTACGACGATCTTACCGCGGTAGTAGAGGAGCCCTTCTGCGACACGCCACTCGGACGACCGGGGGGGGCGGACGTTCCGGTTCTTGAGGAGCTCTCGTGCGACAAGCGCGACGGGGTCCTCAAGGTCCGGTTCACCCGCGAAGGCCTCCCGGACGTCACGGAGGAGGGGGACTTCGGGTCCGGCCACCACGACGCCTTCTAGCGCACGGACGTGGAACAAGTCTGGGCGAAGAAGGGTAACGTCCGTGTTGTCCGAGCCTACCCCGTGGTCCGGGCGACGGGACAGCGCGTCCGGACGGCCCATGAGGCGTCCGGGCTGGTGGTGGAGCGCGAAGTCAAACCGGGACAGGTACAGGGACCACCGTGCCTGTCTCCGGTTCAAGTTCTGCGCCTTCCGGAAATACTCCAGGTTTTTGTGATCCGTCCAGATCTCGACTGGATGCTGCGTACCTTCGAGGAAGTGTCGCCACTCCTCTAGGGCTCGGATGATCGCGAGCATCTCTTTGTCGTGGATCTCGTAGTTGCGCTGGACGTCACTCAGACTTTTGGAGTAGAACGCGACCGGGTGCCACTTTCCGTTCGCGTCCGGCTGGGACAGGACGGCCCCGGTAGCGTAGTCGGAGCTGTCCGCCTCGACCCGGTACGGACGCGACTCGTCGGGTAGGACCAAGACGGGCTCCGCGGTCACCGCATCCTTGAGGGCTTGGAAGGCGGCGGCCGCGGCAGCGGTCCAGGTCCAAGCGACGCTCTTCTTTGTGAGGTCGAAGAGGGGCCGCGCGATGTCCGAGAACGCCCGGATGAACCTCCGGTAGAAGTTCGTGAAGCCAAGGAACTGCTGCACGTCCTTCTTGTTCTCCGGAGCAGGCCAGGCTGCGACTCCGGCGACCTTGACCGGGTCCATCTCGACGTGGTTGTGCGAGATGATGACGCCGAGGTACTCGATCGACAATTTCTCGAATTCGCACTTCTCCGGCCGGAGGTAAAGCTTGTGCGCTCGGAGCCGCCAGAGGACTTCTCGGACGATCTCTCGGTGGCGCGCGAGATCGGAGTGAGTGATGAGGATGTCGTCAAGGTATACCATGACATCTCCGGACAGGATGAGGTCTTGGAAGATGTCGTTCATCATCGTCTGGAACGTGGCCGGAGAGTTGGTGAGGCCGAAGTACATCACCAGGGGCTCGAAGAGCCCTCGGTTGGTACGGAACGCGGCCTTCCACTCGTCGCCTCCCCGAATTCGGACGTTGTTGAAGCCCCACCGGACGTCGAGTTTTGTGAAGAACCGGGCTCCCTTAAGGCGGTTGATGAGATCGTTAATCAGCGGGAGCGGATACCGGTTCTTTACGGTCATCGCGTTGAGCGCCCGATAGTCCTGGACGAACCGGAGGCTTCCGTCCTTCTTTTTGATGAAGAAGACCGGAGATGCCATCGGGGATTTGGACGGGCGGATCCGGCCGGTGCTCAACCCATCCTCGATGAACGCGTCGAGTTCCTTCTGCTCGAGGGGGGAGATTGGGTAGACCTTGCAGTTGGCTGGTTTCGCATCCGGGACGAGTTCGATGGCGTGGTCCCACGTCCGACGTTCCGGCAACGCGTCGAACGACTCCTTATCGAAAACGTCGGAGAAATCCTCTACCCAGGCCGGAACCGAGGTCCCGGGCGGGGCCGAGTTCCGGGCGTAGGCCTCTGCGAGCCTCTGAGAGACGGTGCTGCCCGCACGGATTTCTTCAGCCGGAGCGAACGCGGTGTAGAGAATCCGGTCGCCGTCCTCGAGCTCGTCGTCTCCGTCACCGTCATCGTCGTCCGGGTCCGGAGTGAGGTCCGGGAAGTCGTCTCCGTCGTTGTCCGGATCGTACCCGTCATCTCCGCACCACTCCTCCGAGTCAATGGCGCAGATAGACGGGACGGGACCTTCGCGGAGCTGCCGGAGGATCGCGGCCGAGATCTTCGCGTTGCGACGGACGGCGCGGAGCTCCTCTCGGCAAGTGCTGCAGCTGGTCGGACAGTGGGTCATCCGGACTTCCTTGGTCTCCCAGTCGATCTCCGGGTTGTGCTTCTGAAGCCAGGAGTAACCGAGGATGACGTGCTGCTTTCCGAGCCGCGTTACTGCGAGTTGGATGCGTTCGGAGTGTCCTTTGTAGTTGACGACCATATCAACTACGCCGGAAATGCCTCCGGACGCATTGGGCGTGCCGTCGACGTTGAGGACCGGAATTGGCTGGGAGAGCTTCCGGACGGGAAGGTTGCGGGAGATCACGTACTCCGAGTCGATGAAGTCTCCGGTCGCTCCGCAGTCAACTAGACCCTTTACGGACATCGTAGCCGCGGTCTCTACCGATTGCATCTCCAACGGAATGTGCAGGGAGTTCCGGCCCTCTACGGAATCAATAACGTACCGCCGGGGTAGTTTGCGTTCCCACCTCGGACGGCGGACGCGGGGAAGGGAAGGGGGAAGTTCAGTCTTGGCCTCCGGGGCGGGAATAGGGGGTGCGCCTTTCGTATCAACTGCTGATTTATTGGGTATATCTTTGTACAAGCAGGAGTAACGATTGGGGGACGCGACCGAGGGCGCACCGCTCACTCGGCCAGGTCCGGAAAACCCTCTGGCTCCGCGTCTCCGGCGTCCGGCTCGGCCGGAAGCCCAGCAGTGGTAGAGAGGCGCGCGAAGAGTTCTCCGAGGAGGTCGTCACCGAGTTGACGGACGACCTCGTCCAGGATGTCCGCATGCCGGACATCCGAGGGAGTCGGGCAGTCTCGAGCGAGGTGTCCGGCCGCGCCGCAACGGAAGCAAGTGCGCGGCGTGAAGCGTGCGCGGGTCCGGTCGACATCCATTGGAATGCCAGGTGGAAGGGCGGGCGCCGGTGCGGCTTTGGGAGCAGGCGTGAAGGAGGGGACTGGGAGGAACGTCCCAGTGCGAGGGCGTGCGGCCGGAGCTGGGGCGCGAGTCGGAGGTGCTCCCGCTCGGACACGGGCGAGGGCGTCGTACTGGCAGAAGGCGCGGAGGCGCCATCCGGCGTAGTCTAGCAGCGCCGGAGCGGTCCCGGACGTGGTGATCGCCGCGTTAATCCGCGGGTCGAGCCCTGCGCGATACTTGGTGACGCGGACGAGCGGGTCCGTGTACCCGGCCGTGGCGGCGAGTTCCTCGAAGTCGTCCGTGTACCGGTAAACGTCGCGGGAGCCCTGGTAGTAGCTATGGGTCTCCAACCGGAGGAGAGCTTGGTCTTGCTCGTTTTCCTCCACGAACCGGAGCCGGAACTCGGACTCGAATTCCGCCCAGGACGGGAATGGGAACGGAACGATTGCGGACTGTCGTTCGGCCCATCATCCGGCCGCGTCTCGCGCCATAAAGGACATGGCGTACCGCACGAGTTTTTCCTCGACGACCTGTCCGTGGACCATGAAGGCTTCCGGAACTAGTCGGAGGTACGTGAGGACGGAGTGGAGGAACATCCGTCCTTGAGTCCGGTCGCCGTCGAAAACGGCTGGGGGGTTCGGTCGGAGAACCGATCTTGCTGCAGGGGTGAGGGTGGTGAAGTCTGGACCCACCGCCGGAGCCGGAGCAGCAGGGACGGGGGCAGTCGCGGGTGGATTTTGGTTGTTGTGTAAAACGCGGAGGAGTAGGGTTTCGATGTTCGCGAGAGAGCTTTCTACCGCTGTCAGCCGGGATTCGGGGTCGGCAGCCGGCTCCGGGATGTAAACATCCGGGAGCTCGGGTGGCGCGGACTCGTTTCTGGGCGTCGGGGCGTCCATCAAGGAGGAGGGGTCGAGATTGGAAGTGGGGGAGGCCGGAGCGCTAGCGTAGCGGTCCGAGTCCGAGTCTACGCCGAACTTCGCAATCTTGACCGGTTGATCCCTTAGATCCTTTCTTCTGCTGTAAGGGCAACCTCAGCTCGGCGCGGGAGCGCGGGAGACTAGCGGGAGAATCCGAAGTAACTCAATTGACAGTACTAAATACAGGTTTCTAGAATACGCACCTAGCGGGAGAATCCGAAGAGAAGAAAGGATAAGGATTCCCTCACTAGGCGAGGTTTTTATAGGTACTAGCCAGTAGCACGTGTCCGGATCGATCGGCAGTGGTCTCGAGCTTGATCACATAGCACGTGCCAGTGAGAGCGACCAGACGCGGGGGGTCGGAGGGGGTCGGAGTCCGGAGGGACGGAGGGTGACGTTCCAGACGGAGGCGTAGGCTGGGGCATAGGACCGAAGGCCGGATGGATGGACGAGGCCGGACGAAGGATCGGACGAGGAAGTGGGGCGGTGCGATGGGCCGGAGCCGGACGGACGGACGGACGGACGGACGGGCGGGTGGTTCCCCTGACAGAGTCGCACTCACACGGAGACAATCTCAAATAACCAGGCAGTACCTAGGATCCGGCCTAGAAGCACTGACACTGACTTGGACTACAGAGGAGTCAGAAGAAACCTTATTTGGCAATCACGGACAGAACTCAGTGGTCACAACCACCTCCAGAGACACTTTGTTTGTCACAGCCTTTCTGGAATTAGTGGATGTGTGTGTCACATGCAAGCAGAGGGCTCCAAGACGGAAAAGTGGTGAATATCCCAAGCCATCCAATGCCAAAGCATGCTCCAGGTGGAGCTGTCTGATCAAAGATGGCAATGGCTGAAATGTGATCATTAAAGTTGAACTGCAAGAGTTTGACAGTGTCTGCGAACCATACAAGTCGCTCGTGAAAAGACCCCAACCTCAGGAGAGTCTGAATAGGGCTAGGATGAAGAAGAGGCACGTCCAGGCAGGAGTGTCACCTGAGCTGCAAGTTGTGGACCCAGCATTATCACCAAGATACCATAATATTTCAACTTTGATCAATTGAGTATGAACTGGCCTATGATCTACTGGTATGGGGAGCCAATGACATTATTCGAGCAGAGATTCTGAGTCAGAATTCGTGGGTAAATGGACCAGTGTATATAATATTTATTTAGTCATTGCAATAAGAGAGTAGTATACAAGAGCAGTCAGTTTAGCAGTACAGTAGCAGACCCTGCCCCTAGACACAGCTGTGTTGTAGACAGGTTTGGCTTGAGAGCTCAGACACCTTGCACAACTGTTCTTTCACCCATTATAAAGTGACTTGTGGTTTTGGATTAATATCTGTGAGCTAGCCCACACCTCCCCCACTCTGACATTGCCTTAAAAGGCATATCAAATCTAATCGCCTCACGTGTTGGCCCGAATGACCTGCCCGCGGGGTCTTATCGCCTTGCCTCTGAGACCTAGTATGGCCTGGTTGCTCTAAGGGTTATGTGCGGTGTATTTGATGGGATTTGTAACCTTGGGTGCTTGTCCAGCGGTTCGAATCCTGGGTTGTGTATCTTTTTTTCCCCTTGCATCTTTCGCTTTCCTCTCGAATGATTTCCATTCCACCCCCGATCTCGGTTCTAACGGCCAACCTAGCATGCTTAGCAGGCTCACTTGCAAATGTTTAATACCAATATAATGCTCAAATACAAGCAGGAAATAAATTTACAGTGCTCCACTGAGCAAAACCCTGGTGAGATAGTACTTATGTTGCCCTGCCAAATGAAACATATTAAGGGCCATCTACAGATTATAGCAGAAATTGAAATAGTTGAATTGACTCTGACAAATGGCTCCAAAGTAAGAAAAAATGGAAAAAATGGAAAAAAATATATATTGACTGAATTGATGTGTTCTAAAGAAGGGTTGAATATTTTGGGTAGCACTGACCACTCAGCAATCAGTAGTGGTGGATGTTCAAGCCTTCACTGCCAACTCTGACACTGACGCGCAGGCACGCTGACATACACGTGATGGGAAAGGTCACGTGTATGTCAGAGTGGGGGAGGCCAAGGGGGTTTATATCTGTGTGGACTTGTGAGTTGAACTGTGGAATTGTGTCCTTGAACATATCTGTGTCCTGTGTCTTGTGTTTGTCTTGTCATTGTGTCCATGAACGTGTTCTTGTGTATGTCCTGTATCCTGTGTCCCTGTTCATGAACCACTGTTGTGTGCTTGTTAAGCCAACGTGTTAGCAAAAACCCATTCCTTGGAACAAAGCATGCCAGACCTTTGAGTATGTTTCTTATATAAAACAACCCATGTTCATCTGTGAACAAAGTAAAGTGCTCCGTAACCCAACAAAATTGGTCTACACCCCTGAACTTAAACTATCATTCCTGTTAAGGAAGGTGTTGTTGAGTAATTTTGGTTAGGGTTTGGTTTTAGAAGTTTTCTTCGCAAACCTTTCTCAAATGTGATCCATCCACACTAGGAGTGACTGTCTTTCACCAAATCCGGATATTCAGAAGTGGGGAACCACAGCCGGGTTTCTTGCAAAGGATATTATCCAGGTTATGTAGAGGATGAAGGCGATTATTCAAGTGAGGAAGAGGAAGAAGAAGAGGTTTTGCTCACCACATGTGGTTCATTCACTTAGTGACTGTGATGATCCCTGCACAAGTTGAACAAATGAACAGTCAATCCAGGACCCTTCCTCCCTTTCCATCCTGCATCCACAACTTCAGCACTCATTGCCTGTGTGGAATTGAACCTCGACTTGTCATCCACTTTGAGTGTGTTGGTCAATATTGAACCCTTGGGTGCACTCCAAATAATTTCTCCGTTTCACCAGTTCTGGATTCACATTCAAAAGTACTGTTGTATTTCGTTCAATTCATATAGTCACATGTCACAGAGCCGAAAAATTACGAAAAATTTCGCGTCACTGGGTCACAGAGGCAATTTCGAGCTTAGCCCGAGCTGGCCGAGGTTAGCGGGGGTTAGCCGAGCGTTGCCGGCGGATCAAGATTCTCAATTTGGATGCCGTATGAAAGGGTCAATTTGTACGATGGTGTCACACCCCAAACCCTCGTACAAATTGAATGAAATACCACAGTAGCTTCTTCGGAAGAGGAAATTGAAGAAAATGATTGTTCAGGGGTGGAAGAGGACAAAAGCGATGATTCAAGAGGATGAGGAGCATTCACTCAATACCGCACGAGCAAATGGTTCGCCCATTGCGATGGACCTTAACGGAGTATTAAGAAAGGTGGATGCAGACCCACTCTTCTCACCTCGCCCGACTTTCTCTGCGTGGGACCAGACCTTCGAAAACTCAATGGCAAATATATTTACTTTGCCTCTAGTAGAAATCCCGACCGTGCGCCCCGCGAAGAGGGATGGCGAGGAGGTTGACTCTGAGCATCCAAAAAAGCAGGCTCAGCCAAGTACAGTGTCAAAACCCGGTTGCGAAAAAAAAAAAGTTGAACCAGTATTGTACAGGAATAGGTGCGAATTTCATCGTAAGACTGGGTCTGAGGGAAGTTCAGACCCTGAAATCTACGCAAAAATATTTTCAAGATTTTTTGGCACCCTGTTGTGTCGCATGGCACTGTCACTTATTTGGCTGGTTTTGGGGGTTTGACCCGGATCCGAAAATTCCGATCAGAAATGCCCTCTCACTCACTCTCTCTGCACTCTCTTGCCCTCACATGCCCTCAGATACCCAAAGACACCTCCCACAGGCAACCATCTAGGCTGTTCTGGGGGAATAGACCTCCCGAGGGATCAACACATCGGACAACTCGAATCTGCCTCCAACCCCGGGCCAGAGAGGATGTGCGCTCCTCCCCGTTGCCTATATTCACCAAGCATGGGCAAAAATGTCTGAAAAGTACCCCAAGATACAATAATTTCTCTTTAAAGCATCGTAGATGTGAATGGGCTACTACTATTCTCAGAATATACAATTCTCGGCCGCCATCATTGAGATTTAGCCATTTTTGGCAATTGTTTGATTTTTCGCGTGCGCCCAGCAGGCTCAATGACTTTTTTGTGGATTATATTACTCATAGGCCTTGTTGTTATTCCACAAAAAAAGAATCAAGCTGAACACCGGCGGGGTTCCCGTTCAAAATGCAATTTTTTCGGATCCGGGCATTTTTTGGATCCGGGTTTTGACACTGTATTTCTTAATCCATCACGGGCGGCATGGTACACCTTGGTCGTCCTATACGACAACACGGTTTTGGATCCAATGACTCGCCTTCTTCGTCCACTCGAATCGATCCCGATGTCCGGATCTGCGTCGGTGGCATGCGGGGCCCAGACCTTCCTTCGAAAACTCAAAGGCGAATATAGTTACTTTACCTCTAGAATCCCGACCGTGCGGCCCGTGAAGAGGGACGGCGAGGAGGTTGACTCTGAGCGTCCAAAGAAGAAAGCTAAGCCCAGTATTTCTCAATCCTTCGCGAGCCGCCCTATACGATAATATGGGTTTGGATAATTTAATTCGAGCTTCCTCAGGACTGGACAAGGACGCGGAGCAACGCCCGGCCTGTGGCGGAAATTCTCGTTCTCGCCGGATATTCCTTCTGTATTACGGTCCAGGTAACAGTACAACTACCGTGCAATCTCCAATTCTATTCAAACACCTCCAATTCTATATAATAAGGGTCCACAGCATACAAAGATACAAACCAGCCAACCGACCAACAGGCTGGCTCAGCGAAAATTAACAAAAGGGTAGCGTACATAGTGTCTCGTCGATCGAGTAACTGGTGGTAGTAGCAGCTAGTAGCAAGTAGCAAGTAGATGGTGATGCGGAAGATCGTGCAGTCCTTCGCGACGTTTTCGCTGTCGCCCGTACATGTACGCCTCCCACCTCCTCCCCCTCTGCTCTGACCAACACTCACCCCCTGCCGCCCCGCCGACCACGACACCCGACACCCCGACCACCTACTGCCTCGGTATACTATCATACGTCGGCGGAATCTCCTGCTGCGGCTCCGGCAGCTTCCCCCCATCCGTATGCACCAGCACCCCACTCGCATTCGCGCCCCCCCTGCCCATACCCACCCCGCTCCCCTCGCTCCCTTCCGGCGAATGCGGATTCGGCAGCCGCCCAAAGCCCGCGCTCCCCCCCGAGGCGGGCATCGGCATGTGCATCTGCCCCATCTGCGGGCCCCCAGGCCCGGGGTTGGCGACGGCAAACGCGCCCCCGCGTGCCTCGCGCTCCTTCGCGCTCATCGGGTTGGGGTAGTATGACCCCGAGGACACATTGCTCGTCCCGCCTCCCGCGTGCGCAGACGACGACACGGGGTAGTGGCTCCCGCTCGTCGGGCTCAGCGGTGCCTCGCTCCCGCTCCCATTCGTGCTCCCATCATACCCGCCCGCATAATAGGCATTGGCGGGCGTATACTGCTGCTGCTGATGTGCCATCCCGCCCGCGCCCACGCCCGCCATAAACGGCGACACCACCCCGCCGCCCACCGAGCTCCCCGCCAGCCTTCCTCCGACCCCATCATCCTCCTCTTCCTCCCCGTCCAAGGGCGCCGCCAAAACGGGGAGCGTCGGCCCCCCGGTGGTGCGCCCCGGGTCGAAGTTCCCGTCAAACTCGGCGCGCTTGGCGTTCTCGCGCGCGCGGCGGCGGCACGCCCAGATGAGGACACCGAGGAGGAGGAGGCCCGCGACGCCACCGACGGCGCCGCCTGCGATGGCGCCGGTATGGCTTGTGGATGTGGATGCGTCAGTGTGCGGGGTGGAGCTGACGGTGGCGCCGGCGGGGATGGTGGAGGTGGTTCGGATGGTTTCAGTTACGACGACGCCGTTAGAGGTTGAGCTGTGGGAGAAAGGAGGGTCAGTAAGGAATTGTGCAGCGGAGAGACAAATAAAATGAAAGAAGAACAAAAGCAGGTAGTCGCGCTGCATCCCCCCCTCGTCGACATGGCCATGAGCGTGTCTTCCGACACCGTTCCCGTGGTTGCTCCCTGGCCTTGAGAACGCGCATCCGCAGTCGCCCATGACGTCACTACCCATCGCAGCCGCCAGAGCAGCCTTGCGACTGGTGGTATTCGTGCGCGCATCTGCGGCCGCGCCAGTCACCTCGATGACGCATCCGAATCAGAATAGCAGTCCGCAGTCCAATACAAGTCCAAGATGGCTCGTGCGTGTGCCCGAGAAGAGAGAAATGGCGCCATTGTAACCGATCGAAAACGAGGGAGTCCGTCGCACACGACGACGTAGTCCGCTGCCCAATACATCACGCGAGAACTAGACTCGACTCGGGCCGGACTCCACCCCACCCCAGCAACACGCGGCGCGAGAATAATTATCGCACCGGCGGTCGCAGTAAGACGCGGTCGCACCCTGGACGCACAATCGCAGCATTGCGGCCGCACCAAGGGTCAAATCAGGTATCTTGCGGCCCACACCCGGGTCCGCGCAGCCCGATGTGTACGGACTCAGGAGGAAGCCAGTGTGGTCGGGATGCCTCGGAGATGACGCAAAGGATCACCGCACGCTATCTCGCGCACACTAAGATTGAGATGCAGTGGCGAGACGAGGGCAGAGCCTTCGGACATTCGGGCAAGATCGGTATGGGATGAGGGTTGCTGGAGATGTATAATGCGTAATGGACGCAACGTCTTGGCCGAAAATCCAAAAATGGCGGGAGAGGAAATTGGGCGAGGTGCGGCCTGCCTCAGAGATGACGCAAAGGATCACCGCACGCTATCCCGCGCACTCTAAGATTGAGATGCAGTGGCGAGACGAGGGCAGAGCCTTCGGACATTTGGGCAAGATCGGTATGGGATGAGGGTGGCTGGAGATGTATAATGCGTAATGGACGCAACGTCTTGGCCGAAAATCCGAAAATGGCCGGAGAGGAGATGGGGCGAAGCGTGGGTGTCTGGTACGGTCGGGGTGGAGTGAATGAGGAGCATCAAGGATGCCATCTTGGAAGGAAGATGAGGGCATGCGGAGTGCGTCTCTCGACCCAGACCGTAAAGCCCAGAGTGCGTCGGAGGATGCCGGGTGTGTGGCCAAGGTGTGGCGTACCTCCAGGCCCGTAATATAATTTGGAAAGTCGTGTGCATCCCAGCATCCTGGAGGAAACCCAGAACAACACGGGGGAAACGAGCGAGAACACAGAAAGACAGAAACCCGACGAGAAAACCACCCAAAGAATAAAAGTGAAAGTGAAAGAAAATAATACCCACAGAAACGTCGACTGCTGCACGGTCACCGACGGCGACGTCAGCACCGTGTTACTCGGCGCCGAGCTCGACGGCGGCGCCGACGACGAGGCGCCCCCGCCGCTCGAACTTCCACCACCGCTGCTACTTGGCGGAGGGGGCACGGAACTCGCACTCGCACTCGTACTGCTTGGACCCGTTGGGGGAGTCGGCAAGCTAATGGAGGGGATGGAGATGGAGGGGACGGAGGGGATGGGGATGGAGGGCAGCGATACGGACAGTGCTGCAATAAAATCCAGTCAGTAAATGCACAAAAAATATCGGAAAAAAAAGAGGGAAAGAGAATAGGAGCACCAGGATCGGATGCACTGCTGCTCGGCGGGGCAGGAGAGACGGGCGCAGGCGTCGAAGACCCATCGCTCGGCAGGGACGAGGACATCGTCTCGTGTGCTCGTGTGGAGCAAGAATAATCGAAAAATAGCGCACAAATGAAACGAGGCCCTTGCCACCGGTGATAGCGGAAAGGGTAATAGGCGAGACTCACAAGGTAAAGCCATCCCGAGCAAGTTTCAGTATTTTTTGTGTCGTTAAATATGTTTCGGAGATGGGGGGGGAAAGGAAAGTGCGAATTTGGGAGCCTGTGGCGTCAAGGAGTGGAGCAGAGACGAGGATCTTGGGATCATGAATTGATATGTCCATTTGAGTCCCAGGTTACACGTGAGACACGGGACTGAGCCGGTGCCAAGCCGGTGCGGTGGAAATAGTAAATACGGTTAGACTCGCGCACCGCAAGGCAGTAGCAGTAGTATACTCAATCCAGGAGTTCGGGAAAGCCCGGAATAATTTCGGACAAGTGGCAGTATCGAATGAAGTTGAAAAATGGCGACTCGCGAAATTCAACTTAGAACTTGGCGATACCCACAATCTGTAGAAAATCCAGGGAGGGAACGGAGTACAGCCTGCACGAGGACCACAGCGACGCTACAACGGGAAGTGCCCGAGGGACGGAAGACCAGCAATGTTGGAGATGGGTAAGGACGGGTCCAAACGCGCAAAGTACGTACACAATGGTGCCATGTATATATACTGTATATACCGTAAATACTTGCTGTTAATATATCCGACAGGTCTCTGACATGTGCCAGCAGGTCGCCGATCAGCGTCAAATTCTAACACAATCGTTTACGCCCAATTTCCCGCCCTCGACAGCAGAAAATCGCAACTCCAGAGAATGAGCTACTATCTCGCATTTTCTCAGCGTTCCAGTGTCAAAAAAAGAAGAAGAAAAAGGACCCGACCGACAAATTCGTATTCGGAAACAGGGAATCGAACCCTGTCCTGCCCCCAAAATCGTCAACACTTCGATACTCACAATCCAAGGCCATGCACCATACACTATGTCCGATTTCCTATATTGTATACGGCCCTCATTATCAGAGCCACTCTTGAGCAGGGGATTGAATGCACCAGAGTCTCATGCGAGGTGCCCAAAATTCAACCGGATAGTTGCCTCACGAGTGCACAGCCATTTACTGCTTCAACTCGGCGGCGAGGATTTTTTTCAGGTGGCGGAAGGATATATGCAGAGAAGAGGACCCAAAAGAGACCAATCAACCCTCAAAAAAAAAGAAGGCGATAATCGATATCACAAAAGATTCGGACACAGGGAGTCGAACCCTGTCCTGCCCCTGAATAACTTGTCAGACACGACTCTATAGTTCAGGGTCGTGCACCATACACCACGTCCGATTTCTTGGCTTGCATGCGGCCCTCTTTATTAGAACCACCCTTGAGTGGGAATTCAACGCACCGGAGTCTCATGCGAAGGGTCGCAACTCGGGAAGTTCAACTTTGAATTTGGCAATACACACGATCATTTCCCGCCAATTTTGAATTTCCAGCCCTCAACCACAGAAAATCGCAACTCCAGAAAATGAGCCACTATGTCGCGCGGTTCGGTATTCGAACACAAAAAGCCCGAATGCAGGCCACCGTCCACTCGGACACAGGGAATCGAACCCCGTCCTGTCCGTAAAAGATTATTCCCCAAGAAAGTATTTTCCAAGGCTGTGCACCATACACCATGTCCGATTTCTTAGCTTGTATACGGCCTTCGTTATTAGAGCCACCCTGGAGCGGGAATTGATTGAATGCACTAAGGTGCCCAAAAAATTAAAATTCAACCAAATAGTGGCACACTCGTCATTAGGGTCAGTCAGAGTAGGTTTTAATCAGTCGTTTCTGGACTCGTTTCTCGAGTCGTTTCTCGAAATATTAAAGCGTGGGAGAAACGAGAAATAAATCCAGGGTCGTTTCTTCCCGCGTTTGGGATGCCAACAATTTTCTGAAACGACTTCTGAAACGACATCAGAAACGACCGCAGAAACAACCTCAGAAACGTCGAAACGACCTACTCTGACTGACCCTATTTACTGACTTCAACCCGGCGGTGAGGATTTTTTCAGGTGCCGGAAAAATGTGCAAAGAGGACGCAAAAGAGATCAACCCTCAAACAAAGAAGGCATCAATATCAAAAAAAAATTCAGACACAGCTTAGCAACTGAACGCAGTTGAAAAATGGTCAACTCGGGAGGTTCAACCTTGGCGATCAATTGGCGATACACGCAATCGTTTCCGCCGAATTTCCCACCCTCGACCGCAGAAAGTCGCAACTCCACAGAATGACCCACTATCTCGCATTTTCTCAGTGTTCCAGTATCCAGAAAAAAAAGGAGGGAATCGAACCCTGGCCTGCCCCAAAATCTTGAAATGCTCGCCAACCACAATCCAGGGCCGTCCACCATACACCATGTCCGATTTCATACCGTGTCTGTGTGATTTCATCAACAACATATGTGCTTGCCCGCAGGGCGGTCGGTAGTGAGCGCAAAGCCAATTTCAAAATAAACCACCCGTAACATGACCCGTTGAGGTACTCAATGTACAATGTCCAAAATGCTGCATAACTTGAGACTGGAAGAATGAAGTAATGGAGCCGTATACGTACTATATGGCGAAGCACGAGTTCAGGAAGATGAGCGTGCACTTGAATGGAATATGGAGTGGTATTCCATGATTAAGTCGGTCCTCGATCCTCCCAGGAAATGCCACGAGAATCAGACACATTCACTTAGATGGGGAAAGGGTACGTGTATTATATTATATAGGAGAGAGTCGGCACACGCCAGTTTTGGTGCGCTTCGACCGTCAAAGAGGGGAAAATCGGTGCTTCCATTTATGGTAATTCACATACCATATTAGGGAATGCCCGAGGTCACTTCAAAAACAGTGTGTTTTGGCATGAGGAGGCGGCTTTGGTTGTCAATTTATGATAAGTACTGTCCCAGCTCGATGTCTTATTTGGTGGCCTCGCTTCGGCAATGGTCAGTACAGTACGAGATATGTACCGGAGCCTTGTGGACTCGGAATTAGCCGGTCAGGACGTGAATCTTCAAAGCCTGCGAGGATGAAGGGATTGAACTGGTCCTGCGCACAAAGCCACGAATGCAGGCGTGCAGAATATGTAAGTCGTACCTAGCCATTATGAGCCTAGAATCGAACTTGCCAAAGATCGTTAGCTGAATAAAGGTATGTATTGATGTGTCGCCAGAAAACAAGCATTGAAGCGGAAGTTCCCCGTGCATTCAGGATCTTGAGACAAATTTGATTCGAGAGCGACAAAACACCTGATTCAAGTCACATCGCCCCAGTCTCATGTACGTGCCTCGTGCATTAATATCACTGCGTTTGATTGAGCTATCTCATGCCGGTGAGAAATCTTGGAGAAATATATTTTCTTTCTGCAAAAAACACATCATCGTTCATATTCCGTTTGACACCGACAAGTGATCCCCCCTAGAGCTGCTGCTGCCTGGACAAAGTCTGCGCGTCCACCCAATGCCACACCATATCGTCATCACAGTATAACGAGTTGTTCCCGGACACCTTCGACCGTATCACCCAAACCTGCGGCTGCCGCACAGCGGCCTTGGGATCAGCTAATTTAAGGGTTTGATCAAAATGCCGGAAATCCACAGATCCACCCAGTCCGTTTGTCGTGAATTCTTCAAGGCGCTGGAGAGCATGCTCGTTGGCGGTCCTACTGTCGCTACTGAGCGATGGCAGCTCGAAATGGTCAATGTCATCGTAATCGTCCCATGGGATGTGACGGTACGTTTTCAAACTGAAGTTAGGGGCTGCGATTGCGAGTCTGATACCAGACGCGATGCCACCATGTCTGCGAATGCGGGAAGAATCTGGAAACCGCATCAGGGACGGAAAGTATGAGACGGCGGGGAAGTTTTCTCACTCCCTCGTAACTGTCGAGCCGCAAAGAAATATCAACAAGTTTGGGAAGGATTCTGGTGCGGCTGCCCTCGGTATGGGTCAGTGCTTCCACTAAGTCTGGCAGATCACAACCATCGGACCCCCAATGGAAGGATATGAGGGACGGGGTCTCCTGAAGTAGGCCGATGATCGTGTCCAGGGGCGAGACTGCAGGTGAGATAGGGCACCACATTTCGATGTCACAGTGCAGCAATTCAATGCCAACTGCGCAGCGAGCGACAAGGTTCGTCAGTGCCGGAAGGACAAAAGCACTTGCCTCTTTGCCAACCCCTAATTTCAGCGACTTCAATGCAGGAGCGGAGAGTTTGTCAAAGAGATTGATGAACGAATGGGGGATACCAGTTCCGTCGTAGGGACTTTCAGCGGCACCCCAGGAAATATCCAATGTGTGGAGCCTTGGGAGGCACAGAACCCGCGGCGGGGATGGACTGAACCGTGGGTCCGGGCCAAGGTTTGCGAGCAGGCGGGTCAGACGCACGGTTTGTGCGAGGATGCCCGCAAGTTGTGTCGGTGAGATGAATCTGTTCTCATACCTGACACGGAATTCCAGACTCGACAATTGATTCCATGGAATATTCGTGAGTGTCTTGTGGATGTAGTCGTCATATGAGTGGATGGTGAGATTCCGCAAGTTTGTTGGTTGATGTGGATGGTCGAACAACGATGGTACTGAGATAAAAGAATCTTTGGGGGGAAGTTTCAATTTTAGAGTCCCCAGCGCATTACAATGTGTGTGGAGGATCTTCGCCGCCCCGGACCAATAGCTATCTTCTCCACATCCAAAGGTGGCCCAAATGTTCAAGTTGAGAGGGAGCAATCCAGCTCTGCTGAGCCACAAGTTGTAGAACTCCAAAGGCAGCGTTCCAGCATCGCCGTAAAGCAGCTCAGACCACAAGGCGGGTGTGTTCAATGCCGCAGTCCACCACGCAGAGCAAACCCGCAAGATATTGATGTTGGTCCACATCTCGACATTCAGAGGACCACCCATCCATTCTTGGGGAGAGGGGATGTTGCACTGGAGGAAGATTTCGGATAGCATCTCCGGAATTAATGTCTGTGCACGACTGGGCACCAGCGTTCCGACATACGACGCTAGTTCAGCGTTTTCACGTGATTGCTGGGATTCCAGCTCAGTCAGCATGGTCTCGAGCTGGGTTTGCGACGAAGCAGAGTCAATTTGACGCTTCAGCCTCGCGATCCTGTCCGCTAACGTCTGCTTTGAAGTTGAATGCGGTCCATGGTTTGCCAGATCACTTTCGAGTTTGAGTAGCTTCTGACGGTTGGCCTCAGTGTCGAGATGCCATTGTACTTCTTTGATTCGAGCCAATAATCAGGGCGCGTTCATGTCCAGCTCATGGTATCGAACGTGGTTTTGCACGGTCCGAACAGCAGGCGTGACTTTAAATGTCGACATGCTGAACTAAAAAATCAAGCTCGTCATCAAAACAGATGCACAGCGCCGGAATACATACGCGGAAAGGGGGACAAAGGCTGGGTAGGCGGTGGGATGTCGACGGTTTATATTCCTACAAGCCATCACAGCTCTGAGTCACATTGGACTGACTCGAACTTGAAGGAACCGAGTGATAGGCTTAGTGAGTGGTTCAATTGCAAGTTGACAGTTGCCCACTTTGATTTGCAGGGTTACTCAGGAGTCGGATTTGTTCCCATCATTTTTCTTTCCTGCTGAATCTCGTGGATGACCCTTGTAGTAGGGAGAAATAACAATGAAAGAAGAACAAAAGCAAGTAGTCGCACTGCATCCCCCTCGCTGACATGGCAGCAACTTGAAGCATGTCTTGCGGCACCGTTCTCATGGTCGCTCCCCGAGCATCGAGTTCCCTTTCTATGAATATCAAGTTCCCTTCCGTGCTGTGCACCATCCACAAAGTTAATGGTGTTGTGCGTAGTCCTCATACATCTTAGAACGATGACTGCCACATAACCGGCAGGTGGTGTTCAACTTTACGTCAACTCAGTAACCGCAAGATCACGTTGAATGACAGTTCCTTGCGTGTAATAATACCTACCTACCTACCTACCTATCTACCTACCTCGTTTGTCAATAAACCAATGAAGAAATGAAAAATGTCGATTCGGCATCGAAAAACAGGATATACTATTTTTTGTCGGGTAGCTGGCCACGTAAGCATTTATGCATAATTATCTTCTTTTACAGTGAGGATGTCAAGTAGCAGCTATATTATATTGAATACCTGGTTCCTACGAAGAGTTCAAGCCAATTCCAGCCAAAATATTTGCCGATTTGATGCTGCAATGAATTTATTTCAGACAGGGGTACAAGTTGAACATTACCAAATAACACCCTAGCTGGCCACCCCCCAGAATAATGAACTGAGGACTTGCAGTGTGGCCACATGCATCACAAATCATAGAGGGTGATCGTAGGGACCATACAACACCATAAGATTGCAGGTACAAGTTTTGTGAACGGTGGAAAATTCTGCGTCAAGGGGAAGGAAATCACCCAAAATCCTGAGTCCCGACTGAACAAGTGTCCCACACGAGAAACATCTTACAGAGGCCCAAATTAAGATACGGGCGGCTTCATAAGAAGTATTGGGACATAACTGGATACTTAAGTTCAGGAAAAAGAGCTTGCAGCTGCTCCAAAAAATCCGACCATCTGGGACACCAAAATTGGGTGGTTTGGGGTAATAGGCGGTGGCGTGGGGGAACCAGAACGTAATTTTTTTTTAGACATATCCCATGTCAATTCATTCCATATTGTGATACCCTTTACCAGGTTCCAAAGTAGCAGCACAGTCGTGTCATATAATACGGGGCTGGACAGCCTGAGCATCTTGAAAAGGTGGTGCCACCTTCTTGAGTGCATGGTGCATACAAATCTGGCCCAAATTCATATATGGCCCTCTTTTATGAATGATAAGCATAAGACAGACAGAATGAGCCCAAAAAGTCCTGAAACAACGAAGAATTGGTGGAGAACGGGGCAAGACAACTCCGGCATGCGGTGAAAACGTAACAAATTGATGGTACCACCCGGCGGATCAAAATCAGACATGCCATAACTTTCGATCAACCCATCATTTTGGCGCCAAATTTGGTCCAAACCTTCATCGTGCATCAGCCTTCGATCCCTCATTCACCGAGAGCAACTGGGAGTTGGGATTGATGGGCCGCGTAGCATGATCGGTAGCATTGATCGTAGCATTTCACCAAACAAATAAGCCAAGGCCATCACCGGCATGGTGTGGCCGTGTAAGTAGTTGAAGCTAGCCTCTGTTCTGTCGCCACACTTCCATGCCCATTTCATAAAGGCTATCCTAATGCAAGCCATTCTGGATCCAGATCAGCTGAATGTGTCCTCCACTACCTTAATTCGCTCATAACAAGCGCGAAAGGAGGGCAGTCATGTCATGTGACACACCGTGACGGTTTGACTGTCTCGTCCGATTCTGCTCAGGTATTGCTGCCACAGGTGGAATAAATCCCACAATATTCAGGAGTACTCACGACATGTGTCGATATTTATGGCCTGCCACGGTCCATTGATAAGAGCACTTCCTAGAACCCCAGAACACCAACTCCAGTTGGCTAAGACCGGATTGCCACAGAAAGAAGAACAATCTGCGAGGCAATATTGCGATTAATAAAATTTCCAGCTATCATAAATCCAAGAAGGTTATTAAGAAACTGTGGAGGAGACTTGGAACACAGAGGCGCTCAGGTGCAATGTCTGAGTAAATTTAAAACTCCGCCAAAGCGTGCCGGCTGCCGGTAGCATTGATGGGAGCATTGATCGTGGCATAAACCATAGCATTCCCAACTCCCAGTTTTTGTGCATTCACCGGCAGTTGAAATCTTCAAGCGTGGTGGTTGTAGATACAAAGTGGCCAGCTAGCTATGGTGGCCAGGGGGTCCCAAATAGTAAGGAAATTTCAATCGCAGTACGAATTTCGGGTTAGCAAATTCAACTTTGTTACCTGATTTGGAATTCGAATTCAATGATAGCTGCGGGGTAGAAATTTTTCTGCTCTTTTCATGTCCTCCTGAAACTCGAGCTCAATCCACGGGCGAAAAAAGCGACAGCGAGGAAGGAAATGACGCGTTTCAGAGACAGCGAGTCGGTGCACGAAAACACAAAAGTATTCCCGGAGTTTGATTCAGGCAACGGGCAGGATTATATGGTTAGCAATTGAATATCAAGCGAAACGCTAATTCAAGCCCACCAACCAGTTGCCGCTAACTTGGTCAAGCAAAATAATCAGTGCGATGCTATGTAAGTAAACTATCGGGTCGAGCCTTCTTCTTTGGATGTTCCTAGTCAATATCCTCGTCCCCATCCCACTTCTGCATAGTCGGGATCCCCATTGCATTCAAAATTGGCGTACCATTCAACATTGAGTTTTGAAAGGCGGTTGCCCATGGCGAGCAATTCGGCCAAGTAAAACAGAGCCGGGGCGAAGGGTTTGCCGCCAACGCGAGCATTGATGAAGTTGAAGTTGCGAGGCGAGGCATTCGACTAAATAGCCTGTTATGGTATTGGGGACTCGGCGATGAGCCCAAAGCTTCAACATTGATGGATATGTCAGGGTAGGATAGTCGCTGCAAGGGTGCGAAATCAAAGCTCGGTTCCGGACAAGGAATGACGTCTGAAACCGTGGATACCTCGTGAATGGACGGATGAACTGCGTGCGCGTTGTTAAATTCATGCGAGAAAACCCGTTACGATGCGGGAACATACCACGGTATGCGGTGCCTGAGTACTCGCTTTCTCCCTCATCCTTGCCGGAAAATTCAGGATCGGACACTTTTGAATATCAGAACCAATAGGATGGCTAAGATATTTTGCCTCACCGTGTGCAAATGGCACTTCCACACCAGGAATATAAAACATGGGTTCACCCAGATGTCGGGCAACATCCTGGCTTTCAGGATCAAACCCTTTGGCCGCGTAGAAGTTGCGCAATCCGCTGTAAACTTCGGCAGCGTAAAACCTTGTACAGACTCTAGTCGTTAATTTCATAGACGGGAATCCTGCATCGGTCGCTTCTTGAATGCTCAGACGCTGTGCACCACACGGATCCATAGACCAATATGCAGGATGCTCAGGCCAGCGGAACGAGTTTGGTCCGGTCCTGAATTTTGTCACTGGGCAAAGGAACAAATAGCCGGCGGGAGGGTCGTCGGCTGACTGGGAAATTTCCAGGCGAAACTGAATGTGATGGACCAAGCCTAGGGACAATCGTGAGCTGAAATATTGAGTTGTTGGAACACCCACCATAGTTTTCGTAGTTAGACGTGATCTCGTGCCGAGCGAAAATGTGGTTTGCTTGAGAAAACCAAGTTTGCACCGACTCCGGCCCAGAATTAGACTTGGAGGATGCCCCACAGAGGATACTCCCACCCATGACTTCGCGGGCCGCATACCTTGCGTTAGATATGTATGTCAGCAAAAAATCTCAACAAAGAAAATTGGATATAATACCTGGTCCAGCCATTCTCCTTAATCTCCTGAGCCCGCGTTAAATGATTCGTGGCGTGCCAAGCCACGTAATGAAAGTATGGATGGATCAACTGGGCGATCTCAACCCATTCCTCCTCCGAGCTGTCAAAACAGATTACCCCCCCTACAGCTGGTGCTGCATCTTTTGCGACCAATTTCCGAGTGGTGTGGGTCCATCCATAATAACACTGCACATGGTACTGAGCCAATTCAAAAGATGCAATAGCTGCGGATTCTTTGGTCGCATCATCCAGGGAATTCGGGTTTTCGATAATCATCTTGAAGTTGTTGCCGACCGAGATTTCGCGCAGCTGCTCCCCAGCTGTAAGTTCGACGCAAAGCCGACCGGTGGAGTGACGCATCCAAAATGTAACATCATTTTTGAATATCTGCGCTGAGTGTTTATTGGACACTCGACTTTACTGGCCGCTGACTCACAAACGTTAATGTTCGGAGCGTGCCGAGGAGATAAACACAGGCATCCTGGAAATAAGAATAAAATGTTATAGACCCAACTACTCGAAAGGTATGGTGCTCACAGAGTAGTCTGCTGCCTTTGGGGATCTCAGCAATACCAAAGGTGCAAAGAATGGCGGTACGCACAGCACGAGCTCTGACGTAAACCGAATAATTAGGCAAATGGCGATGGAGCTCTGCATATCGTCCGTAAGGGATCAGATCTAAGGGCAATTGTCAGAAATGAAGATAAGTATCAGTTTAACGAAAAACAAAAGACCCACCGCCATGGGCCACGATGGCATGGATACCAGATGAACTTGCCGTTGCAAAAATCTGCAAAATGTTGGGGTGTCTGATTCACGGGGACAAATTTAATGCTGAACCCGGTGTTTTCTCGAAAACCCACCGAAAACCTGAATGTTTGGTAATACTCTGCTGCCACCAATCCTCCGCATTGTCTCCCTCGTAAACGGCGACTGTGATATCCGCTTCTCTGCCCTCTATCTTGGCTGAGTACACCCGTCGTACGGGCACTCCGGGTCGACGCTGGCGGGTGGCAACACCCGATTCACGGTCGAACCGTATCTCTCTTCTCAAGTCGATGTCGCCCCATGGGATCCTTCGAAAGTCTAATCGTCCTGGATTCAGAAGCTCGTAGAAATTCAGGAGGAAACGATATACCAGTAGGGAGAGTGGGCTGAGCGGCATGGTGAATGTTGCTGGTGACATTGCTCGTGAAGGTGCCGCCGTTGACGACGAAGTTCTGCGCCCTCGGAAAAAAGGCGCCCAAGGATCTGGGTTAAGCGCCGTGAACTCTTTTGCACCAGCAGAAAACGGGAGCGGGACTTACGACGAGGATGCAGGATTATGCGAGGCCGCAATTTCGACATTTTGCAGAGTCTCGACGTGGCTCATCAACGACCCGCCGGCCACAATGTGGATAGATCCTATGGACGACAAGGGATCGACGGATCTGGGTCGAGTTGCTGTTAATAGTAGTACAGGTTTCGCGGCGACGATAACGCACGAATCGGACAGAGCTCTCTGGCTGCTTATCGGCGGCGAGATTCTGCCTGCAGGATTCCTGTCAGTTTCGGCGTTCATCATGAGAGTGGGAAGAGAGTCAAGCTGTCATGCATGTCATGTCGTGATTCCAAGGCAGTGCTGTCATTCAATTACTGTTCTACAGGGTGTCTCCGCCACCAACCTTTCAAACGCGTGTGCAACCTTCATCAGCAAAGAAGTCGATCTGGAATCCTTTCCCGAAAACGTTTGACTCCCTACAACCTGAGATATACATCCTGACTTGCTTCGTGTGGAGGTCTGAAGAGCTTGAAGAGCGAACTCCAGAATCACAAGTTGAGCCCAAGTTAGCAGCACCAATACTGTAATACAACTTGAACTGGTCGAGCCGCAGTTCGGTGGCTAAACACTGTAAATCCAAATTGCGAACGGTGTAGAATCCCCCCAAAAAGAAAGACGACGATGTCCAAATATTCAGACACAGGGATTCGAACCCTGCCCGGCCCTAGAATGATGATTACATTGCGCGTATACACTTCAGGGCTGCACACCATACACCATGTCTGATTACTTTCGTCCTTCCTGTGGTCCCTGCTATGAGAGAGAATCCGTCCCAGTGCCAAGCCTTTGCCACCAAATTCAGCTATTCATTTTCAGGATGTGCCCGTTGATTGAACAGCGCTTTCAACTGATGGATCAGTCAATGCTTTCTGCGCGACCTTCTATCTAGTACTGTCTAAGTCCGCAGTCGGTGTGGCTGTTTTCCTTATTTTTTTGTGACGGTACCATAGATATGGCTAACTGACGAGGAAACCAAGGAAAATCGGATTTCCGTAAAGCTGATCAATTTCAACCGTGAGAAATCTTTCGACACGGATTGCAAACCAAGTCCCAAGACTGTTAACGCGAAACCATTGCAAAAATGCATTACGATTAGGATTGTCCGCGCGGTCTAAACACTATGAAAATCCAACTCCCGAACTAGTTAGTTCCAGGTGGCATCATCCTCGCCGACCCCCCAATCTTATCGCTCTCGAGATCCATCGTCCCGTCCATCGACTCGAACGTCGATAGCCGGCGTCGCCGTTGCCTGCGTCCATCGCCGGCGTTGGGACGCGGGGCGGCACCTGCCTCTCCCTCCCCCTCCTCGGTTTCCGTCTCCGTGGCTGAGGTGGACTCGGGCGGAGTTGAGCTTGAGCTCGCGACAGGTGGAGCGTCCCTTTGAGCTCCAGCGAGCGCGGCGGATCGCTGGCGGCGCGCGTGCGCTTTGTCGAGGTCTATGTCAGGGATCTGGGGCGCAAGATGACGGAATTTCAGAACCAAGCGAGGACCATTTCGGTGTGGGAAATTCAATAAAAAATCGACGCACCGGCAAACGAACGCAATACGCAAGAAATGTTGAGCACGCAGCGAAGATGTAGACCGTCTTCAGCGCGATGGAGAACGAGTCCCGCGCGTCGCGCTGCAGCTCTGGGCCCAAGGTGCGCACGAACGCGCTGTTGCGCCGGATTTGCATTATGAGCTGTCGGGATCAAACCAAATCTTGTTGGCTGAAGGAAGATACACCAGCGAAATAATCAAACACGCACGCTTTCTGCGTCGGGCGTGTGGATGCGCTTGCGGAGCTCAGCATCGAGACGGGACTGGAAGATCGCCGAAGAAATTGCGACGCCGCCGACTTGGCCTGCATAAATAAATCGATGAGGGTGTGGGGGTAGGAAGCGAAAGAACTGACCCATTCCACGGAACAACTGCCCGAACCCAGTCCCCACAGCCATGTGCGACTCGGGTAGGCTGGCTAATAGAGCGACTGGAGCGCGTCGTCAGCGCCGAAACTACAACTCAAGTCAACGCAAACTCACTGAGCATGGTTTGCAGCACGACGGCGTTTCCGAATCCGAGTGGGATCTATTTATTCGGAGTTTAGTGCTTGGAGAAGATCATAGATAGCAATTTCGAAAAAAGGAAGGAGAAGTTACGTACGATGCTAAGCCAAGACTGGATCGGGCCGGAATCCTCGCGCATGAGCGATATAAGCGTGGCGCCGATGAATGGGAAGATTCCAAAGATAAGGTTTAGGGTCTTGAAACGACCAGTGCGGTGCATCATCCATCCTGCAAAGACCGAGCCGGTGGACATTGAAACACTGTTCGGCATGAGGTGGAGCCCTGCACACGCATTCAGCATCAGCGGTTAGTCAGGCAAATAGAGAAGTTGGGGTTATAAAAGGACCAATGGGCTAAGGTTGGCGGGAAGAATGAACCGAATGCGACGCACCAGCGGTGGATGCGCTTTCCAACGTCACGACCTGGAACCACATCGGGAAGAAGTAGGTCACGGAGAAGTTGCATGCTGCAACCAAGAAGTTTGAAATGCTGACGAGCACCGGAATCTTCTGGCGCAGCATGGCGGGGGCCATCACGGGTTCAGGTGCAACGAAGATCTCAACGCCGAGGAAGGCCACGAAGAACACGATGCCGGTCGTGAGCGGAGCGATGACACGCGCGTCTGACCACTACGATTGAAGGTAAGCGAAAATCTGGTTTAGAAATCAAGAAGCCTTACCGGGAGGCCTTCATTGTACCGCGTGCTGAGGAACATCAGAAGCGAACCGACGGAGAACAGGAGCGTTAAGCTTCCAAAGTAGTCAATTCGCTTCAAGACCTCTCGGGTGCCCTTAGATTTACCCTGGTAGTTGAGGGTTAACTGACGAGCGTACTCTATGGACCACAGGGAGGACTTACAGGCGTGACATAGCGGATGTTGTATTGTGTCATGAGAAATGCAGCGACGAATATAGGAATCTGGAGGAGGAAAGCAGCACGCCAACCTAACCTGCGAAAAATTAGGGTTGAGAACTAGGAAATTCCACGTTTGGAAAACAAACAGATCAGTGATAACTCCTCCGAAGGGCCCTCCCGAACCCATGCCGAGCTATGAACAAAGGAGTAAGAGCGAGTACTTCGGAGGGGAACGAAGCGCCATACACCGTTGAAGCAGCTCGCGAAACCCTGGATCAGGCCGCGGTCCTAGAGATAAATGAGCAGCTGCCAGAGAAGAAAGGTTGAAAGAACGCACGCGTAAAGAGTACATGTCGCTGACAATGATCCTTAGAGCGGTTTAGATCGGGGTTAGCACTCCCCTAAACGACCAAAATGTCAAACTCACGTCGACGTCGTGAAGATCCCACCACCACCTATACCCGCAATCTGTGGAGCGTGAAGCGAGACGCAAACGAAGAGTGAAATGCGTACAAATCGGGCGAAAATAAGGAACTCCATGTTGGGGGCAAGACCGCAGCCGAGAGTACCCATGGCTGCAAAAAATATCGCAGTTTGGTTGGCGCCACGACGGCCCATCACGTTGCAGAGACGTCCATACAAGGGCGTGAAAGTGCATGTAGCCAATAGATATCTATGAAAAATTCAAAGCGTGCACGCAGTTTCAAAAATTTGCACTCACGCCGTTCCTAGCCAACTTGCCTGGTGGAATTTCTGGAATTCAGACGATATCGCGGGCATCACTGGGAAGAAACATGAGGCTGCATGCGATTATATAGCAGTTTTGCTCACTTGTAGGCACGAGGGTAACTAACGAATGAAATGTGAAGATGAGAACGCGAGTAAAGAAAAAAATGGTTGATCTCACGGTTCAGCGACTGTGGTCCAATTGTGAGTTAATTTAATCTGAGGAAAAATTACACGCACCCCCAGAAAGGTGGCCAACCAGATCCCTGCCAGAATGCCACGTCTGTTGGCCGCCGAGATCTCCAGCGGTCCAAGTCGGCGCTTGACATCAGGTTCAGCTGGAACTACTGAGTGTTTTATCAAAGGGTCACGCTCAGTAGGCTCGGCCATTGCTGATGCAGGGAGAGGATGCAAAGCTGACGCTTGCTCGGACCCGATTGTGGTGGTAACAGAGAAGGCAAGGCCTTCGTGACACTTCCGTGACCAAGTTAGGAAACTTACCCATCAATGACGTACTCGGCTCGGACAAATGGTCCGATGGAAAATCCGCGGTCTCGAGACAAAAACGCTCGTTGAATCACCGATTCCCCGGATTCCTTCAGTAAGCACAACCGCAAAAATGACAACATCCACGGTTGTATTACGATCAATGTTCAAAGTTAGATCACACTGCGAGGATATCCGACGACGAATATGGTCCTCAGGTTCTGGTCAATTTTTTGGAGGAGGAGGAGAGGTAAAAATAAAAGTTTCCGGTGTTCTGAGCTCCTTTTATCGCCGATCAAAAGCTTCAAGCAGAGGTGCACTTTCGGCCGGTTGACCCGAACTTCTCCGAAGTTGTGTTCTGTGCGTGTTCCATTCAGATTTGACCCAATCCCTGCGAGAATGCGCAGTATGAACTGACCTAGCATATAGGCATACAGTATAGATGTATTCTGGGGGACCCGGGGGAAAAACTTTGGAAAGCAAAAAAGGGTTTGGATTTGATTTATGCAACGTTTGGTCCGTCATGGCGGTGTGTGGTACATACGTGCAGGGAAGACGGAATTTAATTTTATTCTAATTCGCTGCGGACCTCCGTCCCGGAATCTCAATCCATGACTCGCCATCTGGTTCACCGGTGAAGTTCAATGGGTTTAGACGTTATGGGGGGCCAATAACCTCTACTGCCACCTCGAAAAATGAGCTGGAGAATTTACTTTAGACTCACAAGTATTCCCAAGCCATTTGAAGATACGGACCCGCTGCAGTGGTGGCACGCCCAGCGCCGCAAATTTCCAAATCTGTATCTGCTCACCCAGGATGCATTGTGTATCCCAAGTCTGTGTTCTTATTTTGCGTAAGATAGGATGCTCATGTATTTCCATAGGCTCTGCGGTTGCGGTTAAAAGGGTTTTTTCCGGCGGAAGGGACACGATTGGCCCTTGGAAGCCGAGACGATTGAAGTTCTCAAGTTTGCGAACGCACGGTTACGTTTGGCTCGAGAGGCGTCCAAAAAGCAAGAGAAGGCCAAGGCCAAGGCATCTGAAGACTCTTTGTAGCAGTAGTACCTCTGTGCATTGAAATTATTCAATCATGTTTGTGATGCGTACACGATGGAAATGCCATTTTATTCATCGAATTTCTCCGTCAGACGGTCGTCACGGACGGGACCCGTCCGTCGGCCCCTTCTGGCTGAACCCTTGACGGACGGGTGACCTCCGTTGGTTGAGATGACGGCCGTTTTCCGACCCGTCCCGTCGACGGGCCGTGCGGCTCGGTGCCCTAAACTGTTCTGTCTCGACTTTCTGCACGAGATAGATGTTTCAACAGACAATAGCGTGTCCCGCATAAATGAGGCAGGAAGGAGGTAGTCGACTGCCTGGGGTGAAGAGACGAACCGGAAACCAGTACTAGTGCTCATGAAGGATAAGTGCTTTGAATAATCTATAAAATTCGGAATCGACAGTCAAACTGAGACTCAAGTCTCAGTTAGATCAACACTTGGAAAAAGTAAAAACAACCCTCGATTTATTTCGAAAGCGGTGTGCATTACGAGACCGTCAAACATTTCTGAACTTTTTTACACCATCGATGACCTCCTCGGTAGTGACGATCGTGGCAAACTCCTCGTGAAGTTCCGCCAAGGCCACTTCATGCATCGTCTCAGCATCAAACTGCTTGCTATTCCCGGGCGCCGCCGGGCGTTCAAACATCGCTGTCCCGTCGCGGGGTAAAAACACCGCGAATCCCAGATTTCCCGCCATGCGCGTCGTCGTGCTCACGCAGTGCGATGTGGTCAGCCCGAGGATAACCAAGGTGTCGATCTCGGCTGCGCGAAGGTGTGCCTCCAGTCCCGTCCCGATGAAACCCGAGTTGACGTTCTTCACGAAGACGACCTCGCCATCGGCAGGGGTCGCCTCAGGGATGACCGCGTAGCCGTCCGGGCAAAGTTTGCGATTGAGGGGACTCTCTTCAAGCGAGTCGTGGTGGATGTGTATCACGGGTAGGGACGCTGCTCGGAATGCATGGATGACAGAGGCGATGTTGCCAATAACGAGGTTCAACGTTGGGAAAATTTCCATGTGAGAGTATGGCGCGAGTCGGAATCCTGTTGGATGTGTGAGATGAGAGCGGGGGCGTATGATAAGAGAGAAACAAGCCATTTTGGACATCGACGACGATGAGGGCGGAACGAGAGGACAACATGACTGTTCGTGATGGCATCTTTCTGGTTGGTAAGGCTGTTGGGCGTTGTTTGTGGCACGGGCGGAGTTTGAATTATTTGTTGTATTTTGCCACCATGGACGTGGACAACACACCGACGCGCGTCGAGGAATTGTGGTTTTCCGACAGCGGCCTCGTTGTCCAGGCCGAACAAAGTCTCTATCGCGTGTCCGGTGCCGTCTTGGCCACTCGCTCCCCAGTTTTCAAGGACATGCTCGCATTTGTCCAGCCTGCGGGTGCCGGGACCATCGACGGTTGTCCGATTGTGAATCTTCCGGACTCTGCTGAAGATGTAACCTGCTTCTTTCGCGCAATTTTTGACTCCTCGTAAGTGTGCCATGCCATCCCAGGTTTTTCATTTTTGAGGATTCGATTTAATAAGATTCTTCGAAACCTACCCTTCCAAAGTCACTTTGACAGTATTCTCTCCATCACTCGTCTAAGCCACAAATACGCTGTCGAATACCTCCTGCGTCGTGCCTTGGTGCACTTATCCGACTACACTCACCGGCTTCGACGCGTTGTCCGGATTATGTTCGACAGATTTCTACAAAATCCTGCTAACACATCCCTTTCCGCCTTTCATCGCCGTGGTCCAGCTTGCCAGGCAAGTCAATGCGCTGTGGATCCTTCCTGCGGCGCTTTATCAGTTAGCTGCAACGGATACCGAAACCATTCACACGATCATGCAATGTACTGCTTTCAACGACCACCCAGCAAAACTCAGTAGCGACGACCAGATTCTATTCCTAACATCCAGCTTACGTCTAACCTGCCTGCAGAGTGATGCTCTGAGCTTCCTCCACTGCGCGGATAGCGACAAAACATGCGCAGGAGGTAAAAGATGTAGTCAGGCTCGATTGAGAGCTACGACCCTATTCCACACCCACTTCGCAGATCTCGCAGGTCCTATCCCCTTCCAACTATCCAGAGCCTTCCGTCCGGAAATTTGGGATTGTTTATCAGAAGGTTGTTACGCGTCATGCTACAGTTGCCTTGAAACGACGCATAACCAGGCTCGACAGACGATTTGAGATGGAATGCCGGAGGTCTGTGGGCTGCCTCCGTGGGCAGAGCTAGAGAAAATGAAAGCCGAAGCTCTCAGACCCTAGTCGTTTTCTCAAGGTTCGTCACATGTTTTGGAACTGTTCTGAACCGTATCTATTCAGATTCAGACGCGGCATATCCATTGGTCCTGCGTACCGGCGTATGTCCGCGGCGTTGCAATGGACAAATGCTTATGAAGACAAACCAGTTCTTGTACATGAAAAATAGCCCGTTGCCTTGAACATCTATTTTAGTTCCGGAATCCGATTTGCGTTTTGGGGCTACGAAATAAACTCTCCACCCGTGTTCTTAGTGAAAGTTCTTGGTGTTTATCCTGCGTGAACTTGCAGACGAGATTTTCTCAGACGCGTAGTTTCCATTTGGTGGACGAAAAGGACCATATATATTGGGTTGGAATCCGGGAACGGAGAAGTCCGTAAACCGATTTCCGGACCGGTGAATAATACCTGAAGCAGTTCACGGCGACGAAAGAAACCAAATCCGTCCGGCATTGGGATTGAAATTCACCGTCATATCTATTCCCTCTGTCGGAATGCGAACTGAGCGGCGGTAATACTCGCGAGTATTTGTTGCAATGAGCGAATAACGGATGGGGCCCTAGTCGCATAAATCTCGTACGGTCTACGTGATTTTTTCAAAGTACACCCGACATAATGTGATAAATTGAATGAATGTTGAAGAGAACAAACCTTTTCATACCACAATCCAATGGGCGAACCAACCCACACAGGCTGGTTGAGCGGTTGACTGGTTCACAAATTTGTGACAATTTTTCCACGGTAGGACAGCTCCGTTATATAGACATACATGGCGAATGAGACTGGCTCAGTATAAGGGCTTCAACGGAGAAAACTTGAACGAACCTTGGAAGACGACCTAGGGTCCGAGACCCGCCTCGACTTTCATTTTCTCTAGCTCTTACTTAGAAGGGAGGCAGGTCGCCTCAGGAAGTCTATCCCAGACGACCTGTCGGGCCTGAGCACGCGCAGTTTCAAGGCACTCGTAGCACCTCCTGCAACAACCTTCCTCCACAGTACTCCATATCTCTCTGCCCATTCACATATATCAAGAGGGCTGTACTCCTGGACTTGGCCCACGGCGCGCATGAATTCTCCACGTTATGTACATCCTGGATTGAGCGGAGGAAGCCCACTAAATCATTTCGCAGACGAGCCAGGAATATGCTGCATAGTTTCGTCGCCAAGGATCGCAAAGGGATGATCGGCTGATTTGGGATCGATGCCGAGCACAACTCAACCAACTTCTCGTCTACCCATCAAGTTCACCACCTATGGTCGAATGCATTCTTCGGTCGACAGCCCTGCAATCTTGTAAGTGGTCACCCCAAGCATTTTGGAAACGTGTTCCTCTAAATGCGAGACCGCAACGCTCCAAGAATGCTCCAAGACAGTGACCACGCGGAGGAGAGCTGAATGATTCGTCCGGGATCAGGATTACAACTTCTCTGACGACGATGCATATTTTCCTTCACATCCCGCTCTCTCGGAATACAGACTGAACTTTTGCGCGATGAGCAACATACCTGTCGCGATGAACGACGGAAAGGAGACCAGGTGGTATAAGTCTCGTATGTACGTCCGTGTCTCGGTGTCGGTGATTTGTTCAAGGTGCGCCTAACAGACATTGAATTCGCGCTTTGCAAACGTGACCGGAAATAAATGAATGTCGAAGCCTCGAAAGAAAAAAGCCCCTTCATATGATACTCGAATGGGCGAACCAATCTACGGAGGAGGTTAGTTCAGCGGTTGACTGGTTCCTAAATTTGTGGCCATTTCTCCATCGTAGTACATAGCTGTTATATACATATACGTCCCGGATCTGAACAGGTGGCTGGTTGATTATAGATTCAGCACGTAGCACTTGGACGAACCTTGGGACAACGACTAGGGTCCGAGAGCCTCCGCTTTCATTTTTTCTAGCTCTGGCCAGGGAGGCAGCTCGCAGATCTCAGGCAGCTTGTCCCAGACGAGCTGTCGAGCCCGAGCATGCGCCTCTTCAAGGCAGTCGTAGCATGCCATGCAACAACCTTCCTCCAAAGTACTCCATATGTCTGCCCATTCGCATAGATCGAGAGGGACAGGGCCCGTCTCCACTTGCATGCAGTCCTGGACTTCGCTGATGGCGCACAAACGAGCCACGCTACATTCCCCGCGTTGGCTGCATCCTGGATTGATATCCGCCAGGTGGAGGAAGCTCGCTAAATCGATTTGCAGACGAGCCAGGAACATGCTGAATGTCAAAAATAGGGTCTTTTCGTCACCATCTAGTTTCGCATGGTGGGTTTTGAATGCTGTGCATTGGAAGACTCTTTTGACCGCTGTATCGCGTGTTTCTGCTAGATTATAGAACGCCACCGGAAGAACCCACAATGCGTTGACTTGTCGCGCAAGCCGGGAAACAGCAATGGTCATTGGTATCCAATCGTCACCATGATCCCCGATGGGCAGCGCGTCATAAGCAGAGAGCGTCGTCGGATATTCGGAGGACAAGTGCACCAAGGCACGCCGCAGAAGGTAGTCGACGGCGTATTTGTGGCTGAGACGAGCGATGGAGATAACGTGTTCAAGGACGACCTTTGAAGGGTGGGGTTCGAAGAATCTTAAAAGGTTGAGACCCACTGAAATAAGTAAGGCTTCTAAGTCCAGTGGCATGGCACTCACGAGGAATCAAATATCGCTCGAAAGAAGCAGGCGACATCTTCAGCAGAATCCGGAAGTTCGACCACGGGACAACCCTCGATTTTCTCGGCATCCGGAGGCTGAGTGAATGAGAGCATGTCTCTGAAAACTGGGGAGCGCGCGGCCAAGACGGCACGCGACACGCGGAAGAGGCTCTTTTCTGCTCGGACAACGATGCCGCCGTCCGAGAACCACAGTTCTTCGACGCGCTTCGGGGCGTTCTGCGCGTCTTGGGCTTGGTCTTGGTCTACGTCCATGAGAAGTATCTGTTGGGCGCTTTGAGCGTGCTAGACTGCTAGTGTTCGAGTGATGGGATTTGCATTGAACGGCATTGCCTTTCGAACCAAATCAACCTCTTTTCTCTCATCAACCTGCACTTTTCGCACTTTTCGACTTTTTGGCTTTGGGCTGAGCGCATTTGACTCTGGGGCCGTGATTTCTGTGCTTTCAAAAATCTTTGGCGCGACTCTTGATGGGCCCCCAACAATTTGAAACGTGCTCCTCCAGATGCGGCACAGAGCAGTGGGAACTTGAAGTGAGTGCGGCCAAGAGACTACAGCCTTCGCGTCTAGATCTACTGCTTTAAGACTCATTCAAGACCTCGAGTCTCAGAGTTCTGAGCTCTCCTGTTTTCCTTTTTCAATACTTGACTTCGTCGCAGTCTTAGACATCCGCAGCAGCAGTACTCCGCCATGTTGTTGCGCTACTCCACTTGAAATTGGACATATTCGTTCTCCACTGGCCAGCCAGTCGGGACAGAAAATCCCCCAAACTGATATATTGCATGCCATGTGCGCGATCTTGCGCTGATTTTCATCGGTATGTGTATGCTAACTGCCATGCACTGTGGCTAAAGCGTTGCATTCAGGAAGTCAATGATCTCATATTTAATTTCGATCCGCTATAGGGGATGACGATGACGCGCGAGACGCGCCGACGCCTATCGCCCCTGTCCCGCTGAGCTATAAGAAGTCGCGTCAAGTGTGGAGTAGCTTATCCAAAACCACCACCGTCTCGGCTTCCTCAGAAACGACATTGTACACGCCTCACGAAACTTACACTATGGCGCCCGCTCCTCAACCCCCCGTCCTCAACCCTACCGGCTCGCGAGGTACCGCGCCCCAGCCCGATATCAACAGCAAGATTCGCCTCTACGGAGCAATCGCCGCCATGCGCCGTTCGTGCTTGCCGACCAATTCCCAGATCGCCAGCGCTCTCGACTACGTAAAAACAAACTCGCCCGTCGATGAAAACAAGCTCTCGAGCGAAGGTCAGAAGCTGGTGGGCGATATCAGAGACATTATCGCCACCTTCTCGGGTCTGCTGCAAGAGAAGAACAATGGCGAGATCCTGCAACGCTTTGTCTGGGCGACGCGGGGCGTCGACACTTCCACCATCAAGCCAGCGGAAGGAGAGAAGGACAACAGCAAGGAGGACTTAGACAAGGCCAAGCGCGACGCCCAAGAAGGTCTGTTTCCGATATTCTCATGCATCTTCTCGTGCTTACCGTCGTCTTCAGCCGCACACCACCTCCGCACGCTTCTCAGTCTCGTCCTCAGGAATGCCGAGATGCGCAAGCTCATCACGGATGCTGGAACTGTCGGGCGCGACCTCCTCGCCAAAGGCACTGCCAAAGTCGCCGACGCCGTCTCTCCCAAGCCTGAACAGCTGGCGCGCGCGGACGACCCCGCACCGCACGACCACTTTGTAGACGAAGGTATGTGTCGTGGTGCATGCGTAAGATCTCGTTCTGACCATCCCTCGCAGACAATCGCTCCAACGACAAAACGAATGACAAAGACAGAGTCGGAACAACCACTGCAGATTCTTCCACGTCTTCTGCCCTGTCCGATTCCTCCAGCTCCTCCTCCGACTCTGAGACCTCTCCCTCCCCCGACGGCAAGAATGGCGAGAAAGCCAAAAGTGAGTTCCATCCTACCTCAATTTTTCCCTCTCCAATTGCTCATCGTGCTACCTTTACTTGCATGTCAGATGGCAAGAAAAGCTTGCTGAGTCGCATTCAGTCTCTCCACTCTTCGCACAAGGACAAGCTAGATGACGGACGCGCGTGGCTCGCCGATGAATTCTTCCCCGAGGAACGCCGGGACCGCTGGATTTGGCGCGGGAAGAAGGTTTGTCGCCACTTGACCCCTTCCAAATGGCCCCACCGCTTACCCCCATCTCCAGGTGATTGTCGAATGCCAAAAGCACAAGGACTACCAGGAATCCGTCCGTTGGCTCCTCGACGTCATCGACGCCTGGGCGCGGCGCGCACGCGACGCCGGGAAGGACGCGAAAAAGGGCGAAGGACTCCTCCCTGCTGCGACGCTCGCCCAGGACCCCTCTCTGCGCTCTGCCCTCGACCTCCTTCGCACGCTGCTCGAGCGCATCGCCAACGCGCCTCTGGAGCCAGTCTTCGCCGCTGCCCGTGTGCTCGCCGCGGACACTGCCAACGACGAGGCGCTGCGGAAGTGGTGGGCGAGCGTGGACAGATATATGCGCATGGTCTTGCTGCAGGCAGGGTACGTCACCGAGCCGGCGTGTGCGACGCGGGCACGCGAGCTGCGCGACACGGGCCACGGGTTCTACCACGAAAAGTACAAGGCGCATTTTGACGCGGTCATTGATACCGCATCGGGGTACGTGGACCTCTTTTCTTACCTTGATACTATACTGATGCCCCTGCAGCTGGTTTAAGGCTATCGCGGAGGATCCGCTCAACAAGGCTCTCGCCCAAGACTTTGCCCGATTCACGCGCGACTTCCTCTTCGATGCGGAGGGGAACTTGCAATTCAAGAAGAAGCTGTGGGAAGATGTGCGCGGCGTGATTCTACCGACGCTCGTGGATAAGGTCTGGCCCTTCATTCATTCCTTCCTTCATATTACACCTTTCTGACCCCGTCTTCCTTCGCTTCAGGTCGGTGTCATCCCGATCCCGCGCGTCGAGTACACGGACGACAACTTTGACCTGATCGTGGAGAACCTGACGCTCTCGGGGCGGCACCTCTTCCCCAACATCGTCGAGGTCGAGGCGCACAACTTTGTGCGCTTCAGCCCGTACACGGCGGCGGCGAAGGGCGACGCATCGCGCCACGAGTTCACTTTCACGTTTGCGCAGATCCACGCGGATATGCAGGATGTGGCGTTTTCGTTCCGCACCAAGACTGGGATCAAGATGCGCGACTCGGGGCTCGCGGATGTGGTGCTCGGCGGGGATGGTCTGACGGTACTTTTTCTCCTCTCTTCTCTTTCGCCGATGTGGTTCTGACGTGGCATGATAGGCCACGGTGACGTTGACGTCGTCTCAGGACACGAGCTCCGTCTTCAGCGTGGCCCGTGTGCGCGTCAAGGTCGGCTCGCTCAAGTTCCGCATCCGCGACTCGAAGCACGACTTGCTGTACAAGACGCTCAAGCCGCTCGCGATGCGGCTCATCAAGAAGCAGATCCAAAATGCGCTCGCGGATGCGATCCGCACAGGCTTTGAGTACGTCGACGGGCAGCTGGTGGGCGTGCGCGATAGGATGGCGGAGGCGAAGGCGAGCGATGAGGGCAGCCGGAAGGAGGTGCTCGCCGAGGTGGGCTTCACGCATCGGAGTGGGGGATGCGATACTGACTGATCGTGCTTGCAGCTCTTCAAGCGCAAGAAGGAAGACGCGGCTTCAACGGTCAGAAGCACCACGACGAGTACTAGCAACTCCCAATTCAAGGTCGTGGCGAGCAAGGAGAACTCGCTCCTGCCGGACAGCGGGCATCCGACGGGGTGGGTGAACCGCGCCGCGGAGAAGCAGCAGCAGTTAGCTCCGGAGCAGAACGAGTGGCGGTCTGATGCGTATGTCCCTCCCTTTTTCTTCGATGCTTGCTGTGCATGCTCATGCCTGTCTATCACAGATTTGATATCAAGCCTAAAGTTACTATGGTTCAGGCTTCTGCCTAGAGGGTTGTACAGTTTCCGCGACACGACATCCAAGTAAATTGTATCATACGTAGTTTCTCTCTTTTGTATCAGCGACATGTACCACCGTCTTAAAAATCCATCGGACAGACTCATCATTTGAGATTCATACCCGGTGCCTACTTGACTAGTGGCTAGCCAGTTGTGACTTCGGCACCTCTCCAACCCCGCACCCACAGTCGCTAAAATCTGAAGTCAATTCTGAGTCAATTTTTCGGATCACTGAACATGACTCGACTTGCTTTTCGTTCACCACATTCGACATGGCCAACAAGATTGAGTCGAGTGCTGTCATACCAGTCCTCGAAGCATACAATCGTTGGGCAAAGGTATGCGCGTTTTTGTGGTAATACGGCATTTATTAATTTGCTATTCAATTCTCCTTTGTCGGAGTAGACCTACGACTGCGATGGCAATGTGCTACAACTGCTCGACACTGAGCTAGTTGACGAGCTACTCCCCGCGCTATTTTCGTATCCACACAAGATCGTTGTTGATCTCGGATGCGGGACTGGTCGCAATACCGAGAAACTCCTGCGATACCAAAACATTCACCAGATTTTTGGGCTCGACGGGACGCCGGCGATGCTTGACGAAGCCAAATCCCGGCTGCAGGACACCCGTTTGCACCTGCATCAGTATAACATCCTCACGGACTCTCCTCCGTGCGCGTCGTTTCTGCCCTCTTCTGTGGATGCAGTGATCAGCACATTGGTTATCGAGCATTTGCCCTCGCTCCCGGCTTTTTTTGCCCTCGTGCATAAAATTCTCCGCACCGGCGGTTGGGTATTGGTGACGAACATGCACGAGGATATGGGTACCATTACGGGCGCAGGATTCGTGGACGAAAACGGCGTGAGGGTCATGATGGACAAGTTCGTACACACGGTGGAAGATGTAACGGCTGCGGCTCTCGAGTGTGGTTTCGAGCTTCAGCGCCCGCCAATGGTCAGCAGGGTGCAGAGCGAGGAGCACGCCAATTCTTTGGGAAGCAAGAGAGCCCGCAAGTGGGTTGGAGGTGTTAATATGCTGTATGGGATGATATTTGTCAAGGCTAGTTGATACATGTCGATTCTCAATATTCTTCTACATTCAGGCAGAAATATGGATATTTCTGGGGGCAGCACGTCCGGACGTTAACGTTTCAAATTTGGCGCACCGACGGCGTTGGAGAGAGGGGTTGAAATCTGGGTCGCCCTGAGGACATTATCGAGAGCGGAGAAAGCAGTTGACGACGTCGTCGTGGTCACTTTTGCGGCTGGCATACGGTCGGCCCCAAGAAATCGTGGACGACAGCGGGGAAGGTGTTGGTCGTTCACCGCAACGTGAGGCCGAGTCCCTATAACAAGCTTCATCTTTTCTCGTCGCTGGTCCGTATGGTCATGGGTTAAATTGGCCCCTTGGAGATCTTAATCGACAGATAGCGCGTCAATGTCTATCTCCAGTGCTAAAGCTGTTGGAGTATTGGGATGCCCGTGCTTATTCGACAGCCGCGGACCTTTGGGGGCCACTGAATCGCGACAGGATACAGATGAATTATGGTGAATTGACGGGAGGATGTGGTACTGAGTATTCTTCGGCGCGGTCTGTGGGGTCGGCAGTATATATTGTTTACTGGTGGCGAGTCGATGAGATACCTCCTCGTGTTGGAATCAGCTCAACGATTTACACGTGGGTTGTAAATAAAGAATGTGGCAAACTTGGTCAGGCACTCGTTCCACAAAGACCGAAATTCCTGCTCAAAGTCTGTTCCAGTGGAGGAACGCTGGATGTACCAATGGTTGGTTTCGTCCTGCTAGAACTACGCGACAAAGTCGAAGTCAATGTCGAGTCAGAGCTATAACGGAGTAGAAGAGACCCACGGGCGAAGGCTCCGTGTAGCAGCGCATGTGCATGCCGATACCGATACAACAGCAGGGAATGTTTCAGACCCAGTTCATATCACCGTCCAACCAAGCCTCTTTAACAACAGGGGCCATCTCCTCCCGGGAGATAGCCAGCTCCGGCGTGGTAGCCCGCTGTCTCTGCAAAAGATCAATCAGGTCCTTTATGGTGGTAAGCTCTAGCTCTAGGCGGAGCTGCTCTTTTGAAGGATTCCGGACGTCCACGGATACGCTGGATAATGTTCGAGTGCTTCGCGAATGCAGCTTTGAAGCTCCGGTGGGGGAAGGTCTTTGAGACTTGCCCGTCGGCACTCGTTCTGCCCGCCGTGACGGAATCGCTTCAGGATATCTGGAAGATATCAGGTCAGCCAAGTATCTTATTAGGACGCAAAACACTTACTCTTGACCCTCCGCCATGATTCGCCGACTGCGCGGAAGATGTCCATGAGACCACGGGCCAAAGAAACGCTGGAACTCACGAGCTTGAGAAAGTCGGATATAAGTACGCCCCAGAGAACAAGAGTAGAGTACAATAGACACAAACGTCGCTGCGGTCGCAAAGGCAACGGACTGTGGGAGTCGATTATTGAATTGACATGGGATTTCACTTTGAAGGGTCGCTTTGAGCACATTCTATAAATGATCACCGTGATGCGCAGGAGAACACAAGGACAAGAATGGACAAGACGTCAAGACATGACATTACAATTCGCCAGTGTTCCCTAACGACTGAGCGGCAACGGGTTGAAGAAAAATTTGGCTCGAGCTTCTGTGAGCCCCCAGGACTTCGAAAGTCGGTGAAATGCTGATCATTGCCGAAAGCCTGGATTTATTGGCTGCAAATGCAGGGCTCGGGGTTTGCCTTCAGGTATTCCGAGGTCAATCAGCGCCAGAGAAAGGCGGGCCAGGAGAACAAGGCCGAGAAAATTCGGAGAGAATCGATCGAAATCCCTCAGACCCCTCAGGCGGTGCGACGCAGAAAAAAAGCGGACGAGCGGTAGCGAGCCCTAGCGAACAGGGCGCGAAGCGGCCTGTCACTGGAAAAAAGCGATGTACTTACAGAGAGTCGTCAAAAGAAACGGGGCGGGGACCACTTGGTTTGAAATCATGGGATACGCAGGCGAATGGCCCAGACGGAGCTGGATGTCGGATTCGGGTAGAAAGTAGGAGGTTGTGAGCAAAGCTGTGAGCCGTGGCAGTCCGGAGCGATCGGACCGACAACGCGCTTCGATAACACGTGATGTTCATTGTTCTGGAATCACAACACGATAGGGAAAATCCGAGAAAATATTCGAAAAACTTCATACAGGCGTTAGATCCCGCGGAGCCCGGCAGGTGCCACCGTGCCTTGACCGCTCAAGAGGTGCGGAAGATGGGCGAGAACAGTCCACCCCGAAGAGTGTTGTCGAGGCAGGCCCTCCACACCGGCTCTGGAAGCTGTCGAGGGAAACTGAGCCATACAATGGATACTGATGCTTCCAAGGAGCACACACCTGACCGATCCTTTGAAAGGTTGTACGATGTACCTCAAATACTCCCAAGGGTTGGAAAATCATGTTCGCTACCTACCGAAAGGGTGAGCCCACAAGACGCAAGGGGAATAGAAGGGCGACTTTGCCCACGGCCTCCAATATTGGCCGGCTGTCATCCGCGGCCTGTTCCACACTCATTACAAGCATGCCTCCAATAGCTCCGTCCCGTAAACGCTGCTCTTCGGCATCTTTTAGAATGCGAGAAGGATTTTGCGAGACGTGCTTGAAGATGCGTTTCATGTCGGCGACTGGAACAACACACACATCTTTGCAGGTGTAGTACGTTTTTGGGTCATTGGACGATGTTCGGCAGAGTCCAAGCAGAAGTATTTTTGACTTGCGCGCTTCCACATCCCTCACGAGGCCCAGGGCATGCCAGGCCACCACTGTTAAGGAATCCCTGCATTTACATCAGCTCCATCGCCGCGCTACATGCACGACCCATACTCATTATGGACTTGAGCCCACGCCATAAGGTCTTCGAACACTTTGCCACTGGGAGTCCACATCAGCATCAGCTTTGGTTGACCAGCAGCTCGGGGACCGACGAGGTTCTGTTCCCTTGACGATGCGGGTCGCCAATGTCGCCGACAGGAAGGGACATTGCCAGACGCGTGAGTTCGCCGCTCGTCACTTTTTTACTATCGCAGTTTCAAAGTAAACTTATGGATATTGTCATGAGTGGCTACCAGTTGACTTTATGTTTCTTCCAGTGCTGTCGCTGGCATTCCACTGGAGCCCAGTAAACGCAGGAGGATGAAAATAGAAAGCACACTCGCCGGAGCAGTACGGCGCGCTCGCACACGCAGAGCAGACGCTCATTTTCTTTCCTACTTCTTTAGACGTTTTGCGGCAATTGTCGCAGCGAATGGGGCCTTTTCGCATCTCGTCGATCTCCTCTTTCGTGTACTTGGGGCCCTCAGAAGATTCGATGTCGGCCATACTAAGTAGTAAGTAGTGGGAGAAAGACGAAGAGATCGATGAAGCTCCTTTAGGAAGAAAGCCGCCCACGCCGGCCCGGCGAGCTTATCATTGTCAAATTCAAGGTTGCTCCGAACCACAACGTGTCCTCAGGCGTTGAGATTTTTTCTCTCGTAAACGAGTTTCCAGCAAAAACAAGCAGAAGCCAATAGACGGTTCTCACCGGCACCGGCTTTCCGCAGCCGCTACGATTTGTTTTACCTCAACCTACCTCGACGGTCGACCGCCTTTGGCAAGCTTCAAGGAATCACTGGGTCTTATTGGTCCGACCTCTGCATTGCCAAAAAAAACTTGCGGCATTCTCTCACTCGGCGCTGTATCTTTCTGGATGTCGTTGGCTACTCGCAAAAGCAAATAATATAAGTTTCCCTTTTTTTCGAAAGTGTTTCATGGATTACGATTTGAGGAGGCGCTCGAGGCTGTATTACGGAGCTGGTTCAACTCTCGACGTGCTTTAAATGCCTGGGATGACTCTTCCTTCGAATTTTGATTCACGCTGGACTGGACCCGGGCTCCACAACTGCCATGGCCTAGGCGCAGCTTTGTCCTAGACGCTTTGGCCTTCAAAGGTATAAGAACTACTCAATTTCCCTAATTCACGGACTACGATCTACCATGTTGGACTTTGGCAGCTCTCGAAAGGACGACTTTAATTGTCTAAGCCTTCCAGTTTGTTCGACATCCAGCGCGCCTGTCACTACGTCCATTCTGACAAATTGGTGGAATCCAGCTACTGGCACTTTTTCCACCGTAACGCGCCAACCATTTGTTCTGCGTACACCTCCCGGTGTCACTTTTAGGCAGAATTGCCGCTTGGACACAACACGACTATGGATTTACCCCAATTTGAGAGCGACAGCCCAAGCTCGTATATCTCCGATTTCAGGCGGCGGGACCCACGAAGCCGGCATATTCCACATTGTACCCCACGACTTTGGGTCTCTGGATTCGTACATCGGACGCCTAACAATTTCCGCGGGTCACTCCATGGGCTGCGAGGATGGGCAGACTCTTGAGACCGTTGCTCGACCTCCCCTGATTAAAAACCATGGCACTCGATATAGGATCTGTGGGATGCTCGGTCGGGGTTCCACCAGCAAGGCCATGTTGGCAATGGCTTCTTTCCCCGACAGCGCAGGCCAAGATTATGTCGCCATCAAAACATTCAGCATCCTTTCCATATTGAGGCGCCAGCGAAAGCGAAAATCAGGCACCAAGTCGAAGAAGATTATACCCACTGCGAGATCCATCAATACGGAGGTTCGGTGCCTCCAACGACTCTCAGAGTCCTCCAACAATCGGGGTTTCTTCACTCCACTGCTGGCCGCATTCCACGACAACGAGAAGGTGCATGTCGTCATGGTACACATTTCCCGCATGCTCCTGGTCTCGATGCTCACATTCCCTCCAGAGAATGTATCCCGAGAATCTCTCCGACCGTCTTTCGCTTCTGGAACGGCAGGGGCTGAGATTGGCGGTCGAAACAATTCGACTTTATGCGGCGGAATTGGTGCGCAAGTTCATAACCGCCTTGAATTCTTCAACCTCCCAACATTGTCTCTTCCAGCTCTTCGCTCTCGAAAGTCTCCATACCGAACACCGAACTCTTCACTGCGATCTCAAGCCTCGAAACATCCTTATCGCACCGTCAGGCCATCTATGCTTAGCAGATTTCGGCCTCTCCATTCACTGCTTCGACGGCCCTGAGATGCGTACATTTATGGTCCCAAAGGGCGGTACCCCTCACTATTGGCCGCCCGAATGCCATGACACCGATGCGACCCACGTCAACGGGATTGGTCTGGACACGTATGCCTTGGGTCGAATTTTTCATGAAATGTTCCACGGCGCACAAGCGGTAGGCTGTTCCACTGATGATTGCCCTTGTCGCCGTTGAACATTAGAATAGACACATCGACTCGACGGTAGAGCCCCGGAAGAAATACTCTCTGCGACTGTCTCAGATCGCAGCGCAGCTGATCTGATCAGAGAGGTGAGCGGCTTTCAACCACACTGCGATTTGATTTCATGGCCCATAGATGATCAGCGTGAATCCTGCCCATCGCCCGCCACTCTCGCACCTCAAGAACCACCCGTTTTTTTTCAGAATGTTCGTTTCTCCTCTCTGGCATGGTTCGTTTCCTGAACATTGTCTTCAGTGATTGGGAAAAATTTGGAGCCCGTGGTTATACCCGTAAGCCTGCACCAAATGGCATGAAACTAAGGTCGCTTCATCTTGCCTTCTAGCCCGCTACCGCCCAGGCCCAAAGCCCAGACTATCTAACACAAATCTGAGCCGGACTTCGGCACTAAGCAGAAACTCCCTGGACGCCGAGCAACTGGCACTCGGCGCCGAAGAGTTCGTTCGGAAACTTGACTTTAATTACAAGTGTCCCGAAAGTCTTCAATTCGATCCGTTACATATATAGTCGCATTAGTACACACTTGTTCATGGTCATCGGTCATCTTGGTCAGTATCATGGCATGTGGACAAACAAATTACTCCCTTTCAGCTCTTTATTAGTGTAATTGCGTCGCTTGAAAAGTCCTCCTCTACCGAAATTGCAGTCTTTATCATTGTAGGCAACCAGCTTGGATCGAGAAATGCTGCGCATAATTCGACAAGAACCGAGGTCAATTGCTCACGAGGTTTGGTGAAGCTGGATTTCTGACAATATGCACTTGCCGCCATCGGAAGTTCAATGAGAACTCGCCCCAGAATATCAGCAACATGGTACCCAACAATAACCAAACAGAAGTGGTTTCGTAGCAGAAGCCCAGCGGAGAACTAAGAGCTGCGGGCTCAATCAAGTAGATTTTCCCCCGAAAGAATCAATTGAATTGAAAAATTAGGAGGGTGGATGACCCCCGACGTACGATACTTCAACGACCTATTATAATCTGCGCTTTCGCTCAAATACCGAAGAGAGTGTGGTACAGGTTCATTTGAGCCCTTCAAGTTCAAAGTTTTTAGCACAAGTCGGGTGAGCATGAAGAATGTGAACATACTGGTGTGCCTCCCGAGCTTCAAATTGGGTAATGGGTCTAAAGAGCGCGGTTTGAAAAGAAAGCGGCGAACGGACTGGGCCACTCACTGTTCCAAGATAGGGCACTGGCCATGAATGACCTCGGAGACATTGGTGGCAGCTCCGCCGTCCAATGGCTCAAACGTACGAACTTTCCTGACCACAACGGATTTATCTATGAAAGTGTCAGCTTTTAAGGCTCCACAAACGTGGGCAAAGGACTGACCAGACGAGGTCTCGTAAAGAGTGATATTTCTGGTCTGGTCCCAAGTGTACGTGCCGTTCAAATGGACGACGACGTCCAGAAAAGAGATGCCGGGGATTGTGGTGATCGTCTCGATGTACGAGAAGTGCTGTCTCGGGAACCCCTGCCCTGCCGGAGCAGCCGGGGCAGTGCGCACGAATGCGTCTTCCAGCGGCCCATCGACGTTCACGGAGTCAAGCGCGCCCACTTGGCAGTCGGACGCTATTGATTCTAGAAGAATGTGCTCGCAGAGTCCCAGGTTAGTTCCTAGGATGGGAAACACGGTGGGGAGCGGCTCCTGGATCGACACGCTGAATATGGAATCAAAGTTGGGTTGAAAGTCGGCGGGATACGAAGCATCATCTAGGAAATATGTCTCGGAGTTTGTAAAGTATCCAGTTCGAGACGGCCGCACCTTGTCTCATAGAGACATCAACTACTCTGCAGGTCGCCGAAAGAATAAGAGAAGAAAAGAGGGCGGAAGCGGCGAGAAGTTTCATCGCCAGCGAGTCCTAATAAACTAGGACTCAAAAGCGCGTGTCACTGTTGTCACAGGCAGTCACATTTTTTGAGCTTCATGACACTGCCTTCATGACACTTTTCTGGCGCGCGCCCTTGTGGTTCAGCAAGCTCAAAGTCATGAGAACCCAACATCGGATTCGCTACATGGGTCACGTAGCTCTACGCTCTTCAAACTCGAGTGGATCACGTCGACCTTCCTCAGAGTCGGCAAAATCTACTCAGCGCACCCCAATATCCACGCTGGATCCAGCTCGTTTAAGGGCCTCAGACCACCTGGACATATCATCCCTTTTGCGCTATGTCCTCAGGGTTCAGTCGTCAAAGAACCCAAACGGAACTCCTGCCTACCCCGCCCTGCCATACTATAAACGCCAAGGAGTGTCAAGTGCTTTTCCTCCGCGAACCACTGGCTACTTCTATTTTCACAAACCTGAAAATCTTCCGTGTACTGCCAGATCCATCCGATTTCGCATAGCATCTGTGAATCCGACTCGATTTCTCAAAGGACGCGATCTACTGCGTCCTGATGGTGTTCCTTGGGAGGTCGCTCTTCCGACGATCGCGAAGAGTCGTCCGGTTTTGCGGGACCTTCTCCTGCGAGATGGTCTCGTCACCGAAGGCGACCTGAGCGAATGTCTGGACATGTTCCCTTCTGCCCGGGCCCGGCCCCAAACCCTTCTCTACCACTTCGGCCAGCCGTTCCACCTCCCCTTCGAAGGTGTACAGCACATTACCATCGTTATCGGGTCCAAGAAATATCTTTCCCGCATTGCTGTATTTCAAGAGCAGCGGGGTAAATGGGTGTTTCCCTATTCCGGCGAGTTTTATAATGCTTTTTAGACTGTATTAAGCTTACGAGTGTGCAGGCAAAGCGGTTGTGCGCTTCGAAGTCTCCCCCCTTCCCGAGCACGCAAATGGGCGTGTCGTTCTCCGTGTGGTTAAAATGATCGAACCGCCCAAATTGCGTATCCCGCATTATGATGGGTATCTGCCTCGCCCAACTGAAGGCGAGCTGATCTATCGCCCTGGGCAAGGCCGGCGTGTCGCCGTCAAACCCTGGTCCAGGAGCCTGGCTTCTCGGTTGGGAGAACCACTCCGGTTACTCCTCAACGCCCGGCAGCTCTCCAACACTTCATAATGTCATTTCATCCGAGACGCAAAACGTCCGAGGGAAAACTTTGACCGACCTCGCAGCAAAGGAAACCGATATGAACATTTTTTCTTCGCGTTGCGCTTTCCGTGATCCACCGCGCTCACGTCCCTTCCTATACCTACACGCCCTGTCCCAAAGAAAACGCGCGCACACTCCGCCCTCGATACAGTTCGAAGCTCTCGAAGCCGGCGCACCAGCTCCAGCCTCGTGTCGGTGTGTTGCAATGTCTCATTTCCGCCACGGCTTTCTTCCGCTGGGAACGCGGGGCTGATGCCACGGTGCGCGAAGCCTGACTCGATCGTTTACATCCTCCGAGATTGGCACGCGCTTGGCAAACTAGTCGATTTAAATCCCTCGCGTACAGGTGTACAGATGTCGGGCGTTGGAATAATTGTCCAGTGCGAGGTATCTTCGCGGTCTGGGGGTGCTCAAGGACGTGGTTCCTCCCGTGGCGACTCTGCAGCCGTACACCGCGAAGCGCTTTCCTACGTGACGCATCGTACAAGCCTGATAGACGCGATCACATGACAACGCGTCGGTGCGCGTTGAGTCTGATTAGACTGCAGATGGATGCGAAGAAATGCGACGAAACGCTAGAATTCGCACGAATTACGGGATTCGTTTCAAACTCAGCCGGCGCTGTCGTCGGGTTACTCACAAGCGTGCTCGTCCATGGGGGAAGGTCAAGTCCGCTCCATTCATTTCAAGTCGAAGCGTTTGGAAGAACATGAGAGAGAGAGCGCTGCCGGAATGCTAATTACCGCCATTGTGCTCACGAAATCCTGAAGCTTGAATACGGAGCGTTCCATTTTGATTCAAGGTCCGATGCCGTCCACGATTCTCTGCTATCCTGTGCGTTGGAGGATGACATTATAGGAATGCCTCGGGAGGTGAAGCAGGTAAGCTTGGACACCGAGGACCATTCAATACTAATTCTTCCCGGAGGTCAATGGGCATTGAACACTACATCAAAGGCTGATATGCTCAGCGTCCCTCCTAGCCACGACGTTGGATATGGTATTGCCGCTGGTGACGTTGGCGATAAGCGTGCATGAGAGGATACCAAATTAGTAGGTAAACCTTCGGGCCGGAATGAGCGAAAGTGCCACAAAATGGTGTGCTTTTATGCTCAAGTTGCGCGATGTCACGGCACCACTTTCGTACCCTCACCCGAGACCTAAAGGACTACCGAGTGTCTTGTGGCGACGAAGAGCATTCCCACCAAAATCCCCCACAGCATGGACGTCGCAGAGCAAGTTCCCAAGTGGAAGTCGCCCCCACCAACAGAACACAACCTTCCCTGGGCGAATATTCTCACCGTAGATCTCTCGAGATACGAGACAGAACGCGAAGATCTCGTCAAAATAGTCTCTACAGCACTCGAAAGGGATGGTTTCTTTTACGTTGTTGGACATGGTATCGCCCCCGAAACTGTGAGTTTCCATATGGTCCGCCGTGAATCTTTGCTCATTTTCACCATGGAACGATTCCACGGTGTAGTTGAGCCGTCAGTTTGACCTGGGGCAACTCACTTTCGAGGGGGTTTCAAGGGAGGAAAAGGAAAGCCATCGTGCACCTATCGCCGAGAAAGGTTCATTCATGGGCTACAAAGTGAGCGATTACCGGCCATCACCACACCTATTTTCTGATGTACAAAGCTCCAAAACTATTGGGAAATTAAAGATGGAGTACGCGACAGGATAGAGCACTATAATTTCTACCAGAATAGGTAGGCGGTTGAATTAGCCACTGACCCATTCTGAGCGTCTTTTTTGCACAGTATCGACCCCGCCACTCGACATCCGGTGCCCTTGCGACCGCACGTCGAAGATGTAAAGCAATTTTTGGAGGTCCTGGGCTTGAATGACTTGTTGCAGAATATTGACCAGCTCTTCAGGAAACACGCCAGAAGGTTTTGCGCAGAATATTATCTCTGATAGACGCAGTACTGGGATTGCAAGAAGGATATCTCTGGTCATTGCACGAGACTGAGGCTGGTGAAACTGGGGACGATGTTCGTCCCTTAATTTCATCTTATTTGCAAAAATTCCTCACAGTCCGTTCTAGCTGCTTCGATACATGATCTACGACCCATTGACGGAGGAAGAGTCTTCCAAAACCAATGGTGTCATGTTGAATGGTCATACCGATTTCAATTCCATCAGGTTCCATGATTTCCATAACACTGTTTGTTGTGTTGATGATTTATTCAGCACGCTTGTGTCTCAGCCAATTTCAGCTCTACAAGTATTGATGCCTGACAATGTTTGGCGATATGTGAAACACAAGGATGGCGCGCTTGTGATCAATATTGGTGACCAGTTATCGTTCATGAGCGGCGGCATTCTTAAAGGCACAATGCATCGCGGTAGTTAATTTTACTTTGCCCATAGAACTTGGTTGACCGTCTCATCTCACAGTCGTCCGGCCGCCTCCGGACCAAGCTCATCTGCGTCGGCTTGGCGTATTCCACTTTGCGCATTTTATTCGCGGGATACCTCTCGACCTCCTGCCTTCCGAGAAGGTGCACAAGGAGGGTCATAAAGTATTTGAAGGTGAAATCCCGACGACTGAGCAGTATGACCTTGCCACATCTTTTTCCGCGCAGCCGCTGACGCTTTTCAAGATGGGAAATGACGCGGATCAAGAGTTATGGAACAGGGACGTTTATCAAGGTCAGAACTACCGATTTGCACTTCTAGTCCAGACTAGCTAACATGGATTCTCAAGGGAGAAGAGTTTGACATAGAGTTTATTGCTGGTTTGCAAGTAGGTTCAACTCTGGTTCGTCAAAATTATTTCACAATACGGCACAGATTCGCCATTATCACTGAGGAAGAATAAGGTTTACGAATCCTGGGTGTAATCAATATACGGACTTTTTATTTCTGAGATTCCAAGATTGCTCAAGAAAAAGAAATTTATTTTACGCGCGTATGGGACGCTCCCGTGAATGCTATCGAATACCTAGTGCAGTGCACGCAGCACCGGCGCATCAATAATATCCATGGCCGACAGTTCGGCGGTGCGTCTATAACAATATTAATTTTGACACCCACAGCGGCTCACTGGTGTTTGGGTGAGTCCTGCATGCTTATGATTCACGGTGTTGATTTTCACAGCGAGCCGTTTCATGTTGAAGTTGGCTGGTATATTCAAAAAATAGGCAGTGCACACTGCAGATGCTCGAGGTCCGTGGATCTTCCATGAACCGCAAGCCTGCCGAAGATGTCTATAATATATTGCAACGACGGTCGTCTGCGCGGTGCAGAAATCAGCTTCTGATTGGAAACTGTGTGCTATGGAGAAGATCACAGACTCGTTGGCTGACTCTGGCGCATGCTATGGGCTCGATGCTCACCGCTTTGCTGGCGACATCGGCGAATTGTACGATGACCGAGGAACACAAGATAGCGGAGAAACTTTGACAGGTAGCCCATATCCCAGACCGAGGTTTAACATTCAACGTTCAAGATCGATGACGCGACGGAGCGACCACTCCAAGTTTCGGAAATCATTTAATGAAACGCGCGGGTACTGTAGCTGGTTGAACGGCGGAGTTAACTCGTCGCCTAGTACTCCAAAGCAATAATTCCGGATGTGGTCATCCAACCCCCGCCCACTCCAATCTTCTGATGAAGAATTCAACCCTAATTCTCGATGTAATCTGTGATGCCGGAATCAATTCACACCGATACCAATTGGCACTTGAATTTTCATTCTTGATCTCACACGGACTCCACTAGTACTGGGACTTGCAGTTGAATTTTCGCTCGTGACATGCTGATTTTCGCGGCGATTTTGAGGTGTAGAAGTTAATATCAAGAGAAACAATGGGGTGTAATGAACAAGCCTCTGTAGACTGCGGCAATCATCTCATGCACCTAGTCGGATGGCAAGCAAGGATGTAAATGAGGATACGGGTTCGATTCCCCCAGACGTGTGTTGCGGCGCTCGAGGATTTTTCATGGCGTGGTCCGAGTTTGCCTTTTGGTGTTGAATTGAAGTCTTTGTGCAGTCGCCTGCTGCGGTGTGTGTGGACTCGGATTCATATAAAACCAAAAGTAGAGTTGATTTCGGTTTAATGCTTTCGTGGTGAGAAGTATTCACACAAGAGCAGAGGCGAAGCAACAAGCCTCTGTAGATTGTGACAGTGCCTGCAAAATTCTGGTTAGCAATGTGGTTCGATTACCACCGCAGGTGGCATGAATCGGTGCGAGTATTTTTTTGTCCAGACGTGAACCCTGTCGCTCGTGTTCCAGTACTTTTCGGTTGAATTCATGGCCGAAGACAGTTTCGTCTCTGTAACTAAAGAGCAGAGTTGAGTTCCGTGACCAGATTCCAAATTTCAACTAGAGGGACACAGCCGGCCTTTTCGAAGCATTCTTCTAGGGCCAGAGAGTCACCCACCCCGCTCGAGCCTCTGTTGACTGTGGTAGTTATCTCAAAACCTCAACGACCCAGAGTACTGCGTAAAACGTAGTGTCTTGTAGACAAACGCTACAAACAATTTTTAGATCGTACCTCGCTTGTTTGTTTGTAAAAACGAGGGTTTAATTCCCTCCAGAGGCATATGAGGCTACAATATAATGTAGATCCTTTCTCACACAGCATGGGTGTGAGTTCCGTCGTCCATTCCGTGGATGGGAGGCTTGAGCATTAATTTTGTTTCAGAGTTTTCTTGATATTCTAGTTCAAAAGAAATCTCAACTGGGGCAAGGTTGAAATACCGTGGTTTAGGAGTAACCACACAAAAGCAGAGAGCAACTCTACGGTGCTTCTATAATACAGTGGCGGCGAAAAGAAATGAGCGCAGTTGTTTGGGCCCATTTCCGGGTCGAATTTCCTCAAACAAAATTGTAGCATCAGTGTTGAGTAATGTAAAGCTCATATGAACAGTTTAAACCATACTATACCGGTCTCGATGTCTCACCATAAAATAAATTGGCATATTCTGCAAATTCGACTTTGCGGAATCACATGCTATCGAAAAATGGTCATCGTAGCATGAAAGTACTTGAAAAATAAACGCTACTCACATTTTATTTCATTGGAATCCATTGGGATTTGGGCTTGCAATGCTTGCTGCAAGTCAGCCATTTTGGGTGAAAATAAGCGAAAAGTGGCCAAAAATGGTCAAAATGGCCGACTTGCAGTGGGCATTGCGAGTCCAAATCCGAAGGGATTCCAATAAAATAAAATGCAAGTATCCTTCCTTTTTCAAGTACTTTCATGCTACATGACAATTTTTCGATGCCATGTGATTCCGCAAAGTTGAATTTTCAGAATATGCCAATTTATTTTATTATGAGACATCGAGACCGGTATAGTATGGTTTAAACTGTTCATATGAGCTTTACATTGCTCAACACTGATGCTACAATTTTGTTTGAGGAGATTCGACCCGGAAATGGGCCCAAACAACCGCGCTCATTTCTTTTCGCCGCCACTGTATGGTGAACAGTAGTACAATACATCGTGAGTAAGGGAATTAAGTTTGCATACGGACGGGCGGAGTATGGAAGGAAGTCTCACCAGAATGTGTGAACGAACTAAAACATCAAAGAACAAAAAGATTCGAACATTGCCTTCAGAAGCCGGTAACGAAAACAAGGATCTTGAGATGGGCAAAATTTGGGGATCTGAAATGGAGTGAACAACCAGGATGATAAGAATCAGGATAAGGAGCAAAGCGCAGAGAACAAGATACGGCCACCAGGACATGGATGAGAGACGTGAAGACACTCATACGTGGACACGTGTAGAGCTAACTAAAGGAAAGGCAACGACCCAGATCCTAATAACTTGAACAGAATCGCCGGCTACGAATGAGCGGAACAAGGTCGAAGACCATCTGTACGAGACAAGACGAAGCGGACTTTGCAGCAACGACAGGAAGATAGGCAGCTTCCGAAAGAACCTAACAGCCTGACTTGGGACATGCGAAGCAAACGAGAAAACAAGACCCGTTGCTGTGCCGAACGAACAGGAGAACAACTATAATTGAAAGATGCATAAGGGCAGATACAAATGGATCTAGAAGAATCGTCGACGAATCGAGCGGAAGCAAATGGCAAGAGAGAACAATGATAATCAGCGACGCGTACGGATGGAGGGTTTAAGACACCGTGGCCGAACGCCGAACAAGCAGAGAACAAGAAAACACCAAGGTGGCGTGAGTTCGAAGCAAAAGGGAATAGAAACACGGGCTCCAGAACGAACATAATTGACGACGCACTGCGTTCGTGGGCGTGAGATGTTGGCGGGCCCAGAACAAGGGAGAACAAGAATCAGGTGCATGAGATTGAGAAGAAGTCTGCTTGTTGGCTGACGGAAGCAAATATAAAGCTAGAACAAGGACTCTATTAGCGATTAATGGTGCGTGCAAGACGCCGACCAAGATCTAGCAGGAACAAGAATAAGAACAAGGATAATTTCAAGAAGCCGGTACACCGAAGGCGAACGAGAACAAGGATACCGAGGCCGAACTATCCCATGTCGGGACAATGTACCGCGGCGGGATTCCCACAGGAGACAAACAAGCTTATGAACAATGATGGGCTAAAGTCGAGTGGTGCCAGGTCAAGATTTAGTCTCGTTACTCAGACTTTCTTACACACGTTCATAGTCAAGATCCAAGTCAGAACAATAGCACTGATGACGCTTATCACCAACCTATCGACGGCTTCGGTCTGGCCACAACAATACCATGGTACTCGTTACGGTAACAAGGTCGAAGGGAGAAAACGAGGTGTACGGACCTCGAGGCCGAGACCAGCACGGATTCATCTGCGTGCGGGCGATCGTAGCTTGCGAGAGACACGACACGTTTTCGGTCGGCGAAACTGGCCTGCGGTGGTTCGGAGCAGCAGTTTTAGACACAGCGTATAATGCCTGCATGACGGGACGAGGCCTGAATGCGGTGGTGGATGCTGGCGGTGCAAAGTCCATGTCTTTGACCAGCCATGATCGGTTAGTCGGAGAGCAGAAATTGCAATCGGAAATGGCCCATTGAATCAGGGAAACGATGGACCTGTGGTGTCGACGACTGTAGGCAAAATGCGAGGCAGTGTGGCCAAGCACGGCCATGCGGTAGCGACGACACTTGGATGCGGCACAAACGAGTAACGGAGCAAGTGGCCAAGTATGCAATCGCACGACAGCTTGGGAGGAGATCGAATCATCAAAAAAATAAATCACTCGTGTGCATTCTGTGAGTCGCCGTGGTCGAAGGAGTCGGAAGGACGCACAACGCGCATCACAGAGCAGCATTGCACGATCCTCGCAGCGCCGCAGGGGAGAGGAGGGAATCACCTTGAACTCTATCTATAGTGGGAGGTGTACGATAAAGGATAAGCGAGGAACGAGCGTTTAGTTATAGCGTCTGTCTGAGAGAGACTAGAAAAAGGAAAGAAAAAAGCAGGAAAGGCAAGTGATGGCCGTGATCGAGTTCGTGATCCGGATGCCAAGTACTTATCGTTCAGAAACGGTCAGTTGTTCAATAACTTCAATCCATCAAACACCTTTGAACCTACAGCCATCTCCTCTTGAGCTTGAGACTATGTAGCTTATTTCTTGCGCCCAATAGGCCGTTAGTTAGAATAGCAGCTTCCAAGGGTGGGAACCGTTTTTGCGTTGAAATATCCCGCGAGAGCGGCTTGAAAATCAACCGCTGGCACCTCGGACTACGGTATCTGATCTGCATGGGTGCCGGCTCCGCTCTCCTACAATCTGATGTCAGTGGTAAACCAAGTCACTGCCACTCAACATTTATCGACCCACCTAGGAGAGTTCGTGGCTTAAAATCATATGTGTTTAATAGATGTTCAAGTTCCAGCACAATAAACAATCATATCGCACGCAAGCACGCTGTGGACGACCACCTGACAGTCGTCTCCAAGGTGTCAATCTCTTTGCGGCTTTTCTCAAATGTTCAAAACTGAATATTGCCTAATGAACGCCGAATTTGATGGACGGACAGACATTATTTGGAATGATAAAATCACTGACATTAGTTAGTGGTATGGCGATGGTTATCATCACCTCTGTTTCAGGGCGTGGTTGAAGGCAGGTGTTCCGGATGTGTTGGATTGTGCATGAAGAACTAATAGTTACAGCTCACCGTCGGATTACTTAGTATGAGGATATCCAGGTTGAATCTATCGTGAGCAAGGAGAAACGTAAACTCGGCCTGACAGACCCGAATTTATCTGTGGAAAACAGGAAGTTGGAACTTCTTTTCACTAATTTATCTACCACTCTCCGCTCTTTCTCGCCTCTCGAAACAGGGACGAGACAGGCATCTAGCTTAAGGCCACCGTTGAATTCTGTTGAATTTGGCGCAGATAATACGCATCAAATGGACTTGACCTTCTGTCTCTGTGGCGTAATGAAAGTTGGAATATTTAAAGGCTTAAAGTTAAATTCATCCCAAACTGGCGAGACGGGATCGTCCACGATCACCTACGATCTGATTGCGCATGTCAAGTTGACTTTTCAACTCTGATGCGCACCTCCATTTCGCTGGTGTTCCGGTTTGGCGCCCATACTGTCTTGTCTATCTGTGTCACAGTTTATCTTACCGACGTCTCCGATTCGCTAAAGCATTTTTAATGAGTTGGAGTCTAACCAGGCACTCAAAATATTTTGCTCGCACATTTTTAGGTGCAAGGATGAATATGGCAGTAGAATTTGCACGAGTAGGCAATCTCTCTTTCGATTATTTCTTTCTGCGATCCCCCTCTTTTTTGAAAGCTTTATTAAACTGACGCACAGATGTGGCGTCAACCGTTTGGCGTCGGGGACACCTCCCATGCGGGCCCGAAACAGCGAAGGTGGGGACAGGGTTCGCCGCATGTACATACTTCATTCTGAGCGACGCAGAAGTAGAAGCAGTGATTTGTAGAGACCTTCAGAGACTCAGGCTTCCGATGGTGTCTGTCAATATGAAACTGCCGCTGTGCAGTCCGCGGAAGTACGCACCAACGCACCGGCGGGAGGAAATGATGCAACCCGAGGCGGCTTCTACCTGAATCGGCTTCTATCGCAGCGAAGAGCTTCTTCACGTTCGACAACTTGTACATGAGATGGAAACATTGGAAGGCTTCGGAAGGCAACAGCGTCATGATCCACATGGTGGAGAGAGTCAAAGGCGTCGTGATTCAGCCCATCAAACCATTTGCTTCCAAAAAAAAAAAAGTGTAGTTGAACCTTGGCTGACCCGGGGCTCGAGTAAGGTCCGGAAAAAAACCCCTTGCAGAGTGCATGCAATGAGATCCAATGATCTCCAATCGCCATATGCACAAAATCATGACTTCTGCAAAGAAGCGCGGCGGGCCTTCGACTCGGAAACAATCGATTGACGCGAAAGTCGAAAGGAGACGGGCATTGTGATCAGTTGGAGAAATCCCGATGCAGCCCACTCACCTTCATCGACAAACAATTTGAACTTGAACCGAAAACGGTCATCGCTTTCAATATTTATTTCTCGGATAGTATCGTTGCTCAGTTTTTCTACCAGGGCGATGAAAAAACAATCGTTTTAAAGACGCCAAAAACGATGCTCCCGTCACTCCTCACCCAGTTTTTCCCCTTGCGCCGACTCTGGCGGTGGTTGTTGCTCCGAATTACAGTTGATATGCTGGTCGCAGAGGAACTAACGGGTATGGTGGGCTGGGTGGAATGAGTCAGACAGTTGAGGATGGAGATTTAGAATTTCATTTGCGTTGCAGATTTACTAGTCGGCGGGAGATGCATCAACGCTGGGTATCGAGCTCAGTCAGATCCGTGTCCGCATCATTGGCGCGTCCCGCCTGTCGCTCCCGGTTGCTTGCTTCAAGCATAAACCGAGTCCGGAGTCCCGACGGCACTTAAAGCTCGGGGTTGTGGACACGGATACCCCCGCGTGCATGTGGATGTGCCAGTGCAGTACGTCAATATTATCTGAGACAAGACTAGTGCGCGGGTGTCATACAGAGATAAATAGCAGACCACGCACTAGCGGAAAGACTTAGTTGTCGTGGCTACGCGGAGAGGAAGGATGCCGTCTGCGTACCGGATGGCGGATCCCGGGCTCTTGCTCGGCATTTGCCAAGCGCTGTCCCGCTATCCTTTTCCTTGCATTCCCGACACCACATGCGTGACACGACGCCGTGCAACCCCACGCCTAGGTAGACGAATGTTGGGAAATTCTCTTGCTCGGCCTTTGTCAAGCGCCGTCCCTTTCCTCGCGTTCCCGACGCGACGCGACGCCGGGTGCGCCCGCGCCTGGGCGGACAGACAAGTATATTAGTAAATTCTCGGCCTCGGTAGCTTGGCAAATTGTATGCATGCGGCAAAGGTGTTAGGAGAGGCACTATCGGTCAGATACATTGGAAAGGGACGCGGGTCCCGACGCTTGAGTATTAATTTAGAGAACAAGAGCTGAGACTCGTCTAGGGTACGAAAGGCTCGAGGCTGAAGGTTACTCTTCTTCTCAAGCGCGTTTGATAAGCCTGGGGTATGGTGATGAGTGGGATCCGCAGGCGAGCTCAGATCCGCCCGTCCTGGCGACCAGTAACGGATACGGGGTGCGCTATACACAGCACCGTCGGCAGGTCCAGCACCCCACTTGAGGAGAAAAGGTCTTGCGCATCGATAGCCGAATCCCGTAGATTTGAGATTCCCACTTTGAAGCACAAAAGCCTGAGGAAACGCACAGCGCGTCGAGACGGGAACGCGGGCATATACCGGGAGTTGTAGAACCGGAGCGATAAATCAGAGTAGACGCCGCGGCCAAGGCGCATCAAGCGGCGTCGGAGGCGCATGCACCAATTGGTGTCACTTTGCCAAGAATATTATGAAGCAAGCGCTGTCCACACCCTTCCCTAGACATGTTTCACGCCGCGACTTGATGTGACGCCGTACAAGCCCGGCCCCATTGAATGATACTGGACGAGCCTAGGGGTAAGACTAAGGGTACCGATATCCGGTTATCCCGGTACCCGGGCTGACATCATACGCGACGGGCTGGCCTTGGTGCGCCTACCGCCTGGACACTCCTGTCGCAGCCGAAGGAGGTGAATAGATTAGGAAGCCAAGCGATGCATGTAGCGCCCGTGCACCCATAAGATTAACCTACTTAACCGCAACCTGTGCAGAATATCGTCGAGATTAGATGCAAGCGCAGCGTAGACTAGTCGACTGTAGTGTGTAGTGATAGTCGGTCGATATGTCGTCGAGCACACCGCCAAGGCCAAGGCCAAAGCTGCGGAGGGGCACCGAGTCCGAGTCCGAGTCTTGGAGCTGTCCTGAGTTTTGGCGTACATGTGTACATGCACGTCCCTCGCCTAGAATGGCTACGACAGCGGGACGATCCTACGTCGCCCGGCTGCCAAGCGCTGTCCCTCATCGAGTTATCCCGTGCTTGCCGACAAGACGTCGCCTAAAATCATGCATGTGCCGGAAGACGCGAGACGCCGCAGAACGCGACGCGACCCGGAGAGACATGCATATGCCGGGGGACGATCCAGCGACCAGAAGACTAACGCCGCGGCGGGGCGCCGAGTTTGAGTTGCGTGTTTGGAATCATCGCGCTGGCTACGGGAGGATATCGCATCTCTAGGGGCATGCTGCAGCTGCATGGATGAGACTTCCCTTCCTGTCCTCCCCAACACGACACCATCAACTTCTACTCCGCGGCGCAAGAGGCATAGAAGAGATCCTCGGCGATGGACCTGGGTAGATCAGTTGCGGAGACGATGGGGGGTCAGACGACGAGTCCGTGTTGCAGTCGCAGTCGTTTTGCTGAAGATTGAGTTAAATTAGATGTATCGATTATAGATCTAAACATACAGATGGGTGGATGAGCTGGCAGACCAACCACGCTGCGCGACGAAGGGATCTAGAACGCCGCTGAAGCGGAGGCGCAGGTGCCGGTGCTACTGGCGTGCGAGCCCGCACCGGCGGCGGTAGAAGTGTCGAACACAGAGCTGAAGACTCGATTGGATTGCACGGTAAACATAGTCCGCCCACCGGTGGAGGAAAGCCTTGGCCTTCTGAGGGGTCGAGTCCCGAGCTTCTAGTCTGCTGAGAGCGGGAGAGTTTGAGACGCGTCACGCTGCACGAACCCGTGCGTCTCGTACCGGCGCACGCCCCACCGGTGAGCAGTGCGCCTCTTCCCTTCCTTCCTACCTTCCCGACGCGACCAAGGCTTCCCTCGACGCGAATCCATTATGCCGCAAGTCCGGTATATTAATAAACACATCCATGCCCACACGCAGGCGTACAAACATCTGAGGTAGATGCAAAGCAAACGGAGAGAACATCGGCGCCGCTGGATATGACATGATCGAGCGTCGACGAGGACGGGAAGTACCGCATGAGACCGAGGACGGAGGGCCTCGGTGAAAGGGAGCGTCGGGGCGCGGCAGCCCATACCCTCGCAAATGCGGGTCCGTGCGCAGTCACGACTTCGGAAGATCGTCAAATGAAACAGGCCCGCCCGCAGTCCTTGACAGATGAGACCCGCCGCAGGCGATCGCCATTTCCGAGATCGTCCCCGCCATTTCCGTTTCGTTTTTTCCGTTCAATGTCGAGTGGAGCCAAGTACATCTCCGCCATTTCCATTTCGTTTCTTCCGTTCAATTTCGAGTGGAGCCAAGTACGTAGTTTTTCACGCGCCGCTGCTCTCTTCCTGAGAACTTTTCGAATGAATTAATCCCCGATCGTATTCTCAAGTTGCGAATAGTTGTTGCCTTTAAATGTACATACAAATTCGCGAAGCGGAATTGTTCGTGGCAGATGGTGGCGCGCGGTGGCCCTGGGCGATAGATAGGGGAGGGGCGCAGGCGAGAGTAGTATCAAATAATGAATATTTCCGGAAATGGTATATGGCCGCCCGTGACCGCCTGGCGATGGCAAAAGTTGTGGCGTCGACGATGTGCGTGCGCTGACAAGATATATATGGTGCGATGCCAAGCTAAGTCCTAGATGCGCCAATTTCCAAAGACTGTCGGCGCGTCCCCGTGATGCGGGAGGGAGTCCCCGTGGACTACAGCAGAGTGGACGCGCCCCGCTTGAGGCAGAAGATGACACATTACACCCGCTGCGTCGCGGTGCGATGAGATACCATCACCGATTGCGATGGCTCTCCCGCTCGCGTCTGACTCAATAACCATCGATGGCGTGCGGGAGCGGCACGTCGAGTGGCGTTCGCTGCGACGCGATCCTTCCAAGTGGATCCCCCACGCGTCCCATCTCGCAACTTCCTCATAACGCACCACATTCAACCGAACGAATGCCGAATTTCACGAGAGGGTAGTGAATGCCCGAGTCACGAACGGCGGAAAACGTGTGGTGCGCCGTCCGACGGACGTGAGTCGCGAGGACGGATGAAGGGCCAGGACGGTGAGGGGAGTAACGCCCCACGCTGAGGGTGAAGAATAGACAGGAAGAAAACTCTCGGTTCGATGGTATGTCGGCACGCAGTCCTCCTGAGATTAGATGCGCCGTGGACTACCGCCCTGAGGTCGGGGTCGGGGTCGGGGTCGGGGTCGAGGTCGGGGCCGAGTGCGGTCAATTCGTCTGCGGCGTGGGTGTGGGCGTGGGCGTGGACATGTCGAGGATGGGGATGGGCCCGGGCCGCTTCAAGACGCATCCATCCATCCATCCCGCGCGTCGCAATGATTCTGAATCCGCGGCGCGGATCCTCTCCATGGCCGGCCAGTCGAAAACACGCGCCGATGCCGATGGATGCAGCGTAGACGCGCACACTGCATTCAGATTTAATTGCACTATGTATGCTTGGAGAGTCGTCAAGCCCAGGGTGGATTGAGATGGATTGAGACAGCCCGCCGCGCGCATCACGAGGGGCGAAGGCAAGGAGACGAGTGCGAGAATGTACTGTGGACCATGGATGCGACAGAAGGGAGTCCGTGCTGCAGACGACGGCGCGGTGCGGTGTAGTGTACAAAGATGCCATTGGACTCCGCCTCTTCTCTCGTCCGCGTCCGCGTCGACGAGAATGAGAATGAGGGCACCGTAGAGCTACATCGCTGCGTTCTTCGCATTGGATTTGGATTAGCCATCATATCATAGAGACGAGTCCGAGTCCGAGTCCGAGCTTGTACGGGCGCGCATCCTCGTCGTCGTTCCCTCTTGCAGCGATTACTAGATACCGATTCCGATACGCAGCTCCGTCCGTCGTGCGCATCACAACGCAGCGCGTATCTTCCTCACTTCCTCATTATCATCTCCACAGTGCTCCGCCAACCCCGGTGCGCCGTGGATCCATCCTCCCGAAACACCTCTCGCTCTCGTCGTGTCGCAATTAAATAAGCCGTGGATCCCAACAAGTCGAAAAACACGCGCCACAACTTGGAGTAGTGTATTGTATTGCGCGATGCCATGGCAGCTCGGAAAATTGCATTCCGCATTCCGAGTGCACTTGAAGGTGGAATGGAATGGAATGGATTGAGACCCGCCGATCGATGTAGATGTTATAGTTACGAGGGCGAGGGCGAGGGCGATGAAGGAGAGTCGCGTCCGGTCCCGGACATACTATGGAGCGCGTCGCGCCATTGTCGCGCCACGGACGAGTCGTTGCGGTGCGGTGTAGCGTGACACAAGGGCCCAAGAGCACGAGCATTTGTGTGGGATGATATGGCGATGAAGGAGAATCTCGCGTCCCCGGTCCCAGAAATACTATGGGGCGCGTCGGGGGATCAAGTAGACGCGCCAAGGGGGAAGGGGGCACCGCGAGTCGGTGCGGTGCGGTGTAGCGTGGCACAAGCGCCCAACCGAGAGTACGAGCATTTGGCTGGGATGATATGATATGATATGATAGACGCGCGCGGCGGAGACCCCCACGATTTTTTGCGTCAAGAATAAGTCCCACGCAGGTACATACATAGATGCCTATCCCACGCCGTAGTCCTCCATGGCGGTGCCGGGGCGACGAAGCTGTAAGCTGTAGCCCACTGCTGTAGACATAGACGGCGCGCGCCGTGCCACTTGGATTAAATTTGACCACATAGACCCTTCTACATCTCGACACTTGAAGCTGTAGTCTGAAACATGGCGTCCCCCCGAGGTCTAAAACCAAAATAACGCGAGGCTTCGTGTACGGACGGATGCAGTCTGCATAACTTTTCGTTTGAGTTGCACATCCTCCCTTGAAGCCCCGAGACACCCGCAGACGCAGACAGATACCTAACATGTCGTAGCCGCAGATGTCGATGTCGACGTCGCAGCCGCAGACTTGTATGTAGATTGTCGCTGCGCCGTAGCTGGAATCATGATGATGGTTGGGATCAAATCAAATCAAAACTGAAGTGATTGCGCATCACAGATTCGCCAATCGCTAAGGACAGCGCCTCGCCTCCCTCTTTTTTTCGTACGTTGCAAACTTGCTTCACATTCAAAGTACGCGCGGGTTTGGTTTCGAGCCAATTCAATTTCTTTCTTTCTTTTGTTTCTTTCCGTCTGTCTAGCTACATAGTAATACAAAATACGTACACAGTCAATGCGAGATTATAGGGAGCTTCTAGAGTAGAGTAGAGTAGAGTAAAACCGATAAATGTAAGTAAGGGTGGGTGGGGAAGAGGGAGCGACGTGAAGGAAGATCAACTAGCCCAGATGCGCAGCGCCAATATTAGGTGCGGTCAAGGAAGCCCAAAAAAAAATGCGAGAGTGTGAAGTGAAAATGGGAGAGGAAAAAATGGTCGTAAGGAGCGTATGTGTAGTCGTGCGTTGTCGTCGTGCAATGCAATGCGTGTATAGGGAGGGGAGAAGGAGAAGGATGAGGATACAGTACAACAATGTCCCAGTAAAACGCCCAAGGGGAATGAAGGAAGGAGTAATGGTGGGAGGCGGACTAGGCCGCCATGGTGCACTCGCTGAGGCGACTCGGGACGTACCCGCGCGCGCCGCACTCGCTCTCGTAGCCGTTCGTCTTCCTGCTCGCCGCCGCGCACGAGGGGGAGGCGGAGCGGGCGTAGGGCGAGGAGGCGGGCAGGGACGGGGAGCGCGGGCGGCCGACGGCGTGTATGCGGTTGAGGAGGGTGCGGGCGAGGAGGCGCGCGCGCGCGTCGGAGGTGGGGTAGTGGCGGGCGTGGAAGGGGCTCGGGGCGAGCGGCACGGGGGCGGCTGCCTCTGTTTGGGGTCGTGCTGCGCTGGGGGGAGCACGGCGGGAGAGGGAGGGCGCGGGGCTCGGTGCGCTAGCCAGCGAGGAGGAGTATGAAGAGGGGGGGAGGGGTATGCGTGGTGCGGGGCGCCCTGGAGCTGGAGCTGCGATGCGAGGGTGATGGAGGAGAGGGACGCGAGGGCGGCGGGGGATGTGCCGCGCGGGAGCGCCGCGCCAGAGCCGGCGGAGAAGGACGGGGCGCGGCGGCGGCCCACTATGGGTGCGGGTGCAGGTGTAGGTGTAGATGTAGTGGTTATCGATAAAGGTGTAAGTGACCTCCCGCGTGCGGACGGGGGAGGGGTATTTTGGCTTTGCGGGGGCAGGGCACTGGTACTCGCGACAGGCTCGTCCGCGAAGGGGTCGAATGCGAAGCGCTGCTTCTGCGGCTGGGGCTTCTCCTCCTGGATGACAGTGACCGCCAGGCGTAGGCGGGGCTTGACAGAGACGGCGATGGGGGTGGAGCTGAGGTAGGGCATGGGCAGCTTCGTGTTCCAGGTCGCGCTCTGTCTCCTCAGCGGCGAGGGGTGCGAGCGGTGGTGGTGCGGGGCGTACGGGAGGGACTGAGTCCACGACGAGGGCGATGCGACGAGAGCCATGTTCTGTGTAGATTGAAAGATAAAGAATAGAAGGAGAACTGGGTTGGTTGGTGTGCGATGGCCTCACTTTGGAGAGACCTATTTGGCGCATCCCATTCCGTTAAATATACGCTTGTGGGGCGAAGGCGGTTTTGGGTTTCCGATCGACATCTAGCCAGGCCGGATCAGGATCGAGATCTGTGTGTCATCCCTGTGCGGTTAGCCCACTCAAGCGAGATTGCGTTACATACTGCTTACGGCACTCCAGACCCTGCCCTTTCCCCGAATGACAGGATGCTCGCACAAGACCCGCTCCACACTCCTCATGTGTCAGGTCATCCTTGTCCAGTTCTTGCATTGTCCTCTTCTTGCCCTCCCATTGTACTCCACGTCCGTCCATTTCATTGTGCAGTACCATCCAACGGGCGATGCCCCGCAGTCGTGCAAGAGCCCCCCGCGGCATCTGCACCACTCGCTTGTATTCCCATGGCTCGCCTCTGATGCGTCGCCTGATGCGTCTCCCTGCGTCTCTCGTCCGCTCCGCCGGCCACACCACTAGCATATCTACAAAACCCGCGCGAATCATTAATTTTTTTCTGACACCTCGCGTGCTCGCTCTCTCATGCTGTCGTGCGATTGTGTCTGCGTGTTTGAGCACATGCGCAGATGTCTCCTTGTGCGGATGGAGATTTGTGCGAATGCCGCCGTCGCAGTATGTCGCGCTCCCGTCATCGTCTCTCGTCTCTCTGTTTCGTCGCACTCGTCGCATCCCAGCGCGTTGACCGCACCGCACCGCCTCCCACGGGAGTCGGCGTCGCATTTCGCCCACATTGAGACGACGTCACCTCAATTGTGTGATTCTCCATTCCGGGATCCGTCACCTGAGACCTCAATATTCAATTGTCCATTTCCGTCTCGCATGGCGGGAATTAATTGTCCATTTCCGTCCACCTGCGTCCCATAATGGCCATATTGGAACAAATTATTATTAGTGCATAGCGCACTGCTGTGGACGTCTGTGGTCTAGGCGCGCCTAATTGTCCATACCCATATCCGGATTTGCGTCCTCCGAGCTCCTTCAGAATCAAAGCCGTCCCAAAACGGATCGATGGATGAGAGTCGGACCTACATACATGCACAATTGCTCCCGCGCTCCTGGCACTCCCGCGCCAAAGCACCGCACGGCGCATTCTTCCCACCACCCCCACCACCTCCACCGCCACCGTCATTCAGCATCAATGTTAAAGCAAAGCCAAGCCAAGACAGACCCGGGCCGGACCGCGAGACGTCGCGTCGCGTCGGCCCAACGTCCTTCCCATACACAATGCACTTCACCACCGCCACTGTCCCAAGCCGCGAGCGAACGGACGGAACGCCCCGACGCCGAACGGACCCACAACGCCTCGACGTCTCGCATTCCGCGTCGGGCCCGCATTCTTCCACGTCTGGGCGGCCCCGGGTTAACGTTCTTCCTAGCTTGCTTGGACAGGACAGGATTTCCGCAGTCGGGTTAAGTCGGTATGGTATGCACTATGCACATCATCATTATTCCTATGTTCCTATGCTATGTGCCTGCTTCCAGTGTCGCGCGGCGCCGTCGTACGCGGCCCGGGCCACTCACTGTTGATGACGTTCGCAATGGATGTGACGCAGCAATTGACCAGACTGGCCTCGCCATCATCCATCCCAAAAACAAAAGTCTCCCGTGAACGCACGGAACGCTCCGACATCGACATCGAACCCCTGGCTGGCCCCACAGTCAGTGCCTCGCCCGCCTGGACTTCGGGAGCTGGCTCGATGACGTCGACGCGCCCAGCTGTGTATGCATGTAAGTACGTTCCGGTCTATACATACTACATGCTACCTCCCCCCCCCCACAGCACTCGCACTCGCAATCTAATCTGCGACGCGTCGCGGGTCTTGCTACAGGATTTTCGGGACCTACATGTTCCTATGTGATTTTATCATGATGTTATGTTGCCTGTCGTGTCGCACCGACGCCGTCGTACGCGGCGCTTTTGAAAATATTTCATTCCATTCATAGTATGATATTCGTTCATCCAATCATTCCATTCCATTCCTCCAATCTCTGTCTGAATCCAAATCCAGCTTTCTCTCGTCTCGGAACAGAACAAATGGGATGGAACAGAATGGATCCAGGTCCATGGTCCACGGTCCAAGTCTCGCATCATCCTCAGTGCTATGTGCGCGATGTCGACGTCGATGACGTCGGTCGAGTCTCGATCTGGGCCCCAAAAATCAGTGGCACCAGCATGCATGCAAGTTTCGGAACCGTGATGCAGAAAGCTGCTATGTCCTCCCCACCCACACCACACTCGTCATCCCAGTCGATGTCGATCAAGTTCCAACTGCGCACACCGCACACCGCAGCGCACCGCCCCGCCAATGATCTTCCCACGTTACTCCCGCCAAGAGCGCTGATCAATCTAATCTAATCTAATCTGCCATGTGTGTCGCTATGGCTTTGACACGCACTGCTCGAGTCGAGTCTTCCCGTTTGTCGCGCCCGACGTCGACTCTAATTTCGTTCCCTACCTACACACGTGTCGGAACGGCCGAGGTGGACCGATATATTGCTTACGATGGCCGACGTCTGCCCGTCTATTGCGCCACATGTTGTGTCGGCCTGGTTGTGTCGGCCTCGGTGTGGAATCCGGAATCCGTTCATTAACTTCCTGTCAGCCGTCCGCTGCGAATCGTCGGCGTCGGACCTGTCGATTTATTCCAAGTTCCGACTGCCGAGTCTGGAATCCGGAACCCGGAATGAATTGTAGGTCCGCGTCCGCATGCGCAGTGGGGGCACTGCTCGGAATTTCGGACGACGCCTGAGAACTCAGTCATTCCCGGGATGGACCCACAAGTTCTGCCAAGCCAACCATTACCATTCATTCAGTGACACTCCTCGGGACCCACGCGCGTCGCCGCCGTATGCCGCCCGGAGGATGCTTCCTCGAGTGCTATGTTTTGTTCTTGCTCCTGTTCTGCTCCCCGAGTCGGAATGCGACGATCAGGACTACTGTGATTCGGATTCCGAAACCTTGACGCAGAAAGACAATCTACTTAATCTGCTCAATCGCATGTCAGCCTAATCACTACATATGTATCTTGTCTGCGCTCTGACTTTGCGTCTGACTCTGACTCTCTTCATACGGCTTGTGCCCGACGGCGAACGGCCTCGTTCCTTCCCCTGGGCCGATTGCGAGGGCCTGGACCGCGAATGGGCTCAGGACCACTGCAGGGTCGGAGTGACACCTCGTTTCCATGTGATTTCCAACTTCCGCTTCTGGAATCCGAAATTAAAATTTAATTATGCATGTGGCGGACGCGCAAACTCGGTCGCCCGACGCTGAGGGACGGAGGCACCACTGTCGCTGACTCCCGCGTCAATCTGTACCATATGCATGCTCTCCCGCTATGACTTGGATACAACCGTGATGCCACAGCAAAGATCAATTTTTATCTTTTTATCTGCTATGGCTCTCTCGGATGGGATCCTTTCCCGCCCATCGCGACTCACTCTGTTTCAAGACTCGGGAAGGACTCGGAAATTTTTATTTAGGACAATTGCGCCACCGTATTTTGGTTCTAGTTTGGGCCTGCATTAACAACGTTCGGGCTTGGGCTCGGGCTGCGGCCCGTTCAACATTCTTTCTTTCTTTCATCCTTTCAAGTGCAACGAATGTCCTGGACCCGGAATGCAAGTTGTGTCGCGCGACGCCGATCCCGAACGCATGGACAATGACTATCGCAGTTTCAATTTCAATCTTGACCGCTATCATGATGTCCAGAACGGGGCTCCCTCGCAATAACCGCGCCTGATCCTCTTCTCATAATTTAATCTGCTCATTCTGTCCATATATTGAATTTCTCGAGGCCTGGACCGCGAACTTGCGAACTTGTAGCGTCAAATCTTGGACCGAACATGCATGCATGCATTTTTCCTTCCTTCCGCGCCGGGCGTCGAATTCGGGATACACGATATTGATTTGCGTGTGGCACTCGGAATTCGAAACGAACTCGGACGCGGACGCGTCGCGTCGCGTTCGGTGCTGCCCCCTATCATGGGCACGTGCCGCCGCCCGGAACAAATTATTATTAGTGCATAGCGCACTGCTGCTGTGGACGTCTGTGGTCCGTGGGCGCACCCAATTGTCCATACCCATATCCGTCGCACGATGCCCTTTTCCGATTTCCGAGCTTAAGCCGTCCCAAAACGGATCGATGGATGACTTTAATTACGCAGCGGGAACACCATTGCTCCCGCGCCAAAGCACCGCACGGCGCATTCTTCCCACCACCTCCACCACCTCCACCGCCACCGTCATTCAGCATCAATGTTAAAGCCAAGCCAAGACAGACCCGGGCCGGACCGCGACACGCCGCGTCGCGTCGGTGCGGTGCGGCCCAACGTCGACGTCCTTCCCGTACACAATACACAATACACTTCACCACCGCCACTGTGGACGGAACGCCCCGACGTCGAACGGACGGACAGACGGACCCACAATGCCTCGACGTCTCGCATTCGGGCCCGCATTCTTCCACGTCTGGGGCGACCCCGGGTTAACGTTCTCCCTGGCTTGCTTGGACAGGATTTCCGCAGTCGGGTTAAGTCGGTATGGTATGTATGCACATCATTATTCCTATGTTCCTATGTTATGTGCCTACTTCCAGTGTCGCGCGACGCCGTCGTACGCGGCCCGGGCCATCTACTGTTGATGACGTTCTCAATGTTCGCAGCAATTGACCAGACTGGCCTCGCCATCATCCATCCCAAAAACAAAAGTCTCCCGTGAACGCACGGAACGCTCCGACATCGACATCGAACCCCTGGCCCCACAGCCAGTGCCTCACCCGCCTGGACTTCGGGAGCCGCAGTCTCGATGACGTCGACGCGCCCAGCTGTGTATGCATGTACGTTCCGTTCCCGTCTATACATACTACATCCATCCTCCCTGCCACAGCACGCGCACTCGCAATCTAATCCGCGACGCGTCGCGGGTCTTGCTAAACAAGATACAGGATACAGGATACAGGATATCTTTTCGGGACCTACATGTTCCTGTGTTATTTGATGTTATGTCGCCTGTCGTGCGACGCCGTCGTACGCGGCGCTTTTGTGTTCATTCCATCCATATGATATCCATTGATTCGTGCCTCCAGTCTCTGAATCCAGCTTTCTCTCGTCTCGGAACAGAACAGAACAAAATGGGGTGGGATGGAATTGACTGGAGACTGGATCCAGGTCCATGGTCCTCCTGCTATGTGCGCGGTGTCGATGCATATGACGTCGGTCGAGATCTCGACCTGGGCCCCAAAAATCAGTGGCACTAGCATGCAAGTTTCGGAACCGTGATGCAGAATGTCCTCCACACTCGTCATCCCAGTCGATGTCGATCTTCCAACTGCGCACACCGCACACCGCAGCGCACCGCCAATGATCTTCCCACGTTACTCCCGCCAAGAGCGCTGATCAATCTAATCTAATCTAATCTGCTATGTGTGTCGCTATGGTTTGACACGCACTGCTCGAGTGTTCCCGTTTGTCGCGCCCGACGTCGACTCTAATTTCGTTCCCTACCTACACACGTGTCAGAACGGCCGAGATGGACCGATATATTGCTTACAATGGCCGACGTCTGCCAACGAGAATCTGTCACCACAAGTTGTGTCGGCCTGCATTACCCTCGTTGTGGAATCCGGAATCCGTTCATTAACTTCCTGTCAGCCGTCCGCTGCGAATCGTCGGCGTCGGACCTGTCGATTTATTCCAAGTTCCGACTGCCGAGTCTGGAATCCGGAACCCGGAATGAATTGTAGGTCCGCGTCCGCATGCGCAGTGGAGGCACTGCTCGGAATTTCGGACGACGCCCGAGAACTCAGTCATTCCCGGGATGGACCCACAAGTTCTGCCAAGCCAACCATTACCATTCATTCAGTGACACTCCTCGGGACCCACGCGCGTCGCCGCCGTACGCCGCCCGGAGGATTCTTCCTCGAGTGCTATGTTTTTGCTCTTGTTCTGCTCCCCCAGTCGGAATGCAATGATCAGGACTACTGTGATTCGGATTCCGAAACCTTGACGCAGAAAGACAATCCACTTAATCTGCTCAATCGCATGTCAGCCTAATCACTACATATGTATCTTGTCTGCGCTCTGACTTTTGAGTCTGACTCTGACTCTCTTCATACGGCTTGTGCCCGACGGCGAACGGCCTCGTTCCTTCCCCTGGGCCGATTGCGAGGGACTGGACCGCGAACGGGCTCAGGACCACTGCAGGGTCAGAGTGACACCTCGTTTCCATGTGATTTCCAACTTCCGTGTCGGGAATCCGAAATTAAAATTTAATTTTGCGTGTGGCGGAGGAAGGAACGTGCAAACTCGGTCGCCCGACGCTGAGGGACGAAGGCACTACAGTCGCTGAGTCAATCTGCACATGCTCTCCCGCCGAGACTTGGATACAACCGTGATGCCACAGCAAGATCGATTTTATTTTATCTTTTTATCTGCTATGGCTTCGGATGGGATCCTTTCCCGCCCATCCCGACTCACCCTGTTTCAAGACTCAAAAGGGACTCGGACGATTTTACTTAGGACAATTTGCGCCACCGTATTTTGGTGCAAGTTTGGGCCTGCATTAATAACGTTCGGGCTTGGGCTCGGGCTGCGGCCCGTTCAACATTCTTTCTTTCTTTCATCCTTTCAATGCAACGAATGTCCTGGACCCAGAATGAAGTTGTGTCGCTCGACGCCGATCCCGAACGCGTGGACAATGACTGTCTCATTTTCAATTCAATGTTGACCGCTATCATGATGTCCAGAACGGGGCCCCCTCGCAACAACCGCGCCTGATCCTCTTCTCATAATTTAATCTGCTCATTCTGTCCATATATTCGAATTTCTTGAGGCCTGGACCGCGAACTTGCGAACTTGTAGCGTCAAATCTTGGGCCGTACATGCATGCATTTTTCCTTCCCGTCGAATTCGAGATACACGATATTAATTTGCGTGTGGCACTCGGAATTCGAAACGAACTCGGACTCGGACGCGGACGCGTCGCGTCGCGTTCGGTGTAACGCCCTCTATCATGTGCCGGCCGGACGGCGCCACCGCAAAATGCATTATGCCTGAACCTGAACGTTGAACCTGAACCTGTCCGCGTCGCACGGCCCGATGGATGCGAATGACAATCTCAGTTGAACGATCATCTCAATCCTATGTCATACGAGAATTCATCAACTCAGTCTCTCCGCCTGTGGACAGTCGCTTTCTTTTCACCATCTCGCCGTTTGCGCCATGATGAAAGACAATCTTATCTGCGACGCGCATCCATACGCACCGCCCCCAATCATCTTCTCCCGCCTGTACTGATAGACAATGTCAATCCCAATCTCAATGCAATCTAATCTGCTGTACAATCTGCCAGCGCCCTCTGATTCGAATTCTCTCGTCCATATCCGTCGCCCGCGTCCCGAGATTTCCAAGATGGATAATTGCGTCCCGTCACGTCGCGCAGCCATCTCGAACCTCGAAGTTAGCCCGCGTCGAATCTTGGACCGACTGCGAGGGCTCGGACTCGCGAGATAGTCCGTCATTGACATTAATATTGACTGTGCGTTCGTTCCTTCGGCATCCGTGTGTGCGTCGCGCGACCGAGCGACGAGCAGTGCCCCGCGGACCTACAATTCCATTCTGGATCCGCGATATTCATTGAGGGCTGAAGAAATGCCCGGGTCCGACTGTTCGCAGTCTCAGGAATAACTGCTATGCCCAGAATCAACAACTGGCCATTTTTGTCACAGCACCGCACCCAATTTACATCTTCAAGTTCCCATGCTCTCCACAATCGCCATCTCCCGCCAAATGCCTCCGTGCCAGTGTGCGAAAGGGCGGACATACTCAATCTTATCACCACGCCTGTCGCCCAAATCCAGGCCCACGTCCGCAGCTACGGCCACTGCTTTGACTCTGCGCCCTAGAAGTCGCGCACGTCCACTGCATTTACTCAGATCCACTCACTCACTCGATCTGTGTCTGTGAGCGTCCACGTCCACCGCATCCAGGCCAAGTACGGCTGCGGACTGCGCCGCACAATCCCCGCCTGGCTTCACGGAGCGAACCTCTCCCATCCCCACAAGCTACACAAGACGCGTTACGAGTCTCGGTGTCGTATCCCGCAAGCTACACTTGCTTTCGCTGACGCTCAAGGCCCTTGGCCGAGGCCGCGACCAGCACGGATTGGCCGAAGGCGAGGCGAGAACTGGAACAACGAACGAAATTGGAACGTCGATAATGCTATTGTTACCACTCGGACCGCCAAGTCATCCTCGTTCTGGTGAGCTGGCATGGCTATTGTGGGGTCAATGTGGAGGCCAGCCACTGGCGGGGATAGCTCGGGTTTACGCCCAGGATACGAATCCCGCCGCGGTACATTGTCGGCCTCGGTCCATTGTCCCGACAATGACATCTCGTCCTCGCGTCATGGGATACTTCGGTAGTAATTGTCCTCGACCCTGTCGTTGCTTATTGTGGATGAGTACATTGTACGTCGGGCGAATCCCGCTGTCCAGACACGGGGCAAGTCTTTGTTCCCGACTCAGCCTGCACACTAAAGTCCGGCTAACCTTATTGTCACCCGCTCCCACACCTTGTCCTTTTCATTGTGCTTGTGCGTAATCCCGCCCCGGTACTTTGTCTCGAGTTTAGGCTCGGTCCATTGTCCCGACGCCCAAGGTCATTCTTATTCTCGTCATGGGATAGCTCCGCCTTCGCCTTCGGTCTACCGGCTTCTCAAGATTTTGCTTGTTCTTGTTCTGGTAGGCTTCGGCGTCCTGCGCCGTCTGAGTCTATCCCTCACTGATTGACTTTGTTCTCCGTGATTTTGCTTCCGGCCCGCACTAGTACTGCAGATCATCCTTGTTCTGAATTGCATTTTGCTTCCGTTGGCAAGCTTTCTCACGAGGCTTGTTCTTGTTCTCCTTCCAATCAAAGTTGGGCCTTTTCTCACGCCATTTATTCTTACAAGATCTCGCGCCCACGCATCTCGTCAATTATGACTTCAATGATAATCTCCGAGTCTGACCTTGTTCTCGTAGCAGCCCTTCTCACGATGATCTTCGGTTTTATTCTTGTGCTTCGTTGCTTGTTCGGCGTTCGGCCACGGTGTCTGCGCCCTCCATCCGCTGGTAATGGTTCATGTTCTACGATCTACTTCCGTCGGCAAGCCGCTCACGAGGCTCGCGCCCTTCTCACGCCCTTGTTCTCCAGCATTCTTTGCTTGTTCTGTTCGGCGTCTTGCGCCCACCCAAAGCACTGCTTCAGATCCGTAGGTGCTTGTTCTCATATTCTTCCGCCGGCTAGCCTCTTCTGATATTCACGTCCTTATTCTTTGCTGCTTGTTCGGGCTTCGGCCACGGTGTTTTGCGCCCATCCGGTTCTTATTCTCGCCAAGTCACTTCCGCCGGCAAGCCTCTTCTGGATCTCCATACCACGCCTCTTCATCGACTTGTAACGCCCTCCATAGTATCTTTTTTTTCCCTCGTCAATCATGTCCTATGTCCTTGTCCTCTTTCTCGTTGCCAACCCTTCTCACGAAAAGTCACCATGACCCTCGTCCTTATTCTTTGCTTGTTAGGGATTCGGGCTTAATGGTCACTGTCCTTTGGCTTCTCTAAGCCGTCAGCGTCGTTCTATTATTCTGCGCTGTAGTGGATTTATTTTCATTCATGAATCGGGAGGCACTCAACAATAGATCTGCCTTCATCTTGGTCCTCGCTCACTGGTTCTCGTCTTCGTTCATATCCTTCTGCATCCGCAACGCTTTTCGTTGAAACAATTTGTGCTCACCAATGAACTGATTCTTATTGTTTTTTCAACCTTATTCTCCCTTGATTAAAGACCGTGGCGTATCCTATCCTTGTTCTCGTTCAACTTGCTAAGATCCTTTTCCCGGCGCTTCAAACCCTCTTGTTCATTTCCGCCTCTCTTGCGCGGACCAACAAACCATCCAATTTTTCGCCCCGCGGACTACCGTGATTCTCGGTTTTATTTCTGATATACACGACCAACCTTGTGCAAATTGTCCTTGTCGCCGTCGCTCTGTTAACGTAATCTTCTCCTCATCTTTCGCGAACTTCATCCTCATCGTTGTGTTTCATTGGTCTCGGCTATGACATCCCAATTTGGGAACCCTATCTGTCGAGGAACCTTCTGCGGTGAGGCTGTCATGAGACTAGTATTTCATTTCATTTCGGTTTCCACAAATTAAATTACACCCACCCCACCACCTCAAGATCCTCGGTTTTTCTTCGTTCACCGTCGGTCCACTATAACGGCCTCTCATTGACAAGAATCTTCTCATGGTAAGTGTAATGTTCTTTTTAATTCTTTTTATTCGCTGTAATCCCTGTTTCTCTCCTCCGAGTCGGGTCCGACGCTTGTTTTACTTCCGTGCATGCTGTCCTTCATTCTGTATCCAATCACGCCGCTGACAGTCTTCGCCGTTCGTTCCATTACCCTTGGTTAACCCACTTAAGGCCCCGGTCACTTGGAGTAAAGTCGGTCCGCTATAGAGTAAATCTGTGGAGAATTTTTCGATTTTTCGGTCTATAAAATAGAGTAAAACTGGGTCTGAGCGTCGTAGGTCGGACCGTTGTAGAATAAATCAGGCGGAGCCAGAGAATTTTTTTGAGATGCAAAGGTCTTTGAGGCGAAATTTATACGGGTGAAAACGGCCGCCATGAAGTTGCCATGAAGCCTTCAGTAGTGCCAAATGCCGAAAAATACCTGCCAAAGGGACCAGAAGCGGAAAAAACGCGAAAATTATGTCAATTTTTCATAAAAGTCGGTCCAGAATAGAGTAAATCAAAGGCTTGAGGACCGATTTGCATAGAGTAAATCTGACCAAAATTCCCAAAAAAGCCGAGATCGAATCACCCATGCTTTGGTAGAGTGCACAGCAGAGTTGGAGCTCGTTCAGCTCCGACAGGACTTCTTCGTCCGAATGACGACTTACCTGGCCTGCCGCCGCCGAACTCGATGCCCGCCGCAAGATTCTGTACTCACATGATCGCATACAGAGAGACTACTGCATTGGTTGCAAAATTTGTGTACGAAGTCACTCAAATTTTTGAGGCTGCTCCTATTTATGTTCCCCCTCTTCCTTTACACTGGTTGACACTACCGCGGCGTAACGATTACTTTTCTCTTTTACCACTTCCATTCTGCTTTAGATAGACGTTCGACTAATTCGTTCGAACAGCTCGTCAAGGGGGGTTGTTGGGGCCCAGGGCGAAAGGCGCAAAGGGCTCGTGCGTGCCGGGATAATTCTGGGAGCACAGTGTTCAGAGACTGGACCATGCTGTGTATAATATATCATTATCACTATCACTATCACAGGTCTCTCCAAATTACTGCTTGGACTTCTGCGTCACTAATTATACATACGGCGAACTCGATCACCACTAGTTTGGGTCCGCATGTAGAGGTGTTCTCGAATCCAAGGGGTCGACGGCCTCGCGGAAAGCTCCACATCTGTACGTCTTTCACAAAACTGTCAAATTTCACAGAAAAACAATTCATAATTTCGCTGTCAACGTCTTCTTCGAATTTGAAGCAGAGATGTCGGTATGAATCTAAGATAGGTATGACATAAACAGACGAGACAGCATGGGCGCCAAACCGGAGCACCAGCGAAATGGAGGTGCGCATCAGAGTTGAAAAGTTGAAAACGTGTGCAATCAGATGGCGGGCGATCGTGATGGGCGATCCCGCCTAGCTGGTTTGGAAAATTATTTGGAATTGCATTTAGGCCACAGAAGGCCACAGAGCTGTAGACATATTGTTGGTTTGATGCGCATGATTTGCGCCAAGAATTCAACAGTCGCCGAAGCTTTGACACTTGCAGATGCCTATCTTGTCCCTGCTTCGAAATAATGCTTCTGCAGATGAAACGAAGTTTCAACTTTCGGACATCTCGGTACCCAGCGCACACATTTTACAGATGAATTCGGCTTGCGATAAATCCGACCGGGATATCCGACGCTGTATTAGTTCCCTTCATGTTTCATGTATAATTCGACACTTCCACCTGCCCTCAACCATCAAGTGGCCTCGATCGCTGAGGTGGTGATATCCATCGGCCATACCATTGGCTAATGTCAATGTACCCATCAGATTTCTTTTTTGTTGCACGCAACTCATTTAGTATTCATTGTGAAGAACAGAAGCAAAGGATCGAGACATGTCGGACAACTGACTTTGACGCCGGACAGGCGTTGGATGACTGCCAGGTTGGGTTGCCTACCACAACGCGATATGTTTGGTTGTTTGTCGCGTCATTGCTTCGTTCTAAGTTGTAGAAGAATGGGAGGTGGCATGGACAGTGTGGGCTGGACATCTGCAGAACTTGAAATTCGTGGTGGGTGCTGGTTGATATTCTTAAAAACCGAACCTCAAACAAACCCACCTAAATACTACATACACGTACCAGTACTGCTACCATCACACCGTAAAAGGGAAAAATTCACCTAAAGTGAAATTTTAAAGGGATTTTAAAGATTCACACCTGCAGTGAAACTGTTACTATTTTGGACCCCGTAGTTGGCCACCCCCCCTAGTTGGCCATTTGGTAGCTAGCTTGCTGAGCCTTGACACTTATAACCTGGCATAGTGAGTGATGATAGTAGGGCCTATAACGAATGCCTGAACGGAATTTGGAGTTAGGGTGATGAACTGATGGACAGTTACGACATGTCGGATCGGGCTCCGAAACGTGTGAACATCATTTTCTTATTGCCGACGCGGCTCAGCTTTCTTCTCTCAGCTCCCTTTCGACCAATTCTTGGCCATTCTGGGACTTCGTAGACTCGTTCTGTTCCCCCGGTCTTAGCGAATCATCTCCTACGACTTCCTCTGTGTTTGGATGCGAAGTGTCTTTGTTACTCTCCCCTGCAGGCACAGCTGCTTTTTTTGAGTTGTTCATATTGGCCGACATCGTACAAGACAACACTGTGAGGCTACCCATCTGGAACTTGGCACGAGGGCTTTTGGAGTCCAATACCTCAATTTAGGATGTACTTCAAAATTTTATCTGTTCAGCTCCTTTCGCAGTGCAATGCTTTGCCGCAAACAACACAATTTTGATCGTATCAACAATGCGATTTTTTTTGATGTGCTCCAAGCACCTTGGTACAAAGTTATTGATGCAAATATGCTGCATACCTTTCCTTCATGCTGTTTGAAGCCCAATTCGGGGCCTAGAAAAATTTCCTCTTCCGCTAGACATGGCATTGCTTGAGTGGCCTGAGTCCGGGCTTTTTCCCAGTCTGAAGAGCAGTTATTTACACCCCGCATATGGGCCACATGAATACCAATATATGTTCTAATTATGAATATATGCCCTAGTTGCAATTCCCGATGGCTCCGGTCGCTGAGTTCCGGCTTCAACACTTGATTTGGGGAGGTGGCCAACTACCCTGGTATTTGGCCTTGTTGAACCGCCGTCCGAAAAAAAATCACTGCCAGGACAAGTCTTCATATATTTGGGTGGGAGTAGGCTTAAACTCTTCGTAGGATGTCTGCCTTTCATCTGACACTGTTTTGCCCATGGGGAACGACGTCAGAGGTTGATACTGAGGCATGAATGCTTAGGTGGCCAAGTACCGGGTCAAAAATAGTAGTGAATTTTTTTAACTTTCATATGCAATGTCACGTGACCTGAATTTGTAAATGAATTTCGGCACAGCGGAACAAAGCACCGCGTAGGGTGCAATACTTAACTAGTGTATTTCTGATTTGCAGGGCAACCTACAGACCAGCCAATAGCACATATGCTTACGGCTGTCACCTGAAATCATATTGTGTTCAAGAAATTCGCCGACGGCATTGCCGGCACTGCCAACATTGCAGGCATTGAATGCATGTTCTAGGAAAGAAAACAGAATTCTTTCGGTACGCAACCCAAGGATTCGAGAACAGAGCACATACAATTCACATGAGCGAGCTTCGAGCACAAGGAAAAACCATCAATACGGACGTTCTCGGCAAAAATTCTCGCACACGTCGGCACGATCCCTACATTTGATGGGAAGCTGGATGTCCCACAAGCCGTTGCAGTCTGGTATTCAGGATAATAAAGTAAAATATAGAGGGAGACCTTCAACACCCCTAGCAATTTTGACTTTGAGTGATCGCACATCAAAGTTCCATTTCGGCCTGTTGGGTGCCGATGGGATTGATGGCGGGATGTTTCATGGGATTTCCAACTCCCGAATTTCCTGGACATTCCTTGACAAATTCACTTTGGGTGAATTTTTTCACTTTCCGGTGTGCGTCTAACCAGATCGCATGTAGCGTAAAATATGAATGTCAATCGATCAATCAATCAAGCTGGTTGATTTTTTAAGTCAATGAGGTGGCAGAATTGACGTACTTGTGTATTATGCGCACCGTAATATTTTGACGCAAGAAAGCTCCCAGATATTTCAACTGCTCTCGAGAAACGACTGTGAGTTCCATTCAAGTTCCATTACCAGTTTTCGATCATGATCAATTAATCATCACTGTTCAAACTGCACGGCCATCACTTGGCTTTTCCGCCTTTCTTTCGTTCATCGTTCACGGGTCGCCTTCCATTCCACTGTATACACTGCTTGAGGCGATGGCTTTCTCTCCTCACAGCGTAGCTGCGCACCGGCACTTGTACTCCCATGAAGACGCGGGTAGCGACAATATGTAGTGATCTCTGATGCGCGTTGCCCGCCGTCCAGAATCTCTGTGTTCTCCGGTCTCGGCTAGATAGCTAATGCAGGCGAGTGGCTGAGCTCCGTGCGATTGCATGCGCTTGTTCCGTTACTCGTTTGTGCCGATGCGCTTATGCTTCAAGTATCGTCACTGCAGTGCTTTGGCCACACTGCCTCACATTTTGCCTTCAGGCTTCAGTCGTCGACACCACAGGTCCGCCGTTTCCCTGGCCATCAGGAAAACCGCAAGTTGCAATGGCTGCTATGCAGGCCTGGGATAGCACAGCACTAGCCGAGTGCTTCATAGTGCCCATAGCTACTTGCGGTTTTCTTGATGCGCCTGTTTCCAGGGACCATTTCCGATTGCAATTGCTGCTCTCCGACCAACCGGTCATGGCTGGTCATGGAATTTGCACGGCATTTACTGCGAGCGTCCAGTCACCGCATTCAGGCCAAGTATCGTCATGCAGGCATTACCTTACTATACTACACGCTGTGTCTAAAACTACGGCTCCGGCGCACACCCACCGCGGGCTGGCTTCACGGACCGATGACATCGTGTCTCTCGCAACTCGGCAAACTACGACGACCCGCAGATGAATCCGTGCTGGTTTCGGCCTCGGATCCATACACCTCGTTTTCTCCCTTTGACCCTGTTACCGTAACAAGTACCACAAGTCATTGTCGATGAGTTGGTGATGAGCGTCATCTCGCACTGCTCTTGCTATTGTTCTGACTTTGCACTACTCGACTTTAACACTCATCATTTCAAGCTGGTTTGTCTATTATGGGAATCCCGCTGCTACATTGTCCCGAAATGGAATAGTTCGGCCTCGGTATCCTTGTTCTCGTTCGCCTTCGGTGTACCGGCTTCTTGAAATTATCCTTGTTCTTATTTTCGTTCCAGTTAGATCTTAGTCGGCGTCTTTCGCGCACCATTAATCGCTGATAGAGTCCTTGTTCTAATCTTTTTTTTTTTGCTTCCGGCTAGCAAGCAGAACAATCATAATTGAAAGATGCAGTAGGATAAGGGTCGGATACTGCAGATACAAATTGATCTAGAAGAATCGTCGACGAGTCGAGCGGAAACAAATGACCAGAGAGAATAATGATAATCAGCGACACGGATGTAGGGCTCAGGACACCGTGGCGGAACGCCGAACAAGCAGAGAGCCAGAAAAGACCGAGGTGGCGTGAGTTCGAAGCAAAAGGGAATAGAAGCACGAGCTCCATAACGAACATAATTGACGACGCACTGCGTTCGTGGGCGTGAGACGTTGACAGGCCCAGAACAAGGGAGAACAAGAATGAGGTGCATGAGATTGAGAAGAAGTCTCTTGTTCATTCGACACAGCAACGGGTCTTGTTTTGTCGTTTGCTTCGCATGTCCCAAGTCAGGCTGTTATGGGTTCTCTCTGAAGCTGCCTATCTTCTTAGCGTCGCTGCGAAGTCCGTTTCGTCCTGTCTCGCACAGATGGCGACTTCGACCTTGTTTTCCACTCGTTCGTGGCCGGCGAGTCTGTCCAAGTTCTCGGGATCCGGGTTGTCGCCGTCTTCGTTCTTGTTCTCTCCACGCTGAAGCTTTTCATTCTTCTCATCCTAGTTGTTCACTTCATTTCGGGCCCCCAACTTTTCCGCCTGGCATCTCAAGATCTTGTTTTCCTTACCGGTTTCTAAAGTTGATGTTCGAATCGTCATGTTCTGATGTTTTGGTTCGTTCCGACATTCCGGTGACCGAGCCTTCCTTCTGTACTCCGCCCGTCCATGTGCATGCTTGATTCTTTTGCTCACGTTGTGTTGTACTGTTGACCATATTATAGAAGCGCCGTTGAGTTATTCTCTGCTTTGTGCGAATTCTCCTGTACCACGGTATTTCAAGAAAAATCCGAAACAAACCGAATGCTCAATTCTGAAAATTGCTGCAGTCTACAGAGGCTTCATCACTACACCCCATTGTTTATCTTGATATTAATTTGTACGCCTCAAAATCACCGCGAATATCTGATGTGAAAATTCAGTTACAAGTGCCAGTACCAGTGGAGTCCGTGCGAATTGGATCAAGAATGACGTGCCAAGTGGACTCGGTAATTGATTCTCGTATCACAGATTGCATTGAGAATTAGGGTTAAATTCTTCATCAGAAGATCGGAGGGCGCGGGTTCGATAATCTGAACTCCGATGAGGTCAGTGACTATTGGAGTCGACTTCCGGAATCAGTGCCGGAGTACTTTACCTAAAGGCTGCTGGGGCCATAAGCAGGAGTAAAGATATTCTACATAACTCCACCGTTTAATCAGACCGACCGTACCCAGGCGTGCAATTGAGTGATTTCCGAAACTTGGAGTGGTAGCTGCCTCACGTCATTGATGCTGAACTTCAAGTTCGGTCGGGGATACGAGCTATCTGTCAAGGTTTCTCCGCGATCTTGTCGTCGCAGAAGTCGCCGATGTCCCGGGTGGCAGCCACAGAGTCGCTGAGCATTGGAATCTCACCGCTTTGATAGCATGCGCCAGAGTCTGCGAACGAGAGTCCGAGCAGATCTAGAACACCGCTCCCCATCAAGAGCTGCCTGATTTCTTGTACTGCTCAAGAAGATCATCGTGGTAAGGTATCATAGACGTCATCAACAGGCTTTCGGTCGAAGGAAGATTGACAGGCTACAAGTATCTGCACTGCCCATTTCTTGAGCATACCAGCCAACTTCAACATGAAACGGTTCACTAATCCCATGGACACACCGCCGAACCGTTGGCCATGGTTATTGATACGCCGGTGTTGCGTGCGCTGCACTAGTACTATTTGAGAACATTAATAGGACCTTCCCATTGAGTTATGGAACGCGCTAGGTGTTAGTGGAATGGAAGTGAGCTCGAGGCGCAACTGATGGCAGTACTGCTAGTAGGGTCAACGAATTCAACTGACAGTCGAGTGTTGATCACCGTTTGTGTTTGAGGAATCGAAACGTAGGCAGAATGTGCCATTGTCGGAGCTGCGCTCAGCGTACTGTACCCACCTGCCCTGCGAAGAATCTTCTTCCGAGTCTCGGAGTACTACAGTAGACTGGACGAGAACATCCTAACATCGCATGTTTGAATCTCCTTAGATGCTCCTTAGGAGCCCTCTCTTGTCGCCTCGGCCTTGGTTCATCCGCATTTGAAAATCTGACGTCAGGCAGGCCCAGGCATCGCTCCGACTCTGGATACATAATAGACGCCGGGTGACGTCATAGTTCTCAGTTTCGAGTCCGATCAAATCATGATGGCTTGTGATTCTCCACTTGCCCGTCGCAGATCTTTCAACATCGCCTCGGGCGTTTCTCTTGTCTGATTTTTTCACCTGCTGCGCGTCATCTCTTCCCACTGTGCGCACCGCGATGTGCACTGCCGGGCCTGTGCCTCCCGGTTTGACCGCCCCGGTCTCGTCAACGGTCCGCATACTTACACCTCACCAGTGCATATACAGCGCCCGCCTTCGCTTCCTCACGGCTCCGAATAGGGGATACTTCTTGTTCCGCCATCGTGCATGTAGTCTGGATTCCCACACTGGTCCTCGGTCTTGACATAGCCGCCCTTGATGTTGGGTTTTCTCGTTTCAACAGATTCCCTCACCAAAGGTTCTCCGGTCACTCACGAGTCCTTGTCCCTCTTTCATTCGCTGCCGTGTTGTCGACATTGTCAGACTCCACCTTATGTTGGGATCAATTTTATCCCTTCATTGATCCTGGCCAGGAATGCATGCTTTAGATCCGTCTACTTCAACTTTCTTCGTTGGTTGTTGGTCCTGCACGTAACCGCCTTTTTTCCCTTAAAGGTCCTCGTTTGCTCTCCGCATCTGCAATGCTCCTCAATGTCTCTTCTGCGTTTATTCTCCAGTCAAAGATTTTGGGTTCTTCCTGTTTTTCTGGGGAAAGTCAAATACAGTTCTTCGATGTCGTGGAAAGCGTTCACTTAGATTCCATGGAGATGTATTGAAATATTGGGTTCCAGTCAAGTGAGCCGTAATTCGTAGGCGTGAATCCAGCTGAAATTCCATATCAAAGTTCTCTGGCCCCTAACCTTTGACACATCTTTAATTGCATTGATCCACCCTCCTTCCTCAATAAAAGACACAGTTGCAGAGTGGCCATACCTCCGGAGGAGATCGAACCCTTGACTACTGCGCATGTACCGTGGTCGTTCTTTCCGAGACAGAGGTGTGCTAGAAGGTGTCGCGCCTTTAGACCACCGTTGTACAGAGACTCATTACCTCAATACTCTGAAATCACCCGGCGACCTTGAGTGAATACTCCTGCGAAAAAATCTCTCAAGTGCGGTTTGGGACGCTTGCAATGTCGAAATTCGAACCACATCACCACAGTAGGAACCATAACGCGAAAGAAATGGACAGTGGCCTGAAGAAAAACAGTATGCGTATGCATGACAACTCCCAGTATGACCTCCGAAGGGAATCGAATCCCGTCTCGACGAGTGCTCGACGTGATGAGGTCACTGCCGCAATCCAGAAAGGCTTCTGGCTCGCCGGCCGCCGACGAACCAAAAGGACCATTCATCTTGTCTGAAGGGAGTCGAACACTTGATATCCTGTAAAAGCGCACAAAGCTCTCAAGGCGCCATGAGTCACAGACCAATATTTTAGCATCGATCCAGCTTCAAGTATTTCTTGGCGAGGGGCCGTGCGTTTCACAATCCACAAAGCAACCAAAGGTTGCCTACACAGCATTAAAATATCGCATACAAATAAGCAGGAGAAGGTACAATTATGAACGTCGTTACTTTACGTCGGCTCAGTAAGAAACCGAGTCGAAATTCGTAATATTTTCTACAGCACTCATGTCACCGGCGACAGCGCCGAGTGCGACCGCGTACGGATCCGGGATCGCACCGCGCTTCCCGCCCGGTGGGATAACCGTAACGAGGGCATCGTCCCGTGCGGTCGGGAAAACCCCAGTGCGAATAAATTCGATTTCGATTGGATGAGTTGCGACAGTGGGCACTGATTCATCGGCGTCGTTGGTCCCCAATGCGTGTAGAAGCAGGAAAAACTCACAGTCAATGGAAACATGATCATCTCCGTGCCGGATGACCAGCGTCGAGTTTGGCGCTTGCTCAAAGGCGAACGTGGCGAGCTCCGTTGGGAGACTGGTGATTCAAATGAATGATCAGCGAGAGAGGAAGATCTGGATGCAACCGAAAACGTACTTGAGGTCGAAATCAGAGGTCACCCACATAATAGGCAGCTCTGTCGGCAAAGGCGAAAGCGCGGGGACAGCAAAAGGCCAGGCCGAGCACGTGTACGTGAATTGCCAGATCTGCGAGTAAATCATATGCGCGGGGTCCCTCTAAAGTAGAATATCAACAGTGACAGAGATATTACAGATTAGAACTCACGCTGTTAGAGTTGGTGCTGAGGGCCTGGACGCCAGCGAAGGACTTGTCGGTGATTGCTTTAGGACCGTTTAGCTACACTACTACGATGCGGGAAGGGAAAGGAAAGGGCTTCTTACGCAGATCAGAGCATCCAAGCGGGACCACGATAGTGTCGCGGAAATCCTCGCTAGGTACATAGGCGAAGAGACTGGCGTCGGCGTTGAGCGATTGGTTCAGGGCGATGTTGAACTGTAGAAAATCCGGATTGTTGCTTAGCCACACGCTGGCACCGACGCGCAAGTCGGTTGGCGTAACTGGGGTATTGCAGAGAGTGGTGGGGCCACACTGGCTGGCGGGGATGGGCTGCTCGACGGCACGGGCGAGGACAGTCTCCCAGGCCTATCGGCAGGCATCAGTCAGTGCTCGGTCAAGACAGGCAGGTCCCCGTACCTTGACCACGCTGCCTTTTCCCTGGCCATGGAACGGGCACGAACGATCCTCGAGGCAGAACGCATCGGCACGGAGAAGCAGCCGGTTTATGGCGGCGACTTGGTCCGTCACCATGTCTTGGTAGGACTGCAAAGCAGCGTTACTAACATACGAATCACAAAGAAATCTGAATAACATACCATCCCATGCGGGAGGATTGAATCCAGGACGAGGCGCCCTACACGCTCTGGGTACTTCGCGGCGTATGCAGCGCCAGGAAAGGTGCCACTAGGAGATTTGATGGTGAGCTCCTGCGGTACCTCGATGATTTGGTGCAACTTACTAGGATATGGTGACGAGGTGAACCTGCTCGTACCCGAGTGCTGCCCGAATGGCATCCCAGTCCTGAATAACATCCGCTGACCCGACATGTTGGAGAATCCCCGCTGGGGTGCTGTTGTCCGCGCACGACTGGATGAAATTACCCACGGCAGTCTGGTATTCATCGAATTCGCTCTCTGTGCTGGGACTGCGGAAAGGATTCAGCGTGAGCATTACTCCGGCATAAGCGATGTGCAGTTTAGGCACGTACAAGGCAAACGAGATATTGTTAAAGAAGGTGCCGCTGGTGCAGTTGAGAGGGTTGGAGAACTGGATTCCGCGTGGGTTGACCGCTGTGGAATTGATGAACAAGGGAATATAAGATGGAGCTCGGCCACAAACCGACAAAATCAAAGTCTTCGAGGCCAGCAAACGTAGAGGCTCCCGAAATATTGAGGGCGTTCTCCCAGGCCTGGGAGACAGAATCGTCGCCGGGCCCGCCTAAGGTAAAGCAGGTATTCGAAGGTGGTCAAAAATAGTGTCCGAAAACATTTACCTGCGTTGCTGGAAAGAGGAAACCATGAGCGAATGGAGTTGGAAGACGGCGCGACCTACTAGAGCAAGAGCCTCTGTGTCGATCCCGAAATTTGGTCGTGGTCACGCGTCACACGGACCTTTGTCGAATCTCCAAGCCGTCACAGACACCCCCCCCCCCCCCTAGTAGCAAGAAAGTCAAATTTTACATGGAGTTGTCGAAATTTCAGAGGGTGTCACGCAAAATTTCGGCCGCTGTCGAAATGTCGAATAGGTAAAATCGGTCATGCGTCACGCCCCCTGTCGATTTGAATGAAATAATCCAGTACACCACTCACCTGGCGATCCGATGTCTAACGGCGACAGCTGGAGCACAAACTTCAGGTTGTTTGCAATGTATAAAAATACACCTGTGTACGCGCGTACAACAAATTTTAATACAATACCTCTGCCCGTGGATGAACACAGGTTCATATAATTTTTAAGACGGAATTTCCACCCCACCGACCTTGACAGCCATGCATATTGGAAAGGGCGAAATGCCAGTTGCATTTGTTATGAGCGGGACGGCCGTGCGACCTTTCTCGGACGAAGTGTGCGCCAGCATCGTTTGTATGGCTTTCGTGAGTGTCGCCGCCAGTGCAGTCAAAAAATGTTGACGATTCCCGCTACCTTTAGGTACGGGTCTTATAGCGCCTGATTTTCCGCAACTTGCAGGGCATCACATTTTCGTCAGCATTTTTCACGTAAACAGCTCCATTTCCCAGCCAAATGAAACTAGAAGGCCCCGACTCCGTCGGGACAGACCTTGCCCCCGTAGATTGTATTCAATTCAAATTCATTCAGCAAGTACTATGCCCATACTTGTGATTCTCAAACATTTGTGACATTGGAACTGTTTCGTATATGAAGTTCTCGAAATTTGTTGATGATGTCTATTCATTTCTTTCATTAGAAAATGTAAAGAGTGATTGTCCCGGCAATACCTTTACAGTCTGCATGTGCGGCGTTTCTTTGAGGGGCTCCCTGGGTCAGTTTTCATCACTTTGCTAGATGTCGCCGGAGCGGGAAGTTTCGGTGGTTGCATCAAGACGCGAATGTTCTCGATGTCTGAGGTGTATGAGTCTTGACTACGTTGCGCGGATGAATGAGTTTCCCGCTGATATCATATGTGGGAACACGCCGCACACGGTGGGTGTATTTCATTTCTTCGATAGCCTCTCGGGCTTGAGGATTAGCGCCCACCGGCCAATTCTCCATTTCCTCAATGTCTTTGATATCTGTATGAGAAATTCTTAGTCAATTTTTCTACACACAAGAGGAGGAAAAATCACCCGCTTCGCTTTCGATCTTCTGTGGTTGTTCAGAATTCAGTTTCCAAGAGAAAACGAGTTGGCTAAAAAAATGTGCTAACTTGGAATAATATATGTCGTAGTTTAATCGATCTCTTTGGCGACTCATTTCAATTCAACACCCCTTGTTTGGAGTTTCCTTGGGCTTCAGGACTCAGGAGCCATTCGGTGGGAAAGTCGGCACCAAAGATCCCAATGTCAAATGGGAACTGTTTGGGTGCTCTCCGTGATAGCAAAGACTCCCCGTCTTCACATTGCCTTGCAAATAATCTGTGGATAGGTCGCAGACCTTGGGAGCTACAGGTTCTTACATTTCCTGAGCAGCTTTTAGTTGCGCTTCTTTATCCATGCGTCTACGTTTTCACATTGCAACCAAAAACTCGTGGCACCAAGAAACCCGAGGAGCTTCAGCGGGGAATGCGGGGCACCATGATCTAGATATTGAAGGGATATCAGCAATATCTGTGATCTCAGTGACATACTGTACTTATGTTGGCCTTGGAGAATTGCCGAAGAACTGGATCTACAATACATTTCGTGTCCGTCGGGACGTCGTCCGTCGCTCAACAGTATAAATATCACAAGGCAAATTTTGCGTTGTAGTTTCTCGTTGCTTGAAATTTGCTGTAATTATAGGATCAATGAGGGATGACGATGATCCTAATGTACCCTTTGTTTGTCCACGATCCGATCATCGGAGCTGTCAGGTTAGTGATTATCAGCGGCAATTTTGAGGGTGGAGAGACCTTGACAGGCAAGGTAAAGTGCACTGTCATTTCAAACTAGTAAGACTAGACGTGCCGTTCTGCCGACTCCACCATGCCAAATCGCGCCAAACATCAAAAAATTTCTCGCACCCACTCTCACCATCCGCGCGGCGTTGCTGGCACAGGCTCCCTTGGTGTGGTGTCCGTCTCTTCTGTGCAAGACCGTCAAAGCTCCACCATTCTCAATGCTGTTAACATTCTTAACCTGAACGACGACATCAGCAATTTAACAAAAATCTTGTGGTCTTTTCGACCTTGTGAGCTTTTCGACAAGCTCACAAGGTCGAAAGGGCACAAGCTAAATAAATAATATTTAAATAATACTTTAAAGTACAGGGCTAGTCTATGGATAGGAACTCGTGCATATGGTGGTCTGCGTACGGATTTACAAAATAACGGTCAAATGCGTCCAGGGCATCAGAAAAATGGAAGTTTTCAGGGAGTGCTCCAGTACCATAAACTGGAAGTAAGTGCGCAGCGCGCGCGACGGTATCTAAACTAATGATCGCCAATGTGAGGACCCCGCGGTCACGTTCGGGTTCGACGTCCCACATCCCGGTATCAGGATCAGGCGCGTCTCCAACAGGAACAAGCCAATTGACCAATGCACACTCGTAAGATCGCTCGGCGAACACAAACGAAAAAAAGAGGTGTACACGGCCAATGACAAGGCCGCCCATGGTCGGGGATCCAACATCTATCAAGATGGTATCACGGCGGGCATATCCGTGCCAATTGGGATTCGACCGGATGTGCTCGCGGTACATCCCGCCAGCGCCACCCAGGTCGCTGGGAGCGTAGAAGCGGGCGATGGCGGAGTGATGGACATCAATTCGAGTGTCGAATTCGGGGCAGTTGTCGATATGTATTGGCGGGAGATTGGGATCTGGAGGTCCGTGTAGTTCCTCATGCAAAAAGCGACGGAGGAGGATGGGGAGTTGCGGGTGATGAATATGCGCAGCCAGTTCGAGGAGCGTGCGCGGATATCCTCGTTCTGTGAGTACTCATGTGAGATAGACGAAAGCAAAAAGAATGATGACATACGGAGAGTGTGGGCAAGCTCGATGTCGGAGAGCGATTTTGGGCCATGAACTGTCCCATCATCGTTATCGTCATCTTCATCGTCGGGGGCAGGCGCCGCGGCGGCTAGTTGTGGCTGTTCCCCATCTAGGACTCCGCGCGTATAGGATGACACGGTCCCGACCAGCATCCCCCGCAGCTTCAGTGTCATCCTGAGTGCGGCGAGCTTGTCCAGCCGTGTCAGGGTAACAAGCATCTGTGCTAGGGCCTTGTATCGGCTTGACCGGCGCCAGGGCTCCTTGACGGCTTTGATATGTTTTGATTCGGTTATTGAGGAGCACAGGCCATTGGGGGAGCCAAAGAGAATGATGGATGGTATATAGTGGACGAGGGAATGCTGCCGCGGAAGGGAGATGTCGGTGCGCAAACCGCAGTCAATGAATGCTGCGCGATATTGGTGAAAGCGGGCAAGCTTGCTTTTGAGCCTCGGAAAGTCGTCCGTGGTGATGCAGTTGCGGCGGACAGTGTAGCAGAAGTCGACGAAGGCCGCAAGACACTTGATCATGTCAGACGGGAGGTAGCCAGCAACGGCGGCGAGGTAGATCTGTCCAAATCAGGCAATGTCGGGCAAAGGAAACACAGACAAACATACCTTCATGAGTGCTTTCGAGTCGTCCCCCGTCCACTGGCTGAAGTCTCGGCCATCGGGGAACCTGCGCAAGCCGGGGAACTCAGGAACTGCCGATATTCTACCCCGTGGTATCAGCAACAGCAGATATTTCCAAGGACTGCCATACCTGCGGTCAATATCTTGGATTATCTCGAGGGCGCGCTTCTCGCCGTACGTGAGGTGCAGGTACTCGTTGACCCAGGTGACGAGGTGATCCTTGAACGTCCCCTTGATCAGCTGGTGCAGGAGGTCGACCGAGAGAAGTTCATGGATGTCGGCGCGCGAAAATTCATTTGTAAAGGGCTGTATCATCATTAATGAGATGTGGATTAGAGCGGGAGTGAGTAACGTACGACGATGTCAGACCTGAGCCCGTAATCATCCCACAGAATCCCGGGGTCAAAGCACTCAATAAGCACCTCGGTCTTTGTCTTATTCCGAAGTCGAGCACCAGCAGCATCAAGACGATCTGGGTGTGCATCGCATCTGGCACAACATCAGGGCCCGGCGAAAGCAGGAGAAGGAGAATACTGACTTCGGGCACCAGTTCTGCACAATTGCCGCAAGCCATACCTGTTCTGGGTAGTCGGCAATGTAGGGACCAATGCTGTATATCACGCGGCGGTAGTGCCCATCGGGACACATGACAATGTCGGGGGTGTCCATATATTGCTTCAAGGGCTCGAAGACCAACGCGAGACTTGCGTGGTACATCTGCCGGCAGAACCTTTGGTACTCAGGCTTGGATCGATGTTTTTTGCTGACTGTACGCGGCGCGTAAATAACATGCGCGCACGGGAGAGATAAGTACCGGACCTTTAGGGATGGCTAAAAAGGCGACAGGGAGGACGCCGTTGCCATGCGCGCGACGCGCAGGACCCGACAGGATCCCCGGGGAGGCGTAGACGGGGTGATATTCTTGATGGCCCGTGGCGACAGAGACGGTGGTCTTGTCACTGCCAGCGACGACGGGCACGAAGGCACAGCCGTGATTGTCTGGGTTGCGGGTGATCTCAGTCTGAATGTCTTTAGCGCGAGGAGAGGAGACAAGAGACAGATACATACTGCCTGTTTCCACGCCCAGTCCCCTGACATTAGATTTGACCACGCACGCTTCCCCGCATGATTAAATTGACGATACGGGACGTAGTCGACGTGCTCCTTGAAGCTCCTGGTGGCCAACTGGTTGTGAAGCACTTCCCGCAGGTCGCGCATGCAGACCTCGTAGGGCTGGGTCATCCAGCGCGGCGGCGTTCCAGGTGGTAGGGGACCCGAATACCGTACAATGTGGGTTGTCCACGGAGCGTCGCCCTCCTGGATGCGGTCAATGTCGGCGTACAGGTCGGCGGCGTTGTTCCATGGGGTGGAGCGGTCGGTGCCCATCACAGAAGCAGCCCAGAGATCGAGGGCGGTGTTAATTTCAGCGACCGAACTTTGCGCGCGGGAAAAGTGAAAGTCGGCGAAGGCGAATTCGACGCGCGAGGCGAAGGGTGTCCAAGCCGCAGGATCCAAACCGTCTTCAGGTGGTGCAGGTGGTGGAACTGGTGGCGTAAATGGTGGTAAGTATTCGCCGTCCGCGTTGCAAGGAAGAGCTAGAGTATAATAAGTTATGAAGGCGAGGACAAAGAGGAGAGACAATACCATTTGCTAACGGGTGGAAATGTGACTTGAAGGTATTCTCATCTTCGCCGTCCGACGCAGGCGTGAATTTACGATGTGCTGAATTGCGATGGCGGCCGAGATCACGGATGCGCGAGAAATGGCGGTCGCAGCCCGGTTCCGGACAGGTGAAGACGATACCGTGCGGCATAAGATACTAAGGGAGAGCGGGGGACTTAGAGAGAGAATACAAACTAGATAGCAGGATGCACGTGCTCACCAGTCGCATCATTCCTTGCAAAAAAATTCCCTCTCTCACCTAAATGGCCGACAATACTCGTGGAGTGGCACCTGCCGCCCGTGCTAAGCGTGGAGGCGGCCGTGGTCGCGGTGGTGCTCGCAGTGGCGCCAAGGGCGTACCGCGAAAACGCGACCCCGTTGACTCCGACTATGAAGAGCCTCGTCAGCCCAAAAAACACAAGCAAAACAGCAGCGCAGCCTCAGCTCACGCCCCTGCAGCTCCCGACGATGCTCCCACATGCCTCTCTCTTGACCGCGAGAAGAAGGGGGCACGCTACGCGACTCAGAAGGCGGCGGGGTCCATTCTGCCGCGGGCAAAGCGCACGTCGGACCAAGTCCAGACTGAGGCAGATGACCTGGCCATGCGGCGAGCAGCACTAGTACAGGAGCGTGTTGAGGCTATCGCCAGGGTTGCTGAGCTCACAGCAGCCCAGGATAAGCTTGCGCAAGAAGAGGAGGAGAACCGAGTCCTTACCTTCGACGAGTCGATGCAGCTTGACGAGTCCGAGAACGACAAGCTGGACGAAGACGACCCTGCGTTGAATATTTTTCAGTCCGACTTCGACCGTATCGAGGACGATGACGCCTACCTTTCTGAGGACCAGTATGAGAAGCCCAAGGCCAAGGTGAGTTCTGGCCTTTTGCACCTGGATCTTGCTGACCTTTATTGTCGTTAGAAGGCGCCGAGCAAGAGGGTGACCTTGAAGAAACCTGCCAAGGGGGAAATACGCTTGAGTATTGACGCTGCGGTCGATGTGAAGACGAAAACGAGCGAGGTTGCTAGCAAGAAGAAAGGCGTCCAGAACGCGTGAGTTCATCAACACGTGCAGACGCCGTCTTACCTCCACCAGCGATGCTGCCGGCGCCTCAACGAAGGCAGGTGTCAGCAAACGCTGGACTGCTGCATCGTCCAAGCTTCCGCAGGTCAGCCCACCTACCAGTCCCCAGATGGGGGGACTCGACGACGACGCGGCTGCGGCTACACGTCCCACCAGCACCAAAGTCGGGGATACTACACGAAAAAACCTGGTAAGCGAAATTCTCATCACCTACTCCTTCGTTAACGCAGTCCAGATGGTGGCCATCGATCTCGCTGGCAGCTCCGACAACGAGACCCCCTCAAGAATGGCGGATAATCCCGTCAAGTCCCGGGCTCGCAAATCACGCGCAAAGATCGAGTCCACCGGCCCAAGACTTGCGGCACTCAATGTCAAGACCACTCCAAGGGTAAAGGGCGAACCAGGGACCGCGGTCAAGGCCGAGTCGTCCGGTACTTTCAATTTCACGCCTCCCAGCCATGCTGACGTGAATAATCTTCCGGCGTTCATGGCTTCGACATGGGCCAGCAAATTCCTTCAGGGTGCTTACCTGGCTCTCTCGAAAGCTCCCAAGGCTATGACATTTGCGACTGCGGCCGACGCTAGCGTTACCGTTGCGGCTCTTCAGGAGGTTCTCGACGAGTTGTATCCGGGCTGTGGGTGGAAGATAACTTGGAGCGATGCGATTTGTACCAAGGTGAGCGCTAGGTCGTGTCATTACCATCATCCCCGAAGCGATGTCATGCGCCCACAGGCTGTCGCACGTATTGGTGAGCGCCGCGGAGCATTTGGCCGGTCTGGGATCACTGCGGTCGACGAGGAATTTAAGAGCATCAAGTATTTTGGGCCGCTCGATGGGCCGGAGGCCGGTCTCCGCCTCCTCCCCAAGATTCAAGCTGACGCAAAATACGCGCTGCGCTTCAATGGTCCAACGCTCTTCCGAGTGCCGACACCCGAGGACCATACGCTCGATTCCAAGGACCCAGACTATGTCGTACGTGCCGTCTGCATTCCACGTCAATTTACTCACACGCCATGTAGAAGCCTATCGGGTTCCTCGAATCACGCCCGTTCATTGCCGCCGTCAAGCCTTTCATCAAGAATGGCAACTTCAAAATTGTCCGCACCCAAAGCGGCAAGGTCGACCTAACCGCGTCCGTCCTCCCCTTCGGCGCGTTCGTGATGGGAGCAGTTTCGGTAAGTTCTCATTAAGAATTTTAGCTTGAGTCGCATCCTAACATTCGCTCACAGGTCGAGCGCGGCTACAAGCTCCACCTTACTGGGAATCGATTGGAGAACACCCCACCCGAATTCTCCGCCACCATCTACTCAACCGCCGCCGCCGGTTACCTCAAATTGATCCGCCAAATGTCCGCCAATCGCTGGGAAATCATTCTTACGGCTTGCGGCGCTAGCTCGTCCTCGGTAGCAGAGGCTGCGGCTCCCGAGCTCGACGGGCTCGATGGAGCCCGCGAGTTGATGTATTGTCCCAGCAGCCCTGTACGTCTTATTTACCTTTCACGATGTTATCTCATTCTGATGCTACATTTTTACAGGCTGCATCTTAATCTGCTCCCGCGCGCGCACCGCGCCCCCCCCCCCAAAAAAAAAAGGGTATACTGAATTTTCGAGTGCCCTGCACTTAATCCCGTTTCGTTTTCTTTACATACTACGTACCTACACCGGTAGCGTACGGTAGCCTTATTTTATAGTGACGCCGGTCCAAAACATTTTTTTTTCTTTGACCTTGTCACCTTGTCTGCTTGTGAAGGCTGTTTTTTTTGAGCATCTTGCGGAAATTTTGTCTCTCATTGTGGCCTTGCGAGCTTGTGGCCTTTTGGGGCCTTTTTTGGCCTTTTTTGACCTTGTACAAGGTAAAAAGATTTTTGTCAAAAGTCTGATGGACTACAAGCCTAATTTCCGAGAATAGGCCTCAAAAAACCTCACTTCAAGACTACTCGAGGCTTCTCAAGGCATTTGGTCTCTGATCCTCAAGATCTCAACCTCGCTTTCAAGATTCAAATCACAATTCAAGGTTCCTCAAGACTTCTCAAGGGCTTATTTGATTCTTAAAGCTTCAAGCTTGTTCCTAGTGAGACACTTTCAAGACATCCGATTTTAAACTCCAGGATTGTCGAGTTTTCAAGACCGTTGTTTGCCCCAATCCGTGACTTCCGCACACAAAGCCAATCCTTCACGTGGCTAGTATGCTTCCAGTTCTGTGCAATGGCGGCACCGCCCAGACCGTCTCATGTTCTCCGACCTGCATTGAATGCTCAAGATTTCATTCTAAGCTATGTTTACTTGTGTTTACATTTAACCTGATGTACTCCGCTTTGACCCACGGCCGACAAATAAGTTTCTTTTCTCATTGCATTATTTCCCCTTTTGTCCTTGCTAATATCAAAACCCAAGACCAGTTTCGCATGCAGATTTTCCCCGTCTCAGCTCCTCGGAGTTCTTCACCCTGACCGTGCTCGCGGACAAGCTGATCGTAAACCTGCTGTTGGCCGAAAAATAGTTAAAAGTCGTATGAGCGCACACCGAAGAATTTGCAGGCAAGGGAGGCAAGATGCACGGGGACGCTTATTATCAAAGTTTGTCTCCTTCCCTCTCCCCTTCTATCCGATCTGTTGAGATTTGTGCCCGCAGCCACCTACCCTCCTCCGCGGAGCCAATGCTGCGCTCCCCTTCCCGGATGAGACTGCTCGCAAGTCAGTCGCCCTCTCACGCGTAGTCAATTTCAAACATTGGACGGCTTGATAGACTTATCCTCCATCCACAGATTCATGGCAGATGCTTCTGGTGCCTTGTCTCCAAAACAACCTTCTCATCTATCTAAAGCCTTCAACACCACTCTACCTGTTCTATATTTCATTGATCTACTTGCTGCTCTCGATTGGGATGTGTAATTTTTCCCTCCAGCTATTCTGAAACCTCTTTATGTTCCCGGCCTTGACGTGTACCTTGCCTGTCTTGAATTGTATTGAGCTTGGGACTTCCAAACAGTAGCAACAATTTCAAATACACCTCTTGATTCAATGTGTTTTTGTTTTACTTTTCTTATGTTCGAAGCCATTGTCAACTCCTTCCCTTCTGCATCCATACAAAGTCAAATTTTGTTGTACCAAATCTTGTGCCAGCCAGCCAATAGTTTTCACGTTGTGGAAATTTAGAAAAGGGTAGCGGGCTTTGCCGCTTGTCGGCCCTACATTCTTTATCTGGGATTTGCGACTCGGAGGTGCGTCAAAGAGAAGCGGAAGCAAACATACCTCCATCAGACTTGGGCTGGCGGAGCTCGGCATTGATGATCCTGACTCGGAGAAATACCGTGAATAGGAATTAAAGAGCAGATGCATACTATTGCTCCCACGGAACCTCCTCCTCGCCCATGTAAACCGGGACCACGACTTTTGGGTCGTTTCTCCAAGAAAGTCACCGTAAGCTATTGTCCGAATCAGATTCCAAAGGAACGGGCTTGACACTGCATTCAGGGCCCTATGGCCGACCGCGGAGACAGGGCGAGGCAGTGCTGCCGCGGTCTGCCGACCTCGGAGATGGGGTTTGCCGAGCTCGTATCCAAGGTCTGCCATAAGGCGCCCAGGCGCGACGGGTCGGGCCTACCGCTGGTCGGACCTGGCCACGTTTGCTGATCCCGCCCTCTACGGCTCACCAGAACACATCTACCTTATCGTTCACAACCTGCTCATCTCTGGGTCCGAAACGCCAGGCTGAGCCCAAACCCTGCATTCCGGGGCCAAATCGGCAGACCCTCGACCGAGCCGCCTCGCACTGCGTTTTGAGAAAACTGTCTCCACGGGTGGCTAGGCAGACTACTCAATATATCCTACCAAGCTATACTTCTGGCTCACCTGTCTGTGGGTAGATGGTTAAAATGGCGCTAGCGTGGACAGATCAAGTATCATTGGATCGATCTATGTTGGGACAGGTAATCTAGCATACCTTGCCACGCCCATGCACAGATTACCTGGTCACCTCTCTGTCCTCCTTTCGCTTCTTTGGCTGGCTTGGTATGCCTTGGTATGGGTACAGACTGCCGGTCCAGGACCTGAATGTCACATTCAAAAATTCCAAGGATGCACAACAAGAAATCGTACGAGATCGATGGTTATTGTTGTATGAGGGTTGTTCATCGTAGGGAGTGATTGGAGGTGACGCGGTTTGCCAGGAAGCTGTCGGTAGCGCACAGCCATATTGATGGACGTGTCCTTTTATTTCGCCACCAATCGAGATGATGACCATCTCGATTCTTGAAGCGACGCGGTCACATCTTTTCGGATGCAGCTTGTATTCAGCAAACGCGAAATGCCGCGGAATCTCTTTCTGGATACGATACCCTCGCTCCTCATCGAATTTTCTACATCCAACGCCGCTGTATCGGCATTATCCTAGAAGCCATTTGCGACACTGCCTAGATTTGCAGCTTCCAGTTTACACATCTGCCATAGAGACCGCCGCCGTACACATTTTGTATGTCGAATTCCTGCCTATGCCTGTGCCTATGCCGCTGTTAAAGCACTCCGGCAGCTCTTTAGCTTTTCCACCCCTTTACGCATCAAGTTGGAATGTTCCTTCAACGCAGAAGAATTTGCCCACATCTCCCCCACATCTGGGATCAGGAGTCAGGGATCTCTGCAGCCTAAACCGGTCCATGAACACCAAATCCAATCATGTCGCATAGCGTTGCACTGGAGTCATCGTACTTGTGATGCTCAACTACCGGTTCATGGAGCATGTATGCCCCTTGGTCTCGAAGCTCAAACTCCCCTACATCGGCTGGCGGGCACGAGTTCTGTGGTCATATTTTATGCCCATTGTCCAACCCATCCAAGTCTCGGCATAGTGGTGAATGCACGATTGTTCTTCTCTTGTTCAAATTGTCGTCCCTGATATTATGGTACTACGACCTCTGTCGTCCTTGTTCCCAGAACTGACGTCCTTGAGGATTTATCTGCCGTCTTGGATCCCTCCCAGGAAAATACTGTTGCGGGTGACCCGCCCACGCACCGCAAGTATCGTTCTAAAGATCGTTATATTCCCTGATAGAGGGTATGGACGATGCGCTCGGTGCGCACTGCTTGACGGCAAACTGTCGAGTCTACCCAACCCCCGAATATTTACGAGGGCATTTGATCATCCTACCCTCGTCTGAATGCCATGAATGTGATCTGTCCCTCATCCTCCCCCTTGACTAACATGTTCAGTTAGCTACTGCGGACTGACACTAAAGACTCCTGGTGGAAGGTCGGGGCTGTGGGCAGACCGAGTAGAATGACCGCACACTGCGTGATGGTGCGGTGCAAGCCAAAGACCTTGAACCCATTGAAGCTGTACCAGATTACCTGCGCTACGATGAACGATGTCAAGTTCGTCGTAAACGTCACCACAGCCGTCCCCAACCCCCGACAGGGCTCCAGGTTCCTCCCATCTTCATCTATCGCCTTGGATATGTTCAATGCAGGGAGGATATTGGACGGTGCCCCGTTGGATCCGTCCACCTTTTGAGTTCGAATTAATTTTCTTCATGTCGCACACATTTGCCTCGGTCGCCGGGTATCGTGAGTGCATCGCCTCGGCGTCTTCTTTTTACCGCTCCAACCATCCAGGCAACTGGGCCACCGTCGCCGTGCTTCCCGGGAGGTTCCCTACAAGTAGAAAGATTAGATGCATCCATGCCATTTGCGCACAACTCTCGCGCCTCCTGGCTTCACAGAATCCTCTTGGACACTGAATTACCCCACTCTCGGCCTCGGAGGAGCCATTTATCTCGCGCACTCAAGCCGTGTATGATACCGAAACGATGCCTAATATTGTTGCGTTTCCCTCGCAGCCCTGAGTCGGCGACAACTTTCTTTCGTTGTCTTGTTACCGGATTCGTTCGCCTTCGATTTGAATGGGCCTTTGATATATAGCTTCCGATGCTTATTCGTATTCGTGTTCTCGCTCTTGCTTTCGTCGGGGCTTGTTTTATTGTTTCTCGTTCAAACAGCTTTGCATCTCCAAAGCGCCACGCATCCTTCCATTCGCTGCCATGTTCTTCACGTATTGGAGTCACCCAGGAGCCACGGTATCAGCTAGTCGGCACGAGTTCATTTGTTCTACTCGTGAGGTTGACTGTAAAGAAAACCATTGAATCATCCCCTTTACCAAAAAAATGGACCAACACGATTTCCATGCCCTCGGGAAAAGTGACAATGCTGTTCAGCGACCGAAATACTCTGAAATCGGTCTCGTTCCCGATACAACAAGTTCGACACGCCGCTTTAGCTCCAGTTGATATTCTCAGTCACGACCAACAACCAATTTTCTCCATCAAGTCCTAGCCGGAGTGTAAGGTGAACATTTACCGTGAGAGCTCACCTATTCAAGCGTTATATCAGCTGCGTACGTCCATCAGAGACCATTGGCGTGTTTCTTTGTTTGGGCCGCTTCACGGACAGGATAGATGCGCGGTAACGAAACGATGCGCAGTAACAGAGCGATGCGGTAGACCGACTGAAGAAGAGTAAAATGTTCGAGATATCAAAGGCTCCCACCCACTTGCAAGGCCGAGTTAGAAAGCGCAATTCTTGGAGGTCCAGGAATATTTCCGAGTTACAGAGATGAAGGTCGTTCAAAATAAAATAATATCCCCAATAAAAGTACAGCGACCAAAAACCATTCTTCACTTTACATCTTGAGCACAAGCCTACCAACGACCTTCTCAGCCGACAACTCGGCGAAAGCGCTGCATTTGATGAAATGGTGTGAAACACGGAGTGACTGGGAGACCTACGTGTTGACCTCACTAAAATCTTTGACTTGATAGCTGCAGGCAACCTTGCCGCTGGCGGCAATGGCAAGAGCTTCGGCCACATCCCGCCGGTTTCTGCAAGCTTCGTCAATTTGCTTCGTACATGAAACCGATACACAGACCCGACGGCTGAACCAATGATAGTCAGACACTACGGAGCCCTGGGTCAGTATTATCGTCTCATCGAAAAACCACAGCTACCTTGCTAACCAAAAGCCCAATTGGAACTTTGAGCATTACGAGGCCAGAGGGAAGGCCGACCGCAACGAGCGTTCCTTTGGGGCGAAGGTACATCACAGCTTGGTCGAGTGGTCCAGGCTAAGTGAATTCAGCAGACCGATTAAGCGCCTAAGCTGACGCATACGCTGGACGCAACCACGACAGCAGCATGCGGTCCTACACCATCCGCTGCGTCTTTGACGTCCTGGATCAGATTAGTGCTTGTCTTGAAATCCACCCATTTCTCGGCGCCAAGTTTCAAGCACAAGTCTCGCTTGGCATCTCCGGTATCTAGGAAGTCAAAGAGTTAGCTAGGTAGTTGAGAAGACAGGAAAAGACAAACCGATCGCAATGACGCGCATCCCCATTGCAACAGCATACTGGACGCCTTTTCGAGTACGGCTGAGTATGCCTTCCAACCTATGTTTAAGGTTTAAGAACATACCTAAATGACCGAGACCTCCACCTGCACCGGGAATTGCTATCCATTTACCCAGCTGTGGGTTCGTTTCCTTGAGGGCTTTGTAAATGGTAACACCCTGTCGCAGAGTCTGAATTTCGGAACGGCGTCGAGGACAAAAGACTCACAGCGCAGAGAAGTGGGGTTGCGGCGGCACTGTCAAGACCTTCCGGAATCGGTGTAACATAATCGACATAGGACAACTGAATTGAATTTGAACCAAGCGGGAGAAAGATTAGGCTGGTGGAACGCACTGCATAATCCGCAAATGATCCGTCGACCTTGAATCCATGTGATATATGCTGGCTGCAGCCTGAGGAATTCGGTCAGTGGATGGCAAAACTCAAATAAAACAATTTACAGGCATCATTCCCTGCCAGACACATCTCGCAGCTGAACTAACAGTTAGAGAACCACTCGTCGCAATATAAAACTCGAATACGTTAAGCATGCTTTCGCAATCCACTTGATGCCGACCCTGTCGCCCATTTTAACGGGACTGCCGACGGTGTGCTCTCCAATCGCGACGATGTGTCCAATGCCTTCGTGCCCACCTACACGAGGGAATTTTATAGGCCCCCATCCGCCTTCCTTGATATGAACGTCCGAATGGCAAACGCCTAACATGCGCGATATCCAGGCTTAGAACACGAAGCCGCACAACGAGTTATTTCGCACCAGCATAGTCAATCTTCACAAGACACTGTCCCGGAGCGAGCTCAGAAGGCTGGAGGACGGGCTGGTCGTCTTTCAGTAATAGTTCCTCGGTGAATGAGGTGATGACTGCAGCTCGAGCTTTGAGGGGAATGGAGGAGGCCATGGTGTGGGATGAGAAACCCTGTCCTTCTTAAATGGATCGCGATCATGCGGGAGCGTTTTAATCGCGGGGTAGCTCCGGTCACTGGGGTCAGGTGGTGGAACGCGGCGTGCGTCGCTGACGCGAAAACTCAATCGTAATGACAGAATCAATTCCCATATCCGGCAGCACTCGGCCGCCGGCCGCCGGCATTCTGGTATCCGACTTGAAAGAGAATTGCGGTAGGTACTAGGCTCATACGGGTTTAGGGAGGTTGGGACGAATGCATATTACGCACGATGAAACGACCGTCGCATAATAGAGCTAGCGTCGAACGTCTCACGTAAAATTGGATTCACTGAGTCATCGTCCAAGTCTTCCCCGAAGCTTTTGTGAAGGCACCTTTGAACGTCGCCAGCGCTCATAGCGGCACAGCTCATGATCGTGCCGAGATCGGTGCCTGTGCCTTTGGCCAATCCAAAGAAATTAATTCCGGAGTTTACGGAGTGATGTCCGGGCGTGCTTTTGGCGGAAGTTTTGGGTAATAACCGACGCGACCTGCTTCAACCTTATTCCAACCCATCGCAGAATTGGTCAAAAATGATTCATCGTGCTGTACTAAGTATGTTCCTTGGCATGTATCGTTTCCGTCTTCTTACTCGTCTCTTTTCTCGCAAGACGCCTCATCGTTTGAACTTTGCGCAAGGAGGACGAAAGTCCTGAGCGGAAGGAGATGCCAGAGGGTTGAAAATTTGGAATGAACCAGAAACGGACTCAGGCCCTTGGCCCGGGCCCCGTCAAATTATGGTACATCTCAAACGTCTTAAATACGCAACACCGGCTATTCCCACTCCCAAGAATGCAGCAGCCAGGTTGCAATATACCGAACGCCGCGGTTTCCAGTGGCCTACAGTGACGACCTTGTAATGATTCCAGTTTGGCCGGCGCATCCACCACCAGAACAATATCATGGAACCGGGGAAAAGACCATGGATTTTGCCGGTGTTGCCAGTCCGATACCAGGAGAAGCATTTCGACCATATGAATCCCGAGAGACGCTGCTGAATATCGCGATTGTACTCGTCCGTCGCTTCAGCCGTGACTTCCATCGACGAGATATCGCCCGCAATGACCGGTTTGATCATTTGAGCAATATATTGAACCTATGACGCCGGTTTCGAAAAGGAGAGCCAGAATTAAACGATTGGACCATGCTCACTTGAACTTCCATGGCAAACAGAAAAGAGGTGTACCCGGTTCCAATATTAGCACCTGGCTCTTCGGTTGAGTAGGCCAATAAACAGCAAATGAGACGAATGCGCACCACTGATAGTGAAAAAGTTAGGAAAGCCTGGAAGCGCCGTGCCCAGGTACGCAGTAGGACCACCATGAGCCTGGTAGTATTCATGGACTGTTTGGTTGATGCCTTTCACATGCACGGGGTAATCATCCTAAGATATATTGAAGGTAGTACCAAAGGCGGCGCTGGACGGCTCACTGCAATGTATCCTGTGCTATAGATGATAACATCGAAGGTCGCTGACCCTGTGTGCGCTTGTCAGTTCCCCTGTGGGAATGTTTTAGAGCTTTGAGCTACTCGCCTTCCTTTGTGCGAATACCATCTTCGATGATAGATTCGATAGGATCCCATACGAGGGACAGGTTTGGCCGCGCCAACGACCCTAGATAGTTAGGGTCGAAAACAATTCGTTTGCAGCCGACCTCTGATTTAATGTTTTTACTGCAACGATATGGGAAGGATTATAGTGCTCACTATGGTCCGGGTGAGATGGAATCACTTGATCGACGTATTCAGCCGGAGTGGCTTTCGCCATGTACGTCTTGACGTCCTATTTCCTCTTTGTCGATGTATGACATAGGATAAACATGATGCAACACACCCGTTCAACGGATTGATTCCTGGCGCGGCTGGTAAACATCGCACAGTATAGGAACTCATTCTGCGAGCGGTAGAGTCAGTATACCATTGAATGCAGTGTGGAGAATTACCGAAACAAACAGGGAGTAGCGAAAAGCCCTGAGGTAGAAGGGCACGCGTCGCAAAAGCCACCTGTGAACGGCTGAATACTCCTGACGACCCTGGCATCTCGTCAACGATGAAATTGAAACAGCACCACAATTATATACCACAGGAAAGATCCAGCTTCGCGACCGACGAAACTGCGTTACGGTGGTGCTGGGATCCTCGGAGATGATGGGCACGATTTGAGTCCTGGGAGCCAGATTATTGACACTGTAACGGATTGGAAGAGAGGATCTTACGCGGATGGACCACTCCCAATAATCGCAACGCGCTTCCCGGCAAGGGTGACGGAAGTGTCCCATTGGGCGGAGTGAAAACTATTTCCTCGAAAGTGCGATATTCCAGGTATATCGGGGAATCTCGGTCGGTTCAGAAGCCCCGTGGCAGACACAAGGATTGTAGCAGTCACTGGGATTAAAGTCCCATCACTGTCCTCCGTGATTATGTCGTATTTTTGTCCCTCCATGTTCCACTGCGCCCACACAACTCTTCTGTTGAGAATGATGTTGGAATAGAGATCATATTTGGAAGCCAGCTGAAGCCAATATTCTTGGATGGCGGGCTGGAAAGCAAGCGAATGGGACCAGTCGGGGTTGAGATCGGTGGACAGCGAATAGAGATGGATAGCGGTATCGGATGAACATCCCTTCCAAAAATGATACAGCGAAGAACCTCGCAAAACAGAGACCCTCAACGTACTGGGTATATATTGTCCTGGAAGTGGTCAGCGTATGGTGTTGAGATAGCCTAGGTGCTCACTCTCCATGTACCCCCAACCTTTGAAGCTTTTTCAATGACCTGGGTGATTTTTCGAAAGAGGAACCCAAGCGCGAGCCAAAAAAAGGTCAAACCGTGAAGCTGGTGAATCCCATTCGTTTGAGTTTGATCGCCATCGTCATTCCTCCGATTCTGTGCGTTCGTCAGCGTGTCGAACTGTGTGTTACAGGTGTTTTGAGATACCCGGCGCCAATGATCACGACCTGAGGTTGCGCTGAACTGTGCGACATCGTGGCAGTAAGGGAAGAGCAGCGACGACGTGTACCGGAGCGGACGTAATTTAGTATTCGCTTAGTATTCGCTCCCGGTTAAATTTTCAAAGTCGATAAGGCGGCTTTTGTGCGCTAGGGCCGTGTATATAATTCCCAGCGAATTAAAAACCGGTTTTTTATTTTGGTTTGTAAACAGGCCGTTTATAAACCGGTTTACAAACAGAAGTGCCTAAAATACCAATTTTGCAGCCTCCCCGTCCCTCCAGTGGCTTTTTTCGCATTCCCACTGCTTCCCACATCTCCCCTGACCAGTCTGCAAGGCTCCGGATCGCATCGGCACTCTCGACCGGGCTGTTTGCCAATAAATCCTAAAAAAATAGCACCGTTATGTCAACTCCGTCGCAAGAGGTTGCAATGGTCTCTGCTGCTGCGAAGATGAAATCTACCTCCCCAGAGTGATTCGAATCAGCAGCATTGAGTACTGCTAATCCAGCCTCGCACTCAGGTGTGAATTTGGTGTGAATAGGACCCACGGTTCCTCCACCCCTCCCTCGGATATAACTGTGGGCACAGTGGCGGAATAGATGCTTGAGTTCCTCGTCATAGTAGGTAACCCCAGCGCAGACGTCGAAAAGATGGTGGTCGGACGACGCGAAGAATGTTGGAAGAATGTTTTCTTGGCAGCTGATTGCCGGCGGACCGGGTTGCCGGAATATTTAAAAACAGGTCATTCTGCCCAACCATTTAAAAACCGGGTTTATAAACACCGGTTTATAAACACCGGTTTATAAACCGGTTTACAAACCAGTATTATATACACGACCCTATTGTGCGCCGCGGTGAACAAAGCCAAGATGGAACAATCCCGAACAAAGCCGAGCATGGCTGTGCTATATAGAGCGTACGGGCAAAAGCAGGTGCTCTCGGCGGTCGTATGGTCGACAAGAAAGTATACTTAAAACCATCCAGCGCAAAATAAGCCCACGAGTTCAACCTCACTGTAAAATCTTCCAACATATATTGATAATCGGAAACGAACTCACACCGACAGAGAATCTTTACATGAAGCTTTTTCAGGCGCAGATCCACGCGATGAAGAAACCGAGCAGGACGCTGAGATAGTACATAGGATTGAAGTACGCCATCCATTTCTCGCGCCGCAGCTTTCGCTCCCACTGGTCCGTCGTCGCCTTCACTTTATAATGCGCCCATACCGGTCGGCGCACCCACCACCCATACAGCAACATCGGCCCAGGGAAGACGCTCGAGACTTTCCCCTCACCGTCAGTGCGGTACCAAGATGTGCACTCCACGAACACAGAGCGTTGAAGTCTTCGCTGGATGAGGTCGTTGTAGGCGTCCGTTGCCTCAGAGGTGACTTCGAACGTCGAGACCAAGCCATCGACAATGGGTATCACAAATTTAGAAATGTATCCCATCTGACATGGCACAAAAACGAAAAATCAGGAAAGCATATGGAAATGAGTAGGCTGAAATTACTTGAAATTCACCGGTGAGGATCGCGGAGGTATGTCCGGTGCCAAGATTTGCTCCTGATAATGTTGAGTTGAGCAAGAGATCTAAGGGCAGCAGGTCCGCGCACCCCCTAGAAGAAACAAATTCGGAAACCCAGGAATCGTTGTGCCCAAATACCCTTTGGGACCTCCTTGGGCGTCGTAGTACTCCTGCACAGTCGTTCCAGTGGCGCCAACGATGGAGAGTGGGTATCGATCCTGTCGCAGGCAGATCGAAGTCAAGGGCAAATATACTATCGTGGCAGTATTGCACTCACTGCTGCGAAGCCTGTCGCACAAATGATGACATCGAAGGGCATTTTATCTCCTGTGTAATATTTAATCAAGGCGATGAGCATACCTAGACGCCAGATCTTACCTTTCTTGGTAACAATACCCTCTTCATAAATTGACTGAATGCCGTCCCAGTTGAGATTCAGGTTTGGCCGGTGCAGCGCCTCGAGATAGTTCTGGTTGATGATTATCCGTTTGCACCCAAGACCTACGAATGCATCAATGCGAGCCGAATTAAATATGGCAAAAATTGCATGACGGTACCGTAGTCCGGAATAAGATGTTCGTGGGTCTCTTTCGGCGCCGTGTGCAGGATGTACCTTTTGAGCAGCTAATGGTGTATTGGAATGACTTGAACCAGACTTGCAAGTAAGAAAAAACACACGGCACTAGTTCTGGAACGAATACGCGGACTCGCGAAAATGGTGAAGTAAACCATCTCGCTCTGAAAAAACAAGCAAAGCGTCAACGAACCCCGCTTTGTAAAAGTATAACTCACTCGGAGATATAAACTGATTCTGTAAATCCGCATCGCCAGCGGTACGTATTTGAACGTCCACCTCCACAGCGAACTGAAATCAGCACGAATCTAACAATACTGTTAGATTTTTTTTTTTCACAGCAGAACAAAGAGGTACCGGGGGAATCAACCAGGTCGGCGTTCTGCAGAATTCGGTGATCTGCACCGTTGGGTCCTCAGAAATCAACGGAATAAATTGTACCCTGCAACAAGAGCGGTTTACATCGACAAAGGATGACCTTGTTTGAGTTCACGTACGCAGAAGTACCATTCCCAATCACTGCAACCCGTTTCCCTCGGAGATCCACGCCAGTATCCCACCGCGAAGAGTGGAACATTTTCCCTTGGAAAGACAAGATGCCTGGAATACTCGGAAGCCGTGGTACGTGCAGCAGTCCCACTGCAGAAATGAGCATCTTCGCAGTTGTTGTGAACTTGGCTCCAGATTTAACGTCTTCTGTGACAACGTGGTACAGTTGGTTTTTGGCACTCCATTCCGCTGAGACTACTGTACGGTTGAAGACAACACGAGAATAAATGTCGTATTTCGTGGCCAGCCTGCGCCAATAATCGTAAATTTGCTGTTGAGATCCATGAGTAGACGGCCAGTCTGGATTGAGATCTGTCGAGAGAGAGTAGAAATGGATGGCAACGTCAGACGATGCGCCCTGGACCAGTATTTCAGCCGCCTGGATACGTAGGCAAACTTCTCATCGAACTGGGTAAATATTCTCCTGCGTAATCCATGTAAGAGAAGTTTGCAAGGAGGGGGATTAACTCACCCTCCATGTCCCGCCTACGTCTTGAGCTTTTTCATAGATCTGTATAGGGACAATCAAGGAAAGCTGAGAGTCAGAACAATGGCACAGTACAATGAAATCTTCAAATCCCAACTGGCGCCTCAGCGTAATTGCGACGCCGATTCCGCCAATTCTGATTCCTGATAATTAGCCAATTGAATATCCAGGAACGGAAAGGTTACCCGGCACCGACAATTACAATTTGGGGCATGTCAATGTGAGAGCCAGGTCGCAAATGTCGAACTATTTAAACTATCGGCTGCCACTATCCCGAGGGCCGGTGTGTCGTTTTCCACACGGGTGCAAAAGAAGTTATATATGTTCAGAGACTTACCACGGTACGATGTTTGGAAACTGTGTGTCAAACGGTGTGATGGGCAGGTGGACCGCTGAAGACATGGATGTCTGCTTCAAGACTGCTTGCCCCAAGGTTTGCCAATGAGCAAGCTGGCAGTTGCACTAGGTGGAGAATAAGCAGACACCGCCGGCGTCAAGGTTGGCAATGTGCAGAAAGCGTCGGCTGTAATGAGTAGGCCGACGGATGGACTCGTGTCCCGACGGCTCAATTGTGTAAGACCCAGTGATGGGCCTGGGATGTCGGCCCGAATCACCTGCCGCGGACCTCCCATTCTTCAACTCGAATAAGATACAGGAACTGTGGCTACAAGCTATGCGTGACTATTAGTTGCGGTATCATTCCAGGGAAAGCCCTGATATACTGTACTATTTCGACCAAGTGTTCAGGCCTTGTGACACATCATCTAAAGTGTTCATTTTCCAAAGTGTTCATTTCTCGGCAATCACAATCAAATTCCTATATATGGTAATCCTTTTGACATTTTCTTGCCTATTTGGGCAACAAAACCTGGATGTGACTGTCACCAACACCAAAAGTGTTCAGTTCAGCAGCCCGTGTGATGCGTCATCTGAACACTTGGTTGAAATAGTACAGTAATTGCGTGCCTCATTGTCTGTACATGTAAGACTGTGGTCAACACTGGTAGAGAACAATAGCGAGAGAAATATTAGACCCGTGAAGCGGGGGAGGCATGTTTTAAAGGATGCGAAAATTATATTTCAGCAAATCAGTATGGCAATAATGCAACAGGCTTTGAGCAGCCAAGGCCCTACCTCGCCCTTCATCCGAGAAGCGCAAACTGCTGCCCTTGGCACAAGATTCTCGGTTGAAAAACCGGCATGGAGGTTTTACTGGCACTATTTACATCAATCCAGATGTTTCTGTGGGAGGATGAAACTCTCTGCATTGATTCCCAAATCGACAACGTCCGCGCAGGAAGTGTGCGCAGACTGGGGTCCTTGAGGCAACATGTACACCGGCAACGGTCAGACACGTAGCCCCCAGCTGGACACAAAATGATGGATGCCTGCAGGAGCCAGCTGGATGAAGGCTGGCCTCCAGCCCATTTCTGAATAGATACACACTGGAGCCAGCTTGGTGTGGCAGCCAGCTGAGCATCAATATAGCCACCATCTGAGCCATCATCTATCTGCAACTTAGTTGGCCACATTAGTACCAGTGAAAGAAGTTGTCAAAATTAATTGCTATTGTAATTATCAACAACAAATATGCTACTCGATGCCTTTCATTCCGCGTCCGTTTTCAGTTGGCCGGGCAGTCGATACTGCGTGGTTGTTGTAGTGGGCGACGGACATCCGACAAATCCTCGAAGCACGCCAGCTGAACACCTAAACCAGTGGATGATCTACAAGGTGGTCCCCGGAAGAGTGTCAGCCAATGAACAGGAGGGGGGAAACATGGGAGTGAGAAGAGAAGGGAGAATAAGAAGACACAAGCACACCACGACAAGCCCGTCTCCTTCCCGCTGCCATCCATTGACTTTGTTTCCTGGTGTGCCGTCAAGCAGACAGTTTGGTGACGCTGCAGGGTTGAATGTTCTTGAGGCCAAAGACTTGGAAAATTGAGGTCTTGAGGCAGAGGCACAAGGGCTTGAGGGGGAAGCATGAGATCTTGGAGTGTAAGTATTTGAAGCTTCAGGCTATGAGGTTTGTGGACTTGAAATTCTTGAGATCTTGGAGTTTGAGGCCTTGAAGCTTGAAGTTTGGGTCTTGAAGTTTGATAAGTTTGAACTCGTCAGGTTTGAGGCTGCTCAACCTCGCCTCGAGAGCTCCGCAGCTTGACTTGGATAAGACAGGGTGATAAATGAATGACACATGCACACGAGCTACACTTTTTTGAGCTGGAACCAAAGTCTTGATTTTTGATGGCTACAACGCTCGGGTGCGTGCCACTGCGCTCCAATTGACGGCCAAGATTGTAGGAAGCGAGGCCGGAGAGGATGACAAAAAGAAAGAAAAGGAATGCATATCTTCCAAAGCAATGAGGTAACCCTGTATTTCCATCTTGCACAACCTTCTGCCTTGGTTACAAGTCGGCCGCATCCGCATCTCCGTCACCGCGCAATTGAATCAGAGTCAGATCGATGCTAGCCCTTGATATTCAGACGAGTAGCTGATTGCGACACTCTGTTTTGATGGTTCAACAATGCTGGGTAGTGATTTAGAAGAGGAGGCATGTGGCGGTAGAAAGCGAAGACTGGAGTTGCGACCAACATGCACGTGATGTTAATGATGACACCTGATCAGTGATCGCACACAGACCAGTCGCTTCCTTTGGTTTCCTTCGCCCATTGAACACAACTTCCCAGCCTTGTAATTTTTTTTGCCTCACTGAGCACAGGCAAAGTATAAATCATCACTCCAGAAAAAAACACTTTGAGAACTGGGCTCACAGTATTTCCTCCATTGATTGAGTTGAAAGAAATTATAATCAAGCTTCAGAACATAGTCCTTGTCAAAATAAATGTGCAGAGCACAGAAAGTTACACTATGGAGTGTGTTTGTTCATATACAATTACATGGTAACATGGGTTCCAGGTGCCAAATGGCGTGGGACCTATGTAGCGGCCCAGCTGGTGGATGGCTGGAATTTCAGCTGGTGTATGCCAGTTGGCTACCACCCGGAAGAAAGCTGATATGTATTTTTCAGGATTGTAATTGCCAGCTGATCCCTCCAGCTAGGAGCGACGTGCCGGCACTTTGGCGGTGTAGTGGGGATGGGGGTTCTGCGACAGAACCTAGCTGGTCATGAGAGTTCCGACAGGCATTGCCGTACAAACAGGCATTCCTTAGGAAAAGATTGCAAGGAGGACGGGCTGGCGAGATTGAAGGGAAGGAAGAGCTGACTCAGGAATATCCGAATGGCAGCGTGGGAAGGAAATTATTTTCAACCTTTTGTCACACGACTAAGTACACAAATTCAACTTCTGCCCTGCATGCAGACAGGCAAACCGGAACTTGATCGAGGATACCAGCTCCACGCCTCGTTTGCGGCATTCAGTTCGGCATCTATATGTTTATTCCCGGTTCGTCGTTTCTGTATACCGTCTCTTATTTATCACCCGGGTCCCGTTCTCAAACCGAATCATTGAGAAGTCAACTGTGTCTCCCACTGTGAAAGTAACTCTTGACTATTATTGTTATCGATGGTCACCGCCAAGAGCTCTTGGTCGAGATGCCCCCACATTGATAGAGCCGCAAACCGCATTTTCTGTCCTGTAAAAGCTCTGTTACGACCATGACTGCCCGGGCTCTGCCCCGCAGTGGACTTCACCAGTGGACCTGATGACAGTCTTTGACAGATCTTTAAATCGAACGACCCCAAACGTTGGCGTCCTTTCCCTGAGGTGCGATGCAAAGTGGAGATTACCTCGTACTACCCGCTTGTGCCTCCTACCACGTTGGTGCCGCACTCCGACTTCAAGTCCAAGTTCAACCAGAGTTTATTGTCAGTTCAACGAATCAGAGTAGCAATCAGCCCTGGGGCGAGGCAGCCTTGAATTCCTAGCCAGGCAATGTCCTCGTGTCTTTACATAATTTACAACGCAGGACTGTTCTCCGTCATTTCTATGACCTGGGTTCCACGAGAGTATATACAACTTTAGTAGCATTAGGCTTTCGTGAACACCTACTTTCCTGGTGAACACCTACTTTCCAAGCGAACACCTAATTTCCCGCTGAGGCCTATTTTGCGATAAAGATTGATGGCCCATCAATCTTGCAGCATCTCAGCAATTTTGCACAAGTCCCCCCGTTTTTTTTCATATAGATCCCTCACCCAGACACTACTAACTCTAACCACCTAACCCCTAACCGCTGAACCACTAACTCTAACCTCCGAACCACTAACCAAAACCACCAACCAGGAACCAGAACCACCTAACCCGAACCCTAACCGAACCCGGCAATCTGCCGAGTGTGATGTGTGTCATTGATGGGTAGGCGTTCGGAATTGCAGGCAAAATGCAAAATAGGCGTTCACACACAAAAATAGGCATTCATGCCCAAATTAGGCGCTCGCGAGCGCCTAATGCTACTAAAGTTGTCGTGCCTCGTTCCACGACTGGTTCTTCTTTGACCCGTGTCACGCGTTGTCACACCACTTAATCTTCTCCACTTTGGCTCCATCCCATTCTTTCCCCCACATTGGAACCTACCACACATACACCAACCCACTTGATTTGAATTCTAATGCCTCCCCGTGGACAAGGTCGGGGTGCCGCCCGTGGTGGCCGGGGACGTGGAGGCGGTAGTGGTAGTCGTCAAGAGCCCACGCCGCAGCCCACCCATCAACCAGCAGGTGAAGGATTATCTGCAGTCTAACTACAGCGTAACTTGATATCTTATATCAACCAGCGTCGCATATAACTACGGTTGGGGTCAAACGCCCCAACTTCGGGACCAGTGGGAGGCTGATCCCTATCAATGTGAACTCGTTCAGAACCACCATTCCTGACGGATGGATATACCACTATGACGGTACGCCATACATGAGTGGCTTTTTTCGTCACTAAGATTTACTCTTCCCCCCTCTCGCAGTTGACAGTGAGTGCTGATTTTCACTCCTCCATACGAGTGAATGACATTGCTCGAGTCGCTTCTGAAAAGATTTTCCCTATCGCCATGAACATGCGGCTGATCAAATCGCTTCAAGACACTGTGGCACCCAGAATTTTTGACGAATCCAAGGCGGTATTTGATGGACGTAAAAATTTGTATTCTTCAATCGAACTCCAACTGGGTGCCAACAACTCGGCCGATGTACGCCGTACACATCCTCTATAGGAGTAAACCGAAATGCTCATTTTGGCCAGTTCGACGTCACCCTTCCTCAACAAACCAGTAGCGATAGGCCGCCGAAAATCTACAAAATTCGTCTGGTCCTCGTCGCTAAGATCAACACGGAAGTCCTCCAGCGTTTCATTGCGGGGCAGCAGTCCCAAGACAATACCGTAAGCACTGCACTCATGGTATGTCTGCTCCCTTTAGTCAGTTTGCATATACCGACTCTTCCGCAGGCTTTGAATGTTGTCATAAGGATGGATCCCTCTCAGAGGTAGAGTACTTGCTTGCTTCTCACTTGAGGCGGCGGCGTAAACTTATCCTATTCTGCAAGATTCCCGATCAAGGGACGGTCTTTCTTCACCCCGAGCGAGACCAAAAACATCGGCGCTGGACTCGTTCTCTGGCGAGGCTATTTCCAATCTATCCGCCCGACGCTTGGGAGGATGTCGATCAATGTTGATATCTCGACCGGGGTCATGTACCAACCTGGCCCACTCATCGATCTGTGCCTCGCATTTCTTGGGAAAAACACTCCGACTGTACTCACCAGGCAGATGCCTGATCGCGAGAGGATTTCCTTGGGTCGTTTTATAGCTGGCATCCGTGTTCAAACACAGGATTCAGGCGGGGCCGTGCGCGCCCGGGTAGTGCGGAAGCTGACCAAGGATGGTGCTTCTCAACTGTCTTTCTCTATGCGGAGTGGCCGGAGCCTGACAGTCGCCCAATATTGCCAAGAAACGAGAGGGAGACCTCTCCGTTTTCCTGCCGTTATTTGCGTTGAGGTCGGTCAAATCCTATGTTGAATGGTTTTATTACTAACTCTCTATACAATAGGTTGGACATGAAGCGCTGATACCACTCGAATTGTGTACCGTTCTTCCCGGCCAACTCGTCCGAAAAGAAATTCCGGACGACAAGAAAGCCGCTCTTGTGGAATTTGCAACAATGAGGCCCAAAGAACGGCTTGATAGTATTCAAAAAGGGCTCCAGGTCCGTATCCTCTTATTGATGTCTTTCTCTTTGGGCTAAAGCACCACAGGTTCTCGCCTACGGCCAATCAGAATATGTTCGAAAATTTGGACTAACAGTTGATACTAGCCTACTCTCAACTCAAGCGCGAGTGTTGAAGGCACCGACCCTCAAATATGGCCCAGGGAAAGCTCCCATTGTTGTATGTTTTTCGGCTCTCTGTGATTCCCGTGTTTACATATTTAATCTATTTCTTTACCAGAACCCCATCAACGGCGCGTGGAACATGTTCGTGTTCCATGTCATGTACATACGTCTGAGGCTCAACATTACATTTTCAGGGCCGATAAACAACTCTTCAAGCGCTGCACAATTGCGGCATGGGTACTCGTCATTTTCGAGACGCAGAACCGGTTCAATGACTCAGTTGTCCAAGAAGTAACCACCAGTTTTGTCAGTGGCATGCGCAGCACAGGCAATTAGTTCCATTTGATAACCTCATGTGCGACAATAATCGTAATATCAGGTATAACCGTCACCGACCCCACTCCCATTGTTCGTCGGATCAATGGGCAGGGAAACATCATCGATGTTTGTACTCTTTCTTGCTGCGTTCAATGTAAGACCTGACGATGTTCACTTTCAGCAACTTCAGGCCGCTGGTGCCGCCTGCTTTCAGCAGAAGAAAGTACCTCCCGCTCTGTTTGTCGTGGTCATCCCAGAGGGAGGTAATGACCTGTACACGGTTGTTAAACAGTACGTGTATAGTGCTCAGCTCAAACACAAGCTCACTGATTGGATTCTAAGTTGGGGGGACGTCAAGGTGTGTTGACTGACTCGTTATAGTCGCCAACACCTCATTCCTTAATTTCAGAAAGGAATAGCCACCCAGTGTTTAAAATCCAAAAAGTGTACGCGGGCAAAGATACAATTTTGGGCAAATGTCGCCCTCAAGTACGTGGACACCGGCGCCGTGAAACTCGACTCATTCTCTTCATTCCTGTCTAGGGTCAACGTCAAACTCAACGGGATCAATGTAGTCACGGACACAGTGTTGTCAGACCCACACAATCCAACCGTTTTTTTGGGGGCCGATGTTATGCACCCTGCGTAAAATTTTATTTCCTACAGTTCAAATAGTGTCTGATGATCCCGCAGCCCAGGAAGCACTGGGCGACCGTCCTTTTCCGCTGTCGTTTCCAGTGTCGACTCCAACGGCGCAAAATATGTCGCGACCCAGCGCGTTCAAGCGTCGAGGCAAGAGCTGATAAGTGACTTGCAAGATATGACAAAAGTGCGCTTCTCTTGGGTTGTTCTTGGTCGATATCTGATGCCTTGCGGTAGGAAGTATTGGCTCGCTACATGTCATACAGAGAACAAGCCGAAAAATCCAAGTCCCCCGCGCCGAAGCGTCTCATTTTCTATCGGGGTATATAGTTGAACCGTCTTTCGTTAGTTTCTCTCTGACGATCTTCGTTCAGATGGCGTGTCCGAAGGCCAATTTCAGCAAGTCCTCGACCATGGCAAGTGCAAATTCGATCACGTTTCACCAAATAAAACTGATTTCCCACCTCAGAGCTCCCTCTAATCAAAGGTAGTATCGAGTCGTTTCCGTGCAGCGGCTGCTAAAAGATTCCTTAGCTGCTTGTCAAGAGCTAAAAATCAATCCTCGTATCACGCTGATCATAGTGGGCAAGCGGCACCATTTGCGGCAAGTACCGGAGCATTTCTCGCGTTTATTCAATTCTCATCCAAATATAAACACAGTTTTTTCCCGGTGAACGACAGGGATGCGGACAGGAGTGGAAATTGTCCCGCGGGCACCGTCGTCGATCGGGACATTGGCCATCCTACCGAGTTCGATTTCTACCTGCAGAGCCATGGCGGTCTTCTGGGGACTAGTCGTCCCGCGCACTACTCGGTATTACACTCGATCGTCTTTGACAAGCTGTTGTGCTAACGTCGTTCTATAGGTTCTATATGATGTGAGTACCATAATTGCGGTCGATGAAATCCTTGTCACACCTGGTTCAACCAAACAGGAAAATAATTTACCGTACGTCTATTATTTGTTGAGATGCACTGTGTCCTGGACTATCGTCATCTAGCGCCGACGCGTTGCAGTCGCTGTCCTTTGCACTTTGCCATGTATATGCGCGCTCCACGCGTTCTGTATCAATCCCTGCTCCTGTATACTGTGAGTTCAAGGTGTTCAAGTTCTCGGTCGCTGGAATTGATCGTTTCCTTTAGATGCAGATATCGTGTGTGCACGGGCGAAGTTCCATTTCGACCCGTTCTCGCAACAGTCCGACTCCGGGGCTACTGACGCTTCAGCGAATCTCGAAGCCTTCAAGAAGGATTATCTCCCGCTACATGAAAGCCAAAAATTCCGCATGTATTTCTCGGTATATATCTTCGTGTTATTCGGGGACCTTTAGCTGATATACATTTTAGTGAACGCTGACGATGCTATTCGCACTTCGCTCTTTCCTGCTCCTCGCTCCGCGATTGCTCTCGAAATGCTAAGAAATTGAAATTCACGAATATGTTTGTAAATAGATCGGATCTAATCACTGCTTCTTGGTTGACGTTCAACCCGCAAACCCTGTATGACTGGAAAGCCCCAAATGGGGGGAACGACGTCGCGGAGAACGGCACTGAGATTCCGAAGACTCGCCTGGTGGCCCCTCACAGTGATCCTAGGCAGAGCATTTCAGATGCTTTATTGTGGTCGTTGCCTCCATGAACCTTTGTGTCGACCTAAATCGATGGGTCTTGTCGGTCGACCAAGACACGCAGACGGCGCGGAAAAGGCAGAGTTTTAGATTTAATTTGAACCGACGCGTAAAACCTCTAACCATTAAGTAGCATTTAAATACAGGTGGGTCGAAGGATACAGATTAGCCTGGAATCAACCCCAGCCAAATCATCGAGACAAACTTGCTTGCCGCTTCAACCATCCCCAGTGAATCGTGAATCGTAATCGTCATACATATCGTTCAGCCCGTCCACGACACGAACAGCCCCACAAGGAGCGTAAACAGCTGATGCAGCGGATTCAAAAACGTCATCCACTGCTCGCGCTTCACCCGCTTAGCCCATTCGCCCCCAATCGCGCGCACGTTATAGTCCTCCCACTTTGGCCGGCGCACCCACCACCCGTAGAGCAGCATCGTGCCGGGGAAGATGCTCGACACCTTGCCCTCGCCGCCGGCGCGGTACCACGAGACGCACTCGACGAACACGGAGCGGGAGAGCCGGTCGTGGATAAGGTCGTTGTATTCGTCCGTGGGGCCGGGCTTGACGTCGAAGGAGGAGACGAGCCCGGAGAGGATGGGTTTCACGAATTGCATGATGTAGTTTATCTGTGGACGCAGGAGGGTGAGTCGGCTATTCCTTTCTCGCAGGCGAGAACTGAAGCGTACCTGCAGCTCCTCCGTGAGGATGACGGACGTGTGGCCTGTCGTGGTATTCGGCCCTGGAGAGTTGAAAATCCGGTTGAGCCCGGCGGATCCTTCGCGCATAAAAAAGCCTAGTCCTCACCTGCCAGTAAGAAAAGATTCGGGAAGCCCGGTACCGTGACGCCCATATACGCCTTCGGTCCGCCCTCTTTATCGTAATAATCCTGGACGCTTATCCCCTTCTCGTTGACGACGTGCAGCGGGAACCGGTCCTACAACACAACACAGATAATTAACATTCGGAGTACAGAGTCGCAGAGCGGCTGCACATACCGCTGTGAAACCCGTTGCGAAAATAAGGACATCGAAGGGTAGTTTTTGTCCTATGCACCACAGATGAGGGGTTGGATTCCTTCGTGAAAGGAGGAAGGAAGTGAATCCCACCTTTTTTGGTGACGATCCCGTCCTCGCAGATCGTCTCTATCCCGTCCCAGTTCAACTGCAGATTCGGCCGATGCAGCGCCGCGAGGTAGTTTGTGTCGAATATCACGCGTTTGCAACCGAGACCTAAGATGCGAATCATCATCAAAACTGATCAAAGACGCCGAGGGGGCTGATGCATACTGTAGGTGGGGATGAGGTGCTCGATGCCCTCTTTCGGCGCAGTGTCTGTAATGTAGTTCTTTGCGATCTTAGAGATGTATCATTCAAGTAATGAGCATTCCTGGCGAATTGGGCTAAATAAATGAACGCACGATGGTGGTGAACCGGCGGATAAATTTATTGGCGAAGATCAATACATACAGCATCTCGCTCTAGAGAAGACAACGTCAATATGCTGTCATGCGCCAGGATGGAAAGATCAATGCGCACCCGGACGTACAACGTCCATCTATGGAACCGCATCGCCCCCGGTACATGCTTGAACGCCCACTTCCAGCTCGGGGCGTAGTCTGAGCGCATCTAGATACATTGTTTTAATCAGCACTGAACGCAGGAAGGGAGCAAGGAACAAGAGCTGACTGACCGGCGGCATGAACCAGTTCGGCGTCCGACAGAATTCTGTCATTTGTACGGTGGGATCCGCCGAAACGCAGGGCACCATTTGCGTTCTATCGAAACAATTCGCATCAAGCGGTTGCTCACACCATAGAAAGTTTTATCAAAATTCACTCACGCAGTCGCGCCATTCCCAATAACAGCCACACGCTTGCCACTCAGCTCCACCTTTGTATTCCACCGCGCCGTGTGGAACATATCCCCCTTGAAGCTCGTCACGCCGCGGATATCCGGGAACTTGGGCAGGTCCAGGATACCAATCGCGCTTATCACGATCTTGGCGGTGGTGGAGAACCGTTCGCCGGTGCGCGTATCCTCGGTCTCGACTGTGTATTCCTGGTTTTTGGAGGACCATTGGGCGGAGGTGACGAGGCGGTTGAACATGGTGCGCGGGTAGAGATCGTATTTGCCCGCGAGGTGGCGCCAGTATTCGTGCATCTCGGCTTGGGAGCCGTGTGTCGAGGGCCAGTTGGGGTTGAGGTCGGTGGAGAGGGAGTAGAAGTGGATGTTGACGTCGGAGGCGGCGCCCTGAGCCGGGATCTTAGTATGATGCGGACATGCGACGGAGGCTGACTGACCGGGTATACATTGTCCTGTCATGCATTCAAGTCAAGTAAGAACGGGGACTGAAAAAGGCAGAGAAAGAGGGCTGACTGACCCTCCATGTCCCACCGACACCGCCAGCCTTTTCATAGATCTACATATCGAGCTGCTGTCAGCCAAAAATGGGTGTATTCTTGGATGCGACGCACTATAAAGTCGTTGAATCCCAGCTGCCGTCTCAGCGCAATGGCGCACGAGACTCCGCCAATCCTAATGTCACGACAAATAAGGTGAGAAGACTCCAAGTCGTAAAGATAGGGAGGAACATACCCAGCGCCGATGATTACAATCGCAGGCATGAATGATAATTAAGCTCGTCTACAGGAGGAATGTTAATGCGCTCGACAGAGGAAATGGATGATCAGGGGGAAAAGAAGCTGAAGCCATTTAAAGGGTCAGCAGATTCCGTTGCGGGTTCCACAGACTGTTCCGAGTTTTGTATATAATACGCAGAGGCTGCAGATGGTCACACGGATGGCTATCAAGAGGCAGGCGGGATGTCGTCATTTGTGGCAGACGGAGTAAGTACACAGGTGAGAGAATCTGAAAAGGAAACATTAATGATGGCGGATGAATTCAATTCTTGACTGTACCTCTGTGATTTATGAGGACAGAATTCATGTGTACTCCTTGGGGAATTCTGTACACTCCTGGGGCGCGTTCTACCCATTGTTGCCGGACTCAGACAGCACGCCAGGCAAAGCCTGCCTCAGAAGACCCGGGAAACAGAAAAAGAACCGTTTACATCCGCGTTTCCGAGTGTGTTCGATGGACACCCCATTGGGCCTGGATCGAAGGGCGGAAAGATGCTCCTTGAACGGCGGCCTAGAAACCATGGAGTCCAGGGTTGGCCAGCCTCTCAAACGGGTTTGCAACGCAGAGGCTAGTTTCGTATCGCAGTGAAGCAGGATGGAGGATAGGATTGCTGAAAGAGGTTTCCGCCCGCAGAAAGAAATTGACGACAGATTCCAAAGGTTAGTTCAACTTTTAAACCGCAGCAGAAGAATTGAAAGCACGTTTGTGCAATTCAGCACCATTTGCGGATTCGAGACGAGACCAAAAGAGACATCGCAACCGACCTAGCCAGACTACCGTGTAACTGGTCGGACGCGGAGGTGGCCCAGGTATCGGAGACCGAAAGTGGGCCAAGGCGGATGACCATTGGTTAGAATCAGAAAGTGTGACCGAGTGTGACCTCTGGCTTGCTCAAAAGAAACCCTCGTCGTCGAAAGCGCCAATTCGTGAATATGCACCGCACTGTGGCGGACGACGATACGCATCTGCTTGTTTCGCTTCCCACAGCTCCGAGTCGCCGCTGGCACTAAGACGCGAAGATCCGGCCCTGGTATGGAGACTGACGCTAGGCGTCTCTCCGCGTTGCAAGGATGACCCTAATCTCGCAAGCCAGTCGACATCCATTGTTATGAGACATAGTGGGACCTTGTTTCAGAGCAAAGAGGTATGTCACCATTCCTTTCATTCCGCGTTGAGTCGGAGGGTGCGAAGACGAGCTCAAATGACGGTGTGGCACTGTTCGACGCGGTCGAGCACCGGGGAATTGGTCCTTGCGGTTACCGCGAGACCGGCGTCAATCGTACGACGTCCGCCGGGCCGCGCGAGGTGCAAGAGCATCTTACACCGCCCGAGGGAGAGTAATCCGTGCTACGGGTGGAGTTAGGGCGGAGCGGCTGGGTGGTGTGGAGCGATGACGACGACTACGCACTGCGCGCTCTTTCCTATCTATTGCTAAACTATCCATCGGGCTCTTCGAGTCTCAGACCGGTGCTGCCGTCGCGATCATGCCTCTGCTGTCGCACGACGGAGGAAGTAATGGCGATAGGGAGAGGAAGGTTTTTTGTGAATGGGCGGAGCGAGGTCGGGAGAGGCGTGCGGGCCGTCCGCCTCCCGCTCTTTACGCGCGGCCGACACATGGGCGGAGACTCGTCTACACTAGGCGCCGAGAGAACGGCACATTGGTGCGAGCAAAAGGGACAGTGCGTTCTGCGCGGAGTCTCAGGGAGGGGGTGCACGGGTGTACATTAAGGGTGGTGGCATACACAACGACGTCCACCGACGCCAACAGGGGGAGGCCGCCATCTATCGCACAACGCAGCCATACACGCTATTGTGACAGGCCGCGTGAGGTGCGCGAGTCGGGGGCGTCCCTCATGCCACCGGCGGAGGAATTCTCGTTATTCGCGGTGCTGCTGGGGGGAGTTATGGCGGAAAGTGGCGTGTGTTTCTGGGGCTATGAACTGCTAGTTGAGACTAGTGTCATTCTATATAGAAACTCTCATCTTTGCTGGGTCTTCTTTCCCGCATCCTTGATCTCAAATTATTCACCTGCTCCTCAGATTCTGCTTCAGCTTTCTCGGACAGAGGCGCTAACGTTGCTATCACGCCTCGACAGTCGTCGCGAATCCGATGCATGCTGTGACGGAGGAGCAGGGTGCGTCGGGTTCGGCTGGGGTGTTTTTCTTGTTGTCTTGGGATGGGAATGGGGGGGTGCGGACATTGAGGCGAGCAGAAGTGGACAGAGCGATGGTCTCGAGAAGGAGCTGCCGACGGCCCATGTCCGTGGCCCTGGCGCGCGTTTTTCGTGTGCGGGCCGGAGCTGCATGCATCATGAGGAAGTTTCAGGGACTCGGTGACGTATTGCTGTGGATGACGTGCAGCCCTACGACGTACCCCCATCTCGTGTGCTCTGCATGGACCTTTCGCAAAGCGGAGCTGCCCGCGGACGTCTGGAGCAGGAGGAGGCTGCACGTATGGCGAAAAAGGCCCTTGCACGACCTCGAGGACATCCGGTCATGACTGCGCTTCATGCCCATCGACGGAAGAGCTGGTGGTGGTGTCGCTTAGTAGGCCAATCGACGGCGACGGCGGCGCATGTCGCCAGCTCAGAGCACGATTCATTCCGGATTCTTTTCTTGATCTTCGGCCTTCTTTCCCATTTCAGTCGGGCATGGGCATGGGCGTCTGGGGCGACCCATCCGTCTCCCATCCTTTCGTCAGTCCGGCGGCGGGTCCGTGGCATGGTCCAGTTGCGGTAAAGTGAAGCGAACCGATAGGGTACATTGGTCTGGTGCCAAGGAACGGGGGCAGGCCTCGAATCCGTGCTGTACAGGGTGCCGGTGACCTGGCGCGTGCAACGCGCGGAGGCCGCCCGTTCGTAGACGGGGACTGGAGGCATATGCATGCGCGCAGGTTTTGGGGCACGCGACACATCTTTCGAGCGTGCATTTTCGTCAGGCCTTGCATGGGCTCTTGCACGAAATTTCCGTCTTAAAACGGAGGACGAGGCGGCTGCGGCCGAGGACGTGAGGGCGCAGATACCGAGAGGGGGCCGAAGGAGTCATCGCACGACTCTGTACGCCATGAACGGCGTCCTCGACGGCGCGAGGTGCGAATCGGGCGTGTGACAGCATCGATAGCATTTGTCAGGCATTGCTCCTGCCAAGGGCAGACCGTCCAAGTGCGGGCTCCTCATCTTCACGGCTGGCGTGTGCCCGGGGCCGCGCACGATGTTTTGACGGTTTCCGCCGCTCGTCGGGACTTTGTCGCGCCTTCCTCAACATCGGGGCCCAGATGTACTTGCCGCAGCAGCCGCCCCCACCTACAGTAGAGGATTTTTTCTTGCCAAGAGTCGATAAAGTCCCCCCAAAAAATGAGGATTTCTTCGCAATTTCCAAGTTTGGAAGGACTGAAGCACTGCCACATAGCCTTCCTCTTTTCTGACCGATCGCGTCGAATCGAAAGTCCAGCACAAGTAAAGTACCACCATGGTGGTGACTAGGCTCCCAGTTCCCAACGAAATCGCTGATGAAATCATCCTGGCTGCATCGGCTTCTGCTCAGGTAGCGCTATGCAGGACCTCCAGGCTCTATTACGCACTTGCTCTCCCGCATTTGTACCATGTCGTGGGGCTCGTCGACGTCGCATCCGTCGAAAGTTTTTGTTCCACTGTTCTCGCGAACCCTGCAAAATTTGCAGGACTAGTGCGGTCGTTCACGGTGGCTATCACAGATGCTCCGAAAAGGCAAGTTCCCAACGCACTTTAAATGGAAATGACGGATGAGCATCTCTCCAGCCCCGCGGATGACAGTTTCTCGCGGAAATTGTCCAATTGCTGCCACGCGCTCAAAAGAATCGAGAATCTATCGCTGGACGGCAATTACTTATCTAAAGCCCGGCAGCAATTGCTGTCTGGCACATTTCCTCACCTCGTACGCTGCACGCTTTCTCCTGCCAGGGACGGGTGGACTTCCACACGGCAGAAAGACACCATGGCGTCTTTTTTGATCCGTCACTCAGACCTACAATCCATCTCGATTCAAAAACTTCCTGGACCGCTTTTTGCGTCCTGGCCGTCGACTTCGCCCCGGATTCCCATGCAGAATCTCCAATACCTGCGGGCCCCGGCCAAGTTTCTTTCGTCCATAAGAGACGCTCGTTTGGAGGAGGTTAGGCTTAGTTGGACTTTGTTCGATTCAGTTGGAGCCACCTTCGCGACACTCAAGTCACTGATATCCAACGACGCTCCTTTCATTTCTTGCATTTGTTGGGGTCCTCACTGCGAGTCGATTGTGAATTCTATTTCAGAGCACATCCCGCACACAAGAACCTTGCAACTAGATGTGACTGTTATGGGGACACGCGATGTACGCCTCCCAATTGTTTGATATTCTTTGCACGAGCGTTGATCCTCAACCAGGAACTCTTCGAGCGTTTGAAGGGGTGTCTCCATTGCCTGACGAGCCTGGCATTTTTCTCCTTGTTCCGTACCAGGTATCCCAATGACGAGGGCGGAGAGGATGAAACTGAGGCCGAAATATGGCCTTTGCTGGGTGTATGCCCGACATTGCAAGCGTTTCGTTTTGGTGGGTTTTCCGGCCGTTGGCAGATGCCCTTACCAACTAAGTGACTTTTCTAGGTGCCCGGGCTTGGAGGAAAGTCTATGGCGCTTGGGAGATGAGCTCCGTCGATGATTTCTTTGTGATGGCTGGTATAACTCCTTTGGACTGAGCGCTGTGTAAAGATGAGGACACATTAAAAACGCACTTGAGCTATTCTGTTCTTGGTTATTCCATCTTGTCTGAGTTTCACGAGTCATAGCGACGCGTCGCCAAGGGCTAAAGTGAGTCCAGAAACTGCAGAAAGCGGAAGCAGAATCCTGGACAGTGTCGCAGTGGCTTATAGGTTAATCGTGATACAGAGGTGTCGAATCCGGGGAAGATGAGTGGATAACTTGGCCAGCGTGTCCAAAAAAAGATTCCAAAAGATTTCCCTTGTGCTCAGGCTGAATACATCTGGGGCTCTAAAAAGATGAGACTGCGCCCCGTACACCTAAGGTTGGATTGAGCCATTCGTTGGCGCTTCAAGCACGATCAAGATGGTGGCGAAACCGTCCATGAATGTGGCTGTGCACTGCAACTGCTATATAAACTTTCAACTCTTACCCTCAACGATGAACAATCCTCATACAACGATAACCATTAGAGAGTTTGCGATGCAGCCATTCAAGCCATCTGATGGCTGTTTGGTGTTGCGCAAATTGATGGCTAATGGCCCGAATGGCTTCGATGCTCGCCCATATTTTTGGAGTCACAGAGTTGCCTCTGAGTTGTTCAGCTCGTATATGGGTGATCAGTTCCACTCACGAGTCGAACAGTCAAATTATAGGCCCAAAATTGTTAATGTTGCTGAATTTGAGGTCTCATGCAGTCTAGGGGCATTCCTTAAGGTCCACGCGTGCCAATAACACACTCATCGACACTCTTTATAGCAGAAAGAGCATACACTGACTTTATTTTATCAGCCATCCATCGGCCATTAGCCATCAGTTTGCGCAACGCCAAAGAGCCATCAGATGGCTCGAATGGCTGCATCGCAAACAGGCTATTGATCTTGTACACCTTCTTGTTGTGGTTTTGAGGTCACCACCAAGATTAACTGGTCAAAGGCCCCTCACTCCAGGTCTCCCCATCGCCACTTATAATCCTTCCGTGTGAGGCGTGTCAAGGGTTTGGCGTGGTCTCTGAACCCTTTGATGAAGCATCGGTAAAAATTGAGGAACCCGAGGAAGCTTTGCAGATCCTTCATGTTTTTGGTGTCACCCATTGTTGAACCCCTTCCACTTTTATGGGATCCATCCTAATTTTGCTGTCCCCAACAATTACCCCTAGGTATTCCACCTCTCGCTGTTCAAACTTGCATTTCTCAGGTTTCAAGAATAGTTTGTGTTCTTGTAGAATCCAAAGAACGTCCTTGACTGTGGTGCAATGTTCTTCCAGGTGTTCCGAATAAATCAGAATGTCGTCCAGGTATACGATAACCCGTCCTGCTGCAATGAGGTCCGCAAAGATGTCATGCACTGGAAAGTTGCCGGAGAGCTAGTGAGGCTGAAGAACATGATGAGTGGCTCCCAAAACCCGCGGTTAGTGACGAAAGCCGCCTTCTCCTCATCTCCCTCCTTAATGCAGATATTGTTGTAACCCCATTGCACATCCAATTTAGTGAACCAGGTTGCCTTTCGGAGCATATGCATGATCTCTGAGATCAACAGAGGCGGATACCGGTTTTTGATGGTGAGGGAATTCAACTTCCGATAGTCCTGCACTGACTGCAGCTTTCCGTCCTTTTTCTTTACAAAGAAGACCAGAGAAGCCCACGGGGATTTCGAGAGTTGGATCTGTCCGGTTTCCACATGCTCTTTTATGAATGCATCCAGCTCCGCTTGTTCAGGAACAGACAGGGGAATGCTTCGCCCCTTCACAGGTTCCGCGCCGGGTTTCAATTCTATCACATGGTCCCATTTGCGATGTTCTGGTAGTTTGTCAAAGTCCTTTTTCTTGAAGACGCTTCGGAACTCCTCCAGATAATGGGTGGGAACACTTTCCTCTAGGGTCTTGGTGCCTTCAGCCTCATGTGCAACAACTGCTAACTTGGTGGCCACACTACCCATAGCACGAAGGTGTTCAGTGTCTTGTTCGTCTGAGATATCCTCTGGATACATCTTAGTCACAAAGATGCGATCCCCCTCCACATCAGTGTTATCCTCCTCCTCCCATTCTTCCCACAACTGGGCGTGTTTGCAGGCAGGGGGACATCGGGAGAATCACAGGGTTTGTCTCTGCCAGTTGATCTCCGGGTTGTGTTGTTTTAGCCAGTTGAACCCGATTATTACATCACTCTTCCCAGTATCCGTTACCGCGAAGGAGAATGCCTCAGCATGGTCCTGGACTCGGAGTCGCATACGCACAACATGTGTGATGTGGCCCCCCTTGTTAAGGATGTCATCCGCATTTTAAACCGGGATGGCCACAGACAGCCGTTCTACCTCCAAGTCGTGTTCATCGACAAACTGCTGACTGATGAACCCGTTGGTCGCTCTGCTATCCACCAACCCGGCAACTGTATAGCCTTTAAGGTTATTCAGCCCTTCCAGGGTCATTGGGAGCATCATGGAGTTCCCAGTGGCCCTAACATATTGTGGCGGGTTCTTCAAATTGTCCAGGATGTCCAGAGCATCGGGAAAGTAAGCCATGTGGATTTCTTCAACCATTTCGTCATTTATTTCTTGCCTCCGAGTTGGGTGTGTCCAGTTCGTAATGATCTCCCTAGCCTTCCAATCTTGTGCGCGTACCCAGGTTGCAACCCGGCGCACGCTTCCGGGGGTGAGTCTGCACCATTCCGCTTTCTCCTGCTCAGGCTTCCGGGCTCTCTTTCCCCTTGGCATAGAGTTCAAGGGAGAATTGGCTCCCTCTCTCTCAACCTTAACCTCCACTGTGTCTTCCTCCATACCAGGTTCTTCAATAGTTAAAACAGAGAATTATTTGAAGTCATTACAGGTGTGGGGGGTATACGAGAATCCAAGGGCACAGTCTTCACTTGGATTTGTCGGGAAAATCCTCTTTCCCAAGCTGCTCTTGTATCATCTCCGCTACCAAGGTGTGGAACTGTGGATTGGTGGGTCCTCAAGAGGTCCAGTTCCTAGCCAGATGTCCAGGTTCCCTGCACTGGTAGCACTTCGGGACCGGCTTCCTACTAACTGCGCGGTCTATGTCCATGGGTGTGGGTCCCGCAGCTGGGGCTCTGCCCGTTGTAGTTGGTGGTGTGGGGGCAGCAGTAGAGGGGCTTGCGGGAGAAGCACAATGCTTGTTCCTGCAGAAGAAGTTCCCTGGGTTCTGGTTCTGGTTCTGCTGTACCCTGGGTACCAGGATAGGGCGGTCATGGAGAGCACCATCCATAACATGGAAAGCGCGGCACAAGTCGTCATGCTTGATGACCGCAACCTTCCAACCAGCATAGCCTGTAGCACCAGTTTCTGTATCCCCTGTTTGAGAAGCTGGATAAGTGTGGTCTCGTTGTAACCTGCCATATTGTTGTAGGTGTCCAGGAGCGTGAAGTACTCCATGGCTGTCCCTGCGTTCTGGCGCAGCTTCTCAATTTTAGCCTGTGTGATCTTCACCTGGGCCCCTCCTTTGAAGGCATTGATGAGGTTCTTCTCAAACTCCTCGTAGTCTCCATACAGCTTGGTGCTCGGTTCCTTCGGGTTACACATGGCCAGCACAACATTATTGGCCCATGCGGCCACTGACCCTTCCTTCATATAGGACAGGACAAAGGCAATCTTCATACTGTCTTTCTCGTATGTCGGGTTGTCCAAGAAATGCAACTAGCACTCTGCCAGGTAGGAGTCCACCAACTCGGAGTCCCCCTTAAATGGGTTTGGGGCCACGACATGTGCAGTCTTCGTGTTCTTAGCATCCTTGGGCCCCCCTGCCGAGGCTTTTCCCAAGGCTGCGAGAGCGTTGTGCAGAAGCCCACTGGCCTGCTGGTTGTCCTCACGCAGCGACTGATTCTCTCTGTGTAGGTGTCTCAGCTCCTCCTGCATCGACCCAAACTGCCCTCCCACATGTTGGAGGGCCTGCAGCAAGAGGCTATCCCTCTTGTCACCCGTCAAGGTGCCAAAGCTCTCCATTGTGGGGAGCACAAATTCTCCGCTCATTGTGTTACGTCCAGTCAGGTTCGCCATGTAGAGACACTATTCTTTTGTCAGCACAGAGCAGATTCCGGGTTCTGAGGTGACGAGGGCAACTGAAGCACGATAAGGTCAAACAAATAAGTCTGGAATTTAGACTAGAATAGTGTAAAGTACAGGACAATAGATACAGATTATATACTATAGGGCCTAGGGGCCGTAGCTAAGGTACCATGTCAGATCACAACAGATAGGGTAAATGAAAGATAAATGAAGGGGTATATGAGCGTAAAGGGGATGATCGGGAACCTGGTGTGTCGGGGAACCGATTGAAGTCCCAGAAAGGAACTCGTGGTTCAATTGATCAGATAGTTGATCAGATCAATGATCAGGTTGCTAGAATTGTTCGGGTTCTAAAGTGAAATGAAAAGTCGGTTCATGACATTATACCAGAGAAGTTCCGGGATAAGCAAAGGTCGGTTAAGTCAATCTGATGGGATTGATCTTATTCCGAGGAAGCGAATTTGGGAATAAGAAACTTTTCTGGGAAAATGTTACACTACGGGTATCTACAGAGAGCTGGAGGCGAAGGGAATAAGGCCCGATGGTCAGGAGTGACGGGAGAGGAACCAGAGAGGAACCGGAGATAAAGGGAATAGGAGGACAACACGATATCAGTCAGCCAGGGGACTGATGTTTTCAAATATCCTGGATCACAAAAGCTGCATGGTCGGAAATCAGGGACTACCTGGGCATTGGCCAATGGCAATATGCTCGCAGAGATCCTTCCGATGGATAAACAGGAAAGGAGGGACGATCTCAGGCCATTTTATTAATTTCTGCTTGGTTTGTGGACTTGCATATGATTTTGGGGTTTGTATAAGTAGTCAGGACATTATTACAAGTAGGACACAGAATCCCCTTGCACTAGTAGGCACAACACTTGTGATTTGGGCTATTTCTGGGATTGGCGCAGTGTGTATTGACGTTGGACTTTAACATTGGAAAACCTTTCTGTTGGAATAAGGAGTTGGTTACTGGAAAGGTCTTAGGGCATGATTGAGGCTACATACTTCTGGGAATTGAAATTGTTTATTGTCATTGTCATTGCTCATCGTCAAATCATTCATTGCCATTGCTCATTGCTCATCGTAAATCGTAAATGGTCATCGGGTTCTCTGGGAAATAAGCTTTCGAGCATATATCCTCATGGAAATAGTCTATTGTTTGCCTCTTCGAGGTCCAGACACAACCACCACCACACACAACACTTGCTTGTCTCATAGCTGCAAAGCTCTTAAATATCTTATTTCCATTGCTCGATTATCGCTCAGGCCAATTCCTGGTGATATCTTGTAGTGAAGGTTCATCTTTCTGTAGGAATCTTATACCTTCCCTTCAACCTATTGTTAGGCCCTGTACAAGGGACTACCACTCATCTGGATCTCAGCTTTTGCTTCCTCTGATCGGCCTATTTCTGATTCTTGTCTTATTTCCGCAGGCATCATTGCTTATATCGGAAAGACCTGGGTTATATTTGGGTGATAATTGGATTGTTTGGGTTTAGTTTGGAGCACATTGTTCACCGTGGCCATGGTCATGGGCAGCAGCACTAGGATGGATGGCATGTGCCTGCATTCCTCCAAGAGACAGATGGATGGCATGTACCTGCTATAGTTTTAGTTTAGTTTATATTCTCGGGTTGTCGTATCTGGCCTAGGTGGCTACGCAGCAGTACGCTACATGTATGTAGAGGAAGTAAATGGATAGCTACAAGTTTTTGTACTAGATGATACTTTTAGTGTGAGTGAAGAAAAATGGGCACCAGGGATGGAAAAATATTGTATGTAACTGCTATTCAAGTAAAGTGAAGGAGATTTTATAGCTTGCAGAATGGATAAAAGGTGATTGCAATTGGGTTCTGTATGTATGAGTTTGGAGAGACTGAGGAGATTATATATAATAAGTAAGGTAAGATAAGAGGAGAACAGGGGAAAAGTGGGAAAAGATCAAGGAAGAAGTCATGCAACATTACTGTTTCAAGATTGACCCGAAAGGTAACCAGGGCCTTGAGGAGTCTATTATTAGAGAGAAGAGACTGTATGTTGACGGCCCCAAGCAGCTCAGCCTTGTATGATGCTCTCTGTTGTGGAGGATGAAGGTGCTCCCATGCCGGGCATTGCAGAAGAAAATGAGCTCGGGTTTCTGGGGCACCACATGCCTCACAGGCTGGAGAGTCAGTTTGGTGAAGGCGAAACCTCGTCGCATTCAATGGCGAGAAGTCTGTGCGTAGGCGGGAAATGATTGAGATCATGGCACGAGGGATCGAAGCTGTATATGGGTCATGTAGAACGAGGAACGGAGGGAGGCAGTTGACTTGGCGCAGTGCCCAGCCCGTGGTGCTGAGATTCCATTGTATGTCCCAACGCCGAAGAATTTCTTCACGGATATGTTGCTTGCAGGTTGTTAGCGAGATGGGAGCCAATGGTGCAGCAGGTTGAAGGGTAGCCGCCTTGGCCGCGGTGTCCGCAAGCTCGTTACCCATAGTGCCAATATGCGCCGGGGTCCACAGATTGGTGACACGAAGGTGCGGGATAAGGCGAAGGGCGTTGTGAAGTAGTTGGTCATAGTAGATTCCTCCAAGTATAACCACCTGCCAAGAGAACGGTCAGAGAGTACCCACGATGTAAAGGAATCTACACACGGGAATCAAGCATCATGACAATTAGAATGAAGCATGAATGATCATGATCTCATAAAGCCAAGAAATCACTTACATGAGTGACGAGAAGAATGAAATCGCCACTGCGCAAAAAAGTTGAGGCGAGACATAGCAACATCCAGCTGAGTTGGTAAAGTAAGACAAGAAGCTGAGAGAGAGAGAGAGAAAGAGAGAGCGAAGCGCTTACTTGTGGAACTAGTTATCAGGTTGAAAGAGCTGCCATGACTTGTGCACAGGAATGATGACAAAAAGTTGGGACGCCTGCTGGTGCCAACTCGAGGTACTTCAGGTTGTAAACTCCGTGGATTGGACTGCACAAGACACGTCTTGAATTCTGAGTGATGGATTTTCATTTCTTGATTCGTCACCCGATGGAATTCATCAAGATTGAAATCTACCAAAATCTTGAGCCCGGGCCTGCAACGTCAGCTCGGGTTCTGAAGCCAAATCTCCAACGGCTCTGTGCCCCTGCCAACTTGCTTCCTTCCTTAACAGATACACGATTGCCGGTCCGCGCGTGAGGAGTACTTATGGACGCCGTGGCCGAGGGGAGGAAGGGGGAGGAAGAGAGGCGTGGAGGTGGTGCTGATGCAACGTGTGTGCCGCTGGCTAACCCAACGGGGATAACACGTAAATAGAAGCAGCCCAACTGCCACCGACGTGTATCCTCTTAAGCCCCTACCCGCCTTACAAGTTTAACGCCCTACAAGGGAATCGGCGGCCTTTGGTCGCCTCCTCCCCTTTCGGAACATCATCAATTTGGACGCTAGCCCTCGATCAGAGGAACACCATGAAGCGGAGTGGGACACGGATATGTACAGTTTGTACAGGATACAGGGAATAAACTCATCTGTTGCATTGGTATAGAATCAGCGGAAGCGGAAAAAATCGGAGCAAGACAAAACAGAACCAAACACCTTCCCCAAAACGGAACGCCAAGACCAAGACCACGCTATAATTTTTGAACCTCCTGAATGATTATTTCGCGACCTAGTGACGCCTGGGGAAAGATGGCGCACGCTCTTGTCCCAGTTTGACACGCAGTTGCAGTCTTCCAAATTTGGTTAACGCATTGCCATTTTAGGCAACGCCTTTCTCCATACAGATTTTGTTGTTCTGTGCTCAACAATCCCTCCACACGTCCAGGAACCTGTCAGTGTCAAGGGCAGAATGACAGCGGCCTTGCGACACTCGCCGACGGCTCACACCATTCAAACGTGATTCACCCTACGAAGACGCTGTTCTGCCAATGTCCGTCGACCCCCTCAGTACCGCGTTTACCATCTTCAAATTCATCCAGTCTTGCGTACAGTCGATTAAAACCAGCAAGGCGCAGCTGGGACTTTTGTCCACGTGTACCAAAGAGCTTTTGACGATGCTCAACGCAGAATTCAGCAAGTCACGGCTTGTACCAGAGGAATGCTCAAAGGCTCTAGCAGATTTGGAAATGTGAGTCGGATCTTCTCAACTAATATAGTTGCTAATTTGTTTCCAGCCTCCTTCACGATATCCATCGCTTTGTCGAGACGGAGAAGAGCTCCGAATTTCTGAGGATGCTTTTGCAAAAGGATGCGTGTTTGTCCAAGATTGCGGTGTTTTAAAAGCGAATTGGGACGTCCATTTCTGCCTTCCAGGTTTGTTTCTTCGTAACCAGTCATTCTCGGCTAAACTTTGCAGATCTCCTCGCTGCTAAATATCCAAGCGATGCTTGCTGAGAGTAAGGAGGCTCAGGCACGGGACACAGAGGCCTTACATACATATCTAAGTGCGCTGGAAAAGAACAATGCGAAACTGCTCCGCACACTTGGTGAGTTTGAAAGGGTAGTATCATCGTCAAATTTAATTTGATTCTTTTGCAAGAAATTAACCAAAACAACACAATTGCAATGATGATTTGCATCCAGAAGCAGCTCAAGAACCGGAATATTGATTGCGCAGAGCAACAATTTTATACCCACACTCTGGAATACTTGACCTCCAGGAGCGGAACACAAGTGAAGGTGGAGAGCTGGATGATTTCCTCCTTTGAGGTTCAGTACCAGGAGGAAATCGGGTCCGGGGGTTTGTGAGTCGCCGTTATTGCATCATGTGATCGTCTCAAAGTTCCACAGTGGAACGGTTTATCGAGGAACATGGAATCGCACAGAAGTAGCCATCAAAGTCCTGTGCAATGAGGTGGGAATTAGACCAAGCCATGCTGTGAGTCCTCCACAGTGCGAGATAACAACTTGACTCAAGCATTTCACACAAGACCATTCGGAATGAGATTGATGCAAGTGGATTCATTTCATAGACGGATAATGATACCATTTAACTGATTCTTTCAATAAGATCTGGTCGACACTCCGTCACCCAAATATCGTGCAGTTTCTTGGGGCTAACACCCTGGACGACAAGCCATTCATTGTGATGCCGCTCCTCCCGTACAATGCCAAAGACTTTCTCCAGGAGCGACCCACATTCGACCCTTTATTTATTGTACGTGTCTCGGCCTTGTCGCCGCCATCCCAAAAGCTAAATCACTCATTAACATAGCTTCGCGACATTTCCCTGGGGTTGGAATACCTCCACTCGCGTAATATTTGCCACGGAGACCTGAAAGGCGTGAGTTAATCCCGTTGCTTCTTATGACCCACCATTTCGAACCACAAATAGATCAACGTTCTCGTCGACAACTCGGAGCGTGCGCTATTGTGCGACTTTGGCCTTGCACGTCTCAAGGTAAATACCACATCTCATACAAGGGCCGTAGACGCACTCCAAATACAAGGAAGTCGTAACTGGATGGCGCCAGAGCTCTTAAATGGCTCCCGCCACCGGCTACCCTCCGATGTATATGCATTCAGCATGACCTTGTATGAGGTCAGTATTTTGGGGTGGTTTTCGGCGGCTTGGACAGTGCTGACTCTTTCACCAGCTATACACTAACGAGATTCCTCTATTTTCTGTCCCCTACGCCGATCTCGTCGACCTGGTGGGTCGACGCAGGGGGCGGCCAGAGCGACCCGAACCTGGTGAAGGGCGGCCAATTCCTCAGGAAGTCTGGGAATTGGCAAAACAATGCTGGGTTGCGCATCCCCATAAACGACCAACAGCAACCCAAATTCACGACGCAATTGAACACATGGTGTCCTATAGGCCAATGGAGTCTCAAGGTGAACCAATACCGAACCACTTATCTACACGCGAAGAGAATTCGGAGGATATGGAGACGCGAGCGAGGGAGCTTGCGACAAGGTGTTGGAAGGAGGATGAGGATTTTTTGAGAAAAGAGAAGCATGCGGAGTGGTTGGGGAGCGTGTGCGTTTTTTCCTCTTGCTTAGGCTTTTTTCTTTTACTGATTTGTCTTTCAAATCGAAAGAAAACCAATAAACAAGGCAGCGTTGCACCACTATATCAACTTTTTCGATTTTACAGGGCTCAGGCTGGATCTTGCGTTCCGGTGTGTTACTTTCTACTTGGTGCACTTTGTTTCATTAATTATCGAGACTAACTGACTGACGCCTGCCGTGCAGACGCCTGTGCGCTAAATTGTACCTCAAAGCCGAAACACAACAGATCGATCGCATTCTCGAGGAGTTTAGTAGACGGTACTGGGAGTGCAATCCCAACGAGCCGTATGGGAGCAGTAGTGAGTATCCTGTTATATATCTTTCTTTCTTTTTATTTGCTAAATGTGTAACTCAACGCAGACATCATCCACGCTGTTTCGCACTCCCTCCTGCTGCTCAACACTGACCTGCACGTGGCGGATTTGGCGACGCACATGTTGCGGACGCAGTTCGTACAGAACACGTTGAAGGTGATCAAAATGCAGCTGCAGCAGCCCGCGACCCCGACAACGGCGGCGGCGCAGTCATCCATGTCGAGGTTTGTGCATGGACGCGTGTGGGAGAACGATATGGAGAATTTGCTCAAGGTGCATTTTCCCGAACGGAGATGGCATTATTTTATTTACTTGAGCGAGCAGGACATGTACAATGCAGTGAAGAGCCAGGAGATTCTGCTGCCACTGAACATCAGTCAGTCGTCGATGGGATCTCTGACCCCTGGATCGAGCGGCGCGAAGCTACGGAAGCGCAGCCAGCGTGGGAGCATCCAGGGGCTGCAATCGATCCTCGGGCAGCAGGCGAATAGCCCGTATAGCAGCAACAGCAGCATCACCGGCCGACGGAAGATTCCGATCCTGAGCTCCGCGACGTCGACGGACGAGGGGATAAGGAAGGCGCAGGAGGACGGGGATGGTCGGAGCGAGTGTAGCGATAAGTTGACAGGGAGGAGTATTTGTATTTGTGATGGGGAGCTGGCGTTGCTTGGGGCGCCGTGGGCGAAGGAGGGAATGCTGTGTAGGAAGCATTATTGGGAGAGGGTGGGGAGCAGGGTGAAGGATAAGGTGTGGTTGGATGTGTTTGTGGTGCTTCAGAAGGGTGAGCTTAATATGTTTACGTCTGGGCATTTGAGTTCTGGGGTGTCGGGGACGTTCGGGGATGGGAATTGGCGGGTGAGTCCAGTTGTTAGACAATGTTTCTGGGGGTTACTGATTTGTATAGTCGAACGCGAAGCCGGTGGGAACCATCCAACTCGCACACTCTCTGGTGCACTCGCTGCCATCGCCAGGGTACAATAGGCAACGGCCTTACTGCATGGCGCTGACGCTTGTCAACGGGGGCATGTATTTCTTCCAAGCGGGAGCGAAGGAGCTTGTGAACCAGTGGGTGTCGACGTGCAACTACTGGGCCGCGCGCACGTCGAAGGAGCCGCTTGCAGGCGGCGTGTCGAACATGGAATATGGGTGGAACCGACTCGACGAGCTTGCGCACGGGCGGTCCCATTCGGAGACGCCGGAGGTGTCGGATATAATGAGCGTCAGGAGCGAGCAGAGTAAGAGGAGCAAGTTTGAGTGGCGAGAAGGGGCGACGACTGTGAGGGGAATGAGTTCGCCGTGGGGGGACCAGACATTTATTAGTGACTGGAAGCCACCACTGCCGCTGACGGTGTCGAGCCCGCATGACGAGGAGATCCAGCTGGAGGTGCTCCGAAGGCATGTGGCGTCCATGAAGATGCACCTCAAGCAGCATAATGAGTATCGCGAGCCGATGGCTGCGCTGGTGCGTACTCCCTTTCTGATTTCGCTCCGGTGCGGTTCGAACTAACGTCATGACAGTACCAGCCCCGAAGTTCAAACGCTATCAAGGCCCAAAGCAACTGGGAAAAGAAGTCGCAGTATCTTCTAGCAGAGATTGTCAAGTATGATTCATACATCGACTCGCTTCAAACAGCCATGTCTATCCAACGGAAAATGTTAAGGGCCTTTTTGGACTCTTGATACACTTAGTATTGAGAACACAAAATCACCACATGATTGTATAGGATTTCAGCGATAGCGTAGATACAAGTGTATGGAGTAAAGAAAAGAGCTGAAAACGACTAGGCAGTTTATATGACGTTCAAACTGCACTTTTAATGTTTCCCGACAAACACAAGTTTTTTTGCAATACATATAGTAAATTTTCACTTTCCCCCAATATATATACCACTTTTTGAATTAAGTATGAGAAGGGATTTTTGGTCCCTTTTCTCAATATTCATTTGAGGAAATCACAATGTTCTCGTTCTGAAGATTGACAAAGACAAAGGATTTAACCAGGGTGGGGTCCAGATAGAGAACAGCGGGAGGCTCTGAATTGGGTGGGGATTGAATGGCAAGATGGCCAGTCATGGAAGCGACATGGACAGGCTGGGAAGGGGTCGGATTGATGGTACCATCGTGAGCATCAATGTCTATCATGATACGGGTGGCGGAGAGTGGTGGGGGGGGAGTGCGAGATCTGGGGACAAACAGTGACGAAAGCCCTTGTAGTTTGGCACAAAAAGTTTATGAAGTCAAAAACTAAACATTTAGATTCAACAAAGTGCAAAGACTTTGTTTCCCAAAAATGATTTCAACACGAGACTTTTAACCTCACCATGAAATATTGTTCCTTCCACAAGAACAAGTACCCAAGTGTTTGTTGGATTTCTTAGAAGGTATAACATTTATACCAGAATTTACAATTATGTGCTCAGAAACATGATATTATACCCGTGTTATTAAAGTACCACATTGACCGCCATAAGCATCTCCTCAGGGACTGCAGTTGGGTTGTCCGATTGCTGCAAAGAGTTTGAGTGAAGACATAGGCTCATTGCTTTGACAAGTTTTCCAAATTCAAGGGGCGGAGAAAGTGCTTGGGACACCTGCTGGTGCCAACTTGAGGTACTTCACACTGTAAACTCCTTGGATTACAAGACATGTCTTGAATTCTGAGTGAAGGATTTTCTTTCTTGATTAGTCACTCAATGCTTAAATCCATTACATAAAATTGAAACCTCCCAGAATCTTGAGCCCGGTATGACCCCATCACCGGAACATTTGGTCGAAATACTACAGCAGTAAACTATTCATGCAAATGACAATTGTGTGGCATGTAAGATGGTTGAGAAAGGTGCAGGTGGGTGGGTGAGAGTTTTGAGAAGATGTTGGTCTATTTGAGGGTGGAATTGTTGGAGGAGTCAGAGTGCAGTGGAATGTTCGGAAGAAGAGAGCTCACCGCCCCCGTCACAAGACAACATATTAACTTCAGCTGCCTTTGGCAGGCTCTATCAGTACTCCTGACACTGGGGGGAAAAGCCAAGGCATATGGAATTCATATGCCTTACATGCATGTGGCTCACATGCCATCACATCGTGCAACAGAGGTTTCAGTTACAGATCCAAAACCCGGATCCGAAAAAAAATTGACTTTGAGCAGCATCCGTGGGGCCTCCCAGCTGGTTTAAAAAAAAAATAGTATACCTGCGAGAACTAGAAGTAATCTGGTGCAAAAGACCCGGTCCATCCCACTGGTTTTCGCGCACAAAAAATCGAACAATTGCCAAAAATGGCCAATTTTTATCAGTTGCGGATAAGAGTCAACCACTTCAGATTAAAAACATGATCATTCATATCTACAACATTTTGTAGAGCGAGTATTATGGGCTGGAGTAATCTCTCAGCGTTTCTGAGCATTATCCAATGGCATCGGAGTCGGCGAAGATCGGCTCATCGTGACATCATCGGAATTTTTCGGATCTAGGTCCATCTCGGAATTCGGCCAAATAAGTAAAGGTGCCGTGCGATCCGGCGGCTTCATCAAAAATTCTGAAAATATTTGAGGGTAAATTAGAGACTATATATTGTACCCTAGCACACTTGGACTTTTGAAATTACCTCTCACGGTCATACAACAGGGGTCAACCTTTTTTTTCAGATCCAGGTTTTGGCTCTGTACTTTTGTTGCACCTTTGTTTTTGGGGGTGGCTCAAAGGCAAAAACAAAGGTGCAACAAAGGTGATTGACACCTTTGTAAAAAATTCTGACAGCATGGGAACCACATGCATGTAAGGCATATGAGGTTCACATGCCTTGGCTTTTGCCTCCAGTGTAGTGTGATCCTACACAGGCATATTGCAAGATCCAGGTATTAACCTGCTCTGAAATTGTCACCGTCAATACCTTATGCTTGTGCCAAATCTAGGAAATATCCCCTCTTTTTTTCCTCAAGATAATTTGGATGAAAATTCATTGTTTCTGCAGTGTTATCTGGCATTCTAATTCAGCCAAATCCATCTTGGAATCTGGCCCATGATGCTGATATCCACAGGGAGAACCATTCATGGTTGAACACAACACATGAATTATCCCTCAGTCATGGTTCAAAAATTGTTCAAAAAGTAGAAGAGTCATTGAATGTTGAGCCCAACAAATTCCTAGGTATCTGAATACATAGTGTAATGCTGTGATACTGATGCGGCGGCGATGCACATTTGCAGGGGGTGTGCTGCAGTGAACTTCACAATGAGAAGAGCAATAAATATGTCTAAACTTCTTGAACTGCAGGAATATGTATTCTTCCCAAACCTGGCAGTGGTTTCAGTCTGGTGCATTCCGAAGGTGACCCAATGTCAAACACACTTGGAAAATATCTGGGTATTGGACTTACTCCAAATATTATAAGTCATCAGTCAGCATTTCTGCACTCCAAAAGCTCCATTCAGCATGAGGGAACAGTAATTTTAATCTTTAGTTAGGGATAGGCACAGCACTGACAGCAGTACTGGGGCATTTTCTCCTGGCCCGTTAGATACATTCTGAACACAATTGACCAGTATCACAATGTTGGGATGGTGTTTTTGCACACTGTAAACCATACCATGAGAAATCTTCAAAAGTAATTCCATTGGATCAATGGTATCAGTTTTTCTACAGGAATAAATAATCTAGTCAAAGATTGGGATAGGTTGATTGCACTTGTATTTGGGAGGTATTTCAGATCCTTTTTCATATCAAAAAGATGGGTTTCCGCCGATATAACACTTTCCAGCTCAAATTTCATTGCAGCAATGAGTGTGGAGAGAAATAAAGATGCCGCGGCACTTCTCCCTTTTGCTGCAGCAGAAACACAGCCACTGATGCAACCAACTTGTGGTAGTGACTACTGAACCTTATTGCATAAATGCAAGTCAGGGCAGCGAAATTCGGAGTCAAAAGGATGCGGTGATGTTGAAATATGCTGCCAGGTTTGAGTTCAACAAATACCATAAATGCATGCTTTAGCTTTCCTCAAGTGAATGAAATTGCCACAACACTCCAAAGTGTACACATTAATTAAAAGACTGGATGATGCACCAGGGCCTTGACGCGCAGCCGCGACATTGACGCGCATTGACGCGGCATTGACGCGCACTGCCGCGCTACTGCCGCGCCATGGACGCGCACTGCCGCGCTACTGCGGCGCAAGTGCGCGGACTTGCCGCGGTAAACCTCAAGTTAAAAACAGCTTGTAAGAACTTCAAAACCTCCATTAAATGTAGGAATACTCATCCCACTGACCACAAATGATGGAGGTTGCAGTCTGCAGCATTTTGAAGGGGACTAAGTGCAAAACACACTTGATAAATACCCTAATATTGACTTGAAGCACTCTATTGAAGAATGCAGGTATTTATATGCCCCAGGAACCCAGTTAAACTTGAAGGAATGCTAATTTGATGTCTAGTCATAATTTGGGATAGGCGCGGCAGTGGCGCGGCATTTTCTCCTGGCCCCTTGGGATGTACGACGGCACTTTAATAGTTAGATATTAAATTGCCCTCCAGTATCAATGTGCGCAAAAGTAATACTCGACATGTTCATCTCCGAATTTGTTTTGCAAAATTTGAATATAGCGGAATGACGGAACACAATATGATATCATTCTCAACTGATTCTGACGAGTCTGGTAGTTTGAGGTTTCGGCGGTGATAATTTCTTGTGTCGTCGGGATAAGTCGGCCGTTGGGCTTTTCCCGTTTTGGACATATGACTCGGACTCTGTTCTCCTCCTGACCCTTTTCTTCCAACGATGGCTTCCACGCAATTTTCCCCGCTGGAAAGGAATCCCACCACAGGAGAGCTCTTTCTGCGCCTCCCTAGTCCCCACAACAACATCATCTTAACACCTCCGCGCAGCACCGATGCTGCCGCTATCGCAGCTATCGTGAATGACCCAGCCGTTCATCCGTGGCTCGGGCGACCGAACGCGACATTCCTTCTCGAAGATGCGCAGAAACTTGTCCAAGAGTTCAAACTTGCCTCCGATGCAGTGACGCAGGCTCTCGAGGAAGCAACATCCTCAGTTCTCGTGCATACAGAGGACTGTCCAGTCCGCAGTATCCGCGAACTACAGGTCGATGAAACGGACGTGTACATCGGGAATATTGGGTTCAAGCGATGTAATTGGTGGGAAGTCCAGGGTCCAGAGAGAGATCGACTCATGGCCGAGAATAATGCCAGACCCGCGGGGGATCCTGAAATCATATGGCAAGTGTCGGGTAAAGTGTGGAGCAAAATCGTTGGGAGTGCGATATATTAATATCTTTCTCAGATTTCCTGGCATCCAGCCACCATCGTCGCGGAATAATGACGGTCGTGCTCGCGACTGTACTGGAAAAATGGGCTATCCCTAGAATGCGTATGCATCACCTCCACGTCTCAGTGTTCACCGGCAACAACGGCAGTGTACGCGTTTTCGAGAAGAATGGGTTCGTTGTCGCGGAAACTCTGGAAAATTGCATAGAAATACGCGGTGAAAAGCGCAGCTTGCACGTCTTGGACTGGAAATCCACCGTCTAGTGGTAGCGTTTCTACTAGGCGGTGGATTTCATGTTCAATTTATCCATATCTTGGACCCAAAAAGTTAAAACAAACATTCTGCGCAAAGACTACCGGGACGCCGGACTAAATTACTAGAATAATCACATATGTAGATCCTATTGCCAGGAAAATGAATAGCTCGTTTTGTGCCGGGACTCAACTCATCTACAGGGTAAGTAAAATCATATATACGAGGCATACCTGATCAATGGCTTGTCCTGGGTGACGACTGAAAATGCATGGACATTGGCAAGGAGAAGTCGAGAGGATAACGTCACTCCAGCGTGTGCATTGGCTTTGGAGTTTGGATGAGAAAGGAGAAGTAATAATGAACTTACGCAGGACGTAATCCCAATGTTGAAAGCTGAAAGAGCTCTGTTTCTGAAGGATAGAGTCATATCATTATCATAGAGCCCAATGACGGACTTCGTGGAGTTGGATATCCATGGTTACACGCAGGAAGCTGATCTAGTTGAATCCCCAGCCTTACTGCGTACTCAAAGTAATAACCGTGACGCTCACAGCGGGCGCAGTGTAATTGAATGTTGCACCCGTCGGAATCTGGGTTGTCGCCGGCGTAATTGTATCCGGAGCATCAGGTGTATTGCTGGCAGTCCCCTCCCCGGTCAAGACCTGGGCCGTTCCGACATTCAAGACCTTTTCAAATGGCAGAACGAATGTCAACTCGGCAGCGGTGGCGGCGTTATTCGAGATCTTCAGAAAGGTCAGAGGGTTGGTTGAATTTTTAGGGTTGATCGCGCCTTGATTATCAGCTCGCCCGTGCTACTCCATCGAGTAACGCTCCAAAAGAGGGTGGCGTTGGTGCTGGAGTCCGGGAGAGTACTCGGCAAGTATTCGTCTCCTTTGTTCAGACTGAAAAGCTGAGCCAGGATTTAGTGGCCTTTACGAGAGACAAGGTCGTAACAGACTTGTTGGACATAATAACTGGTCGATTTGTAAACAGTGTTGGCGCTGGAAAGTCAAGGCATAAGCTGTTTTATTGAGTTTTACAGAATAGCACAAAACGTACTCGAATCCAATGAGATTGGGTGTCCACTGCGAATTGTTGACATTCCCAAGTAACGGAGCATAAGCAGCGGCGAATACGATGTCCGCATTTCCTGTGAAAGGTTCAAACTTGAGTGCTCGTTGTGAGTGACTGTCAAAGAAACGCACGCTCGAATCCCGTCATGAATGCCGCCTCAGCCTGGAACAAATCATCACGACATCGGCATTTTCCAATTCGATCTGAAACTTACCACGGAGCCAGCTAGTGTGGGGAACAAAAACCGACCCTCCTCCGGGGTTCCGAACAGGCTACTAGCGTTGATCGAAGTCGCAGCGTATTCTCCCTGTGAGCCGCAGAGATTTAACACCAATCTTCCCGAGTCCGTGAGAGACACAAACCTCAAAGTATGTCGTTCCGTTGCGCTGCCGAGAATGTGAGAGGTAAGAAAGTGAGACGGGGGGTAGGGGTACGCACGACGAAGGTGTCATAGTAGAACGAGTCCTCCGAGAACCAGGCTGTGAAATGAGCATAAATAAAAGGCACCAGGAGTGTAGCTTACTAGGCGTCTGATACACATGGATATCCCAGTGTAGGGGCGTCGGAGTAAGCACAGGAGACGGCGTGCTCGTTTGGCGAGACGTGGCCATGAATTCTGTGGGTGAGAAATGTCAGATTATGGAACTTCAACATTCGACTTTCTTACGCAATTGCGGGAATGTCGCGGTCAAGTTCGTCACAATCGAATTCCATCTGCTTTGATAACTGGCGAACCGACATCAGGAAAGGAAGCAATGCGAGAGCATAGGGAGCCTCACGTTTCGGGAGCATGTCCAGTAAAGTCCTGTGTTCCATATGAGCCATATGCAGGGCAAAGAATTCGCTCAACCAGCCTCGTTGCCTATTTCTACATAGGTGAGCGAAAACGGAGTCGGGTGCCCCAGAGAGGCACGCAGTGCAGCTGATGCAGTGTCGAAATGAGTCTGACGATTTTGCGGAGGGGCGGACAACGTACCTGCCTCGCTCTCTTCAGGATCCCCGATGACAAACAAAATCTGGCGTGAATTTCTATCAGATGACAGGTAATACAGGGTTCCATTGCTGGTTTCACCTGATTAATAGCTTCTTCGATGAAGGGCTGCAAGGCGTCTCCTGTAACGCTTGTTCCTCCCAGAGAGTACCCTTCGGGATCATGAAATTGTCAGAAATCCAAATGATGCGTCGAAAAGGACGCACCAGCCCATACGGCCATGAAAGGCTCCATTTCCAAGTCCTCGCACAAGAGGAGGTATTCGAGTAGACCGAGCCCACTACGAATCGTCAGTTCAGGTATTCAAATTGAATAGGAGAACACACGCACTCAGTGTTGATGTAGCCCCAGTCGCCGAGTCGCCCTGTCGTGCATGAATATACCGAAATGATTGGCATAAGGAAGTCAAGTTACCCGGACGGTCGACCAATGGTCCAACCGTGTTTCTCCATTGCCAACGAGTGTCGGTGGTTCCTCCCTGGTAAGAACGCGGTTCATTACACAACCTGTATCGTAGAGGATTGAAGCGCACCTCGAGATTGTTCCCTCCTGGGAAGCGGAAGAATGCAGGGCGTAGTTCTTGCAGTGTCTAGAAAAAAAATCAGGAGGAGGCGAAAGAACTCAGGGTAACACACCTGAACGATGTCCGCACGCATCCCGTTCACACGGCCCTTGAAGGTGGGCGGGAACAGCGAGAAGAGGGCAAAGTTAATCTCCAGACCGGCAGAGCCTGCCCCATCGATAGTCACAGTGAAGAAGTTCGCGGTGGACGCGGGCGTGAGAGTCGGAACGAGCACGGTGCTGACATGAGTCCAGCCTCCGGTGGCATTTTCAGCGAGGGGCCTAGAATGTGAGGCGAGGGTAGTGCCATCTTCTGCCTGGAGCGCCAGGGTCAAGGTGGGAGGCGTCTCGTCCGCTGAAAGCGCAGCAGGGAGGCGGTAGTACAGAGACGCGGTGTATTCCGTTTTTGCGATAAAGTTGATACCTACCACGAATGGTAAGTTAGAACAACAGCCTTGGGGTGGACAACACGCACCCCAATAACCTCCGTTGGCAAACCCGAGTTGCCCGGTGGTACCGGCAGGGATGGATAGCGCCAGAGAGTTGGGGAGTGCAGATGAGAGAGGTGATGGGTCTGCGATTACGGATATGGAGGCGTCCGCGCCGACGGGAATCCAAGGACTGAGTGCGGCAGTGGTATCTGTGGACTCGTATTAGCCCGTTGAGTGCGATGGAGTTCCCGGGTGATTTACTGGGAGTAACCTGTTGAAAGGCACGATTCTGGAGTACTGAGAGTATAAGTGTTACACAGCCGTTGCAAGGTAGGTAGCCGCGTCGACTTACGTTCTCCGTACAACCCACCATCTCCGCTCTATCAATTTAATGAGATCTTGGGAATGGAATTGAGTAGAATAGAGATTCACATGCTGTATAAAACATTTCAGTCAGGAAATCGACCTCTTCATCTGGAAACCCTTACACTGATATCCTCGAACATCAGACCGTCTACCAACAAGTTAGGGGTATATGTACCATGTCAGGAAATGCCCCACATAGAGTCGTTGGAATAGCATGACTGGCCGAAGAGCTGACGCTGACGGTCGTCGCAGCAAAAATTGTTGTTGGCGTGTGCGCGAGCGCTAGGAAGATCACTGAGACGAATACACGCATGTTTTTTTGCCTCTGTTACCAAAAAGTGGGATTCATAAAGAGGACGTTCTGGCGGGCCGTAGAGCTCGTGATGTTGTCATCAGACCAAAAGAAGGAAACAGCCAGCAGCGGCGGCCTGAAATGTCGAAGGCGCGGAAGAAGTCGAAGCGCGGTCGATTCACGTCGTCGGGGCCGTATGACGCGTCGTGTGATAGCTTTCTAACCAACCCGAAGCTCCGGTCGGAGAAATTAAGGGAAGAGTGAGGAAACGAATTGCAACTGCACGGGCGCCGCTGGGGTCTTCGAGAATTTCTGGATAAGGCGCGAGATGGCGGTGAGATATGGATTACTTACTAATTTCGGGATTAGTACGTCGCTTGTTGGTACTACTTTCGGCCGAAATGATCCGACCTCGAGCTCACTGAGGCTCACTCTTCTCAACTCTTTCGCGCCTCGCGACTGTCGATCGACATTCTTCCCTTGGGCAGCCAGAAAGCTTTTCTGGACAATTTGGCTGCATCAAATATCCTCAGCTAGCCAAATTGTTGGTTTTCTCCTTGATTTTCTTCAAATTTCTCCGCATCCTCAGGATCCAAGTGGCTTCGTTTCGACAATGGGCCCTAGGAACTCTTCGCGCGTTTTACAAGTTATGTACCTCGCCTCACGAGTCTGGCATTTTTCTCCCTTTCTCATAGCAATTTTTATCCCTCCGCCGACGAAGCAGAGGTCACCATATTGGATTTTCTGGATGTATGTCCAACATTGGAGGCGTTTCGTTTTCCGTGAGTTTTCGGAACCTTGCCAAACCTTCGCGTCGATTTCAAGTAACGCCTTTAAGAGATCGTGTTTGGCGAAAAGTCGAAGGCGTTTGGGTGAAGACTTCCGCGAATGATTTTTCGCGCTGACAGAGATTTATCGCTGAGTTTGAGTGTTGTGTGGCTTGCGGTCACGAAGGCAGAGATTTTGCTTTTCCCGTCACCCGTGCGGATGTTGAATTCGTGGTGAGCAGGACCCGGGTCCCTGACGATACAGGGAAGGTATTGCATTTTTTTGACTGAGAATTTATTTCATGGTTTTTGGTTGCATAGCCGCTGACACTCGTTTATGTTGCCTGGAATTGGCCTGGAAGCAAAAGCATGAAGCCGAAAAAGGAAATTCCGCCTAGCACTGCCACGGGTGCACTTTCAGTCTTGACTCCCACTGCCCTAATCGCCTCTTCCTCTTCCTCAAGAGCTGCACGCGGAGACTTTCTCCAAGCCACCCGTTCGACTACCCCCCGCTCTCAGATCCACAGTCGCTCTCGGCGGCGGACAGCAAGCCGACTCATATGGTGTTGACGCGGCGGGCATATAAATCCATTTCGCGATGGCTCCCCAACGAGGTCATCTCTGAAATAATCCACACTGCACCGCGGTCCGACCTGGTAGCCATATGTAGAGTTTCCAGGCTGTTTCACGCGCTTGGCCTTTCACTTCTGTACCGTCGCGTGGAACTCGCCAGCTATGCGTCGATCGACCGTTTCTGTTCAACCATTCTCGGTAATCCTACCAAGTTTGCAGGACTGGTGCGGTCAGTCGCGCTGACCGGATATGGATGGTAAGTCAGCGATGCACACTCAATTGTATGGCTGATGGAAGAGCGCATTTCCAGGGTCCCCGACAGTGTCGTGCAGAGACTGTCTCTTTGCTGCAGGAGGCTTTTGAAAGTCGAGAACATATCGATGAGGCGGCAGGAATTGATTTCCTGTACAATTCCGTCCCTCGTCGGCTGCACGCTCTCTGCCCCCGAGAGGGGTCTTTGGACCTCAACGGAGCAAGAAGACACCATTGCCTCTTTCCTTATTCGCCATCCTTCTCTGAGATCCATCAGAATCGACAGACCCGGGCTTTTCGAACCCTGGCCTTCGACAGCCGCCCTTATCCCAATGGTGAATCTCCAACGCCTTTGGGCCCCGCCAATGTTTCTTTCTTCCATAAGAGACACTCGATTACAAGAGGTCAAACTGAGCTGGCGAAGATTCGAACCAGTTGGAGCTACCTTTGCGACACTCAAGTCCCTGGCACGCAGCGACAATTCTTTCGTTTGCTGCATTGACTGTTGGGATCGTTTTTCCGGGCAAATCATGGATTCTATATCGGAGCACTTGCCCCACACAAAAACATTTCAAATGGAGCTGAAATTCCAGAATGAGCTGCCGCGTGGTGTGGGTCTCACTTCTTGTCATGAACCGAGCTAATTGTCAAACAGGAGATCTTGGCATCTTTTGAACGATGCCTGTCCCGTTTTACGGGTCTGGTGTTTTTTTCGTTCTGCAATCTCAGTTCTCCTAGATACTCGGCTGTTTTCCGTGACCAAGAGGCAGAAGATTTGTTCAGGGCTCTTGTCGCTGCATGTTCGACATTGCGGGCGTGGCGTTTCAGTGAGTTTCCCCACAAATACATGTTCGTTCCATCGGAATAATGTTCCCAGACGAAGCTGCCTGGAGGAAACTTGACGGAGCTTGGGAGAAGTTTCCCCTCGATGATTTCTTCGCGCTTGCCGGTATTTCTTGGATTTGAGTCGGCTGGAAATAATACTTCACGTACGGTGAACTTCCTCCGCATGTAAAGATAGCTTGTTGTACGGTAACTTAACATACATTGTTTCGAAAAAAAGAACGCAGGGCCACCTTTTATTGCGGCGGCACTCGGAGACTGCCAAAGACTAGGGTGAAACACCAGCATTAGCATCCCGAGTGAGCCAGCTCTGAGCCCGGTAGCCCGTCGTTGGCAGCAGAACTTTCGGCCGAACTTTCCGAACTCTATCTCAGCGCCCATCTCAGTTCTGCCTTGGTTCTGCTCCTCAAGGACCTGGCCTGCGAGAGTTTCCGGAACCTTACTGATGCCTACCCTCGGGATCTACTTGATGGAGCGTTCAGCCTCGACTTCGGACTCTCACAAATTCTCGGATTTTCTCGATGTGTAACGGAGCTCTGCTCGGCTATCTTCTTTCGCGCCTCCTCTTCCTCCCTTTATATCATTCACCGAGGCTCTTCCTCTTTAGCTTCCTCGAAGGCTCGAACGCAAATCACCCACCAACGCCGTCCTGTGAAACTCTGTGCCAGTTTATTGAGGTGCGTTTCAATTCTTTTGAATCTTTGATAGTGATTCTGCGGTACGGGGCAACTTGGCAAGACGGGTGGGGAATTCGGTGTTTGCGCCGTGAGCGAGGGTACCGCCCGCTCTGCGGACACTTGTATGGGCGCGCACCGACTCGGTAGTCTCGGTACAATGAATTGCGCGGTCGGCGGCCTATGGGCGCGATTAGGGCGAGGCTTGGCAGTGCACATACGCCGTGTGGCGAGGCCCGGGTGCCGCCGATATGCGCTGGATCGGTGTCCCTTACGTGTAGGTATCGTGTGGCGCGATCCTGGCAGGCTAGATGTATGGTCATGACCACGCGCACGATCTATACGATGGCATCCAGCGCTTCAATCCCGTCGAGTCCCACAACGGGCCGTGAAGGTGCGTGCGGGGGGCGTTCACAAGCCCTCTCATTCCACCGTGGCAAAGCAGTCCCTGTTCGTGGTACCGTCCGAGGCTGAGGGTAGCCTGAGGACAGTGGCAGTGCGAGGGGACTGTACTCCTAGGAGACGGCGGCTTAATACTTGACCTGCTTTCTCGTTAGACTCTTACCGCCCCTTCAGGTTCCTCTGAATTCGGGGGTCGCCGCCCTCTTTTTCATCGCTGCCTTGTCGCCGAGCCACCAGTATCATCTGGGTGTACTTATCAACTGCGGGGGAGGAGCAGGGACTCCGTTTCGTTTCGTGTTTGATGAGGGCTGTTTCTCTCTTTGTCTTGGAATTCGAGGCTGACATGGGTGCAGATACCACAGTGGCGTACTGGCGACCCGTGGCCGGCGCGTGGTGTCCCGTATGAAAGTCCCGAGCACGATGGCTCATGACCAAGGGGGCACGGCGGGCCCTGGCGTGTGGGAAGGGTGCGTGCTCGTGTCCCTATGCGGCGGCGTCTTGTCCTTGCGTCGTGTCTTGCGCATGTCGAGCCTGGAGGGGTCCGCAGTCCTGGTGCTTCAGGCTTTGGGGGGCGTGACGTGCAATCCACCCATCCTTTGCGCCCTTCGAAGCCAAGCGGCGTCGCAGAGCGAAGGACGAGGTAGCTTTGGCCGTGGAGAGCAGCTTGAAGAGAAGATCGCAGGGCGAAAGAACGACGACGATTCAGAGTCACGCGTCCATGATGCATGTGCTACGGACTTTGCGACATTCCTTGTGAGCATTCTACGCCGGTGCTAGATCCGATTGCATGATAACCCTGTAGCTCTTCTTTATGAGTTTAGTGAACATTTGGTAACTGGGCGCTCTACAAGCAGTGGGAAGCCAGAGGATGATGGTAGTCCGAACAATTGATGGTATCAAATCATTTATATTGCCTTCGAATATTGACTTAATAAATTTCAGGAAATTCAATTCCTCTATAGATGTCCAAGGTCGAAGGAATCAGGCTCTCATGGAACCAAAAGTACTGGAATCTTAGAGCTTTCCTCGGATAAATGGCTGGAGAAGTCTGTTCTCTGCGGGCTGGTGGAAGCCAAGTGTGTCTGTGGCATTGCTCAACTTGTCTCACAGAGGCATGGTGGGTTTCTCTGGATGTTTTTTTTTTTTTTTTCATTCTGTTTCTTTAAATTTGTTCTTCCATCTGCTCAAAATAAGCAAAAGCTGAGCAACACCAATAGTGAATGTGTGATTCAGTTTTGACCGCACCCTGGCTCAACGTTACAACATAGCTATAGAGTATTAATACTTGTGAATTGGTAAGTTCTCAAGTGATCTCACCTCTGACTCCCTCAGTGGCACTCAGGAAAACCTCTCATTTAGCTTATTATAGGCCTCTGTGGTCTTGGCAGACCACCTTTGAATCATGATCAACTTTGATATACTGTGATCCTGACACCGGGGGCAAACACCTAGGCATATGGAATTCATATGCCTTACACGCATGTGGTTCACATGCCATCACATTATGTGACAAAGGTTTCAGTAACCTTTGTTGCCCCTTTATTTTTGGGGGTGGCTCAAAGGCAAAAACAAAGGTGTAACAAAGGTGATTGACACCTTTGTCACAAAATTTGATGGCATGCGAACCACATGCATGTAAGGCATATCAGGTTCACATGCCTTGGCTTTTGCCCCTGGTGTGAAGGCACCATGGAGGCATTTCCCAGAATGGTTGGTTTTTTCTCTTTTTCATTCTGTTTCTGCTCAAGATAGGTAAAGGGAAGGACAGTGAGCATTGCTTTTTTTAAATTTCAACAATGTAGCCCTACTTGGCACAAGCATAATATTATTATTCTCCAAGAGGCTGTCTCAAGATGAAGTAAACCTGAATAATGAAAGGAAAATCCTTGTTCTTGAGCGGGTTGCATATATTGGCCCACTCAAAGTCCCCTTCTATTCTATTCTAGGTCATTATAAGCCTCTGTGGTCTTGGCAGACCACCTTCGAATCTTGCAAATTCTTTTTGTGGACGTAGTTGAAGACAGTGTGGGCTCAACTCCTGCCAGAGGCATTTGTGGGTTTGATGCAAATTATTTTGTTCTGCCCCTGCTCTGCTCCAGATAATCACCTAACCAGACATAATTAAGTACATGTGTTCAAATTCGGTGACAATGCAGGATAAAAGATCTCTCTTCTCTAGCTGCCTCTGACTTGGCCCACATAGTACATATCACACAAAGCAACCACCCTCTCAGGGGAAGTATGAGCCTCTGTGGTCTCGGCAGACTGCCTTTGAACGTTAACTGTGTGGTAGTAACCAGTTTGGTTGAAGGCACCATGGGTTCGACTCCCACCAGAGGCATGCCTCTTTATCATCATTTTTTTCTTTTTTCTTTTGGACGATTATGATTTCGACTGGGGACCAACTTGGCAACATTTCTCAGAAGAAGGATATGGGTGGGTTACCAACCTCCCTTGGCATTTCATGTGTCTGATGGATCAATGGTTCCACTGACCAATGTGGTGCAGTCTTGTGCTCCTTCCCACTGGACTTGTTGCTCCTTGGTTTGGTATTTCTCCAGCTGCCCACGCTCCTTATCCACTGCATGTAACACACCACTGCCCACTCCAAAAAAATAATATCAAACCATGAGTATATTGTTTCCTTTGGAATGCATTTTTTGGTGAATGACCAGATTGGATACAGGTAGTCTGTGCATATGCCTTCCTGCTCAAGAGTCTCTGAATCTCAGGCTTATACTGGGATAGTTCTCAATCTGCCACAGGCTCCAACCCCGGCCCCTCGAGCTCTGCCCCACCCACATCCTCCTCTCTGCCAACCTCAAGTGCCCTACTGCTGACAAGCAGCACGCCACCGCCCTCGAGCAGTGCACTGACCTCCACCTCATCTTCCCCCAATCCTCCTTGCTCCCGCCCACCTCGTCCCTGTTGCTCACCTCCAGTGCCCCCATGAGCACCAGTGCAACCACCAGTCCCAGCCTGAGTGTCAGCCCGAGCCTGAAGCTGACAAAAAATTTGGATGGCAGTGTGGAGATGCACACAAAGTTGGTGACACAGACCATTGGGACAGCAGCTCTGAGTGCGAGTGCAAGCCACCTTTGAACCATAACCCAGATGGCAATCCAGTTCAGTTGAAGGCAGCATAGGTTCAACTCCCACCAGAGGCACACAGGGTTCCACATGCCTTTTTTTGTCCTGTTTCTGTTTTGCTCCCGATACTCAGCCAATTCCTGAACACCAGCAGCAAACATTGACAATAACATTATTAGGGGTGCTCAATTCATTATTTGGTTTGTGCCATTCGTAAATTTAATAGAATTATATTCGTTGTTTGTTCCTGTTAGGGATGGACACGGGTACGGGTTGGGGTACAAGACAGCTGACCCGGACCGGAAAACCCAAACCCAAACCCGCAGGTTTACAGGTTGCTCACGGGTTGTTGGCAAGGCTGTGCCGAGCATGATGGGAGCCTCAGCAACTTGCAGCATGGAATATGAGGCAAGAATTACAATGTTCAAGGTGAGTTCTGAATCCACATTGTGTTTTATGCACATTATTCAGCCCCCAAAACCTATTTATTTGTATTCTTACAGTCATCTTGCAGCATTTGATGCTATTCTCATGAGTACCCACAGGTTCGGGTCTGAAAAACAGCTGACCTGTGACCCGTATCCGCCCAACCCGACCCGAAAACTCACCGGGTTGACCCGAACCCGTGTCCTTCCCTAGTTCCGGTAAACAAAGTCAAATAATATTGCTTCTCTCTTATGCTGCAACCTACAAAAGCGCAGACTCAATCAGATGCTCTCCATATTGCAAAGGGGCTTCTTACAGTTCCCTTTGCACTTGATAATAACCCTAATCTTGATCTATTCATTAATCTAGATGATTAAGAAGGTTTTATCACAGACAATGGCACGAGCTTTCTGCACTGAATTGGGTCGCAATTGCTGAGGAGATGAAATCCCCTGAGTCTAGGGGACCTTACAACCAGATACTGAAGTCAACTGATTTTTCTCTGTGTGGCTGTGCATCACGTTGTTGGGTGGTCCATAAGAGCGAAAACTTGAATTAATTGCCATGAGCACGGGAATCTGAGTGATGTGGGTACTCATAACTCGAAATAGAATGCAGATTGGATGCAGAGTGCATGTGTGGAACATGGTGGAAGAGTCTACAAGGGCGGCAGGTTTTGATTTGACTTTGTTTGCACAAACAAACAACAAATACAATTTTATTAAATTTACGAACTGCGTGAACCAAACAATGAATTGAGCACCCCTATTATGCTCCGTGCTGAGTGCCCTGTCCAATCTACATCAAATTATGAATTGGATTGTCCCGGGCTGCCTGGACCTGAGCTCACTCACCATACAAAACAATCACCCTTTCAAGTTGAGTATAAGCCTCTGTGGTCTTGGCAGACCACCTTTGATACATTTTGCTTCGCGTTTTCTAAGCAGTTGAAGGTAATGTGGGTTCAACTCCCACCGGAGGCATGCCCCGTTTCCATAAGACCTTTTCTGTTCTGTTTCTGCTCAAGACAAAGATAAGGACAGTAAGCCTTGCTTTTCCAATTTCAACCATGCAGCCCTGCTGGGCACCATTATAATAACATATGCCCTATCTTAAATTCAAGTAAACTTGAATAAATAAAAAGCAATCTTTCTTCTTGAACAAATGACTCTGTAGTATCACATAAAACAACCACACATTCAGGGCCATTATAAGCCTCTGCGGTCTTGGCAGACCACCTTCGAGCTATCAGCAGAAACTATTACAATAACAAACTTGGTTGAAGGTACTGTGGGTTCGACTCCCACCAGAGGCATTACAGTCTACTACGGAATTTTTTTCTTCATTGTGTTTGTGTTCAAGACAAAGAAAGATCAGGACAGCAAACATTGCTTTTCAACCACGCAGTGTTTATAATATGCCCTGTGTTGAATTCAAGTAAACCCAAATAATGGCAAGAAAATCCTTGTTCTTGAGCAGCCTCTGCCCCAACTTTGGACTCACTCGACATCACTCAAAAGAACCTTCCCTGAGTATGAGCCTCTGCAGACCACCTTCAGACTATATGACCGTTGTAAAAGTACCCAAAGGCACCGGGGGTTCAGCTCCCACCAGAGGCATCTCCCAGAATCTATTCTCTTGTTGCTGCTCTTTTTCATTCACACTTATAATAACAAAAGTAATGCCGCTGATTACAGCTGGTCAAATTTTCAATGGGGACACTCCCTGAATTGGTTTCAAACCTGGGACCCTTGTGTCAATGACAAAATTTAAGGGCAATATAAACTCTAATATTAGATAATACTACTCCTTCTCAAGGAGGGCTTTGTGAGATACAAAACAACTTCCTGTTCAGCTTGTTATCAGCCTCTGTGGTTTTGGCAGATGACCTTCAAAGCATATGCTTTTTAGCACTCAGTTAAGGAGGTGGTGTGGGTTCGACTCCCACCAGAGACATGCCCCTCTTTGTGGAATTTTTTTCATTCTGGTTCTGCTCGAGATGAAGATGAGGTGGACAGGGAACACTGCCTTTTAACCATATAGGCCTACTTGGCATGAATATAATATTCTGTCTGAAACCTAAATAACGAAATGAAAATCCTCCTTCTTCTTGGGGAGTCACCTATTTAGACTTAGTTAGTACCACTCCATTCAAAGGGAGTATAAGCCTCTGTGGTATTGGCAGACCACCTTCAAATTATAATAGGTACTGGTTCATTGTTTGAAGGCAGTGTGGGTTCGACTCCCACCAGAGGCATTCGGCACTGGGTGTGTTTTTTTTCCCATTCTGTCTCTGTTCAACTGCAAGGGCAGTGAACCGAATTTCAACCACGCAGCCCATCTAGCATATGCTCCAAGGGGCTGTCGGGAATCAAATTTTGGGTAGGGGGTAAGGGGGGTCTGGCCGAGGGCCTAAAAATCTTTTCATAGTAAATTTTAAACTAAGCTAAAACCATGTTTAAAACATGTTTGGACCATGGAAGGCTCTGTGGGACATGTATTGCGTCTCCGGAGGTCCCACTACCACACAGAAATATTTTTATAGTTTGAGGGCCCTTGGAAGGGCACCAGAAACTGTCCAAAACACATTTTTGGGTTAGTGTCTGCTTGAAATAGTATGTCCTATGGCTGATATCCACACACATGCCCACAGAATATATTTTGCGTCAGCCTAAGTATTCGAGAAGCGGCCATCAGGTGGCGATGCATGTACACATGACTCTGTCCGGCGCTACCCGTTGGAAACTCCCTATATAGGGGGGAGAGGGGGGTCCCGTCATGGACCTTAAAAATCTTTTTGACTCACCTTCCGTTATTCGAAACCCGACAGTTCCTTACTATGCTCTGTTTCAGAATTAAGTAAACCTAAATAATGAAAAGACAATCTTTCATCTTGAGCAGCCTTACGGGCTCCGATTTTGGACTCACTCAAAGCAACCGCGCGTTCACATTGTTATAAGCCTGTGGGTCTGGGGAGACCGCCTTTAATGGTGTGATGTGAGCCCGGTCGATTACGAGGGCACCGTGGGTTCGATTCCCACCAGAGGCATGCTGAGTCATTACAAGAGTTTTGATTAATTTTTTGGACGCGGAGGACCTTGAAGGCGCCGATTGCGCTTGCGAGGAGACGGAGGTGTTATCAAGCTTGGCGTTTCATGTGTGTGTGATGGATCAGCGGGTCTGCTTACCAATGCGATACAGTCTTGTGCTCCTTCCCACTGGACTTGTCGCTTCTCGGTTTTGCTCCAGCTGCCCACGCTCCTTACCCACTGCATGTAACACACCACCACCGACTCCAAAAAAATAATATCCAACCATGAGTATATCTTTTTCTTTGAAATATGTGTTGCGGTGACTGACTGGGTTGGATATAGGTAGTACGTGCGTATACATTCCTGCTCAAGAGAGTCTCTGAGTCTCCGGCTTATACTGGGACAGTTCACAATCCGCCACGAGCTCCGACCCCGGCCCCTCGAGCTCCGCCCCGCCCTCATCATCTTCCGCCCCCACATCCTCCTCTCTGCCAACCTCAAGTGCCCCGCCGCCGACGAGCAGCACACCGCTGCCCTCGAGCAGCGCGCCCACCTCCACCTCGTCTTCCCCCGCATCCTCCTCGCTCCCGCCCACCTCGTCCCTGCCGTCCACCTCGAGCGCCCCGACGAGCACGAGCGCAACCCCCAGTCCGATCCTGAGCGTCAGCCCGAGCCTGCAGGTGTCCACAAACTCGGACGGCAGCGTCGAGACGCACACCCAGTTCGTGACGCAGACCTTCGGGACAGCGCTTCCGAGTGCGAGCGAGAGCGCGGCCGTGAGGGCCGCGACTAAGGGGTGCGTGCCGTTTCTATTTTCATTTTTCTAAAATCAATATCTCGGGGTATGCGTTTGCCGTGGCGCATGCCATTCCTTGCCACGGCCCCGCTTTCCCTGCATTGGAACCCGCTTTGCTACCCATTCCCTCTTTGCTACCCATTCCATCCACATACCCCATCACCCCATCCCCATACACACGGCCCGCGGGCAAAAGATCTCAGACGGATGGATGGATGTGGCCAGAGCATCCATCCATCTGCCGGATCCCCCGTCGCATCGCATCGCATCTGTCACCCAAACTCAGGCTCGCTTTTATCCGCCGTCGTCGCTTGACTCTGTGGGAACGCACCATGTGATTCCCGCAAAAGTGGGTTTGACAGGGATGACAACGACGGCCAGGTTACTCGGTGGCATCCCGTCCCGCCCTCGGCGGGATACCAGCCCCACGCTCACCCCGCACTTCGCTCCGTTCCGCCTGCCCTACCCCACACTTTGTTCCGTTCCGTCCCCCCTATCCTTGTCGCTTCCTGTTCCCCATTTTGCTTTCTATATTCTCGTATCTTTATTCCGTACACTCTTCCTCTCTATACATGCTCACCCCGGCTTCACAGATTCCTCCAAAACAAAGGCGCCGTCGCGGCGACCTTCACCATCGTCGGCCTCGTCGTCGCCGGCATCATATTCGCGCTCGTCACTAATGCGGTGCGGAGGCGAAGGGTGGGTGTTTTTCTACTGTTTCTTGGTTTGTTTCTTTGTGTGTCGAGAGAGTTGGAGTGGAGATGAGGAGTGGAGTGGATGGTTCTTTTGCTTTTGTGGGGGAGAGCGGGCGGGGTGGGACGGGGTGAGGACGAGCCAGGTCCCCGTGGAGTGCGCGCTGCCGTTTTCTTCTTCTTTTCTGTTCTGGGAGGCGAGGGGGAAGGCGCATCGTAGGCGTCCGCGGGCGGTGCGATGGAGTGTAGGCTGTAGGCCTGCGCGGGGATGCTGTTTTTGTTTTTGTTTTTGTTTTTGTTTTCGTGCTTGTGCGTCGTGACAGGGCACCGTCGTCGAACAGCACCGGCTTCGAGTGTGTGGACTCAGTGGCGGCATCCAGGATGCGAGCAGTCCGAAGGGGGGGGCGGGCCGTCGCTGGCGTTGGCGTTGTCGTGGTGAATGTACGCGGGAGGCGCTGCTGTCTCGGCGACGGATTCCCGTGCATGCATGCATGGATGTGTATATGCGCACCGGGGCCGAGGACGGGGACGGGTGGTGCGCACGCTTTTGGTGTGCGTGTGCGTGTGAGCGGGGGCGGGGGCGGGGCCGTGTGAGCAGGAGTCCAGGCAACGGAGTATCTGTATCCGTCGGCAATGACCATGGAACTCTGGAGATACAGGTGGATGGGAGGGCGTTGTCGTCCGCTGTCCGCTGCACGCGGTACGGGGGGTTGGAGTTTGGTGCGATGGCGGTGCGTTTCTGGACACGTTGCTTTACGCCGTGGTGGATGAGGATTACGCGTGGACCCTGATGCACGTTTGGTGGTCCGTGGGTGTCGGTATGGCGTCGTGGCGCGTTCTTGTTGGAGGGCGGCCAGGGCGTCAGCGTACTGCGTCGCGGCGAGTGTGCATGCGCCAGGTTCCGTTTGGTCTTCGCGGCGAGACGAGGGTGCTCGCGTGAATGACGTGTAGCGGCCAACGTCGATTTTTTCCCGGGTTTTCGGTTTTTAAGAGGGGAGAGAGGGGGCGACGTTGTCTGTATCGGTGCATGTATTTTTGAGAGGGAGGCAGCGATAACGGCAGCGACTGCTGCGCTGCTGTATGGGGCATGGCATGGGGTGGAATGCGATGTCGCGGGCTGGGCCGCTTCGTGGCTACGATCTCGGCCAGCCTTCCCTTTCTGGCTGACCATATCGGCCAAATCTCTACACACAACGCGCTCCCTTTGGCCCCCGCTTGGCGGACGCCGCCACCTAATGCTATGATGTCTTTTTGCACGCATGACCGTTCTCTCTCTCGCTGCTCCTTACTTCTTACCCTGTCCCTTTTTTTACTCTTCCTTCCGTCGCTCATTTCTTTCTCTTACTCCAGGCAAAACGCTTCGACCGCGAAATCGCCGAAGAAGCCAAGCGCGTGCCCGCGCCTGTCTTCGTCGACGACGACGACGACTACAACAATGGCTACAGCAGCGCCGTCTACGCCGGCGGCGCGGGCGGCGGCTACTCTGACCTCGCGTACGGCGGCGGCGCTGATGCGTACCCGCTGAACAACGCCGCGCACAGACAGGGCGACCCCTACACCGCCGCCAACGTGGGGCCCGCGTCCGGGCACGGGCCGAGCAGCGAAGGCTACCCCGCGAGCGACGCGGTGCACAGCGGGGGGACGCCGAGCAACTACATGTACCCGTCGGGGTACTCAGACCTGGGCTTCTCGGACGTGAGCAGCCACGGGACGTATGCGCAGCCGCCGATGGATGCGTATAGCAGCAGTAATAATCACGGGTATGGGGGTGGGAATGGGGGCGGGGCGGCGGCGTATGGGATGGGCGCGGCGGCGGCTGGGGCGGGGGCGTATGAGATGACGGGGTACGGGCACGCGCAGCAGGCGCAGGTGGGGCAGGACTGGCATGCGCAGGCCGGGCAGGGCGGGTATGTGTACCCCGGGGAGGAGGCGCACGCGCACGCGGCGCCGGTGCAGGGGGGATACCCGCCCACGGCCACGTCGGCGACGGCGAATTCGTCCAACGACGGGCTGGCGCGGAATAAGAGCGGCGCACGGAGCCTGGTGGGTGGGACGCCGGGGTCGGAGGGGAGCGCGAGTGCGAAGGGGGTGAGCGTGCAGCAGCCGCAGTATGCGGACGGGTACGTGAACCAGTACCAGACGCACGTCGAGGATGGGGATGCGTACGGTGGGATGGAGAGCCATCATGGACATGTGGGCGAGGTGGATGACGACGCGAGCTTCTATGGGGAGGAGGAGAATCAGAACGAGCGGAGGGTGCTCAAGGTTAGTTTTCGTCACTCATTGCGACTTTCTTGCCTTGTATAACCATGACTGATGCTTCTGCAGGTGGCGAATGAGTAAAAACCCCGCCGACAAGGCGGTGTACGACCTTTTTCTTCTGGGCGGGTTTCGGCGCAGTCCCCATGCCTGCGTCGTATTGTTGTTCGATCCATTCTTACCCCTCCCTTGTCGCTTCCGACATGTGTCTCTACGACATCTCCCTCCCCTTGTACTCGCCCACGCCTCGCTCCTCCTTCCCCGCCGCCCTCCGTACCAACGCCTATGTCATGTACCCACCGCACGAACTCTTTCGCTCTGTTTATAGTTCACGTTATTCTCATCACCATTACCGTTACCTATCCATCTTCATGTTCATCTTTTCTTTACCTTTACTTCACTTACACATTATGTTGTTAGCATCCTGACGCTTGTTTACCGACCGACCGACCGACCGACCTACTTATTGACTCGTACTCGTACTCGTACTCAATCACACTCTGTCAAAATCGGGTATCGTATCGACTCGTACAACGCGTCTGGCCCGTTCACTATTTAGTTAGTATTATTATTACTATACCCCGGGCCCCGCGCTCGATTCGATTCCGAGTTGCGTTGCGTTATTTGATTCCCGGCGCGGAAGGGTCTGTATATGCGCTATTCGATTAGATTCGAGTGGTGAAAGTGGAAGGTTTGCGGAATGGAATTTCCTTTTTTGGCCAAGGACGGTTTGGTTGTTTGGTGTTGTACTCTATAGCCATTTGATAGCCATAGCAAGCCGACCTCGGTGTTTGGAATCTAGAGAATGTAAGACTCTAATGCTTGTCTCTTGCCACCCCCATCATTTCCACTGGATCCACACACAGCACCTCCACACTGCTCTTCTTCTGTCCGGCGCACTCGGTTGCTTCCAGGATATATTTCTGACTTTCAGTCTCACTACCGTCGTCTTTTCTCGGACTAAATGTGGCCGTCTTCTCTTGGACGAAATGTATGTCAACTTACGGGCCCACGCCAAACGCATCCCCCAAGAAAATAAAATGATAAAACAGAAACAGAAATGAAAACGGCACGCACCCCTAAGGTGCAGCCGGCACGCCCACACTCGCGCTCGCAGTCGGAGATATATTAATCTCCGTCTGCGTCACGAGCCGAATTTGTCATATCTGCAGGCTTGGGCTGGCGCTCAGGATCGGACTGGCACTGGTGCTCGTGCTGGTTGGGGCGCTTGAGGTGGGTGGCATGGACGAGGTGGGCAGGAGCAAGGAGGACGGGGTGGACGGGGTGCACGTGGGGGTGCTACTCGTCGGGGGGGTGCACTTGAGGTTGGCAGAGAGGAGGATCTGGACAGCACGGAGCTGGAGGGGCCGGGGACGGTGCTCATGTTGGATGGGGAACTATCACAGTATAAGATTCAGAGACTCTTGCAGCAACAGCAATGTATAAGCACAGATAAGGCTCCAATGGCTTTGGTTTATAAACTGTTTTAAACCAATAAAAAGGTTTTATTTTCATTTAGTTTACGGGGGGTCATGAACCATAAACAGATGAAAACTGAACGGTTTAAACCTTTTCAGTTTTCAAGATGATTTGTAGCACACAGCACCTGCAGTTTGTGTTCACAGTGTGAGGACTTGGCTGTTGAGCTTCATCTGTGATGTTCTGGTTAAAAGCAATGTTCATTGTCCTTCTCTTTATCTTGGGCGGACGGCAAAAGAAATTTAAAAGAACAAGAGAAGTAATGCCTCTGGTGGGAGTCGAACCCATGGTGCCTTCAACTAAAGTACATACTGGTGGACAGTTTGAAGGTGGTCTGCCAGACCCACAGAGGCTTATAATGAGCTTGGATAGGCTGTTGTGCTGACACTGGGGGCAGCCGGCGGCGCATGTGAACGCCATATGCTTTAAATGCATGCTGTTTGCATGTGGAAGCAAAGCTACAAAGCAATGTTTAGCAGACTAAGGGCGGCTTTGTCCCATGCTTTGTTCTCTGGTGCAGGGAAACAAAGCATGTGACAAAGCCCCCCTTTGTTTCCTGATTGCACCTTTGTGGGCTTCATTCCAACCACGAGCTCCATGCATTTCAAGCACCTGGTTTTCATATGCCTCGTTGGTTGCCCCCGGTGTGAGTGGTACTATAGTGAGTCCGAAATTGGAGACTGCTCAAGCTTTCATTATTTACATTTACTTGAATTTGAGACAGAGGATATTATACTTGATCGTGCAAGTAGGGCTGCATGGTTGAAATTTAAAACCCAATAGGGAAGTTCAGCATGATCACCCTGTTTGTGTTCTGCCAATTATTTTAATTGTTTCCAACTCAAACACATCAATATATTAAATGTTTTACAAACAAGTGTTTATTCCACAAATGTTGGACTAGCCAGTAGCACTGTCAGCAACGGCCTCTGGGTCGGCTAAACGACGAGCAACCCAGCAAGAACCCCAACCAGGAGAAACCCGACAGACACTAAATCAAATACGATCGTGATTGGTTCCTGCACCACAACATTAAGGAGCATTAATGCTGATGCTCCTACATAGTCCCCTGGGTGTTATCACCATAGGGTCTGGGGGTTAGGGGACAGATGGTACGAATCCCTAACCCTTAATGTCTTCCTGTATCCAGTCCCTTGAAACCTGGAAACAGATTTCAACCATGAGAAGGTCCTGTGGTGGCATCATGTGAGTCTCATGGTATTTAGATGTGTCCATACACGTACAGACATGTCGGTGAAAAACTTGTAACCTGGGTGATTCATGACACGGGATTGGACAGAGTGTGTGTGGAAGGTGGTGGAAGTAGCTGGCAGGCATTCATGATTTTATTTGAATTTGTTTACAGGAACAAACAACGAATTTAAATTTACTAAATTTACGAACCGGACAAACTGAACTAAGAATTGTGCACCCCTATTAGTTATTTATTCACAAACAGGAAAATATGCCCTACTATGAATTCCTCTAATGTTCACTGTCCTTAATCAGAGAGTTTGGGCTGGAGGTAGAGTGTAGCACGAGTATCAAATATCACAAATATTTGTGCCTGTCTATTCGCGAATTGCGAATATTTGTATTTGTGAATTGATGTGGCTGTGCTATTCACGCGAATGCGAATATCAGTTTCTGGGAAAGTGGATATTCGCGAATATTTGCAGCTGTAATACACAGCTAAAATTTCAATCAAGCATAGTAAATTTGGGTCTGTTTAACACATCTCCTCTCTGGAACCATAACACACTTCATTTACACCAACTAGATCTGTAATTCATATGTAAACCAACCACTTTAGAGACATCTTTGCTTTGGCAACTGCTTGACAGGTTGAACACAGCAAGTGTGATGGTCAATCAAATGGTTGAACATGCAAGCCAAGGGCTTGTGTGAGTCTTCGACAATGTTTAAACTCACAAGATAACATAAAAGTGTCCTCAGCAACTCATTGGTGGCTACTAAACGCCCGAATTCTCAATGTATTCACTGAATATTCATATTCACAAATATTCGCAAATATTGCTGACTAAGCAACAAATATTCGCCATCAATATTCGTATGAATGCGAATATCAATTCTAGGTTTCGGTGAATATTCATATTCACAAATATATATTTGTGCTACTCTCTAGCTGGAGGGGAGGTTCCCTTGACAGGAACAAGGATAGTATGTGAGTTGGAGTGATGGAGAAGAAGGTTTTCGGATTTTATTATTTAGATAGAAACACAGAGGGTCATGGTTGAACAGCAATCAAACACTCATTAGTGGTATCTGAATCCTGACAAGTAGCTGAAGGGTCACCTCTTTGGAAGCAATTAAATCTCTATCTGTGTCCCCATCCAAAATGTCCCCAGTCGCAATTGGCAAATCACTTTCAAGTGCAAACAAAAAAGAGCAAAAAAGACCACATCTCTGGGATGTGCCTCTGCTGGGAGTTGAACCCATACTACCTTCACCCAAGTTTTTTACCAGAAATTGCTGGTCATGGTTCAAAGATGGTCTGCCAAGAACACAGAGGCTTATATGCCAGACCCTTGTAATCACTTTGAATGTGCGGTTAGTTTGAGTGGTTTTGAGTGAGTCCAAAGCCAGAGGGGCACAAGGAGAACTGTGTAATGATCCAATTCATTGATTGAAGGTGTCACGCTTTGAGCGTTTTGATCCGATCAAACACATGTGACAACACCACATGTGCCCCACATGAGATCCAAAACAGAGCCAAGCGCTCTAAGGCTTTATCAAGCGGATCATAAGCTAGATAAGAAGAAGTCTGTATCTGATCAGAAGAAGATCAAGAGATGAAGGACTTAAGTAATTTGAAGTGTCATACAAGATAGATGCTGGAAGGACTTTGACTTTAGATAAGTCAAGACGGACGATAACAAGTCCAATCATGATGTCACAGGACACATCAAGGAAGAAGTCCGTAGTCGGATCTAACGATCCAAGTCATGCGATACAAGACCAGTATAGCACAAGAAGCACAAACGACACAAGTATTGGACAATACATGAGGAAGTAGTGCATAGCCGGACACGTCCACAAGACATGAGACATAGAAGGAAGTACCGATCATAGACGATCATGTCATAGATCGAAGAAGCATCATAAACATGAGGTGCTTAGGAAGACCTTGATTGAGGGATCGATCGACGAAGAAGAAAGGCTTACACGCCTTGGAAGAACAATGACCGCATGGCAGACACACGCCTAGGTCATTCCGATCAAGTCACGATCGAAGACGTTACCCCAAGACTGCTCCACAGCTCCATCAACGGCATAGCCGGGCTTGGTCAAGACAGGTGGTTGCAAGGAACGTACAGGCAGGACAATGCCTAGAAACACAACACGTTGGAACATGACGGTCGAGGAAAAGGGCGCTACATGCGCGATGGCTCAATCCGGATACACACGGAGGAAGCGCCAGAAGAGATCGAGTCTATGATCTCACACGGTCATTATAATACGGGAACACGGAGCGCATGTTCTTAGTAAATGGACACATGTGTAAGGGCAACCTCAGCTCAGCGCGCGAGCGCGGGAACTAGCAGGAGAATCCGAAGTAAACTCAATTCATGGTACTAAATACAGAGTTCTAGAATACGCACCTAGCAGGAGAATTCGAAGAGAAGAAAGGATGAGGATTCCCACGCTAGGCGAGGTTTTTATAGGTACTAGCCAGCAGCACGTGTCCGGAGTGATCGGCAGTGGTCTCGAGCTTGATCACATAGCACGTGCCAGTGAGAGCGACCGGATGAAGAGGAGCGGAGGGGAATGGAGTCCGGAGGGACGGAGGACGACGTTCCGGGCGAAGGTGTTGGCTGGGGTATAGGACCGAAGGCCGGATGGTCGGACGAGGCCGGACGAAGGATCGGACGAGGCAGTGGGGCGGTGCAATGGGCCGGAGCCGGACGGACGGACGGACGGATGGGTGGTTCCCCTGACATCACCCCCCCCTTGGAATGCGGTGTCTCGACGCATGAACCGGACATAGGTGTCGCGCCTGCGGAAAGAGAGCGAGTCAAATGCGGCTGAGGCGATCCGGCGCGGGGCGTTGGGGTAGCGGCGATAATAGGCGTCGATGGCGTCTTTGGCGAAGACATCAGAGTGCTTTACCCATTTGTTGTGTTCTGGGCCGTAGCCTTTCCACCTCACCATGTACCAGAGGCTGCCGTAACGGACCTTCGCTTCTAGGATCTCCTCGACCTCCCACTGAATGTCGCGGTCCGTCTGGAGGACGGGCGGGGGTTCGTCGTTCCGGGGGCGTCCGGGGAACGAATCCGGTTCCGCGAGCTGGAGTTTCACCACCGGGAAGACTGGGTGGAGCTGGGAGTACCGGGGGGGAAGCTCGAGCTTGTACGCACCCTTTCCGACGACCTTCACGACTTTGAAGGGGCCGAGGTGTTTGTCCGCGAATTTGACAGACGGACGGGTCGTCCGGATGTCGGAGGCGTCCAGCCAGACTCGATCGCCTACTTTGATCTCCGGGGCGGGCGTGCGTCAGCGATCGTAGTATAGCTTGAACTCGTCTTTGGCTTTGACGAGCGCAGCTTTGGCTTCCGAGACTCCCAACGCGATCCGGTCTCGGAACTCGTTCGCGGATTCCACGGTCGAGCGCAATCCGTTGGGCTCGAACCCCATCCGGGGGAGCCTTCCGGTGTCCGTCATGAACGGAACTTGCTGCGTCGAAGAGTGGACGTGGTTGTTGTACGCGAACTCCGCGGCCGGAAGGAGCTCGTCCCAGTCGTCCTGTTTGTAGTTCGTGAAGATCCGGACGAACTGTTCGAGCTCCTGATTGACGCGCTCGGTCTGGCCGTCAGTTTGTGGGTGGTAGGCGGTGGAGGTCGCTGGCTCTATCCCGATGAGGCGCCACAGTTCCGTGGTGAATTCCGCGACAAACTGCGGTCCGCGGTCGGAGATGTATTTCCAGGGGGTTCCGTGGTGCCTCCAGACGTTCCGGTAATAGAGTCGGGCGGCTCCGACCGCGCCAAGGCCGGTGTGGCACTCGTTGAAATGGGCCCACTTACCCAGGACGTCAACCACGACCATGACCGCGTCGAACCCGTGCGCGTCCAGGAGCTCGACGATGAAGTCCACCGAGACGGTGTCCCAGCGTTCTTCCGGGATTTCGGTCGGGTGGAGCTCTCCGTGGGGTAGCCTCAGAAGCGCCTTCGTCCGGTTGCACGGGTCGCAGGTCCGGACGTATTGGCCGACGTGACGGGACAGCTGGGGCCACCAGTAATTCCGGGTGATGAGCTCGAGGGTTTTGAAGCGTCCGGCGTGTCCGGCGACCCGAGTGTCGTGGTGTAGGGCGATGATCCGGCGTCGAAGGTCTTTATTCCGCGGTACGACGATCTTACCACGGTAGTGAAGGAGCCCTTCTGCGATGCGCCACTCGGACGACCGGGGGGAGCGAACGTTCCGGTTCTTGAGGAGTTCCCGTGCGACAAGCGCGACGGGGTCCTCAAGGTCCGGTTCACCCGCGAAGGCCTCCCGGACGTCACGAAGGAGGGGGACCTCGGGCCCGGTAACCACGATGCCCTCCAGTGCGCGGACGTGGAACAAGTCCGGACGGAGAAGGGTGACGTCCGTGTTGTCCGAGCCTACCCCGTGGTCCGGGCGACGGGACAGCGCGTCCGGACGACCCATGAGGCGGCCGGGCTGGTGGTGGAGCGCGAAGTCAAACCGAGACAGGTACAGGGACCACCGCGCCTGCCTCCGGTTCAAGTTCTGCGCCTTCCGGAAATACTCCAGGTTTTTGTGATCCGTCCAGATCTCGACCGGATGTTGCCTTCCCTCGAGGAAATGTCGCCACTCCTCTAGGGCTCGGATGATCGCAAGCATCTCCTTGTTGTGGATCTCGTAGTTGCGCTGGACGTCACTCAGACTCTTGGAGTAGAACGCAACCGGATGCCACTTCCCGTTCGCGTCCGGCTGAGACAGGACGGCTCCGGTGGCGTAGTCGGAGCTGTCTGCCTCGACCTGGTACGGACACGACTCGTTGGGCAGGACCAAGACGGGCTCCGCGGTCACCGCATCCTTGAGGGCTTGGAAGGCGGCGGCCACGGCAGCGGTCCAGGTCCAAGCGACGCTCTTCTTTGTGAGGTCGAAGAGGGGCCGCGCGATGTCCGAGAACGCCCGGATGAACCTCTGGTAGAAGTTCGTGAAGCCAAGGAACTGCTGCACGTCCTTCTTGTTCTCTGGAGCAGGCCAGGCGGCGACTCCGGCGACCTTGACCAGGTCCATCTCGACGTGGTTGTGCGAGATAATGACGCCGAGGTACTCGATCGACGACTTCTCGAACTCGCACTTCTCCGGCCAGAGGTAAAGCTTGTGCGCCCGGAGCCGTTGGAGAACCTCTCGGACGATCTCCCGGTGGCGCGCGAGGTCGGAGTGGGCGATGAGGATGCCGTCGAGATATACCATGACGTCTCCGGACAGGATGAGGTCCTGGAAGATGTCGTTCATCATCGTCTGGAACGTGGCCGGAGAGTTGGTAAGGCCGAAGTACATGACCAGCGGCTCGAAGAGCCCTCGGTTGGTACGGAACGCGGCCTTCCACTCGTCGCCTCCCCGGATCCGGACGTTGTTGAAACCCCAGCGGACGTCGAGTTTCGTGAAGAACCGGGCTCCCTTCAGGCGGTTAATGAGGTCGTTAATCAACGGGAGCGGGTATCAGTTCTTTACGGTCATCGCGTTGAGTGCCCGATAGTCCTGGACGAACCGGAGGCTTCCGTCCTTCTTTTTGATGAAGAAGACCGGAGACGCCATCGGGGACTTGGACGGGCGGATCCGTCCGGTGCTCAACCCATCCTCGATGAACGCATCGAGTTCCTTCTGCTCGAGGGGGGAGATTGGGTAGACCTTGCAGTTGGCCGGTTTCGCGTCCGGGACGAGTTCGATGGCGTGGTCCCACGTCCGGCGTTCCGGCAGCGCGTCAAATGATTCCTTGTCGAAAACGTCGGAAAAATCCTCGACCCAGGCCGGGACCGAAGTCCCAGGTGGGGCTGAGTTCCGGGTGAAGGCCTCTGCGAGCCTCTGAGAGACGGTGCTACCCGCGCGGATTTCTTCGGCCGGAGCGAACGCGGTGTAGAGGATCCGGTCGCCTTCCTCGAGCTCGTCGTCATTGTCTTTGTCGTCCGGGTCCGGGGTAAGGTCCGGGAAGTCGTCTCCGTCGTCGTCCGGATCGTACCCGGCGTCTCCGCACCACTCCTCCGAGTCGATGGCGCAGATAGACGGGACGGGACCTTCGCGGAGCTGTCGGAGGATCGCGGCGGAGATCTTCGCGTTGCGACAGACCGCACGGAGTTCATCCCGGCAAGTGCTACAGCTGGTCGGGCAGCGGGTCATCCGGACCTCCTTGGTCTCCCAGTCTATCTCCGGGTTGTGCTTCTGAAGCCATGAGTAACCAAGGATGACGTGCTGCTTACCGAGCCGCGTTACCGCGAGTTGGATGCGCTCGGAGTGTCCTTTGTAGTTGACGACCATATCAACCACGCCAGAAATGCCTCCGGACGCATTGGGCGTGCCGTCGACGTTGAGGACCGGAATCGGCTGGGAGAGCTTCCGAACAGGAAGGTTGCAGGAGATCACGTACTCCGAGTCGATGAAGTCTCCGGTCGCTCCGCAGTCGACCAGACCCTTCACGGACATCACAGCCGCGGTCTCTACCAATTGCATCTCCAACGGAATGTGCAGGGAGTTCCGGCCTTCGACGGAATCAATAACGTACCGCTGGGGCAGTTTACGCTCCCACCTCAGGCGGCGGATGCGGGGAAGGGAAGGGGGGAGTTCTGTTTTTGCCTCCGGGGCGGGAATAGGGGGTGCGTCTTTCTTTTCAACTGCTGATTTATTGGGTATATCTTTGTACAAGCAGGAGTAACAATTGGGGGACGTGACCGAGGGCGCACCGCTCACTCGACCACGTCCGGAAAACCCTCCGGCTCCGCATCTCTAGTTTCCGGCTCGGCTGGCAGCCCAGCAGAGGTGGAGAGGTGCGCGAAGAGTTCTCCGAGGAGGTCGTCACCAAGTTGACGGACGACCTCGTCTAGGATGTCTGCGTGCCGGACATCCGAGGGAGTCAGGCAGTCTCGGGCGAGGTGTCCGGCCACACCGCAACGGAAGCAAGCGTGGGGCGTGAAGCGCGCGCGAGTCCGGTCGACATCCATTGGGATGCCGGGCGGAAGGGCGGGCATCGGCGCAGCTTTAGGAGCGGGCGTGAAGGAGGGGACTGGGAGGAATGTCCCAGTGCGGGGGCGTGCGGCCGGAGCCGGGGTGCAAGTCGGGGGTACTCCCGCTCGGACACGAGCGAAGGCGTCGTACTGGCGAAAAGCGCGGATACGCCATCCGGCGTAGTCCAGCAGTGTTGGAGCGGTTCCGGACGTGGTGATAGCCGCGTTAATCCGCGGGTCGAGCCCTGCATGGTATTTGGTGACGCGGACGAGCGGGTCCGTGTATCCGGCCGTAGCAGCGAGTTCCTCGAAATCGTCCGTGTACCGGTAGACATCGCGGGAGCCTTGGTAGTAGCTGTGAGTCTCCAGCCGGAGGAGAGCTTGGTCTTGCTCGTTTTCCTCTACGAACCGGAGCCGGAACTCGGACTCAAATTCCGCCCAGGACGGGAACGGGAACGGAACGATCGCTGCCTGTCGCTCCGCCCACCGTCCGGCCGCATCTCGCGCCATAAAGGACATGGCGTACCGCACGAGTTTTTCCTCGACAACCTGTCCGTGGACCATGAAGGCTTCCGGAACCAACCGGAGGTATGTGAGGACGGAGTGGAGGAACATCCGTCCTTGTGTCTGGTCACCATCGAAAACGGCCGGAGGGTTCGGTCGGAGAACCGATTTTGCTGCTGGGGTGAGCGTGGTGAAGTCTGGACCCGCCGCCGGAGCTGGAGCGGCAGGGACGGGGGCAGTCGCGGGTGGATTTTAGCTGTTGTGTAAAACACGGAGGAGTAGGGTTTCGATATTCGCGAGAGAGTCTTCAACCGCGGTCAGCCGAGTCTCGGGGTCGGGAGCCGAGTCCGGGATGTGAACATCCGGGAGCTCGGGTTGCACGGACCCGTTTCCGGGCGTCAGGGCGTCCATCAAGGAGGGGTCGAGGTTGGAAGTGGGGGAGGCCGGAGCGCTGGCGTAGCGGTCCGAGTCCGAGTCTACACCGAACTTCGCAATCTTGACCGGTTGATCCCTTAGATCCTTTCTTCTGCTGTAAGGGCAACCTCAGCTCGGCGCACGAGCGCGGGAACTAGCGGGAGAATCCGAAGTAAACTCAATTCATAGTACTAAATACAGAGTTCCAGAATACGCACCTAGCGGGAGAATTCGAAGAGAAGAAAGGATGAGGATTCCCACGCTAGGCGAGGTTTTTATAGGTACTAGCCAGCAGCACGTGTCCGGAGTGATCGGCAGTGGTCTCGAGCTTGATCACATAGCACATGCCAGTGAGAGCGACCGGATGAAGAGGAGCGGAGGGGAATGGAGTCCGGAGGGACGGAGGACGACGTTCCGGGTGAAGGTGTTGGCTGGGGTATAGGACCGAAGGCCGGACGGTCGGACGAGGCCGGACGAAGGATCGGACGAGGCAGTGGGGCGGTGCGATGGGCCGGAGCCGGACGGACGGACGGACGGACGGATGGATGGGTGGTTCCCCTGACAACATGTTTATTATTCACAAACACATGGTCACTGTCCAACTACACATGGACACGGAACGGTCGCGGCACCGAAGACGGATGTTTATTGTCAACTTGACGTTGACATGGGAAAGAGAAGCTACGCCATGAGAGAAGGCAACGGTTGACGCACGGAACACGGACGATTACAAGAACAATAGTGCGTGGTAACCACCAGAACAATAGTAGTAGTATTATTAGTAGTTAGTATCACATGGTTGTACCTACAGTATTTAACAGTAGCTAGGATGTAGAATATTCTGTACCTCTCCTAGCGTTTTATTCGACTTCATTGACGATTCCCCAAAAGTCACTTCCCAATCCACTTAGTAATAAGTCGGACGGCCGAGTAAGGGTTGTTCTTGTAACAGAAGGTTTATTTGAATTTGAAATGGAGGAGAATACTCTTGTTGAACTCGACCACACAGTTAAAAAGTATTCCCAGGTGTGACTGTTATCCTGAGCAGAATAATGTCAAATGAGTATCTGGAGCAAAGGCAGAAGAAAGAAAGAAAGAAAATGAGAAAAATCCATCAAACCTAGGTATGCCTCTAATGGGAGTCGAACCCACATATTGCTAGACTCGAGCCAGCCGATATTTCTGAGTAATGATGACAGTCGATCAATACAGCAGTTAAATAACGACTGGAAGATAATCACCGGTGGCTTAGTGACCGGAGATTTCCGATCAATGAATTTCTGACTGGACCAAAATTTTCGCTAGCGCATTGTAAAAGTGTTTCGTATGCAAAATTTGAGCAGACAGTGTTGTGGTGATTGCAATTACAAGACTTTCAGTGTTTTTTGTTTTTCAATTCACGCAGAACTGACCCTGCTATGAATTTCACAATGAAAGCCATGAAACCACGTGAATTGACAGCCGAAAGTCCAATGACTGTCGAGGATGACGCGAGTACCTCAATTAATTCATTGAAGTCGCATTCTCCATTCTCTGGGAAAATGAAAAACATCTGAAGTCTTGTAATTTTGAGCGCTAAAAGACTGTCTCTTCCGATTTTTGATTCAAAATACTTTTACAATGGACTATCGATGTTTTTGACCAAGTCAGAAAATCATTGATCGGCAATGTCCGGTCACTAGGCCACCGGTGATTATCTTCCAGTCCCTCCGGCGCACTGATCAAACGACTGTCTTTGATCTTTTGCGCCTGGGACTGGTTCGAGTCTAACATATTGCCTTGGAGTAGGTTTACTCAAACATCAAAACTTACTTCCAAGGACGATTAGAACCTCGAAAGGACAAACCACCAGCTCAGGAAACTTTGAAGCTGCGGCACTATTTAATGCTCATGAAAACACAGCAGCATCAAGAAGCTTTAACCTCTCTATTGCTCTTCACTCACCAGCTTGCCATAGAAGTCCTGCGCTATGTGGACTATGCACGCCAGCCTGTGCCCCGGTCGCAACGATTTTATACGCTCTGCAAGACAGAGGTTGAAACTCCTGACCATGCTCTACTAAATGCATGTCACTAGTTCAACTGCGTACAACATTTATGGTTCAATTATCCCAAAATGCTCCATGCCTCCAAAATTTCCTGGTCCAAAACTCCGACACGGAGTTCTTGAAGGCCATGATTTATTCATCGGAATCTTGACTTACTTCTTGAGCAGAAACAGAACACGTTTTTTTTAAAAAAAAAGCAGAACGAAAAAAACATCTGGTGGGAGACAAACCCATGGTGGCTTCAGGATGGAGAAAACATGCATATGGTTTGGTGGTATGCCGAGACCACAGAGGCTAATAATGGGCTTGAATGGGAGGTGGTTTTGTATGGCACTAATACTGAGGGAGTCGCAGGTGAGATGGCCTGAAAACTTACAGACTCACAGAGCATATCCCTTCTTGCAAAAAGAAAGCTCGTTCGAAAGAAGGATCATATTTTAGCAAATATAGTGCATGGGCATTTCTTTTGTCCTCTCTCCATCCTCCCATATGGACCAGCAACATCAATCATCGTACTATCAAAAATCAGCACCCGTCCACTCATCTCCCAATTTTCCAAGAGTTAAAAACCAAAACACGTACCACAAGATACATCGACCCTGGCCAAGGGCTCGTCGTCCCATATGGCGTCAAATACACATTTGTCTCCGTCTCGTTCACGACCATCTTGAACCCCGCGAGCTTCCCCTCATCGCCCGGTCCACGGCGTACGTTCTTCAGCTTGAAGACAACCTTGACGATCTCCGCGATGGTCTGCTCGGCGTAGCTCACGCCGGGGCAGGTGTGGAATCCCGCGCCGTTGAGGTTGTAGGCGTCCGGAGGGCGCGTGGGGTCGACGCTGAGCGGGTTGGGGAAGTCGGCTGGCTGGGTAGATGATTCAACCGCGATCAACGGTGGGCTTCCTAAGCTAACAGAAGAGTGGAACGTACATTAACATGCGCATTCCTGAAGCTCGCCCAGATCCTGTCTCCGGCTTTCACATTCATGGAGGGCTGCCCCTTGCCCTGTGGGATTGTCGCGTCCGCAGCGACATCGCGCCACAGACCCGTGAATTGCGGATTCAGACCTGCAAGTTAAGATGCCGAGATTAGCTGGAGAAGATGCCACTCGATGGCTTATACGCACGCATCGCCTCCCGAACATACCCGCGTAGTATATCCGTCGACTTGCTGGTATCGCTCTGCACTAAATCGATAATCTGGCTGCGCTCCGCCGCGTGTGCGTCGTCCAGGTAGAAGTCGATGACATGTACCGCCGCTGGTCGAAATTTCCATCAATTTTATTTTGTGCGTTGAATATAACGACGCACCCTGGGCATAATTAACCGAAGACCCCACAGCAAGTCCCACAACCATTGCCACGAGCTCGTTCAGCGGACGGCCCGTCTCCGACAGCTTGCTCAGAAACGGGTAGCACGGTTTGTCGGATTGCGGCCACATGAATTGTGAGCATTTGGAGATGAAGCTGACGATAGCGTTCTGAATGTGGGTGTGGGTGTATATTATTAGTTGATACACTGAGAATAGGGGGAGACACGCACCGGAGCACTCTGCGGTGCAATCTCCAGGATGGCCTTTGCGATGAGCGCCTGTATGACGCCGCCGGACTGCGTCGCGGCCCAGCGGAGGGAGAATCCGTGCTCGTTGTCGCCAATGCTCAGGAAGGTGAGTCTGTGTGTAGTATAGACTGGTAAGCAGTAATTGAGTTGGCAAAGGTCGAATCATACGTGAACTACAAGGATTCGAGGAAAGATTATCAGATCGAAGCTCCAGTGGATGGAAGGAGCGTAGAGCCTCACCAAGGTCGAAAACATATCATACACCTCCTGTTCCGTGTACAGCCCCCTCGGGTTGTCTTTCGTCTTCAGTGGAAGGCCACACTGTTATGCAATTAGTATAATACCAGAACTCTCAAACCAGAGACCGGAAAACTCACCAACCGGTCCGCCGCCCAATGCACCGAAGTCACATTAATCACATTCTTGACGATATCGATATAGTTCCCCGGAACGCCATCGTACTTCCACGACCGCTCCTTGATGAGCTGAGTGACGGAGTCGCGGTACCAGGTGCGGTATTGGCTGAGGGAGGACTCCGTGGGGAAGAGGGCGTGGAGTGCGAGCGCCCGGTCGGGATCGTGCCTGTTGACAGTTAATGTTGAATCAAGGAAATACAAACAACATACTTCGTAGCCTGATCGAAGCAGAGCATGAATCCGTACCCATTTCCGAGACCTAGCGTCATCATAATGAGCTATCGATGCCCTAGCCTCCCTCTACATGGAAAATACAAACCTTTCATATCATAGACAGTAGGGAAGCGTGTCGGATCATTGAACACATATTTTATGCCCGTGAACGTGCTCAGAACTTTTGGCTGCGGAGCAGGCACCGGGCGAGTGAATGTGTAGTTTGCAGCGATGCCTTGTTTGGTCAGGCTGTCCTTCATTTTTTGAGGAGTGAAGAAGGGGAAGCACCCGTAGACAGAGTTCTGTGAGGCACAAGTCAAAACAAACAAACATAATAATTAGGAAGGTGACACACATAAGGATAGTGACGAGGAAGGTGGCGCATGAGGAGCTTGGGCACTGGAAGTTCAAAATGGTGAGGGCGATAACAATATATCAACACAAGACACATACGTTCGCCGCCCTAGGAAGAGAACGTGTCTTGTTAGATCAAATCTCGTGCTCGATAGATGAACAAGAACTCACGAAACCGCCGTTGTTAGGATCGCGCACGCAATCCTGATATCCCCACGTCGTCAGATTTGCAGCTATGAGTACGATTAAAGCCATGAGTGACTGGAAGCCAAGGTGCTAAGGACGAGAGACTTACGAGTATAATCCGTGGTATAAAACCTGTCGCCCCGGACCAGCGAAATCGCGTCCCCGAGGACAGCTCTCATCATCTGTGATTGCGTTTAATAATTGAGTGCGTTTTTTATAGAAAACCATACCGTGTACCCCGACGCAAAGCGAAGCCCTGGACTCAAAGGTATGGTGTCCTCGCACTGGAGCCCAGTGTACAGCTCCAAATTGTCAATGTGGCCGTACAGACGCCGTGCAGCGCTCTGTCAATCGCATACATCAGTCAAGAAGGCTAAAATGGAAAAGAATAAAAAACAGAAAAATACATACCACAACAGCCGGATCGGAATTCCACTCCTCAAACGTGCTGAACGTCTTCAGACCCAAAAACTCGCGGAACTCGTTCATCGTGCACACGCCCCACTGGCGCGCCTGGAGGATGCCCATGATCTCGATCACGCGGAGCACTTCTGGAGTTCCTCGTGCGCGATATGCGCCTGCGGGATTCTCGGTCGCGTCCAGCAGGATTTTGGCGATGTCGTCGTCGGAGAACTTGCCGTCTGGACCTCGTACGAGTCTGTAAAGCGAGTTGGCCATGGATATGGGAGGAAAAACGAGACTAACCCTGCAAAAGTCCGATCATTGGGACGCGGGTCGATGGTGGCGAAGGTCTGTCCAAAGGCGGCGCCAAAGTCCTGGACAGTAAGTTGATCGAAGGGTTTATTGTTGAAAACCTGGTTGAAGACGTCCTCAGTCCATTTTTGATCGGCCGCAGATAGGGTTGGATGCCACTGGGATCAATTAGCAGAGACAAGATGGAACGAGGTCTCGCACTTGCCCGGTACAGAACATTGAACTCGACACTACAGTGATTGCCTTCCCCGCGTTCCACGACTTGACCGTTGGTTTTAATGGGATCGAACGCGTCCATGTTCCATGCATTGCCTTCCGAAAGTCTGTCAAAGGATGATGAATCACCCATTATTAAACAGATCATTTATATGACATGGTCCGCACCCAAGGAATCCAGCAACATAGTCCGACATGATGAGTCCCATGAAATGGCCACAGCTGAACAACGTCGAGTAAAAGTAGAATTTCCTTATCATCTTGATGACTCACTTGACAAGCCTTGCGGTTTGGAAAATTTCTTCATCCTGTTTGGCTCTGAGCTTCTCATCGCTAGGTGGAGGATCAACCCAGCGCCCGCGCTCATTGATTTTGAGGAGCATATCGGCAACATACTATAGTGCACAAATTTAGAGGTGCATGGGAAAAGAACACGAGACAAACATTGTGGTTTCGATTGAGGATTACCAGAAGAGCGCTAGCGGCCGGCGGAAGAAAGATGAGACGCTCTTCCGAGAAGGAGTCCGGATAAAGTAGTCCGCGTCCTTCGGCTTTATTGCGCACCAAATCCTGGGTGGCCTGGTCTGCGAGAACGGGCAAGTTAAAAATGGCCTGGGGTCAGTGCTTGGAGAGGATTTTGTCTTACTGATACCGTATAGCGGGCTGAGATCCAGGTACGAACTCGTGGCGTTGATGTTCCAGTCGGTCAGGTCAGACCTGAATAATGAATGGATGACCAGGGTGGCGAATGCGAAGGTCAAGCTCGAGTTGCCGCCGGGATGGTCTTTCCGCTTTGGAGATTGTCAAACGTGATTAAACACGATTCATAACAGACGTACGTCGCTCGCTTTCATCAAAGTGTCGAAAATTAGTCCGGGATCGGGCAGGGACGTTGGCGCGTAGCACCATTTCCCTTGGACGCTCCGGGCATAGGGCGTTCCTGCTTTTCCCAACTGAGGAATCTGCAGATTATTGCCGCCTCCATCCGCTTGACGGAAAGAATGAACAGGGCCCAATAACGCAGCCCTAGGCTAGTTTGCATCAGAACGGCTCCGAATAAGGTGGGAAACGACAAACGTGCGGAAGAGTATTGTAGAGGAGAGCAATTGCAGAGTTGGACATGTCTTTCGCTACATCCGAGCCAGGAGGCAGGCGAGAGAGGAGGGTGAGTCCATCGGGAAACTATGTCGTGTGAATGGGTTAAGCCCCTCTCAAATTGGTTTCAAAGTACTGACCGCGCCTTTGCGATCGTCAACCGCGTCAGGGTGGAGGGCCGTGTCAAGAAACGCTCCCTAGGTTACGAGCTCGGCGTACATTTGAAGAAATTGGGAGAAAGGACGGACGACAATCTTTGGGTCGGGAGTTATAGCACCCTTCGTTGCGATAGACTCCATCTGCGGGCTCATTCAGTTCAATAGCATTCAAATGTGGGTCAAAACGATGCATTACCGTGTTGATGAGGTTCGTGACGCCCGCGTGGGCCTGTGGGCTCGTATCCGCATCCGCTTGATTCTCCCAGTCGTAGTGACCATCTGGTGCAACGGGAAGAGGTCTTTGGGCGAGATACACGGCGTCAGCGCCGAGAGAGAACGCTTGGATTGGAGTGATGCTCGCCATATGGTTATGGGAGTGAAACGCTCCCTCGACCTTATATAGAACCGGCATATTGTGACCCAGATAGAGAAACAAACATAACCAGGACACGGAAAGGGACGTTCGCACGAAATCCATGAGAAATGGGTGTTGGGCGGCCAACCCTAGAATAGTCCCTATTGGAGTCAAGTTTCCTATGTGGTTCATGAAGTGCCATCCAAATGTCAGCGGTCACCGCACTGTGTCCACTGGAGCTTTTGGACATAAGGACTTGCGGCGTCGGATAATCGCAGTGGCGGAACCCGTGTTGTGTTCACAAGTCGTGACCTGAACCTCCGCAGTGATCATTCTGGAGATATCCAACAGGTCCAACTGAGTTTTTGGCAGGGCACGAAACAACGGCTCATTTCGGATGGTAGGAGATCGAGGGTCCGAAGCAGATCACATTCGGTCACGCAATGTGACGCTAGGCCAAAGCTGGCCGCCGGCGTGTCTCCGCGGCAGCTGACCGTCTTTTTCATTGTCTTTTGACTTGTGGAATGCCCAAATCACGACAGCGATGCCACAGACTCTGAATAGCGAATCACTAGGCTCCAGAGAACGACTGTGTCTTTTGACTTGTGGAATGCCCAAATCACGACAGCGATGCCACAGACTCTGGAATCTGGATAGCGAACCACTAGGCTCCGGAGAACGACTAGTGCCTGTTACGCGAATGCGGAAGTTATTGGATGCGGTTACAGTCAATGCCGAGAGAGGCTTTCTAGAAAGTGGGGTGGTACTAAAAATTGAGCGAAGGTGTGTCAAATGACTAAAGCACCTCCTAACTATCAGCGGCGACGCACATATAAACCTTTGCGCAATTCGGGCCCACCATCTGCTTCCAAATGGAATCCTCCTCGCCCACCAGCAACCATTATCGGTCTGAAACGGAATACACAGTTTTCGACAAGAATGGAGTCTCTGGACTACCAGCGTCGCCCCAAGGCTCGTCCTTCACGCAACATGCTGTCAACGGATCAGCCCCGCCGGCGGTGATCCCGCCTAATCATCCGTTCCGAACTTTGATACTCTGTTTCGACGGAACTGGGGACCAGGTACGAACCCGCTCAGCAATATCACCTCCCATACTAGATTTCTGTCCCAGTTCGACAGCGACAATTCGAATATTGTGATGCTGTTCTCGATGCTTCTCAAGGGGGATCGCTCTAAGCAAATGGTCTACTACCAAGCCGGTATAGGAACATACACATCGCCGCAAATTGCAACTCCATTTTGGTCGAAAATTTCAAAGGTGAGACCATCATAGCTCAACTGCACCCACCCTTCAGTTTTTTTATCTAGTTCATCGACGAAGCAATAGCGTGGGATTTGAATGCACATGTTATGGGTTCGTTCCACTCTACCCACGTCTGTCGTGTGCGCCATTCTAACATGTGATTAGGAGGATATGAGTTCTTGATGCAGAATTGCACGTATCTGGCTTCATTACCCGCCGCCTATTTCCCTTCTTTGCCTGTCTTATACTCATTTTAGATTCCACCGGCGACCGCATTTGTATTTTTGGCTTTTCTCGAGGCGCATATACTGCCCGGAGGTATGCATCTACCTACGTCTGTTACCGGAGATGTGTTGACCTGGGCGAATCTCCAGCTTGGCAGGAATGATTCACAAGGTATTTTCAGTCAATCTTTCCCTTGCGTGTCAGCTAATACCGTATAGGTTGGACTGCTACCAGCCGACAATCACCAGGTTTGTGGACATCACCTGATACTTTCTTCCCATTCACATTGTTTATGTAGCAAGTCCCCTTCGCTGTTCGTATCTTCTGAAAGCTTGCGCCATCGCCTGACACGCGCCGTCAGTATAAAATGTACACAAACAACACCGAGGCTGGCTGGTCGCAATCCAATGCTTTCAAAAAGGTAGCGCCGCAAATTGACTTTGTCCCTTTGACACCTTTTATAGGCTTTCTCGATCGATGTTGACATTGAATTCGTCGGCGTATTTGTAACTCACACGCTCTACCTCCACGACACCTCCGCCGACTAATTGCTTGTGTGTAGGACACTGTGAATTCTGTGGGACTGTTTCCACGCCGGTTGCCTTTTACGACGTCCAACACCATCGTCCGGACGTTCCGGCATGCTGTGTCGCTTGACGAGCGTCGTGCCAAATTCAAGGTCAATCTCTGGAATCGACCAAACGAGCAAGAGAAATCCCTCAGTATTTCCGATCAGAAGGCGCCCCAGCCAAAACCATCTCATCCCTCAAAGAAGCTGTCCCAACACCAGATGGAGCAGAGATATGACAGAGACCGTTCTCAGCCCACTGATATCGACGAGGTAATGTATCCTCCCATGAATCCATTAGTTTCCTGATCTCTGTGGTTACAGGTATGGTTCGCGGGATGTCATTGCGACGTCGGTGGTGGATCGGTGGACAACGACGTCGCGCATAATTTGGCGCGCATCCCGTTGCGCTGGATGATCCGCGAATGCTTCAAGACGAATAGTGGGATCCTGTTCGACTGTGAAGGACTCCGCAGTATCGGCCTCGATCCCGACAGTCTCTACCCCTACGTCCTACCTCGTCCGCCACCGCTTCCCTTAGGCAACCTGCGTCTTCAGTCTATCCCGTCGTCAAAGCAACAGTCTAAGAAGCAGACAGAGGTAGCCCTCCCCAACTTCGCCAACACCGAGGTCGCCCCGGTGACTCACAGAAGCGAGGAAGAACTTGACCTCCACGACTCAGTTTGCCCGATTTACGATCAACTCACTTTGGCATGGTTCTGGTGGTAGGTAGTACAGGACTACCCGGCACGGCACGACTAACCCCGGTTCCAGGATCCTCGAATTGTTGCCGATCAAGCAGCGCTATCAGAAGAGCGATAATACATGGGTTACATCTGTCGGATGGAATATGGGCAAAGGCCGATTCATTCCCAAGCAGAAGACCAACGGTATACGGGTGCACAGGAGCGTCAAGACGCGGCTTGAGGCGCAGAGCGAGAGTGGTGGGAAGTATAAACCGAAGGCAGTGTTTGATTTGGAGAGAACAACATGGGTCGACTGAATGCTGTCGTGATTTGACCCGTAATTTTGTTCAAAGTACACAGTCCCGAAGTTATGACTAGGATATTTGTACGAAAATTATGATTCCGGCTTATTTACTCGTTAACCAGTCCCTTGGACGTAGAGAGAATCCTTACACTACTGGACAAAAAATGTAGTGATACAAGCGGCTGCTCGGCCGCTTCGCAGCCTCGCATCCTCTTTTGTGGGGTTGATTTTCATCTTCCAGGTTGAACTAATGCATTGGTGGAAGAAGAGAAGGCTGACCCATGACCGAAGTGTACAGTATTTGAAAGAGAAGTGATGGTGGGTGATTGTGCGGCAGTGCCCAGAATGCTCGGACCGAAGGAAAGGTCAGCTGAGCAATAAAGAGACGAGGTTCTGTAGTAATGAATTGTGCAAATGCCGAATTGACCCGAAAGATGCCCTACAATTGGGTCCACCAAGGTCGACGACAACAACGGAAATATTTTCAGGAGAATCCCTCCCAAGCAAGACGTACGTTTCTACTGATGTTAACTTCGCCTTCGCGAGCGCAAACATTGGTCGAGTTTATGGAAGAGGTTGGTTATTATCGACTGTTCAACGGGTGAGAAAATATGCATGACATGGCGGGAGCCTCACACCATTGAAGGTGGCAATCATGTAGCCGTGCTCTAATTCCAAAGATGAACCAAGGTCACGTGACAATGCTTGACCTTCGACGTAAAAAGCGCCAAGACTGATGACTACCGTGACTTCCGCAACATCACTGCTTCCGAATTTTTCGTCATTCGCGTCGTAACAAGCCGTGTCCTTGTCAACCCAATTCCATCCCACAACGTCTTTCCACAACGAATTCGCAAGTAGCTCGAACACACACCGGAAAGTAAAAAAATCCACCTACAGTGGATTTGTATACAAATTTTAAATCTTCACTACAGTGAATTTGTTATTTAATTTTTGAAATTCATACCATTGTAAACTGTAAATGAACTTCAAAACTCTAGTCACAGTTTCATCCAGTTTGAAGTTCAAAGTTTCAGAAACAATTTCAACCAACCTAAAAGTGTAGATGAATTTCAAAGTTTCACAACCAGAAAACCTGGCCAGCAACACACAAACGACTTCCAGCCATCCCGGCACGAGAGCGGCAATCAGCAGATCATTGACCCCATCACCTGTCCCAAAGCGTCGGGCCAGTGCGTCGCTGCCCGGGCCAGACCTCGGCATGGGCCTCCACGACCTTGACGCGGCTAGACAGTGCGCTGTCTAGGCAGGCCCGTAGGTCTAGACAGGCGTATGCGAAGAAGCTGATCAGAATAAAAAAAACCACTGGCAAACTTCGATGGAGGACAGCCGTATAAGTAATGCGGGTAACCCAAGGACAGCTACCTGAAATTTCAATTGACCATCGGCATGAACCATTGTGCGAGACGAACGCTCAGGCACGACCAAGCTGTCATCAACCGGTCGGGATGGTTCAAAAAAACTTCAATGGAACTATCTAGTAACCATCTCGCTCTTTATGAAATCATTCGGGTTTTTTAAGTACCTTCCTTTTCTGGAGAAGCTTCTAATTCCGAATTTCAACCTGGGAAATCATACTTCGCTCGGGGAGACGGCCGAAGCCGGGGGTAAGCAACTAATTCCGATTTTCAACCTCGGAAATAATCGGCTTCGTGGGAGCAGAGCGTCGACCTGTATTTCATTAGGCACTTCAGAGAGATTTTCAAAAGTTTTCCGCGCGTTTTTTCAAGTCAGACCTCTGAAATGGTGGGGCGAAAATCCCTCACCAAAAGAGGTCCGGGACTCCGGGTCCTGTCCGTCCGCAAGGTTATTGCCTTCCTCTGTTATCTCATGTGATATCTCCGTCATCGTTATTTGTCACTCCTCCCCGCGTAGCCTCGTGGACGAGCGTGGACGTCGACTTGGCCTGCGAGCCATCGCGCCTGCCGGTTGCCAAGCTCATGCACACGCTTCCGAGTTATTATGCAAGACAGAATATTACGCAGATCAGGGCAAGAGGTAGGCGATCTTTGGGATCGGCATCACATGTTCTCGCGTGGGTGAGGCCTTCTGGCCGGATTTGGAAGTCCTGTTGGAAAGGTAAAGGGACCCTCACTGGTTTTCAAGTGTAGTAAGTAACTTATCAAAACAACAACTGATTGTAATACTAGGCCAGATCCCGAGTTTCAGCGCAGTTCGAGCCCGCCGTTGATGAGTTTACAAAAAGTGATGGTTTCCCGATTTGAATCCAGAAGATCGCCTCTTGGAGCAGGGCGTTTGCGCCGATCGTGTGAATATTGTGTTGTCTGATCGTTGATTTACGGGACTGGGGATGGAGCCGTAGGGGCTCCAATAAATGAATACAACTAAGTAGTAGCATCCGCAAAACCGTAGACGCTTTCAAAAAAAGTTCAGCTGTAGAATCAGCTCCGAAACGTTATCACTGACAGCGTTTGGGGACGTTTCGCGACCATTCTGGTGCCGTGGCAGTTCATTGGATTTTTTTCCAGCGTGAATAAAACTAAGCGAAGCTAAGCGAGCGACCGCGTTGGACCGTGAAGGCGGTCGCCGCATGCAGCTCCCCGCTAAATATTTCGCGGTCGCTCACTTATTAGTAGGCTGATCCTTGGTTCACTCCAACGCCTTCAATCACTGTCTCTGCTTCCCCACAAAAGTTCAGCTTGACCCCGACACTTTACTCTCAGTCCACAATGGCCCCTCATCACATCGTTGCGATGCTCGCTCCGACCTGGGGTCACAGTGTCAGCTACATTCAGATGGCCATTCAAATGCTGCAGCGCAACCCAAAGTTAGTGATTACGATTGTGCAGCACAACCTCCTCGGTACGCGGCTTGCCTACATCAGCGAAACATCCTGACGTTGTACCAGTGGCACAGATGGAGGCGGAGCTCCAGATGTGTGTATGTGACTCTGACAGGCTGCGAATCTTAGGAGTCGGCGACAAGGAGTGCGCACTCTCAAGTTCAACGCGTCCGATTTGTTCATTGACTTTTTTTTTTGTAGCGTCGTACTCACTCCCGCTGCGATCAAACTGGTCTTTGGTCAACTCGTCGGTGGTTGGATGGAAACAATTTCCAAGCTTTCCCAAGGGCCCAGCGAAACCTGGCCCAAACCTCGGACTCTTCATGTGCGTCACCAATCTTCTCGATCGCGTTACCAAGAGTTAATTGTGAATGTTGCAGATGGATTTTATGTGCGGCGGTGCAGTGATTGAACCCACCAAACAAATCGTGGGTCCAGACTGCAAAGTTCTTGTCTGGTTTTCTGGTGCCCTCGCTTCTATGACGGGGCATTTGACGGACTATGATTTCGCCGCCATAGCGCAGGAGATTTACGCAGACGAGGGAAAACGCCAGGGTCGGTCCATGGAAGACGTTTTGGCCCAGGTTCGTTGAAGCGAAAACTCCATCTTGGTGAATTTAATTTTCTGTTTTCGCAGGTGTTTCTAGCCTGGAACGGAACCGACAAGTTTTCTGGCATGACCATCAGGTGTCCTGGTACCCCAGACATGTATGATTATGAGCGTTGCGCGTACGCCACCGGGGCGGGGCCGCCGCCAGGCATGGCGCAAGTTATGGTTTTCGCTCAGACGTTGGCCAAAGTCTCCGACGGGTATATCGTGCCCACTGCAGCCTGCATCGAGCCGGTGGCCGTGCCGCAGTGCAAACAGCTTTATCAGCAGCGCGGGCAGGAGCTTTTCACGGTCGGTCTGCAAGCGCAAGACGAATGTTGGGGCGACGCTGCACCAGCCGCCATCACAAACACGGCCGTCAAGACGTTCCTGGATAATGCGGTGAATCAACACGGCGCCAAATCTGTGCTCTACATATCTTTCGGGTGCGTTGTTGCGTATCTCTGCACGAGTTTATTTTATATCGTTCAACAGTTCATTTTTCTTCCCGGTCGCCACACCGGAGCTCATCGAAGCGCTCGTGAATACTCTCCTCTCTCTGTCGAGCCCTTTCCCCTTTATTTTTGCTCTCGGTGGCACACTGGCATCGCTTTCCAAAGAACTCGTCGAGCGGGTCAACTCGAGCGGCAAAGGTCTCGTCTGTGATTTCTGGGTAGAGCAGCGTGCCATTCTGCAACATGGCGCAGTCGGCTGGTTCCTGACACACGGCGGTTTTAAGTGCGTAGTAGCCTGTATTCTGCTCTACGGTAGACTGATTCCTCTTGCGATTTTCTTCTTAGCTCCATCACCGAATCGTTGACGCAAGGAATCCCGCTGATTGTATGGCCGACGAATGCAGAGCAGCCTATCAATGCGGCGTTGCTATCTGCGGAACCGAATCCTGTCGCCATCGAGCTTCTTCAGGTGCGCACATGTCCGTTTTTACAAGTACGGCAAATGATGTTGACGTCGACTCCGGCGCCCCTCAGGTTCGTACTGGACCACAACTCGGCCCATCGCTCCGGGGCGGGCCAATCATCACAGGCACCGTCGCCGACGCGTCGGATGAGTTCAAGACAGTCTTCGAGGCGGCCCGCGGAACGAGAGGCGCGGTGTTGATGGCAAACGCCGCCAGTATGCGGAAGGCGCTGAGAGAAACGCGCGCTGGGGAGGCGTCAGAAGAGCTTTCCAGGCTGGCTGTGTTTTAGAATGCTTGGGCGCAAGTTACGTTAGAGAAAGGGATCAAAAATATACACTTAGAGAATCTGAAGGAGGAGAAGTTTTCCATGGTCACCTTCAGCAGGGACGACGAGGGTCCTCAGGCAAGGATGATTGTTTGAAGGTCATGCTCTGGTGCGAATAGGCGGCATGCGCCAGCTTCTCTGTGAACATTTCGGCGCCCTGATAGTTAAACTTGTATCGTTTCTGTTCTTTGTGCCGCTTAGTCATCTCAAGTTGAAAAAGTTGAACCGCGGAGCCGAAGCACAGCCACAGGTCGGACGTTGCCAACTCACCACCAGCTCAACGAGGCTTCACCCAATCCACATCCAGAATTCAACTTGCGCTCATTAGCACGGGAAAACCCCTGAATGCATGGTCTCCCCAACGAAGTCATCTGTGTTTGACGTCATAATCGAGCACCAGCGCATCCGGCATAGAGCTTGCTGACTTTTTAACCCCGACAGAGCCTGGGAGGCACTCTCCGTCGGTGGTTTATTCCCGATGGCCGGTATAAGTTCTTGGTTTTGAGTGTGAAGACGTCGTGGCATTGGCGTTTTCACATTCATTGTGAGATCCGTGGATGTGAGTAGCATAAAAAACAGCACAATACACGTCTTCAATTGTGAGTGAAGGTTTTCGGAGCCTGAGTAATTTCTTGGCCGATCGCTATAGTTGATTTTTCTTTCATGATTCCTGCACAAGCACGGTTAGTCAATATGTCCGCAAATCCGATTTTAGTAGTAACACCTAAGGTACTGCCACAATCGCGCCTGACCTGAGCCAACTCACCCAAAGAACTGGAAAGGCGGCCTTGTCCATACTTACACCGGCCTATGCACTCTTGGTAGCACTTTCTCATCGAGTCATCGTGCAACGAAAGCAGGGCTCCTCGGTGAAATCATCCCTACAATAATTTATGCCGTGGGCATGGCCCTCGTGAAATCAACTCCAAACTTCTATGGATTTATGAATGGATGGATGAATGAGCCCGAGCTGAGATAGATTTCACACCAGAGGAGAGAAGTTTGTGACACCGTTGTGACCGATGGTGACAATCTTATTTCACCACACGACAACCACACATGGAAGCGGGCACCAGTCCCCAGCGAATCCAGGAACTGTGGTTCGAGGACGGTAACGTCGTTATCCAAGCGGGGAACAATCAGTACCGCGTATTTCGCGGGATCCTGGCAGCCCGGTCCGCAGTCTTCCAAGACATGTTTCAATTTCCTCAGCCTGCCGAGGCCCCCCTCGTCGAGGGCTGTCCGGTTGTGAATATTTCCGACTCCCCGACGGAAGTAACAGCTTTCTTGAGGGCTGTTTTTGAACCAGAGTGCGTCGCTCTTCCTGTCCTTCGATGGCATCTCAAATAAGCGGCTAAGCCTAGATTCTTCATGCCATATCCAGCCAAAACCGATTTCGACTCTCTTTGTGGCTGCCTTCGACTCAGCCACAAATACCTGGTCGACTATCTTCGACGCCGTGCCCTTGTCCATATCTCCCGGCGATACCCTACGACACTGGCTGATTTGGACGTATTGCCTACTACGCCTCGCTCGTTCGAAACCATCACAGTTCCGGCAATCATTTTCTTGTACCAGCTTTCACGCACCTACTATACCCAGGTAACCAGGCTAAGTAGCCGGGGAGATGTATGCAGTCTCCCCGGCTAATTAGCCTCACTTTGATCTGATCTTGCACGGCGCAATAATTGTGCCCTAATTATTATCTTTATCTACTGCAATCAATATATCAAAAGCCATAGATAACGCGCTGAGGGGCGGGAGGCCCCGCCCCGCATCACTCCCATCAAGCATGCGCCAGCGCCCTTCCGAGAAGGCGCCATCAGTTCCATCAACCGCCATCATTCCTGCCAGGCGCCATCAGTCTCATCAAGGCGCCATCACCCGCATCAATCTGCCCGCCGCCCATGCGCAAGTCGTCCGTTTTGCCCTCAAATATAGCCGTAAAATCACCAAAAAATCAGAGTATATTCTACAACATAATAAAAAGGAATCTGGAGCGATGTCTCGACTGCATGTCCATGAAACAAAACAAAACACGACACTATTCTCCCTGCGGCCCACCCTCGTCATGTGTAATAGACAGGATATTCAAGAGGGCGTCCGTGATGCCGCCTTCATCGTCCTCTATGTCCTCCTCAACGTCCGCGTCCTCGTCCTCGTCGCCGGCGGTCTCTAGCGGGCCCATCTCTTCGTCTGCGGGCGACGGCGATGGCGCACGTGTGTCCATGTCGGTAGTTCGGACAACAGGAACGTGCCGTTCCCTTGACACGCTTCTGCCAGGCGAGAGGCTGCCCATAAACCCAGCCACCCGGCTCAGCTTCGTGAGACGCGCCATGTGGATGGCAGTGAACCGGGCGCGTTCCATGCGGAGCAGGCGCACTTGATGCGCAAGGCCCACCTCCCCCTCCTCTCGCAAGGTGTTCTCTTCGCGGGTGAGAAAGGCCTCTTCGTCAACGATGTAGGTGATGAAACGGCGGATCTCGACGTTTAGCCGCTGGATTTCCTCCTTCGCTCGAAGAATCTTGAAATGCTGCTCCATCGCAGCTCGGCCAGCAGGGAGCGCCCAAGGCTCCTGACGAATGTCTTCCCTTGCGTCGCGCAGGAGATCGAAGTCCGCCAGAAAGGCATTCTCCACGACCTCCTCCCAGTCCAGCTGTTCCCTCGGGGGCGTCAAGGCGCTGGCGGCGTCGTTGTAACGGGCGATCGCGGCCTTCAACCCCTTCGATCGCGCCTGTAGCGCCTTCGCGATGTGTTTGCGCAGCTTGTAGCCTGCCCCAGAACTCAGTAAAAGAAAATCCCGTAAAGCCAAAAGAACTCACCCGTTCCTGCCATGTTGCATTTGCTCAACTCGAACATGCGCGAGATGATCAGGCGCTCCAGGTCGTCTAGCGCTCGCTGATATCGCCGCTTGCGCACAAGATGCGCTGCCGCGACCCAATTTTCATCCCCCGCCACCCACCGTGTCTCCACTCCCAGCCGGACCTCCAGGTCTTGAACCACCGCCAGGGCCTTGGCCTGCTGTTTGAGAGCGTGCCGCCGTTGCGTCTCGAGGCGCCGTGTGGCCTTGGCCGCATCGGCATACCCTGCGTCGGTCTCAGCAGGGAGAAACGGGCGCTCCACCCCCAATACCCCAGTCACGCGGTCGCTAAGGACAAGTCAGCCAGCAGACATGCACTGAAGGGAAGGACGAACTCAACGTCTGCTAGGTTCACTAACTTTTGGTAATATTCCATCTCCAGCGTTTCCTGGAGTGGCTCCTTCGAAAGACCTTTGAGGTGCGTCTTCTCCTTCTCGAGCCAGTCCTCGAACTCAGCCGGGGATGTTACGCCCAGCCTTCGCATTGCCTCACGTTGCGCCGGCTGCGTGGCAAGAACTTCCAAGGCACGTCGATATTTGCTGCAAAGTAATGCTGCTGGGGGCGATGTTAGAGAGACAGAATAGGCGAGCGTCTGAATCCACTCACAAAGGCCGTGATACGTTTCGAAGGCGTCGGTGTGCTTCATGTAAGTGGTAATTGCTTGCTGTCGATGGAATCGCGTCGCATGGCGAGTCGTCGAGGCGAGCGCATTGGATTTGGAGAAGTATGTCTCGCAGCCTTCCAGCGCCTCCGTACCGACACCTTCCACGTAGGTCACCAGGTTTTCGACTTGGCAGAAGCGTCCGTGGCCGAGGCCGTGGAACGCGCCCACCAAGGACACGTAGTTGTTGTTGGCGGCGAGTTTGCTGAGCACTGGGTGAGCCTTGACTTGCGCACCAAACTTGCACCCGACGTCGTATCCGCTCGCAATCTCACCAAGTACTTTGATTAGGTGTTGGACGACGGCAAACCCGTACTTTGCACTGCATCCATGCACGTCAGCAAGGCCAAGGGAACGTATCAAAACTTACAGCTCTCCGCTTTTCACCATATCCGCCACGACAAGCACGAAGCCGTGCCTGCAGAGAGCGGGGAAGATACCCGTCTCGTCGTACATGCCCCAGGCACGGGTGGTGACCGCCTCCTTCATGTTCTGCCACCTGTCCTCGCACCCGCTTTCTGCAATGTCCTCCTGCTCCTCAATGTCCCCCGTGCCGTCGAAGCCCTTCACCAGATCGTCGAGGCCCTCCTTCGCCCACTTATCCACTTCTTCGTGCGACAGGTAGTAGTCCCCCGCTGCAACACGGTTGTCAGCGCGCTCCCTCGAAAACCCCGGCGCCGTCGTTCCATCGGCGTATGTCTCCCTCTCGCGCACCTCGAACCGCGAGAGCGAGTTATTGCCATCCATAGTGCAGAGGAATGGCAGCTGCAGGGGAGGTTCACCCTCGAGCTTGTAAAGGCATGCAGGACATGCATTCCTCAAACGCCAGTCGGGCACGTCGCGAGCGAGTACGGCCTGCACTCGCTTCTCGACTTGCGCGCGGATTTCGAGGTAGACGTCGAAGGCGACCGAGAATTGGGACGACAGCCATGCACGCGGGGCAACGCCGTGGATATCCGAGAGGGCCCGCACGAAAGCCTGGATTCCGAGACGCGGGCAGCGGAGATGGGTGACGCGATACGCCTCAAGAGCGCGGATGGCGATGACGGTGTGGGGAAAATAGGGCGAGACAGGAATCCACCCGTGACGAACACAGGCAGAGGCGACAAATGTGTCGCCGCGAATGAGATGTAGATCCTGCTTCAGTGCGGCTTAAATAAATCATCATGAGCTATCATGCAAAAGAAAAATTAGGTCCCACTCACAGAACATATCTATGACCAGAACGCTGCGAGTATCCTGCACCACAGCATCCTCGGGCAGTTCGTAATTGCACGCCAGGCCTTCTTCAGCGATGGAGGTGGCCCATTTGGTGTATGCATCGGACATGCACTCCAACTGCGCGCTGAACGCGTTCACCTGGCGCTGCGTCCGATCCCGGCGTGAACGTCGATCCGAAGCTGTCCCATAGAGCTTGCTGCAAAGCGCTCACTTGAGGGAACGCGAAACAAACGTCAGTTGACGCGACGTACTGATGATGATTTCGTAGTTCCTCCAGGATCTCTTCATTCGTGTGCTGGTGCTGCTGGAAGTCCTCTCCGGCGTTGCTGATTTCTGCAGGGATTCGACCATGCAAGACTTCCTCCGCGTACGTTTCGTCGGCGTCGTCGAATGGTTCCGGAATATCCTGCCATTGGTCTTCTGTTCGCTGCTGCTTGCGGGTCAAGTCTACGGGGAAATTTAGAAAAAAAGAGGACCCAACCGGGATTAAAGGAAACCCACTCTGACGGCGGTCCTCTTCCTTCCGAGCTGCTTCGACCTTGGCCAGCAAAATTTGCGCCGCCGTCAATATTTTCTTCTTCTCAATAACGCGCCCGGATGCCGTCTGTTCTGTGGTTGAGATCCTCACTCTGGATGAGAAGGACGTTGCCGTGACGCGCGTCGTGTTGTTCCGGCGAGAGGCAGGCATCAGTGAGAGGCAGCAGGACGCGTCGCATCACATCACATGTCTTGGATCGTGACATCACATGACTTAGAACGCGCTCTCAACAAAGCACCAACTAGTACGCGTAAGTCTCCCTTTTCTTCTCTGTTTTCTGACGACTTTCAGCTGGTTTGTCTGCTTGCAGTGCCCATACCCGGAGCCCCTGCAGAAAAACCAGCTGAAAGCCGTCCGAAAACAAATGCCACCTACCTGCAGCTGACGCGCTTTTAGCAGTTCCCGGGATGTTGTGGCAGCCGACCAACACAAGAACGGTATGCTCTGTCTCCATCCACGCACGCGTAATTACCCGGCTTAAACCAGCTCAGACCCGCAGCGGCACTGTTTTTGCGGCCTGGACCACTGCATTGGATATCTTGCCACTTCTCTCGCGCGCCATCGCCGCCGACCGCAAGGATCAAGAGGACGCAGAACCAGACGACGAACCTCTCGGCGCCGTCTCTGAGGAGCCCAACGAAGGGGACTTCAATGGGCCTCCAGACCCCTTGCATGAGGTCGACGACGAGTGGCCACCCCCGGATCCTATGAATGAAGTAGACGACTTGCCCACTCACTTGCCCACTCTGCCCGAGTCCCTCAAACGTAAACGCCGTCCCGCCAGCATCCACGACCTCTTGAAGACGGGATCGCCCAACAAAGGCGCCCACCGTCGCTGCCGTGCGCGACACGCCCACAGAATCGCAGCCGAAGGGCACACTGTCCAGCCTTTGGTCAAGACAGACGTCCTCTCTCGATCGGAGGCCATCACCGTGCCCAACTTCGACAGCTCCAAACTCCCCACCGCCCACGGCGCGTACGGCGGCAAGACCGAGCAGCGGAATGAAATCTACGGCAAGAAAAAGCAGCGCAGCGTGGCGGAACTCATTGGGCTTGGCTTCCAGCTGATAAGCTGGGACGGCAGGTGTGTAATCATCTCCCTCCCTTCCTTCTGCCACTGACGCCGCATTCATGGAGAACCCCCCACCCTCTCGTCGATGCCGCAGGGCGTATTTTCGCGGTTTTGGCAGGCCAGCCCACCGGCCCCTCCTACCCTAATGCCGTCCAATCGGCATATGCATTCGTCAAAGCCCAGGGCGATGCGACCCATTTTCCTGCTACGATGCAGCATCACCGGCGCGGCCTCTTCGCCGTCATCAACGTCGGCCTCACCCTCGGCAAGGGCTCGCTGGTTCCCGCTTGGCTCAATAACAAGGAGCACGCCGGCCTAGCGGCGCGACTTCTCGCCAACCCCCACATCACCCGGATGGCCACCTTTGCCAGCTGTGCGTTGTTTTCTTTTTCTTTCTTTTGGGATGCTCATCGATTTTTATTCAAGTCGCCTTTGCATTGTGGGCGCCCCGGCTATACGGCCTCTACGTGGAAAACAACAGGCTCCTGCATCGCCGCCTTCCCCACCTCCAAAGGCCATTCCAGCAGTCCGTCTTCGCCTGCGCCGCATTTAATTTCGGAAACGTCTGCACATACAGACACCACGACGTTTGCAACCTTCCTTTCGGATGGTGCACAATTCAATCTCTGGGCAACTTCGACGCGAAGAAAGGCGGCCATTTAATTCTCTGGGATGTGAAGGCCATCGTCGAGTTCCCCGCAGGCGCGCTCATTCTCCTTCCCTCCGCCACGATCGCGCACTCAAATGTGCCAGTTGCGCGCGGGGAGGAACATATTTCTTTCACCCAATTCACTGCCGGCAACCTCTTCCGCTACGTGGATAACGGTTTCAGAACCCAGACCCAGCTCGCAACTGAAGATCCAGTTGAGCACGACCGCTTGATGAACGCCAAGGAGTCGCGCTGGGAGAAAGGACTCAAACTCTTTAGTACAATCGACGAGCTCATGTAAATACCATACCTGTAACACTACGCAATGAATACACCTGTAATTACCTTCTATTCTATTGAACACAACGTTGAACATAACTGGTCTGGGGACGCAAGATTTTGTCTGTGAATTTAATTCGGTCGCGAACTGATAGAAATGTTTGATTTTATATCTTGTATTCCGCCACCGCAATGCTTTAGATTTTTACAGACTCAGGTACAGCACATCTGCATTACATACTTCTTTTTTTTCAGAAATTTAGGCATTAAAATGAGGCATGTCATTTAAATCGCGAACTGATATCACAGAGGACATCGGTTTGTGATTTGAGATTGTGCCCCCACTTCTCTCTTCCGACCACATACCACCTGCGAGGATCTCTCAGCCTCATTCAAAGTACAACTACTCAAATACTCTTCCTCCCAAAATTAACCCGTCTACCGCTAATTTCAAGGACGTCGGCGTAGGAGAAGACGTACAAAATAAATTGGTGCTATTTTACGTCGTGAACTAACACTTGATAGGCGTCCTTGCTCTTCTGTCGCCTCTTTCTCGCCTCGCCTCATGCCTCGCGGACGACCTAGGCTGCCTGCTGAAGTTAAGCAGGAACATGTCTTGCGCTCTCGTAAACAGTACGAGGAAAAGTAAGTCTCATTTGACTTTGATCTGGCTCTGAAAAATACCAACGTGCCTTCTTCGCAGAAATGCGGGGAAACGCCGCGAGGCTGCGCGTCTCCGCATGCAGCGGTGAGTTCTACGCTCTGATCCGCACCCAACGTCACCTCAACCTCACGACGTCGCAGCAAACGGGCCGAAATTGAAAACGACCTTTGTCTGAAGTCTGCAGGCCGGCACAAAGCTGCTCTGGCCTCAGCTCGGTACCGACACAAGAAGCAACAGAAGGAGTGGGCGGAACACAACGCCACGCACGCCGAGAAATATCGTGCCCGGTGCGTGGATTAACCGTGACTGCGTTCATTCAATCTCCAACTAACCTCTTCCATCCACTTAGCAAGGACGAGGCCGACGGCCTGCGGCGCAAACACCTGGCGATGACGTCCCAGGCTGAAGAAGCTGGACATGTGACTCCAGCCCCAGTGAAGAAGAAGCTGCAGATTTTTTATGCATCCCCACGACGTGTTGCTCGTCCAGGACCGGCTCGTAATCGTGCCCATTCCCATTCCCCCCACCGCCTCAGCGATATCGCGCAAGACGATGACGAGAGTTCCAGCGACGGATCAGAACATCTGTCGAGGCCAACACCACGCACGCACAGGAAGCTCGCGCAGGAGGACTACAACGCATCCAAGAAGGGCAGGAAGGGCCGTCAAGTTTCGCCACCCATTTTCGAGCACCGAGTCGCCCATGACGCCTGCCGATGCCAGTACTGCTTCCAGGAGGGCTGCCCTGGCTGCGCGTGCATGTGTGAAGAGTCTACCGTCTGGATGCAGCATGAGGGCGGGCATTTCTTCCCCACTTGCAAGAAATGTGGGGAGGAGGACTGCCCTGGATGCGCGTGTGTGTGTAGTAAAGCAACAATTTTCCTTGAGCACGGCGGTCACGTACAGTAGAAAGTTTTAGTACTATTGTTAGCTTCAATGATTTGGTTTCATTCTCAATAAATTTTTTTCACGCCTCTTTTTATCGCGCCTCTGTTTTGTGGGCCTTAAGGGTGACACATATCAATAATCATGATACATCAAAGATAACTTCCTCTGGACCTCCGCCTTCACCATGGCCAAGGTTTTTTTTTGTTTACCGCTGTACAAGCTGGAGCCTGGCCACGAAAACAAGGAGGTGCACGACGCGTCCCCTCGGGCACATTACTATGCGATCGTTTCAGGGAAGGAGGGCATTGTTGTCACGACTGAGTGCGCACATTTGTTCTTTTGTCCCTTCTTTCTCACTGACTACCTTAAGAGATGCAATGGCTCGCGAGATGAAGCCAGACCCCAACGCGCGGAATTTCTCGGCATCGACCTGGAAGGAAATCATGGATTTGTGGATCAAGGATTGCGAGCTGAATCATGAGCATATCCCTGTCCACGATCTTGTTACTCCAGATTCCACCCCAACTCGAGTTCCTCCCAAGTCGGTGACGCGCGGGCACCCCACACATTCTCCGTCTAAGGCTGCTGCCAAGCCCCTCACCACCGAAGAAGTTGCCGCAAAATTCGAGAATATTTTCACCGCGTCGCCCACGAAAACGAAGTCCCATCGCAGCGATCGCGCGAAGGGTGCCACCAAGCCCCGTCTCAACTCCAGCGCGGTGGATGACGCAGCACATGAGGTGGGCTCCAAGCCGCTCTTGCTCTACGGGGTGACTGGCCACAACCGGCTGTTCCGAAGCAAGGAACGCGCGATGGCGGTGCTCAAGGCGACACCGGGGGCGGATTTGGTATTTGCGCATGATGAGGCGGGTGTCGAGGACTTTATTCGTACAGAAGGAGCGTGTGTGATGAAGTCCAGGACTTGATTTAGTTTTAGCTTTTTGTATTGCTGATGCTGTTTTCTGTTGTAAAATTGGATAGTCTCGTTCTTTTTATGCTGTAAATCCCCTTTGAATGTAAGAGTGTTGGGACTGAAAAAAAAGATGCAATGCAAAAAGACAAAAAGAAAACCTAGCAGTTGGGTCGAACAAAGGGACCCAATGGTCCAGTGATTGGACTGTTGGGATGAAGAGATATCACTATCTCTGCAAACCAGGTAGTCCAACCGCTGCACCATTTGGTCGAGGTTGAACGCTGAAGAGAGGGAATAGGAGGTATTTACGACATGACTTCTGACACAAACTGTCAGAAGTCACGCCAAGTTTGTTTATAGCGTCTTCTCCCGCCTTACGTCCACCGTCAACGTTAACGTCGATGAGTACCAGTCCCACGCCCACGGTCTCGGCCCATGCGGCACGGAACCCTTCCAAACCTGTACAACCACCACGTCAACGCACCCGCAAGTCAGATGCTGGTTCCTCTACTCAGAGGGTCAATGACGCGAAGCTGAAGAAAGAAGAAATGCTGGCCGAAGTCGAGGCCTTCCAGGAGCTCCGCCACGAGAAAGTCAAGGAGCTTGCGATCAAGTACGAGAAGGACGAGGCGTTTTTCCTCAAGTTGCTCGCCAACCGCAGTCAATATTCTGCGACGCGTGGTCTGACCCTCTGGAACGCGGTTAAACATGACTTTTCAAAGCAGGCGAAAGAGAGTAAGTACCTACCCAGTCGCATTGCAGTAGCAGCGCGTTGATGATTTATTTTATAGATGGAGATGCCAAAAGCACGATTGAGCTCAACGAGGAGCTCAAATACAAGTACGAAGAACTCAAAGAGAGCATGTCGGAGGACAAGAAAAAAGAGCTCCTCGCGCAGCTTGAAGAGCATCGCGAGCTCCAGCATAAAGGGGTTCGCGCGACGAACAAGTCGGCGAGTGCGGATGCCATGCAGAACGCAGCTCGCATTGGCGAAGTGGTGCGTCTCATCGTGTCAGTTATTACCCTTGCCTACTAATTGCTCATACATAGATGAAGGATCTCTACGAACGCACGGGCGTGCGCGCTTTTGCGATGTTTACGCGTGGCAACCCAGATGACCCATCTGTGCCGCACATCGAGGATTCAGACGAAGCGCGTCTGTTCTTTCTGGAGCATTTGAAGATGGATATATTGGACGTGATGCGGAAGTTCGAACAGTGGTCGTGTACACGAGACTCTGGTGGTAAGTTTTTTTTGGCTGTAATTTTCGTGATACGCCTTGACGCGTAAGCAGGTCCCAAGGAGAACCACAAGCTGTCTGTAATTATGAAAGAAATCAGCGAAATTTTGTCCGAGGGCCTGCGTGCGTTCCTCGTTTCTTTGGCATTTTGAGACTGACAACTTTTCTTTGTACAGAAAAAATCAAGAATGACAAGAGTTTATCCATGGAATACGTGAACTACAGGTATGCCATCGTCCACCAACTCGGCGTCGAGCTCGCGGGTTGGCCGTCTTGGGTGGAGATGACGCGCGCATCCAAGCTCAGCGCGGAGCATGCGCGCGACATCCACCAGAAACTCAGGAGCGGCGCCATCCACTGGGTTGCGCTCACAAAGTCGCAACGCGGCGCGGTCACGAAGGAAATCGAAGAGCAGCGTGCGCAAGGCCCCCTGAAGCCGCGCAAGCAGCGTTCTGACAAGGGAGAAGAACGCGGTCCTCGGAACAAGCCCGACAAAACCAATACCGCCCAGGATGGTGGGGTGCTCCTGGCCGCGAGCAGTGCTGCCCCCCTCGGCGCCGCTCCCCTCGGCGCCGCTCCCTCCGTCGTGACCACTGCCCCTGCCGACGCGAACGCAGCCGTCCCTTCCGCTGCCAGCACCACCGTCCCCTCCACAGCCGTCCCTTCAGCTGCCAACGCCGTAGTCCCTTCCACTGCCAACACGGCCGTGCCTTCCGCTGCGAACACCACTGTCCCATCCACTGCGAGCACCGCCATCCCGTCCACTGCCAACATGGCCGTTCCTTCCGCTGCGGACACCAACACCGCCGTCCCCTCCACCGGCGATTATGCAAATGATACCCCGCCGACCACCACCCACGACCCTCTCTCCATCACTGCAAACCTTGCCACCTTTGGCGTTGATTTCTTCGACAACTTCGCCCACCTGGACCACATTTTCGATCCCCTTCAGTACGACTACAGGAACCTCGAGTTTCCCCTTAGCTCCCTCCCATCCCTTGGAGACGACGCGACACCGACACTCCTTCCAGAGCTGCGGCTTAACATGCGCAACGTCCGCGATGACACAGAAATGGATGAGCCAGCAGGGCCCTTTCCAATGACTCTGTCAGTTCCCGCCACGACCTCCAGCCCATCCACCTCGGGATCAGGATTCAACGTGTTCGCTGTCAATGCGAACGTAAACGGCAGCAGTGGGACGAAGAGACGCCGCGAGAAGGACGACGGCGCTGCTTCTGGGGCAGGTGACGCACCCAAGAAGCCGCGCAAGAAGCGCCGCGACGCAGGCGTGCCGCGCGGCCCTCGCGCCAATTAACCGCCCGCTCCCCGCGGCAGCACCTGGACACTCGCCACAAATCCCACATACGCCTTACATTATGACACCTTTATTTATTACTTCAAGTTTTCAATACAGCCTTAGTATGATACAAACTATGATTTGATTTTCAGTCTTTACCCTGATGTTTCCCACCCACCGGCCCATGCAAATTTACTCTGTGTTTTCTCGTGGTTTTATGAGTATTTTTGAGGCCAAAAGGCCCTACTTGCGCGCGAGCCGCAGGAGATTTGATGGACCCCCCCCCCCATTCCGTGTATGCATATCATACATTGGGCCTAAGGGAATATATTGTGATTTTTTGGTGATTTTACGGCTATATTTGAGGGCAAAACGGACGACTTGCGCATGGGCGGCGGGCAGATTGATGCGGGTGATGGCGCCTTGATGAGACTGATGGCGCCTGGCAGGAATGATGGCGGTTGATGGAACTGATGGCGCCTTCTCGGAAGGGCGCTGGCGCATGCTTGATGGGAGTGATGCGGGGCGGGGCCTCCCGCCCCTCAGCGCGTTATCTATGGCTTTTGATATATTGATTGCAGTAGATAAAGATAATAATTAGGGCACAATTATTGCGCCGTGCAAGATCAGATCAAAGTGAGGCTAATTAGCCGGGGAGACTGCATACATCTCCCCGGCTACTTAGCCTGGTTACCTGGGTATAGTAGGTGCTTTCACGGGAAGTTGATGCGATTTGGCTTCTTCCGTATATTTTTTATACGCTGGGCTATTGGTTCGAGAAGACACCGACCGCACATGTAGATATTTTGCATGGCGCTGTTTATGGCGGGATGACGGTCAGCCTTCCCCTGAAGGATGAGATGTCCTTCCTACGAGGGTATCGTATTCTCAGGGAAAGCACGAAAACTGATGTTCTTCGATTCCTCTTCTTCCCTGCCCAAATCCCAGGCTGCACGAACGAAATCGGCTGTCTTCGGGTGAGGCTCCACACATTCGATAAATGGTCCCAGACAAGCAAGACTCTTCAAGTTTTCGCCCTGCCATTCACCGTTTGGCCAACGTCGAATTGGAATGGGCTCAATATTTGTTCTATATGTATGGTTTACCTCAAGAAGGCACACGAGGACGCCCGACAGGCTCTCTGGGACAAACTCCCTGAAATTTACGGCTTGCCGCCATTGGAGCTAAAGAAGATGAAGGCGGAGGCAATCGGTTCGGAGTTCCTAGGCGGTGGCTGCATTTCCATTTTCAACAGTGTTCGAATCTCTATCTGATACTCTTTCGACAGATCCCACATAACCGGGTGTCCGCTAGTCAATATTGAAGCCGACGTGGATGTTTTCCCGGATATGCATAGTCTCGAAGGCTGAGCCTTTCCCATATTTCACATGCGCACGATATGTTGTAAGTATGCGGTATAGACAGCAAAATGATGGTATGCTTCGTCTCCGGAACGTTTTCGAGCCTGACATCCTGAGAGACCTGGAAACCGACTTATGCCTCTAGGACGTACGAGCACGCCGAATACTGAGATCGCCAAATTGTACCAGTTGCAGAGCAGTGATAGTGCGAACTGGGAATTGGCCGCCGAGGCTGGGTTGTCGAATTCGATGTCGATGGTGGTGGTCAGGAGAGCCATGGTGCAGGAGATGGGCTTGTCTCGTTGAACATGAACACGCTCTTGTACGGATGCAAATGTACGGTTATTTGATTGGGGCGAGGCGAGCGGAGTTATATACGCACGCAGAAATTTTGGGGTGCAACATCTTGATGGATACAGAAGCACGATTAGCGTCTGGTTCCATCTAACTTTTGAGTCAGGGGAGAGCCGGAGAGGCAGAGCTAAATGGTCTCGCTACTCGTATGATTTGACTCTGAAGCTTTGCAGTTGGGTTTAATCGAGTCGATTAATCGCGGGTCCTAGGAGCGTAAAGAGGGACACCCACCAGAATGAAGAAAACGGCGAGCGAAGTCCGAGCAGCGGGAGCAGAGGGAGGGTTGTCGTTCATGAGCGGCGGTGGACGAGAGAGAAGATAAGTAAAAGGCTGGGAAAGCGGTAGGTAGATACAGCATAGTCCCCCCTGAGACCCAAGGGAGAATAGACGCTCATGCAGCACAGCGCGGTATGGTAGTATGTAGTCCCTCTGACTTTACAAGTCCGTAGAGTGCTGCGCATGCGTAATGTCGGATAGGACGTAGTATCGGTCAATCGGTTGACAAGGAGAAAATCGTGGTGCCTGATACGCGCAGCAGCAGAGCAGGTGCGGACTCGCGGTCCTCGATATATACTTGACGGTGGAATCTTTGCGCCGTCTAGAGTGAAAGCTTGAACTTTCGTGCGGTGAAAGCTGGAACTTTGAAGAGAAATTTCACTTGAAAGGGTTTTCTAGACCAGAAAATTCGCGCCAACCAGACTTTTCAAGCCCCGAAAGCAGCGAGTCGTCATCGTTTGAAACGTGCGCGGGAGATTTGTACGCGCGGTGATGAAACCCGAAAACACCTCATACGTGGCTGTGCACCACCGAAGCATCGGTTTAATTACTCCACTGCTCCACTGCGGCGAACTGTTGGTCTCACAGTTACTAGGCACTGGGCACATTCTATCTCTGCTTGCTTCTCTTTCCTTTCCTTTGTTTCTTGGACTCTCTTGCTTTCCCTTTTTTGCTTTGCGCTTGAAGAACGGAGACCTTTGGGTTATTGCTTAATTCGGCGTTATGTCGACGCTGAACAAGCCAGCGCGCTACGTGCTCTTCGTGCTCGCGCTCCTCCTCTCGCTGCACGTCCTGCTCTCCATGTCTCACGAACCGTACGGAAACGCCACCTCGCTCTCGGGGCTCTTCGGGAAGGGCACCAAGAAGTACACCGACACTACGGTCCCGGCGTATTCCAATGACGACGCTACCTCTACTGCTGGCGCTAGTGGTAGCAACTGGTGGGGATCTGGCAGCGGTGCAGGCGGGGGAAACGCAACGCGGGCCAACGCAACCTTCGTCATGCTCGCGCGCAACTCGGACGTGAACGGCGCGGTGCAGAGCATCCGCAGCATCGAGGACCGCTTTAACCGCGACCATGGCTATCCGTATGTATTCCTCAATGAGGAGCCGTGGACGGATGAGTTCAAAAAGTCAGTTCGCGCCGATCTATCTTCCGAAAGCTATATGATGCTGATAAGGCACGCACGTCAGACGCATCTCAGCACTCAGTCACGCGCCGATGGAGTTTGGCGTCATCCCGCACGACTGGTGGTTCCAGGTGTGTTCATGTCTTGCTGCCTCTACCTTGTAATACTTGATATAATGCGCGCCCAGCCCGACTGGATCGACGAAGAAAAAGCGACCGAGGGCCGCAAGAAGATGGAGGAGCAGGGCATCATCTACGCCGGCAGCGTCTCCTACCGCAACATGTGCCGCTTCAACTCGGGCTTCTTCTTCAAGCACGAGCTGTTGATGAAGTACAAGTGGTATTGGCGGATCGAGTGCGTGTCGATTCTTCATATGTACTCTTCGCTCTCTGTACTCTACTCCTCGAGTCTTCGCGCCTTTCGCATCTTATCTACGGAGAATACGTTCGGCTCGCTGACGACGCTCGCCCCCAGACCCGACGTAATGTTCCACTGCACCCTCTCCTTCGACCCCTTCCGCTACATGGAGGCCAACGGCAAGGTCTACGGATTCACCATCGCGCTCTACGAGTGGAGCGCGACCATCCCCACGCTGTGGGCGACTGTCAAGGGTGCGCGTAGTCTGTATTCTTCTCCCACTTGCTGACGCACGCCCCTCCTCTCCGCCCCACAGACTTCATCTCTCAAAACCCGACCGCCGTCGCGCCCGACAACGCGATGGGCTTCCTGAGCGAGAATGGCGGGGAGGACTTTAATATGTGTCATTGTGCGTCGCGTTTCTGGTTGTCTATTCTACTGTTATGTGGGATGAGGGGAGGGGAGTGGGAGGGGAGGTGACCGAGATGGGCGCGTTACCGCGACGGCTGACGCACGCGGAGACAGGCGCGTCTATTTATGGGGGCGAGCGCGTGACTCGAGGGTGCTCGTACACCCTCCCGATAGAGAACTGGAGCGCGCGTCCGCACCGTGCCGCACGTTGGTAGCCGCGCGTCCACCTCACCCTTGGGGCTTTGCCTTCTTGTCTTCCCGCCCTCCGTTCCTCCACGCACATACTTCGTTCCTCCCCCCACCTCTTCATCTGCTCACCTTCGTTCCCTGCCTCCCTGCCTCCCGGGCCTCGATCCTCCGCTCCTCCGCTCCTCCCCCCTCTCTCCCTTCTCTTCCCTTCCCTTTCCTTGCCGTCATCCATCCCTCCTCTCTTCGTCCTCCCTGACCCTTCAGATGCGACTTATCAGCCGACATACGCTCCCTCCCTTCCTCCCCACGTACCTGCACTCGCTCCCTCCATTTACGCATCAGATACGCCTCCCTCCCTCCTCTCCCTACATACCCCATTCGTCCATCGTCCATACCCCCCCTGCTAAGCTACTGGCCGTTCTCCTTCGCTCGCTCGCTCGCCCCCTTCCTTCCCTGTCCTTCCACCACCCTTACTTCTTCTCACACGCACGCTCCTCCCCGCCCCGCCGTATAAGTATCTCCCCTCCCTACTTCCTTTTGTCCTTTCCCTCCCCGTCCGTCCCTTTGTCTTTCCCCGACCTACCTACGCTCTGGTCTCCCCACCGTTCCCTTCCCTCTGTACACCCACCGATACATGCCCTCCGTGCCTCTAGCTGCCTCCCCCCCTCCCCTCTCTCCTGCTCCCCAGCGTGCGGCACGTGGACTGCGGCGTCCCTCCTTCGTACTCTCCTCCCTTCCACTTTCCCTTCTTCCTCTTCCTCCTCCCTCTATCCCACCCTATCCTACCTAACACTGACCGTGACGCCCCCTCCCTTTGCACAGTCTGGTCCAACTTCGAGATCGCCGACATGGACTTTTGGCGGGGCGAGGTCTACACAAAGTTCTTTGAGTTTCTGGACAGGACGGGCGGGTTTTATTATGAGGTGCGTGGCGTCCTGTCCTGCGGTGCTCTGTTCTTTCGTATGTGTTCTTGGCTTGGGGAGGGAGGGGAGGGGAGGGGCAGGCGCGGCGTGTGCTCGCTTGGGGGCCGGGGAGTGGTGCAGTGGGGAGTAGAGCGGAGGGGACAGCGCGCGCTTCGGGCGTGCTTCGAGAGTCTCTAGACTCGGAAAGGCGAGGCGGTGAATGGTGGGTGGTGGTGGGATGGAGAGATGAAGGGCTATGCGTTTATGGTCGCACTCTGGCGCCTATTCCGCAAGAAGCGGTGACTGCCGGCGGCTGATGCACGGGCCAGTCCGTTTGCTTGGCGGAGGCTTTGGCTACTCTAGATGTCGAGATGTCGAGGTGTCGAGGTGCCGTGCCGACACGGGCGACTGGCGCTGGCGACCCGGATGGGCGTGGAGGGGTGCGTGGAAGAAGCGTGCATGGAGGCTCAGGTTCGATACCACGAGCGAGTGGTGGGGGCTCGGGCACGCTCGCACTATTGCCAAGCTGATGGATTCGCGATGCGAGCCGTCCGAGACGGATGTTACTGTCGAGCGTTGATCTCGCTGGCCCTGTCGATGTCGAGCTGGCGTAGGCGTGGGGGTGGGGGTGGGGAAGGAAGGACGCAGGGGATGGACTCTGCATGGCGAGGAGTGGACGCTTCTGATTTTCCGAGATCCGCCCGGGGGCGGTTGGAAGCTCGCACTCTTGTCGAGCTGATGAATTCGCGGCGGGGCGCTGAGGCAAATGTCGCCGTCGCTGTCGATCTCGAGCGTATCATGGCGTGCGGACGTGCGTGTGCGCAGCGGGTGTGTGCGTCGACATCCAAGTGGTGTGCGATGAATGAGTTCTCTGTGATAGGGAAGAGCGCGAGGGTGGATGCGCCACCCTCGAAGGAGTTCAGCCGCGGTCGCGTCGAAGGAGCTCGCCCACAGTCACATCGAGGGAGCTCGGCCCCGTTCGCACCGGCGACGCTCGCATTTTGGGCCTGGGCGCCGAGTGGATTTGGTGTGCGTACGCCTGCACAAAGGACGGACGGAACGCTGAGGCTACTATGGATGTGCGCTACCGTCGAATGTCAATGTCGATAGCCGTCGAGCGTCCGAGTCGTGTAGAAGTGCGACGTGCGCGTGGGTGTACAGGCGCAGGCTTGATCATCAAGGGCGGTTTACATTGAATTCAATACAACTGTGTTGGATCCCACACTGCCATTATGCTGCCCACGCCAAGCATTCTGTGCAGTAATATCCCGGGGAAGACACGCCGTGCTAGGGAAACAGCGCAGCGAAAGGCAGCGAACTCCGTATTATAGCGTGGGGAAATACCTCGCCAACCAGCCCCCTTACACGAAAGGTGTCTTGCCGAGGCTCTTTCATTCAGCATCTTCCGGCTGTGTGTCGCGTGTCCGTGTGGGGGCGAAAAACAATTATCGATTCGTCCCGTTTTGCCTTGTGATGTTGACGCGCCCTGATCTCGATACTAACCCGTTTTCCAGCGCTGGGGCGACGCGCCCGTGCACTCCATCGCCGCGTCGATCTTCCTCCCCAAGTCCAAGATCCACTTCTTTAATGAGATTGGGTGTGTTTCTTCCCTTTATTTCCTTCGTCGGCCTCGCTCTCCCTTTAGCTCTGCAGACACACACTAACGCACGCGGTCCCGCAGGTACGAACACCCGCCAAATGCCCATTGCCCGAAGGACGACGACGTATGGCGCGCGGGGATGTGTAGTTGTGATCAGGGGAAGACACATGGTGCGTGTCGCGGTTCCGTCGCGTTTTCTTCGTTTTCTCGCGTTTTTTTTTTGGCGCAGGAGGGCGTTGCTGTGGAGTCGAGGGATGACGCCCGGGCACCCGTGGTTATGATGCACCATGCTGGCAGGGAGGTCCACGTGGGGACGCTGAGGAGGGACGAGGCGGCAGGGCGAGGGGACGAGAGCGCCACGCCACCCACGAGAGGGAGGAGACACTGTGGACGATGAGGTGAAGGCGGGGAGGAGACGCCAGCGAACGAAACCATGGGGATGCGTCGCCTACTGGCCCAGCACGCCGTGAGCTATACTTGCGGGAGCACGGGGAGAGGGCCTCCAGGACTGCCGGCAGCTAGCAGGCGCAGCGGTAGACGGCTTCCCGTTGTCTGCATTCGTGCTGCGTGAATGAGGGAAAGATAGAAGAAGAAGGAGAAGCCGATGTCGACGTTGAGACGCCAGCTCGCCTCACTGTTCCCAATAAGGTGCTTTGGGATGAAGGTTTCGCACGCGGGCGCCTTGGGATAAGGGTGATGACGAGTCTTTGGCTGGGGACGGCCACTGCGACGATGGGTCCTGGGGAATGGTGTGCGCAGGGGAGCGGCTGAGCGGGCGAAATGCAGGTGGGCCACTCGGGCGCTTGGAGTATTGGCTTGGAGTATTGGAGTATGTGCGAGAACGACGGAGAGAAGAATCGACCCTCGTTTCTCTTATCTCCATACTGCCTACCGCTGGTGGTGGGTGGTGGGCGGCGGTTCGAGTATCTTTGGCGAATCGCTACTTTTTTTTTCCTTCGGAGGAGGGACCCAGGTAGCAGATGCACTGCTCGCGGACACGAAGTGGACGGGAAGAGGAGTCCGAATCCTGACGGTTTACCGCTATATCCGGCGGAGGAAGCAGGGTGTAGTACTACCGTGAACAGGGGCTCTGGACTGCACTCCCGCGTCTAGGGAAAGGTCAAGGCGTGTCGACGGTCGCTCGAGGAACGTGATGCGCCACATGGAGTGCGCGAGCGGTTTTGCTCGATTTGGAAGGGAACGAGGCGGAAGAGGGGGGAGAGCGTCAGCAGATGTAATGAGCTGCCCCGCGTGTCGCGGCACAGACCGTCCGGCCTTTGTCTGGGCGGCTGGCGAAAGACGATTGGGCCGTACGTAGATCGCGCAGCTTGGGGAACGTGTGGTATGGGTGTTTGCCTGCCCCGCGGGCTCGTTCTCTTCCCAGGCCTGCTCTTTTTTTTGTTGTTTTCTCCTTCCTCGTGGCGTCGCTAATTACTTTCGCAGACTATGGCCCATATTCGTGTCAACGCCAGTGGGACCGGATATTCCGATAGTCGGCTCTCTCCCTCTCTCTACATACGAGCAGGGACAGGCGAGCGGACTTGCATCACACACTTAATCTAATCGACAGAACGAGTCTGAAGAGCCGCTTGCTCGTTAGCCGACATTTACTTACATAATCATAGAGTTTCGTGTACGGAGAAGTGTAATTGTATTGCGAGATGAGCGACAAGTATGGAACACCGTGTGTCGAGCGGGTAATGTTCCCGCTACCTTCAGGTAGTGGGTCTTGGTGACGAAACTATTTTTTGAAAGAGATTTGCACAATTGTGCACTACGCTGAGTGTTACTCGGTGATTGCCGAAAATTCCTTTGGGAATCTGGCACGAAGCAGACGAGAGGTCTCTGTAGCTCCATGTTGAGTTCTTTGGGCCAGAAAATGACCCTCATTAAGTCCTGGAGTCATATTGGTTGTTTGTTTTGATTTTGACATGAGGTGCTTTACTTCTTGAGGCTGCTTTGATTTTATAAAATCCGCTACTAGAAAAATGCTTCATTCATCGGTATGTCAGTGCTGCAAATCCCTTGGATTGTCCAAAATCCTCACCATGATTTGCTAGTGCAATCCCCCCAGTTATCTTCTGCCGGCACAAGGCTTGAATAGCTCAACTCTTGCTGGTTCAGCAAGGTTTCACAGCATAATTGAGAATCTGGGGATCCTACCAAGTGTTATGGGGATCTGGGGGGAGACTAATGTTTAGAAAAAAATTTCCCCTAAATATTCAATGAAACCCTGAGGCATGTTACTTGTTGAATAGTCCAATTCTGTGCAATTTCTGTTCAAATACCGACAAATGATGCACAAAAAAATGTAGGAGTCTTGTTGGTCATCGGGATAATCTAGACCTCATTCTGCACCTTGCCATTCATTTCTGAAGCCTGAAGGTCATCAGGAACCCCACCACCGACTGCCGAACCAAATTATGGTGCATCAAACTCACTAAGGTTCCCAGTCCAACCATTATCCGGGAGCCGAGTAAGAGACTCATTATCTCATATACACCGCAAGTTTTTGGATGTGCTCAAAAATCACCTTAATTCAAACATTAGGTTGAAATCATACAGTATCACTGACATTCCACAGAGGATCAAATTTCCAAAGCTTGTGTTCATTTTAAACAAGAGCAGAGTGTGTGAAGTTGAGTAAGAAGGCTGGAGCTTTGGATCCCACTTCTTTCAAAGAGATAACTTGAGGCTCGGTGCCATGCTCAAGTCCCCGGGAATGAGTTCAGCCGGAGTTTTTGTTATCAACTCCGACCTTTGGGGTTTTGAGTATGATGTACAAATGGAAAATTTCCCAAAGTCCTCATAAGTAAATGATGTAGGTATGGCCTCTTCTTAACCTTTAGGGAAGATTTGCAGTCATGTGGTATAGTATCACAAGTCTCCTGAAAATCACTATCAGAGATCAATAGCACCAGACAAAAGGCTAAGGCAGCTCTCGGGACCGTTTCATGGAGATTGAAAGGTAGAGAGGTGACAGCCAAGTCCATTCAAACAGAGAAGCCAGTGTCAAGAACAGTGAAAATGCCTGCAGCAACAGAGCGGACAGGGCTATCCAACAGTGACAATGCCTGCAGCAACAGAGCAGACACGGCTTATTGTAGTATTTTGACCAAATGTTCAGGTGACAGGTGACAGAGGGCTGTGAACTGAACATTTTTGGTCTCGGTGATAGTGACTTTTCAATTTTGTGGCCCAAGTAGCAACAAAACACCAAAATTTTCGATCCAGCATTCACCGGACTGCCATATATGGTAATTTTCTCATGATCGCCGAGAAACGAACACCATTTCCAGTGAACATTTGTGGTGACAGGTGACACCCCGTGAACATTTGGTCAAAATACTACTCGGGGTTACCAAAAGTAACTGAGCATTTGCTTGCGCAGCTGGATAACCTTAAAATTGTGAATTCCCGTGGACATATTATGAATCTAAAGTAATTTAAGGTTGGTTAAACCAGCCCAGCTTAAGTCAACATGTCCCGGATGTAGCGCGGAATATTAGATTCCGGAAATCCCGGTATTTCAGCATTTACACCTTTTCAGATGACATTCTTCAAAGTGTTTAGACCTCTAAAATAGTGTTACCTGCGAAGAAATACACACCCAAAATTTCAGCAAATAGAGTCCATCCCATAGGTCTACAGGTAGAAATTAATCTGAACGAAAGTTACACCTTGGAGGAGAAAAAAAAGATTGTTTGCCAATTTTGATGCAAGCCAGAAGCAATCACTGGTTCTTTCTCTTATATATACAGTCACGGCGAAATTAGATGCAGGACCCCATTTGGGAGACGTTGGTTAGATTTTGTTAGGCCGTAAATTCTCATATCCGTCATATCAGTCACGTACAGTTACAGTAGTAGTACAGTCACACTTCTAAAATTTCCCTCCTCACTGTGCGCCACAATACTGCCGCTCTTTCTCGCTGTCCCTACCGTATTCCCGCCCTTCCCACTATGATTGATATCTCCCTATATACACACTTTAAAATTCCAAGAAAAACATGTTAATTCATTTACTATCAACCAGCATGCAACTGTTCAAGTGCACTCAGTGAAAAATGAAATCTGGAAATGAGGAAGCTTGCTCGCTGTGGTTAACGGTGAGCAAAAGGTGCTTAACAATGGTTGATCTGGATCACATAAATCCTTGGCAAAATATCTGTGGCTTCCGATCAGGCCCTAAGCGGCACAAGCAGCGGCTGCCCAAATGGGGTCATGCAACTAATTTCGCCATGATTGTAGGTAGGGGATACTTGGGAGAATTCTGAGACACCAGCCCTCCCAACAAATTGTCCTTACTTGTATGAAATTTGCGCAAAACACGGTGCTCGGTTACTCTTGGTAATACCGAGTACTGTATCCCATTTTGTGTACCCAATCCAGTGAAAGCCTAGCTATTGTCAAATGTTGTAGAGAGTGATATGTTACAGAATGTTGTGCAGCATGGTGGTGAATTGTCGAGAAAATATCATGGCTCCAGGCTCATTCGGTTCTGTGGCCCAGGTTGTGATTGTGTCGGAATGACAAAATGTGATTTGTTCTTGATTTGTCTGATTGAACCAAATCCAAGCTATTGTAAGTAGCCTAACCTAAAAGTTAAGTAATGAAAGAGGAGAATGGTACGTACATGATGTTTTGGGGTGCAGCTTGGACATAACCTGTTGTGTTCACTATGCTCGGAAACAAGCTTTGAAGTGGTGGAGCAAACCTCATCAAACTTTTCATTTGTCTCAATGTATAATTGCTAATGAGGGACAAATGTACTGCTAGATTATCCTGAGCTTTTCAACTGATTGAGCTCTGCATCAAAGTCCTTTTGCAATTCATTCCAATGGCGAAGATCCTTTTCTGCATCTGTAACCTGGGGCATTTTGTTTGCCAAGTCTTCTAGGAGTTCTGCACTGCGGTCAGCCCATGAGGAGTCTACATCATCACCACAACCATTGAGTGAAACTTCATGTCTGGCTGCTGCTGCTGCCTTGATAAATGCATTATAAATGGGTACAGAGAAGGTCTCTCTGAACCTTGTGGTAGTTGCAGCATATTCTGTCAGTACCCCTCTGTTGGGAAAATAATATCCTTGACGAAGTACTGCCTGACTGCTGCATTGCAACCATAATGTCAATTTCCTTATGCTGGAGATCTTAGAGAAATCCAATGTCTCCCAGAAATGGGATAGTGCAATATATGTTAGCCCTAGAGCTTCCTCAAAAGGTGTTGTGAATGAATATCCACCACTAGACACCTTACAGACATTGATGAGAACATGGTTGTATGTCTTAGCTAAATGCCATTGCGAGTTGAGGAATGCAGTGATCCATGAACACAGTTCTGAGTGAAGGTATAGGTGCCAGTCAGGGATCTCTGAGAGTGTTTGACCAAGAAGAAGGTAATCCTGAGAATTGTAACCCGCAGTATCTTTATCAGCAAGAATCAAGTCAGAAAGAAATGTCCACACGGAAGCCTCCAGAAGAAGCAACCTCTGTTTGGGATTCTGAAACCAGTGATCCACATTTCCTCACAAGAGTATGAGCCCAGCAAATCTTGCAACATTACCACCACATGAGAGGGCTTTGATGATAAGATGGATATTGTGTTTGTCTGGTGAGGCATTATAGTCATGAAGGGCCATCAGGAGCCCACCAACACCAACCATAGTTTCACTGTCCCATTCCACAGAGATAGCATTACTTTTCAGTGCCATGTACACCCAGCTAGCTGCAATAGGACCCTTTGAGCTTCTTATGAATCTGAAGTCCCAATTGTGTATCAGTAGGCCAGTTGTCAGCAGTGCAACTGTGACCCATCCATCCATATGGACAAGATTGCTGCAAAACTCATACAGCATGTCTTGCATCTCCCTTGGATTGAAATTCCATCCCCAGCCTTCGGAACTGCTGGCTACCTGGGAAGTAGTGCGTATGATGTCGGCTGCAATACCCATGTGGATTTTACGTGACCTGAGGCTTGAGATTAATGTTGCCGCGACTCCAAAGTCAAGTCGTCTTGGAGTCGAGTCAACAAAAGTCGCCGGACTCGACTCAACCTCGGAGTCGAGTCGAACTAGATTGACTCAAATCGACTTCAGGTCGACTTAGTCGACTTAGTCGAGGAAGTTTTCTTCCTGATTGCCTCTGTAGGCTGTAGGTTAATGTTGAGTTCTCAAGGAGACTTAGGGTAGTCGGAAAATCGATGATTGTCTCAGTACACATTTACCACATTGCTGGGTAATTCTAAATGTGTATTGAGGGAACTTATCTGCGGCTATTTTAACTCAGGGATGTATCACTGAGTAACCTGCTATGTTCATATCCAGCTGCCAGCAATCTCGACGGTTGCAATGGGAAACAAGTGCTCAACTTGTTCAAGCGCGCTGTAAGTGCGATCTCCGATGCGGTCAATCTTTTCGTTTTGCTCGGACCAAATCTTCAACCAAGCCCAATCACAAGATGAAGACTGCTCAATTACACACATGAGATCGAAAACATAATTCTGAGCTAAATTGAACCAAAGTAATTGATATCAGCATCCATCACATCTCCGAGTCCTCCGACATTTCAGGAAACCCAACGTCAGCAAAGTCTAAGCTATCCAAAATTTCCTTCCGGACTGCTCCCTCTTCTTCGCCACCCGATTTCGATGCCAAGGTACACAGCCAGTCTTCTTCTTCGGCAGCAATTGGGGCAGATTGCCAATCTACCATGAAGTTGAGCCGAGATTTCTTGTATGTGAATTTGAGCATCTGCAACGCTTCCATCAACATAGGGTGAATACGATTTCCGTCATTTTGTGTCAGTCTCAGCTGACGACGAGAAAACTCGTTCTGATGGAACGGAGGTTGCTTGGATTAGGCCAAAGCCAAGGAAAAGGTGATAGATTGTTGGCCATAATGTATGTCCATGATTCTGTAGAACAACAAGAGCCATTTAATTATTTTGCAGGGGAATAGAGAAAAGCACTTACTGTCCAATGTCCAATCATATCGGTTGAAGCTCTCGGAGGAATAGGGCAGTGAATGTAATTGTCCAGCTCCTCCTCTTCGGACCAGGCTGCACCTCGTGGGTCACCCATTTCGTTCGAAAAATGCAGAAATTTTTGTGCACTATGATACTGCTCAGAAGAAAGGGCAAGAGCAAGAGCACCAGCGCCAGCACCAGCACCTCGCGTTCTGGAGGGTTGACGAGAACTGGGCTGCGATGATGCGCCGGAACCTGATCCTGCAGGGAGAGCCTGCAGATTCAGTGTTTTCATGCCAGTAAGCCTTGAGCTGTGAATGATTCCAGTAGATTGAATACATTTCGTTCAGAAGTAATGAATGACCTACCCGTTCGAGAATAATTGCTCTTGCCTTTGCTCGGTCCGGCTCGGACCAATTCACCGCAATCCACACAAAATGAATTGTAGGATCAATGACTGGTTGAAGTGTATCGGTGAGTATACCTCTTTGCTGGCAAAAGAACTCACACATAAAATTATGTATGTATCAGTGTCGGCAAACCTGCGGTAATATTTATTTGTGACAGCGAGGCCTGAACCAATTAATTAAAGAGAGAGGCTGAGAAGGATGCAAACAACTCAGGTGCGAATGTTACATGCCATATCACAGAGTGGCGTTGTGCCAAGGCCTATGGCTTTAATGGTGGACTCCAGCAGGACAAAATGGACATATCATAGTAAATGAATGTACACACAAAATTCAGTGGGACAAAATGAATGTACACAAAAATTTGCCACTGTTGGATGCTACAGCTAAGGGATTCTGAGTTGACAGAAATATTGGTGAGGTGCCAGAGCAGCTCTTGACATTCAAAAAAGTTGTTCCTGCTCTACCACCGCCTCTTTCAACTCATACATCATGTGACCTTTTGATTTTTCCGATGATTCTCCAAAATCACCATATTGAAAGAAAATTATTGGCAGGGTTTCCAGAAATCGAGTGTGACGTGCGGCGTACAAGTTGAACGAAATACTGTAGTATTCTGATTAAGTCCTTAAACTTGGCCGGAGGGGCAGTTAGGTGGGAAAAGTTGATGTTTCAAAAGACTTCAGACAGAGTGGCTTAATTTCAAAAAGACAGTCATGTTAAGTCACACCGGAAAGGGAAATGTTTGTGGTAGGATAAAAACCGAGTCTGATTCCACTAGTATCAATTTGAGTTTTTCTCCTACCTTGAACTACGAGAATCAATATAATGTCAACCAAAAATAAATTGAATGGTTTTGAAAGTGCTTTCAATGTCACAAAGCAAGATAGTTTCTGCAGATCATGAAAGGCTTGCACGAACTTGAAGTTTCATTGCAGCTTTCAATGATATCAAAATATCCAGTTTCGGGAATAAAGAGAGTAGCGCCGAAAAACCACTTTCAGTGCAGCTTTCTGACATCCTGAAACAATCAGTTTCAGTGGTTAAGCTATTTTTGCTATTGGCGCGGAGAATGCCGGACCAATAGCAAAAATAGCGCAGGTTTCTTGATGCCTGAAACGCATTGTTTCAATCTGTGTGAAAGGCACATTTTAAGTGGTTCTTTCAACATGCCTTTCTTTATTTTTGAAACTCCTCCTTTCATTGGTCTTGAAAGGGGCCTTGAAAGCTATAGTCCTTGGCATGCTTTCATGAAGCAAAGAAACTGGTGTTCTTTGTGACATTGAGGGGTCCTCTGAAACAAGTTGGATAATTTTTGGTTTATATTACATTGATGCTCGTAGTTTCAGGTAGGAAGAGAACTCAAATTGATACCAATGAAACCAGAGTCGGTTTTCATCCTACCACAAACATTTCCATTTGCGATGTGAGTACAAGTTTAGTTCTTGATTCAGAAGGCCAGGTGCTTATCTTCGCTGAGCCGTGTTCTCTTGGCACTCGCAGGACCTACTTCCAACTCCTGATTTTCATCTCTCTCATGTGCGCGCTTCCGAGAGACACCCTTTATATACCCGGCCACCTGTGTTTCAAGCTCCTTTGCGATGTCATCAGTCATTTCAGGCCGACACCCACCTCAAATAACAGGTGTGTGGGTCTTCAAATCGCCGATCACCCTCCTGGTAATTCATCCTCTGCTCGATGGTTGGCACGAAATATCTATTCTTCATGGCAGATTTCAGTAGGGCCCTGAACACGTGATTTGCACTTGTCGGCTCCGCCTCCTGGTGCCTAGTGCCTGTGACCTTAAGTTGAGGGTTTGCCTTGGTCAGATTTGGGGTCTCAAATCATTGTTTTACGCAGGGATGCATGTTATCTACCCCAGTTTACCAGTCTAAATCCCGGCATATACCTCTATTAGTGTTTTAAAATGTACATGAGCAGGGCTTTGCACCGTGTTTGCGTGCATTTTGGGCATCACACGCAAATTCTCTCTCATGCACCGACCAACTACTGTCTGTTCTTGTTGGTAGTGGATACTTTTGAATATTTAGGAAGGTGTTATATACACTATATCCACCTACCTGCTCACCCCGGCTTCTTTCAGTATCTTGATATTGGTACGAGTCTACGAGGGGACTTTGCCGTGCAACAACTTAGGAAATTTGGGTCTAAGGAGCTATGAGGTATATTGCATAGTTCTTGGTATACATGAGCCTCAAAACTCCTGACTCAAGTCGACGAAGTCGACCCCAGGTCGACTTGTTGGACTCCGGAGTCGATGGGAGTCGACTCCAGCGAGACGACTTGACTCAACTCAAACATCGACTTTTGAGTCGACTTTACCCGACTGAGTCGGAGTTTGCGGCAACATTACTTGAGATTATAGTGTTGAGGATCTCTTGAAATATCTGTTGCTGAAATGGACTGCAGCAGAATATGAGCACATGGTCAAAGCTGTAATATAAAACATTCTTACCTCTTGTCTCCTGTCCACATTATATCCTCAACGCTTGCTTTGTCTTTCAACAGAAAGGCATAGATACAGAAAAGGTAATCAGAAAACTCTGAACAGTCAAGACTGCATGTACCACGAGTCATTGCTGTGAGAAAGTGCTCCAAATAGCGTGTCTCGTACTGCAAAGCACAATAGTGCTTCGGGAGGACATTCAACCACCATTTCACATCTACAGTCTTGTCCAAAATAAATGAGCATCTGGATCCTAGAAGGTACATGATATTGTGTACTTCTGGATGTAGCTCTTTCAAGTCACCAGAAAATATCATGTGTTTCTGACCTGGTGTGCCGTTGACAAAGTACAAGATGTGGTAAGCATGCCCAAGTTGAATGGCACGGTTGTCCATTCCCTGTCGCATATCATGCAGAGCTGTCATGTCATCAGACCGTTGATGAGAATTGAAGCATGCAACCATGTGTTCTTGCAACCTGGCCAACTGGGGCTGAACATTAGTAGTACTTGGCCACTGCAGGTCTACCACCATCCCAGCAGCCTGTGTAACCATGTCTGGATCTGTGGATGTTTCCAAAACCCAGCAAACTGCAGGAATCTCTGGTGATGGTCCAGCAGTGGTCGCAAACAGTGGTGTAGCTTTTTCAAGTCTGGGAAAGGGTGGGAGATCCTGTGACCTTTGGATGTGCATAGAGTATGCTGCAGCAGCAAGGCTCTGATATAACTTGATCATCCACTTGAGAATGTCTCTTGAGATAAATGACACCCATTTTGGGAAAAGGTGAGCCACAAAAGGTGCCAGCGGAGTTTGGAATGGGGAATCTTGGAACACTATGGCTGAGGCAAGTAGGAGGATGTATGACACAGTGCCAAAGGTTGTCATCCCTAGCACAATGAGTGCCAGGACTTCATGTATCCGCCAAAGATACACACAAAGGGCAGCAGCAAAGAGAAACAAGGCAAATTGCAAGAGCAGAGGAAACATCTGCATGATCATGTCAAATTTCCATCTACGCAGACCATCCAACTTCCGTTGGCGCTCCAGGCCACGCATCTCGACAGTACCATGTTCACCTGCTGCTGAATAATATGTCAGCCATTGTTTTCCGAGGACTGCAAGCAGGGCAGCAAGTAGTGTTGCACCCAGACTGAAATAGAGCAGGCTTTGAGCCACCAGTGTAATTAAGGGAGGCATTGGCACTTCCAATTCAGGTTGGATTTGGATGATGAATGCAGAATCAACTGCGGAAAAAAGACCAGCCTAGAAGATGGATCAGGCCACCCAATGACAATTGAAGATAATACACACAAAAATCAGAGATGTATCAAGGTCAGTGCCATATCTTTGAAGAAACTCCTTGTCCTGTTCATCCGCAAGAGTCTTGTAGGCATTCCAAAATACAGCTTTCTTGTCAGTGGTTGACAATGACTTGGGCTTGATCTCTGCTATCAGCCTAGAGAGCACATTGGTACAGTGTTCCAAGGGGCTGAGCTGGTGATTTACCTCTCTGTTTGCTCTTTCTGTTGCACAAGAAGCTCAGAGAAACAGGCTTGCAGTGTGCTGATCAGCCTGCCAATGGGTTTGGTCAGTATGGTTTACAGTACAAGTGAATGGGAACAAAGATGGAAACCTCTCATTCTCCGTCATGAGCTGAATGTCTGCAGCCTCACTAGAGGCCATGGTAGTTAGAAGGAAAGACCAAGGAAGCTGTAAAGGCTCACATGCTGTCACAACAGCTTTCAATTGTTGAATTCTTTTTTCACCACTGTGACTCAATGCATGGCCCCGAGTATAATTTTAGGTAGTGAGAAGGAAGGAACCAAGGAAGCTGTAAAGGCTCACACACTGTCACAACAGCTTTCAATTGTTGAGTGCTTTTTTCAGCACTGTGACTCAATGCATGGCCCTGAGTATAATTTCAGAACCAGAAGTCCAATGGCAAAGTGGCTGCAGCTGCTGCCAGCAATGAATGGCAAGGGTGAGTAATTCAAGCATGCCCATCAGTGTTCATCCACTTTTTTTAAAATGAAAAGCTTTTAAGCTCCACTTTGGGGTAACACGCTCACACGGTTAGCCACAGCCATCTACAACTGTTTTCAAGCTGTTGATGCTCTCACACACGCACTTATTTTTGGTGCCAGCTCCAGTATTGAGTTCAAATTGAATTTTGTTGAATCAAAGTGCAGGTTAGTGCTAGACTCGTCACCAGTCTGCCTGCAATGAGCAACACATGTGGCGAGCACGTTGCTGCAGGCAGACTGGTACTTCCCGGGGCTGTGCCAAAGGGCTGAGCACGGAGTTTGAATTTTTTTGGCGGGAGCCGATCACCGGCATCACTGTGGCGATGCATTCCATCAATTCTCAGTCAAATTGGACCATTCAGTATACACTCTCCTCGTAGTTGTGAAATTTTTTGAAGAGACAGAATTGGAGAAAAGCTTAATATAAATGACACTCCACTTTGAAATTTATCAAAATCACTTGTTTTGAGCTCAGAATGAGAAGATCGGAAAATTTTCAAGCTCCGTGCTCAGCTCTTGCACAGCATCCGAGAAGTACCAGCCTGCCTACGGCAACCCGCTCACCGCACTTGTTGCTCTTCGTAGGCTGGCTGGTCACAAGCCTAGGTTAGTGCTTTCTTATATTGACACCACCAAATTTATGACATAAACTACTGTTAAAATTCACACCACTTGCTGGGACTTTCAACATGCCGGAAATGATAGGCCAAGAGGGTAAAACCACTCATAAAAGTGGGATTTGGCTCTGGCTCAGTTAACTGCAATTCCCAACTCAGTTGGCTTACCAGGTTCAAGAAGTTCACCATTGAAGGGTACACAGCTTACATCCTCTTGTGGTTTCCACAATAGCTAATCAGTGGCTCGATGTGCGGGAGTGTTCCCTGACAACCCTCTAGTACAAGCTAAGAAATATCTGCCAGTTCCGAGAACTTTTCTGAAGATCTGCCAACTTCCAAGTGCTGTGATATGCAAACTCAGTTTCAGGAATGTTCAACAGCCTTTTGAATATATGTCATCTCCTATGGCCCTCTAGTATACAACTGACAGTGAGTGCCAAGAAATACCAGCCATTGCAAAGAAATCATCCAAGGAAAACCTCTCCCCAGCTCTGTTGACCTTCCTCCAAGCACCTTGATCTGGAAACTCAGTTTCAGTTTTGCTGGACATCCAAGGCTTCAGAAACTCACAAAAAAAGACATGCCTGCAATGTCGGACACAGCTCTGATAAAGCCTTGCTCAGAACTTCTGCCTTGACAAAACATAATAGAGGCTATGATTGATGTATGAGAGGAATACCAATCTGTGAGGTGGAGGAGGTATGTTCGAAAATCCAACAAACTGTCCTATTAGAAAATTAGCATGGCCCAAGTGAAGCTGCTAGAGAGGTGGCAGGCCTATGTTGCATGGCATCGGATCCATATGGACCATACTAACCCTTGTCACCTCCATTTGTAGTGTGCGGACATGTGGTATATGTGTCAATGCAAATTCCAGGATCTGCTCAAAGTGATGGTTGAAGCAATGAATGCAAACTACAGGACCGTCCCTGTCACTGCACATCAGAGACTTGAGTATCGTGGGCATGGTCCCAATTGGGTCTGATTCTGGCCACTTGATCTTGACCTCCCTGAGTCAGGGAGTGATGATGAGGGTCTGGAGATTTGGCATCAACATTGGAGCGGATGACCAAGCCCAAGGCTCAAAGTCTGCAGAGCACTCAATCAAGAGTGATTTTAGTCTCAAGTGACACTTCAATGTCTAAGTTGCTGTGACAAGGTCCAAAGTCCGCCCTTGACCAAAAGTTTGCAGTAGACAGGACAAGGAAAAGTATCAGACATTATTTGCTGGCAAGCTTTGAATTAGCGAGTGATGGGTTCTTGGTTCTTTGCAGCACTTTGCAACACTCTGACAGGCAAGACTGTCCCTGAACCTGGGGAGATGGTCATTGCCCATCCATCAGGCACATTGATGTACATTCGACTTACCTGTACGAGGGCACAAAGTTGTGAACGACTGTATCAATCCTGCAAAACAAGATGGGTTCTCCAGGATGTGGGGTGCAGAACCCTTGGGTGGATTGTTCACCTACAAGCTCCACAGAATGGTACAAAAATGAGACACCAACTCCGTGACAACCTGGAAGTCCCCCATAGCGCTTTCTGGTCAGATATTGGTGCGGCATGAATTATCTCACAGATAACCTTCATCAGAAGTTCAATGAACGTGATATACAACCAAGTTTCTTTGAGCGCTGCTGTATTGATCTTTCGAGCATTGAGTTGGTGTGAGTGGGTCAATATTCTCCAAGTTGGGCCCAAAAGTTGAAACTTCAACCTTCAACCGACGTACATGGGGGGTTGAGTCACTTTTATGACATAAGCTTCCCTGAATCGTAGGACTTCCAGAACCATCCCCGAATTCTTTAATACCCGCGCACTCTCAAAAAAAGGATTCCTCGATACCGCCCTCAAACCCACGAAATACCAGCCACGGCGAAGAAATCATTAATGGAGACCTCGTTCCAAGCTCCGTCGACTTGCTTCCTCCAAGCACGGTTATCTGAAAAATTCAATTTCGATCCAGCATACATGATCCCCAGGAGAAAAAAACTCACGGAAGCGAAACGCTTTCAGCATCGGACAAGCAACCCTCAGAGCCTTGAGGTGATCTTGCACCGCATCCTCATCGAGAATGAGGGCCACATCCCCATTGGAGAACGAGATAAATTCCAGGCCCTTGAGGTATCGGAGGCACCTCGAAAAACGAGCAAAGATTTCCTGAACGGGAATTAGACCCAAACGAAAGGTTGGACAAACAAGAGGCCTACGCTGGGCAATAACAAAGTGTGCGATAGCTTCAATTGAAACGTTCCGGTGTGCGGTAGGTGCGCTGATGCAGCATCCATGATTGCAACACATTGATCATCCCGACAATAGACGCAACAAACGAAAGGTACGTCGTTGCGTACCAGGGGCTTGAGCGTCGTGAATCTTGACGTCGCTTGGACTGCGTCATCTCGATCCCAATTGATCCTGATCTCCGTCAAACGAGTGTCTGTTATCGGAAAGAAACCTCGGCGGGCCCCAAAAGCGCTGAAGATTCGGCATCGAAATCGGATATAACATCGATTGCCAGGGCTCAAGCTCCTGGTAGGGTTCAACCCAAATGGATTCGAGACCCGAGTGACGAATCAGAAAAGACGGCCGAATTGAAAAGTCGTTTGGGCGAACATGAAGAGTACAGTGGACGAGGAAGGGAAAGGTGCGATGCATCAATTCCCGCCGTACACGATAGAGCCCATGGCCTTCGAGCCATATGGTCTCAATTTTGTGCAGCCTTTCGAAACATCTGGTCAGGCTATTGGTAAAATGAGATGGATTGAATTGTTCTGAACGTTCGCGGAGCCTAGGGAACTCATCTGTCAGTCACCTCTGGTGAGAATTTACATTGAGGACTTACTTTAGAGGAACTGCCGCGCCCTCGGTCACCGTGAATGAGCGTACCAATCCGGCCAACTCGGGACGGTGATAGGTGACAAGGGAACAGAATTTATCGATGGAGCGCTCTGCGGAGCTCGAGTCGAACTTCACGACACGGTACAAAATAGGTACACCCAGGGCTTGCAGGTCCGGCATAATGTAGCCTGGTCGGACGGCGACGCAGCCTGGATTATTTCATAGATGATTTCGTTGGGAAGTTCCATCTCTGATGTGGATCTGAGTCTTGAGAATACCGGTGTGAACAGCTGAGCCCGAGTGACAAAAGAAAGCAGCTTTCGATGTCGTGGATGACGAGAGTGCCGGTGGCAGTGCAGCCGACAATGATGCATTTTTGCTCTTGACTTCGCGCACCGGATTGCTACCAGCTGGCACAGTGAACGAACGACTTCGTTTCTTTTGAATTTTCCGAGAGCAATACGTTCCTGGAGCCGTATGTGTGGATATCCAATGGTATACCCTTGGAGTAGACTTCCTGGGGTGCAAATGAAGAGTATTACTAGACGACGTGAGTTATTCCTACATCGGTTGTATTAATGCTGAAATACTAGGGTCTCGTCAAAGAGAGTTGGTCCCTGTGACACTGATCTCGCCTTGATTCCATGGGAGAAAGAGCTGTATTCTAGGACATGTCACCCTGCCGAAGCGCCCTTCCATTCTGCCACTGGTGCTTGGTGCTCCACAGCTTTCTAGACTATGAAAGCTTCCCGTATGAGCCACGTCGCAACATGCTCGCTACTGGACGCCCACAGGGGATAAATTCGTCCCCCTTATCTTGCGGCGCCGATTCTGGATGAGTCCGACGGCATTTTTACGGGATATTTTCCGGACCATAATGGCTTCTCCTTCCTTGATCCTTGACCTCCGATTGTCGATAGCACAAGACAAAGGCGTCTACAGATCGGACGCGCTAGAATCTGCGCGATCAACAAGACATGCACCCGACACGTGTTGTCTCCATTATCTGGCCAGCCTCATTGAAATCGCAAGCGCTCCAACTCAAATTCGTTCGGGCTAATCTTGTACCTGGCCGCCTCACATTCTTCGGCCAGCTTACAATGACCTTGACGCGAGGCAGCGAGAGGCCGTTTTGCTAGCCCCCCCTCACGACCCCTTGCTCTTGTTCTTCCCGCTCGCTATCGATGGCCGACGACAAGTGGCGGTTAGTGCCCAGCGCCTCTGCCCGTACCATATCTCAAACTGAACGGATTCGCAGGGATGTTTCCTCCGCAAGTCGTGCGGAGCGGAAAATCATTCCTTCCCGAGACGACGAAGGCCACGAGTTCCCTTTCCCCCACTTTTCGCCACTGAATCCAAACACTTGCCCCGAGCCCCTCTCTGCGACTGCGTATCTCAAAAATCGCGACAGCGAACCCGCGCATCCCAAGCATCGCTCGAGATCGCATTCTCGCTCGGCCAGCTCAATATCAAGTCTCCTGCTCATCGCAACAGAACGTCTCGGGCAAGAAACCAACCGTGCCAATGCGCTAGACGTCCGCTGCAACGAGGTCTTTGCCCATCTTCGCACCATTGTGGAAGAGCGCGACCAGCTACGGCGCACGCTCGCAAAAGTGCAGGAAGAGCTTAGTCTGTATAAGCTGCAGCTCGACGTAGCGCAGAACGAGATTTTTAGGGCGCAGAAGATTGTCGATGACGTGGACAAGGCACGCGTGGAGGCGGAGGAGCAGGCTGCGAAAGATAGGACGCTGGCGCGGCAACTTACGTCGGAGCGGGCGGTGTGGGTTGCGAGGGAAGAGGGACGGAGTGAGGGTTTCAAGGAAGGACTAAGACAGGGACGCCGCTGGGCGTATGAAGCCGCCCGCCGGCACTCGGACGAATATACAGACGACGGGTATGAGCAAGTCGATGGAAACGTCGTAGAGGCGTACGAGCCCTCTCCCCCTCGGTCTTCCTCGTCAAGTCGCCGGCACTGGTCATCTCCATCGCGGTATGTATTCGTTCACCCTCGCGTGCAGTCATGGACTGATGCACATCGCGTCTAGGTCGGCTCACTCGACCCCGCCAGACGTGGCCTCGGATGTGTCAGCAGCCCCTCAGTTAGTGCAGCGGCAACCCCCGCGTCCTCAGTCCGCCGAGGAGCCTCCCCGCCATCAGTCGGCGCACTACCGAACGCGCTCTCCCCCACGGCAAGTAGTTAGCTGCAAATCTTATACAGCCCCTCGCTCATAGACTATTTCTTCCAGCTCGGTCGAATCGGCCTTGCTAGACGCGGCCGCGTCGACGTCGTATGCGTCGACACTCCCTCAGTCGGCGCAGCAGCAGCCCCAGCGTCCTCACTCTCCGCAAGAGCAGCCTCGCCGCCACGAGTCGACGGAGCATCGAGCGCGCTCCCCTCCCCGGTAAGTCGCTCGCCCCGTCTTGGATGAAATTTCTCTCATAGACCATTGCTTTTATTCCAGGTCGGTCCGCTCCACTCGCCCCGACGCGGCGTCTTATGCGTCGACAGGGACGATGATGGCCCCAACGGATCCAACCGCGAATGCACCGTCCTCGCAATATCACCGAGCCCCGTATCCCTATCCTCTGCCGGCGCAGCAACAGCAGCCACAGCCTCCGCGTCCTCGTTCCACGCAGCAGCAGCCCCCGCGTCCTCAGTCCACGCAGCAGCAGCAGCCCCCGCGTCCTCAGTCCACGCAGCAGCAGCAGCAGCCCCCGCGCCCTCAGTCCACGCAGCAGCAGCCTCCGCGCCCTCAGTCCACGCAGCAGCAGCCTCCGCGCCCTCAGTCCACGCAGCAGCAGCAGCAGCCCCCGCGCCCTCAGTCCACGCAGCAGCAGCCTCCGCGCCCTCAGTCCACGCAGCAGCAGCAGCCCCTGCGCCCTCAGTCCACGCAGCAGCTGCCTCCGTGCCCACAGTTCACGCAGCAGCAGCCTCCGCGCCCACAGTCCACTCAGCAGCAGGAACCTCAGGCTCAGCCGTCGCAGCCAAACCGCTCCCCCTCACCGCGGTCCTCGCGGCCTCTTCCTAGAGCGCCCGCGCACTTGCCCGAGCCCATCGACATTCGCACGGATCCAGACCACAGAAACGCGGACGCGGATGCGCCACGCCCACCCAGCCCAACCAGATCGCATAGATCGCGCCGCTCGGTCGTCCTCCCCCCTGACGGGATTCCCACCGTCGGCCCCGACAGCTTCATCTCTCTCCCCGCGCCGCACGAGCTCAGTCGTCCTGTATCCGTCGCGGCCGAATCAATGTACACCTACACGCCGGCCACCGAACGAGGCGGAATCGATTTGCCCACCAGTGGCAGTGGGAGGGGAAGGACCAGGACGATGTCGAATGTATCTGCAGTGTCAACGAGGTTGTCACAGTTTGACATTCTGAGCCCGCCGAGGGCGCCAGAGGCCCCAGCCTCCATCTCTCTTTCGGACCAGGTTGCGCGCGAGTGGCGTGTCGCGAACGCAGATCGTCCGGAAAGCCGGCAGGGGACGACGCAAGAGTCTCATGGGAGTGACAATGTACGTTCCTTTGTTTTCAGATGCACTGCATGTTCTGGCGAATCGTGAGCTAATATTTTCCCTCTCCACTCCCAGTTCTCAACCCGTTCCTCGGTACCACGCTCTCAAGTCAGTCGACGCAGCGGACCCCAGCGGCGGCCGCGCGAGATCGTCATGCCCATGCCGCTTTCCACAGCCATGATTGCAGATGATATGGGCAACGTGGGCGCCGCGCCGCTAGCACCTTTGCGGGATCCATACTACGCTGCGGCCGGGCCGTCGTATGCGCCTCCGCCTCAGGACTATTCATTCGATCCGAACATGAACGCGACTCGCCCGCGCTCCGCGATGGCCTGGCTCAAGTCTCGCTTCAACCGCATGCCCTCCTCATCCAGCGTCCCCAATATCCAGATCGAGCCACCGGTAAGGAGTGCACTCTCTTTCGTGTCCATCACGGCTAACGTCCCTTCGCACAGTCCAACCCCGCCTCGAACCCTTCCACCGATCATACGGTGAACACGATCCTGCTCACGCCCGACCATGCGGGGATGAGCACGCTCCCGCAGCAGTTCATTCCTCAGCTCGCAGGGGCGCTTGAGGGGGTGCAGATACAGCGTCAGATTCACCCCGAGAAAGGGCATGGCGGAAACGGGAACGGGAACGTGATAGTCCTCCCGGACAACGAGCTCCCGCGCGGGTTCGTCCCCCTCAGCCCCATAATGCCCAACCTACACACCGTCCCTGTCCTTGACTCTGGTGTCGGGAACAGTGCGCCGCCCACCGCACCAAACCCAAACCCAAGCCCTCAGCCACCCGCGTACACCCCTCACGACATTTATGCGGTGCGAGAGCTACCGCGCCCCGCGACGGCTGCTGGAATGATGACGCCGGCGCGCGCCCAGTTCGAGGTCGAGGTGCCGGCGGGCAGCGGCCGCGCGCGCGCACGCGGGGCGAGCATCGGGTCTGCGATGCTCGCGTCACCTACTTCCCTGGCCCGCCCGATTTCCCTCTTCTCCGAGACGTGAACACAAGCTCGCCACCCTATCCATGTCTCCTCATGTACATATGTACCCCGCGCATGCCCACGACCTCTCCTTTGTGATGTATCATCCCGATATATGCGCATCTTTGCATCCATTCTACCTGTACATGTACGCCATATATACATCCGTCTCTCAGAGCTCTGCCTAAACCTCCATACTCCAAGTAGCTATGCCATGATGTACTTTCTGTTGCCGGAGCTCAAGGCGGTCTCCCACTTGCGCACGCCTTTCGCAGCTGGATGTACATAGGCACACGTCTTCGTCTTCGTCCGTGCCCAATGTCTGCAGCAGTTTAAAAGTGTGGAGGGTTCCAAAATGCTCCACAAGACATCAAATTTTGACAGTATCCCTGGTAAGAACGGGGGTTCGGCGCAACTCTAAGCGTACCGTGTCCTGACACGCTCACTAACGGCGGCTCCACAGAATAGCGACAAGTACGACGAATTCTTTAATGGAGAACTTCTCCCAGACTCCGTTGATTTCCTCCGAGCGCTTTTGTCTAGAGGGTCCATGGACCTTCAACTTGGACTCGGATCTGCTTGGGCCTGGGACGTCTGTCACGAATGGGGGAAAGCCGGCTTTTAAGCGGGACTTCGAAAGGTTATTGCCACCATTATCTGCCTGTGACGCGCGCAACGTCGGATCCTTTCCCAGTCATGACGCTCGAACTTCTCTTATTGACGGTCTTGGGATTCCTTGGCATCCTTGGCTTTCCAGCAGCACCTCTACAGCGTCCATTTGTGAATCCTCCCTGGCCCCACAAACCCTTATACGCAGCTTACCAAGATGTTTATTCCTCGTCGAATACGGTGGAGAGCATTAATCGTCAATTGATCGGCACTCAAATTGTCTACACGATCTGCATTCCCGGCAGGCTCTCGGAACCTCGCTGTCTGTCGAGCTTTCGCTAGCCGGTTCTTGTCTGTCACTTTCCATTCAACAACGAACTTGAGCGCGCTCTCCCCACTACAGCAGCTTCGTGCTGACTGAGCTATTCAAGAAGACCAGAAAGATCAATCGAGATCCCCGTCGGACAAAACCTATTCGGGCAGAATTGAGGTGGACATGTATATGAAGCTCGCAATCAATGCCCTCCATAATTACCTCTCTTCTCCTCGATGAGACCGTTTTCTCCCTTCTTCTGTTTTGCGCTCTATCATATCGCACTGGCTGCAACTGCGCCACTATCTACCGTGACTCTCGACTGTATGTTTTCCACCATCATAATCCCCCGATGCCGCTGAACTTGATATTCTGAACTAGACGGTACATTCACGGGTCAGACCAACACCACGAACGGCCTCATCTACTTTCGTGGCATCCGATACGCAGACTCCCCAGTCGGGCAGCTCAGGTGGAAGGCCCCCGTCTCTCCTCCATCAAAACATCTGGGAAAAGTCAAGGCAACTTCCGTACGTCAGCCCTTTCAAATGTAAACTCCGCGCGTTCGCCGTTTTATATCCGCCCAAGTTTGGTTTCGCGTGTATCGACACGACACAAAAGGATGCAGGACCTACAACGTCGGAGGATTGCCTCTTCGGAAATGTATGATTGCTCCCCTGTCTTTTAAATTTGATCGTCCATGCGTCATGGCATAGGTTTATATCCCTATAGCTACCACAGCGACCAGTGCGCTGCCAGTGTTAGTGTTCTTCCACGGTAAATCACCCCGCCCTGTACCACACATGTCACTAACCAGGATGAAGGTGGAGGGTTTGAAAGCGGGCGAACGAGCAAGTACCCGCCTGAGAACATCGTACTCAGCTCCCAAGAGCCTATAATTTTCGTTACATTCGACTATAGGTTAGGACTGATCTCTCTTCACAGCTAGCGCTGACTCACACCTCAATTGCAGGTTAGGGCAATTTGGGTTTTTGAGTGAATCCTCCTTGATTTTATTTCGCATTGAATGACGAGAGACAGGTGGTACTGCGGTCCATGACAACGGTGTCTCAAATGCAGGATTGCTTGATCAGGTCCGTGTTGACACTTGACATCTTGGGGGTGACACCGATCTTCAACGACAGAAAGCCGCCCTCGATTGGGTCAGTAACTGCATCGAGATTTTTAGCAAAACTAACTTATGGAGCAGGTTCAATCTTATATCGCCAAGTTCGGTGGGGACCCACGGTGGGTGCTATTTCTTCGTCTGCGCTCAAGACCCGAGCAACTTTGGCAGCCGTGTAACCATTTGGGGGCAATCGGCAGGAGCAGGTTAGTGCTGAAATGTAAGTCGTCAAATTGAGTGACTGAAAAAGACGCAGCTTCTGTTTTGTATCATGTCAGCAACCACCTCCATGAAGTTTGATTCTACAGAACTAATGTGAAAGCCCATTCAGATGATCGGTAATGGGGGAACAAACACGAATCTCTTTAGCCAGGCAATCATGGACAGCCCTCCATTGCTCAGTCTATTTGACTACAACGACCCTGCCATCGAAACCCTTTTCATGCAGTTCGCTAGCCTCGCGTACGCTTTCTTTTCTTCCTCCGCATTATCACCAAGCATTCACGTCAATGTAGCGGGTGCGGCAGTAAATCGACCAACAACGCTACTATGTCCTGTCTGCGGAGCGCGTCGACCGCCAAGTTGGCGACTGCCGGAAGTAAGACGCTGCAGGCACTTACGTCAAGTCTTTATCCCTTGGGGCCAGTTACAGATGGCTCGTACATTCAGACCCGCCCGGTAGACGCCTTACAGAGCGGTAGTTTCGTCCGTGTTCCTGTCTTGTCGGGGTGAGTGCGTTTCTGTATCTTGCGCCATAACTACATGTGCTTTTGCTATGTGCTCGTGGTCCACAGATCAAATACAAACGAGGGCGCCAATTGGTCTGCGGAACTCGCTACCGGGGCCAATACTTCTTCCCCAAAAGCAAACGAGACGACGGTTTACAACTTCCTCGCGGGGCAGTACGGCAGTTTCACCGACGCGTCGTTCGAAACCGCGATCGATCAATATTACCCGCTTGATGATTACAACGGATCGTTCAGCCTTCAAGGGCAGCAGATGTATGGTGCGTATGATGTAGTCTATGGACCAGAAACTTCAACCTAACCTCCTTAGGTGAAATGCGTTATATATGCGCTGCTATCCTAGTTGCTGGCGCCGTTCAAGATGTGGGAGTAAACTCGTACCAGTATCAGTCAGTACTACTGTTTACTCTGCTCTCAGCCCAGCCACTAAACTCTATCTAATCGCCCTAGCTGGGACAACCCCACACTTGGCTCCACCCATGGCGACGAACTCGATGCATTCTTCAACGGAGCACAGGTGTTCGACCCTCTGGATCAAGCCTTGGTCACAGCTATGCGTGGATATTGGACGTCCTTTGTTACTTCTGGCACACCTACAGCCCCCGGCTCAACTATCTGGCCCGTGAGTGCTCCCTCAATTTCTCTGCCTGGTTTTGAGCTAGCACAGGCTACTGGGGATAGTCCTCGGCTTCTCCTCCATCCCGGTAATATTACCGTGGAAGAGGTAAGCGACTCCTTGAGTCAGCGATGTGAATTTTGGTGGGATCTTGCGGAGGAGCTTTTTTCTTGAGCCTCGATATCTTTTGCGTCTGTGAATGGACGATCATAATGATAAACGTATTGCTTGGACTGATAGGGAGGAGCTTTTTTTTGTCGCCCGTCTTGATGAAAGAACAGATGAATTGAATAGATAGAAACGAATAAACAAATCCGCCAAGAGATTCCTTCGAAGAAGGAATTGTTGTTCAACTGCTGTATATTGGGTCCAAGGCCATGTAATTTTTGGCGAAGGGAATCTAGACCCTCTACCCAGGGTCGGTCTCGACGAGCAAGCCGGAAAATGCGTAAAGTCGTTCAGCCTAGGTTAAAGCTAGAATTAAAGTCATCATCAATCCTTCCTTCCTTCTAGCCGTCGGCCCGCCGCTGGCCAGTTGAATATTCAATGTTGTGTACTCAACATTGTAATCGAGATATTCACCCCCGATTTCTGAGTTCTTTACACGCCCACATGCCCGTTCACACCCACCCGAATTTAAACACTTGCTTAAATTTAAACCATGGCATGAGCCTAAGAGGGGTCTTACATAAGTGCGAAGGAGCTCGCTGGGATGACCCTTCTTTACAAGTACCCCTCAGTAGTTACCCGTAGTTGCTCCCTCTTCCTCGCTCCCTTCCATTCCGCTCCTCGGCACCCCCTCGCTACATTACCTTACAGTTCATGGCATCAATTTACTCGGGCTCCCACTTCGGGAGTCGTATTTCGCTAAATACATGCACAACTGATTGTCCTCGCCGGACGTGAAGTCTAGAATTGCTGCAAGTGGCAGTGCAAGGCACTCGGGTGTCTTGCATCGGATGGCTGGAAGCCTGCTTCCACTTGTCCACTCGGGCGATTAGACCACGAAGAGTCGATGAGTAACAAAGATGACGAATGATGCATTAATGTTAGCGTGTGTCTCGTGTGCCGAAATAGCCGATATCCATTTCCTCCCTCTCTCACATCCTTCATCCCCTCCCCTCGTCCACCATGTCTGACGAGACGTCGCCTCTCATCGCAGAGGACCACAACAACGCCGACTATGGCAACGTCGTCCGCGATGCCGAGGACCCCCCAACAGAATCCCACAAGCCGCAACCATCTTTGCTTGCAATTGTGCGTGGCTTTCTTGGCAAGTTTCGCGAAACTGGCGTTCATCTTGCCTAATCTAGGTCATCCCGATGGCGTTCGGGGTTTTTCTCGTAGCAATGGATCAAACCATTGTGGTTGCCTGTAAAGAAATAGCATCCTTCGTTCTGTGCCCAACGCTCATGATTATTGTCTCTCAGCCTACGCAGCAATCGGGAACGAGCTCAACCAGCTCCAGAACACCAGCTGGATTGCAACGGCCTATATGATGACTTTGACCAGTTTTCAGTGCATCTTGTTCATTTTTGAGGTTTGCTGAAATATAATATGTCGCAGACCGTTGTACGGAAAAATGAGGCAAGCACTTCCATGCATTTTAGCCTGATGTTCAACTGCTTGACGCAAGTACTTTCAGCGACATCTTCGGGCGAAAACCTTGTCTGCTCTTTGCCTACGCTGTTTTTGCCCTAGGCTGTCTGTGCTGTGGTTTTGCCAGAACCTTGCCCGAGCTCATCTTCGCCCGTGGCCTCGCTGGAATCGGCGGAGGTGGGATGAGTACGTCAGTCCATCTTATTTATCCATTCTTCAGGTCAAAAATGGCTCATCTCCTCGATGGCAGCGTCGCGAGTATCATCATGTCTGACATTGTTCCTTTGCGCTCGCGGGGAACGTGGCAGGGTGTCCTGAACATTATTTACGCGTCTGGTTCAGCTTCGGGTGCACCCCTCGGCGGTTTCCTGGCCGACACCATCGGCTGGCGATGGTTTGCCCTCCAAGCTCTCTCCCACCCTTCCACCATTTACGTGTTTTCTTCCCCAGGGCCTTCCTCATCCAAGTTCCCGGCATCGCCATCGCATTCACCACTGTCTTCTTCACTCTGCACCTCCCACAAACAGAAACCTCCAACCTCAAAGCAAAGCTCAAACGCGTCGACTTCTCCGGCGCGCTCGCGCTCGTGCTCTGCGTTTTCTTCCTCCTCTTCGGACTCGACCGCGGCGGTAACATCGCCTGGAACGACCCCTACACCATCTGCACTCTCTCCCTCTCTGCGCTCTTCCTCGCGCTCTTCGCCTCCGTCGAGCTTTCCTGGGCCGCGGAGCCCTTTGCCCCCAAGCGCATCATCGCGCACCCCTCCCTCCTCGGCGCTTATCTGCTCAACTTCTTCGCCATGATGGGCGGCTTGAGTATGATCTTCCACATCTCACTGTTCTACCAGGCAGTGCTCGGCAAGTCACCTTCAGAGGTGGGGTTCTGGCTCATGCCAAGCGTGGCGGCGGGCGTGATCGGCAGTCTGGCCGGCGGGCTGGTGATACAGGCGACGGGGCGTTATTATTGGCTCACGGTCGCCGCGTACGTCGTGATGGCCTCGGGCATGCTAGGGACAGTTCTTGAGGCGGGGATTATAGCGACGTCAGCTTGGGGCGTCGTTGGAGGTCAGTACTACGAACTTTCGCGCTGTGGGTTTGATATTGAATTGAATTTTCATCTGTTGTGTTGTAGGGTCGTTCGTTACTGCCATTGGGAACGGTGCGCAGTGCTTTTTTTTTTTGGGGGGGGGGGGTTTCCAGTAGCACACTGTTTTAATGAGTGCTATGTGTACCTAGGCACCGGCATCACCACAAGTCTCATCGCCCTCATCTCTAACGCCGGGCCAGCCGACCAGGCGATGGCAACCGCAGGTTCGTTTCGCCCTTGATTTCTCATCAGCAGACCAACGTTCAAATCGCTGAACACACACACAGTATCCTACCTCTTCCGCTCCCTCGGTTCCGTCGTTGGTCTCTCGGTTGGTAGTACTCTCCTTCAGGTCTCCCTGCGCACCTCGCTCCGGAAGATGCTCACTGGCGACGTGGATGTTGACGAGGTAGGTTTTTACGTTCACGTTCTGGATTATTTTCCTGTTCCCTTTTCGTTCGTCTTCCACATCCCGCGCACATTCGCTTTATTCCCCGCTCTCCATTTCCAGACACTTATCAATTGATTACCCGCCCGTCCACTAACCGACTATCCTAACTAACTAACTAACTACTTGTGATGTAGATCGTCCGCCGCGTGCGTGAATCCCTCACCTACATCGATGAGCTGGACAGTGTCACGGCTGGTATTGTGCGCCTTGCGTACGCCGACGCGGTGCGCGTGACCATGTGGTTTTCGACCGCCATGGCGGCGTGTGCCCTAGTGGCGGCGGTGTTTATACGGGAAAAGGCTATCGCGTCGCGTGGATGACGGGAGAAGGCTATCACCATGCGCGGATGAGGGGAAGGTCCGGGGAAGGGAGTTTGGATGAAATGGCGTAGATGAGTCGTGGGCTTGCAAGATTGTGGCTTGATTTATTTTAGATCTAGCAGACGGCAGACCGTGGCTTGCTCGGAGTACTAGTATGTACATTGGACGCGTCATTCATCCCAGGCTGAATATTGCGATCAACCGGAAGTTCAGCAGGCATCAGATGCTACCTCCATCCATGATTGCAGAGATAAAGACCTCTGTTTACAGCTAATTGCGGAACTTAGGGCGCAGATCATTATTTTCTTCTACTATCTAAAAAAACAGCTCCACACTAAATCGTCCATATCTCGCCCATCCCTGGGCTAATATACATAATTTTATTACCGTTCTAACCGCGCCGTCGAGGCGCATCTTCCCATACCCTAACTTTTTTATGAAATTCGTACTTTTATTTTTTGCCCTTGTCCGAGCCGCACTCGTTGTTCTCCGCACCCAGGGCCACTATGAGATGTCGAGGATGGGCCTGCAGCATACGCAGCATGCATGCAAGCATGTTGAGAGTGAGGTAGAAGGGTGTCGTCGCGTATGGGGTACATGACGGTACCCCAATGTGACCAAACACTTCTTGGTCCTGATTACCGCCATGTCCCGACGCAAATTGTTCTCGTCTTCGCAGCAACCTCCCTCCCCAGAAAATACGAATGCCCTATCCCTTTTAGTATCTACTGCACTCAATTTGGTTGGTCAGAACACCTTGCAAGACGACACCTTGATGTCTGATCTGCAAGACACCATTTTGGTGTCAGAGGACTCTGATTGGGGGAGCGAAGCGAGCCCATTTTGTAAGCTGACCACTCAAAACCGATGGCTGTGCAATGCACGTTTGATCATTGTTCGTGTTTGGTATTTACCCCGTGACCTTCAATTTAAAATTCCGCCCATCGCCGAACCGGTCGGACTTTGAATGTATGACATAGAACACTTGACAGACACTGCGCTTCTTTTGACGACAATTATCTTCCTTTTTTTAGCTTCATCTCTTAGGCTCTACCACATCTCTTGGGACATAGAATAAATAGTAAACAGCTCTCAGAGTCTATTAGGAAGCAGCAGTCTGTTCTTTTCTTTTTCAGCTACCACAAGGAGCTACAGTATACAGTATCTGGGAGTCCCTAAGACTAAGACTAAGACTGGGACCATCTAGAGGCAGTATTCTGGGGTCTTTCTTCTCCTCTCGGGTTTCTTTTTAGGCACATCTACCCTTGGATTTGGATACACTCCATCCTGATAAATGAATTGCCTGTGTTAATTGAATATCTGTTAATTCACCCTCAGGCATGGTGGGAGATCCGAAACTTAATCAGGCAGCCTATTGTGCTCGCCGGTTGAAGAGGCCAGCTGTGATTGAGTCAATGAGAATTTTGGATGAGGACACGCAGATTGGGTTTACTCTAGATACATATGGTATGGACCTTATCGAATTGAATATTTATTTCATGATTAAAGACTCGGATTTAATGCGCTCCGCCATTCTGTAGCTGGGTACCGGCATACAAACATATTTCTGGTGTGCATCAGAAGGCCATCTCTCATTAGCACTCACAGTAAGGTCCCACAGAACTTCCCAGGAATCTTCTCCCTCCTCGGAAACATGCCAAACACTCCGATGATACGAAACCAAGCCCCAAGAAAGCTAGTGCGTCCAAGCACACCCAAATCTTTCCCTGACACTCAACCCATGCAGCCAAACCTAAACTGAAAGCCAAAGCCAAAACCCCTGCCAAAAAGAAAAAAACTGTAAGGGCAACCTCAGCTCGGCGCGGGAGCACGGGAGACTAGCGGGAGAATCCGAAGTAACTCAATTGACAGTACTAAATACAGGTTTCTAGAATACGCACCTAGCGGGAGAATCCGAAGAGAAGAAAGGATAAGGATTCCCACGCTAGGCGAGGTTTTTGTAGGTACTAGCCAGTAGCACGTGTCCGGATCGATTGGCAGTGGTCTCGAGCTTGATCGCATAGCACGTGCCAGTGAGAGCGACCGGACGCGGGGGGTCGGAGGAGGACGGAGTCCGGAGGGACGGAGGACGATGTTCCAGATGGAGGCGTAGGCTGGGGCATAGGACCGAAGGCCGGATGGTCGGGCGAGGTCGGACGGACGGACAAGGCTGGACGAAGGATCGGACGAGGAAGTGGGGCGGTGCGATGGGCCGGAGCCGGACGGACAGACGGACAGACGGACGGACGGACGGGTGGTTCCCCTGACAGAAACTGCCAAAGAGCCTATCCCCGAGCCCACGGGTGTGTCATATCCCTCTCTTTTCTAATTACACACTCACCACATCACAGAATTTGAGGTCCTCGTGCCCACGTCCCCGAAAACCAGCTGAGTAATTACGATGGCATTTGACACCGAGTTTGAATCTGCTCAAGAACAAATTTTCAAAGTTATCGGCTGCAAAGATATTGCACGGAAACCTCAGCTCTCGTACAAGCTCACCCTGTGCAGCAAGACTATTTTGTTTGGCAATGAGGACTCATGGGCATCTCTGCTCAATGGTGTTGCAAGCAAATTTAAAGGCAAGAAACTGCATCAAATTGAGATTTGCATCGCTTCGGATGTACATGACGCTCGCAATGAAATGATCCTCACTGATGTTACTAGTACCTTGAGGCGCTAGTTAAGCACAGGAGCAAGAAGAGCAGCACTCAAAAACGCCCCGGATGGCCATCTGCACGGAACATCATTGACCTTGATCATGCGTCTGGCGACGAGCAGGATGACGATACAATGGGAGAAGGTGCCTATACCATGGAGGACAAGAACACTGAATATGACCGTTTGGAGCGGAAATACCGTGGCAAATGCGAGCTCTGCAACAAGGCGAATGCTGATGCTTGGTGCAAAATTGACAAAGACGGTAAACATGTACACCTGACATTCAATCAACGTCAAGCATGGGCCACTGCTCTGGTGCATCGTTATGAGCAGCCGTGTAAACACCAGTCGCTGATTCATTCCAGACCCAGCAAAAGCATGGCGTCACTTATGATGTGCCCCCCAACACTGACTCCTTCGTGCCATTTCACATAAAAGCAACGGCTCCTAGACTCGTAACCAGTCTGCTTACAATGAGCAAAAATCGTGGCGAGCACTTTGCTGTAAGCAGACTGGTACAACTCGGGCCAAACAAAAGGGCTGAGCCCGGAGTTTCAAATTTAGGTGTTGCCGATCTTGGCATCACTGGCTTTTCCGCTACTCTTTACTTGACGCGCTCTATCTCTTTTCTCTCTGCTTCCTTTCGCTTCAACTCTTGCACACTGCACCTGCGACATAATCAGCACGTATTCAACGATTTGATTGCTCTAATGTACTGGTTTTTGACTCGGAGAAAGAGAGTAGAGGGTGCTTGGGGTATTACTTATCGGGCGGGTATTTTGAGCTTTAACTGGGTCCGGAGCTGTCCACGGTGTGTCATATTTGTATTTCGCATCAGTCCTGTCGTCCTTTCATGTCCCGGATGCCACACCCACACCTTCTCTCATTACCCAAGTCCGCTGGACTCATGCGACACGCTCACTTTACGCTCTCTACCTCTCTTCCCTCTGCTTGTTCTTGCACATGGCAGATGCGACATCGCTTATGCGGCAGCTCAGCAGCCCTGAAACAGGCTGAGAATCCCGTAGAATCCCGTGCTTTTGAAGATCAGCCGGGCCCACTGATGACAGATAACACTGGTGCTGGTGCCGTCCCAAGCACTTTGAAGTTCTTTCAGATCCTTCTCACTGCAGCTCAGACGCCCCGAGCAGCCATAGAGAGTACCATGCAGGATCCCGAGCCTGTTGTAAATCTCGTTCCTATATGTACACTGGCTAACTATTCCCTAGCTTGTTACGACAATACAACTCGCACGCCGCGCCGTGGACGCCATAACAAGTCGGGAGCTAAGGGGGATTTTGGATCAGGTTCGTGATACCCACTCCACCGCCGCGCCCAATTCATCTCCCACACGACGACTCTCCGGGAGCTGCGCATGTCGACGAGCGCCCACGCTACCATTCGGAGCGGAGTGTGCGACCCCGCAACACCAAATTGGGTCCGCGTCGACCTCGTCTGCAGAAAACCGCAGGTGCAACGGCTCCACATCCACTCTTCTCGTTGACACCACGTTGTCTCTTACAGCAAGACTATGCTCGCACGTACTGAGGTACGTACTACACTTCTCGACGCGGAGAAGTGTTGACGAGCGCCACACAGTGGACGATAATAACACAAGGCGAACACAGGCAGCACCTACGCCCGCATGCAGTAACTTTGCAAAGTGTGGAATGTGTCCCATGCATGGACCACAACATTCTAGTGACACGGAGTAGTCTTGGTATTTGCTGTGAGAGCTCATCGACAGGAAGTGTCAGGGGAACCACCCGTCCGTCCGTCCGTCCGTCCGTCCGTCCGGCTCCGGCCCATCGCACCGCCCCACTTCCTCGTCCGATCCTTCGTCCGGCCTCGTCCGTCCATCCGGCCTTCGGTCCTATGCCCCAGCCTACGCCTCCATCTGGAACGTCGCCCTCCGTCCCTCCGGACTCCGACCCCCTCCGACCCCCCCTCGTCCGGTCGCTCTCACTGGCACGTGCTATGTGATCAAGCTCGAGACCACTGCCGATCGATCCGGACACGTGCTACTGGCTAGTACCTATAAAAACCTCGCCTAGCGTGGGAATCCTTATCCTTTCTTCTCTTCGGATTCTCCCGCTAGGTGCGTATTCTAGAAACCTGTATTTAGTACTGTCAATTGAGTTGCTTCGGATTCTCCCGCTAGTCTCCCGCGCTCCCGCGCCGAGCTGAGGTTGCCCTTACAGCAGAAGAAAGGATCTAAGGGATCAACCGGTCAAGATTGCAAAGTTCGGTGTAGACTCGGACTCGGACCGCTACGCTAGCGCTCCGGCCTCCCCCACTTCCAATCTCGACCCCTCCTCCTTGATGGACGCCCCGACGCCCGGAAACGGGTCCGCGCCACCCGAGCTCCCGGATGTTTACATCCCGGACCTGGCTGCCGACCCCGAATCCCGGCTGACAGCGGTAGAAACCTCTCTCGCGAACATCGAAACCCTACTCCTCCGCGTTTTACACAACAACCAAAATCCACCCGCGACTGCCCCCGTCCCTGCTGCTCCGGCTCTGGCGGTGGGTCCAGACTTCACCACCCTCACCCCTGCAGCAAGATCGGTTCTCCGACTGAACCCCCCAGCCGTTTTCGACGGCGACCGGACTCAAGGACGGATGTTCCTCCACTCCGTCCTCACATACCTCCGACTAGTCCCGGAAGCCTTCATGGTCCACGGACAGGTCGTTGAGGAAAACTCGTGCGGTACGCCATGTCCTTTATGGCGCGAGACGCGGCCGGACGATGGGCCGAACGACAGTCCGCAATCGTTCCGTTCCCATTCCCGTCCTGGGCGGAATTCGAGTCCGAGTTCCGGCTCCGGTTCGTAGAGGAAAACGAGCAAGACCAAGCTCTCCTCCGGTTGGAGACCCATAGCTACTACCAGGGCTCCCGCGACGTTTACCGGTACACGGACGACTTCGAGGAACTCGCCGCCACGGCCGGGTACACGGACCCGCTCGTCCGCGTCACCAAGTATCGCGCAGGGCTCGACCCGCGGATTAACGCGGCGATCACCACGTCCGGGACCGCTCCGGCGCTGCTAGACTACGCCGGATGGCGCCTCCGCGCCTTCCGCCAGTACGACGCCCTCGCCCGTGTCCGAGCGGGAGCACCTCCGACTCGCGCCCCGGCTCCGGCCGCACGCCCTCGCACTGGGACGTTCCTCCCAGTCCCCTCCTTCACGCCTGCTCCCAAAGCCACGCCGGCGCCCGCCCTTCCACCTGGCATTCCAATGGATGTCGACCGGACCTGCGCACGCTTCACGCCGCGCACTTGCTTCCGTTGCGGCGCGGCCGGACACCTCGCTCGAGACTGCCCGACTCCCTCGGATGTCCGGCATGCGGACATCCTGGACGAGGTCGTCCGTCAACTCGGTGATGACCTCCTCGGAGAACTCTTCGCGCGCCTCTCTACCACCGCTGGGCTTCTGGCCGAGCCGGACGCCGGAGACGCGGAGCCAGAGGGTTTTCCGGACCTGGCCGAGTGAGTGGTGCGCCCTCGGTCGCGTCCCCCAATCGTTACTCCTGCTTGTACAAAGATATACCCAATAAATCAGCAGTTGATACGAAAGGCGCACCCCCTATTCCCGTCCCGGAGGCCAAGACTGAACTTCCCCCTTCCCTTCCCCGCGTCCGCTGTCCGAGGTGGGAACGCAAACTGCCCCGGCGGTACGTTATTGATTCCGTACAGGGCCGGAACTCCCTGCACATTCCGTTGGAGATGCAATCGGTAGAGACCGCGGCTACAATGTCCGTGAAGGGTCTGGTTGACTGCGGAGCGACCGGAGACTTCATCGACTCGGAGTACGTGATCTCCCGCAACCTTCCCATCCGGAAGCTCTCCCAGCCAATTCCGGTCCTCAACGTCGACGGCATGCCCAATGCGTCCGGAGGCATTTCCGGCGTAGTTGATATGGTCGTCAACTACAAAGGACACTCCGAACGCATCCAACTCGCGGTAACGCGGCTCGGAAAGCAGCACGTCATCCTCGGTTACTCCTGGCTTCAGAAGCACAACCCGGAGATCGACTGGGAGACCAAGGAAGTCCGGATGACCCGCTGTCCGACCAGCTGCAGCACTTGCCGGGAGGAGCTCCGCGCCGTCCGTCGCAACGCGAAGATCTCCGCCGCGATCCTCCGGCAGCTCCGCGAAGGTCCCGTCCCGTCTATCTGCGCCATTGACTCGGAGGAGTGGTGCGGAGATGACGGGTACGATCCGGGCGACGACGGAGACGACTTCCCGGACCTCACTCCAGACCCGGACGACGATGACGGTGACGAAGACGACGAGCTCGAGGACGGCGACCGGATTCTCTACACCGCGTTCGCTCCGGCTGAAGAAATCCGTGCGGGCAGCACTGTCTCTCAGAGGCTCGCGGAGGCCTACGCCCGGAACTCGGCCCCGCCCGGGACCTCGGTTCCGGCCTGGGTAGAGGATTTCTCCGACGTTTTCGATAAGGAGTCGTTCAACGCGTTGCCGGAACGTCGGACGTGGGACCACGCCATCAAACTCGTCCCGGATGCGAAACCGGCCAACTGCAAGGTCTACCCGATCTCCCCACTCGAGCAGAAGGAACTCGACGCGTTCATCGAGGATGGGTTGAGCACCGGCCGGATCCGTCCGTCCAAATCCCCGATGGCGTCTCCGGTCTTCTTCATCAAAAAGAAGGACAGAAGCCTCCGGTTCGTCCAGGACTATCGGGCGCTCAATGCGATGACCGTAAAGAACCGGTATCCGCTCCCGCTGATTAACGATCTCATCAACCGCCTTAAGGGAGCCCGGTTCTTCACAAAACTCGACGTCCGGTGGGGCTTCAACAACGTCCGAATTCGGGGAGGCGACGAGTGGAAGGCCGCGTTCCGTACCAACCGAGGGCTCTTCGAGCCCCTGGTGATGTACTTCGGCCTCACCAACTTTCCGGCCACGTTCCAGACGATGATGAACGACATCTTCCAAGACCTCATCCTCTCAGGAGATGTCATGGTATACCTTGACGACATCCTCATCGCTCACTCCGATCTCGCGCGCCACCGAGAGATCGTCCGAGAAGTCCTCCGGCGGCTCCGGGCACACAAGCTTTACCTCCGGCCGGAGAAGTGCGAATTCGAGAAGTCGTCGATCGAGTACCTCGGCGTCATCATCTCGCACAACCACGTCGAGATGGACCCGGTCAAGGTCGCCGGAGTCGCAGCCTGGCCTGCTCCGGAGAACAAGAAGGACGTGCAGCAGTTCCTTGGCTTCACAAACTTCTACCGGAGGTTCATCCGGGCGTTCTCGGACATCGCGCGGCCCCTCTTCGACCTCACAAAGAAGAGCGTCGCTTGGACCTGGACCGCTGCCGCGGCCGCCGCCTTCCAAGCCCTCAAGGACGCGGTGACCGCGGAGCCCGTCTTGGTCCTACCCGACGAGTCGCGTCCGTACCGGGTCGAGGCAGACAGCTCCGACTATGCTACCGGGGCCGTCCTGTCCCAGCCGGACGCGAACGGAAAGTGGCACCCAGTCGCGTTCTACTCCAAAAGTCTGAGTGACGTCCAGCGCAACTACGAGATCCACGACAAAGAGATGCTCGCGATCATCCGAGCCCTAGAGGAGTGGCGACACTTCCTCGAAGGTACGCAGCATCCAGTCGAGATCTGGACGGATCACAAAAACCTGGAGTACTTCCGGAAGGCACAGAACTTGAACCGGAGGCAGGCGCGGTGGTCCCTGTACCTGTCCCGGTTTGACTTCGCGCTCCACCACCAGCCCGGACGCCTCATGGGCCGTCCGGACGCGCTGTCCCGTCGCCCGGACCACGGGGTAGGCTCGGACAACACGGACGTTACCCTTCTTCGCCCAGACTTGTTCCACGTCCGTGCGCTAGAAGGCGTCGTAGTGGCCGGACCCGAAGCCCCCCTTCTTTGTGACGTCCGGGAGGCCTTCGCGGGTGAACCGGACCTTGAGGACCCCGTCGCGCTTGTCGCGCGAGAGCTCCTCAAGAACCGGAACGTCCGCCCCCCCGGTCGTCCGAGTGGCGTGTCGCAGAAGGGCTCCTCTACTACCGCGTTAAGATCGTCGTACCGCGGAATAAGGACCTCCGACGCCGGATCATCGCCCTGCACCACGATACCCGGGTCGCCGGACACGCCGGATGCTTCAAAACCCTCGAGCTCATCTCCCGGAATTACTGGTGGCCCCAGCTGTCCCGTCGCGTCGGCCAATACGTCCGAGCCTGCGGCCCGTGCAACCGGACGAAGGCACTCCGGAAGTTACCCCACGGAGAGCTCCACCCGACCGAGATTCCGGAAGAACGCTGGGACACCGTCTCGGTGGACTTCATCGTCGAGCTCCCGGACGTGCACGGCTTCGACGCCGTTATGGTCGTGGTCGACGTCCTGGGTAAGCGGGCCCATTTCAACAAGTGCCACACCGGCCTTGGCGCGGTCGGAGCCGCTCGGCTCTATTACCGGAACGTCTGGAGGCACCACGGAACCCCCCGGAAATATATCTCCAACCGCGGGCCGCAGTTCGTCGCGGAGTTCACCACGGAACTGTGGCGCCTCATCGGGGTAGAACCAGCGACCTCCACCGCCTACCACCCGCAGACCGACGGCCAGACCGAGCGCGTCAATCAGGAACTCGAGCAGTTCGTCCGGATCTTCACGAACTACAAACAAGACGACTGGGATGAGCTTCTCCCAGCCGCGGAGTTCGCGTACAACAACCACGTCCACTCCTTGACGCAGCAAGTCCCGTTTATGACGGACACCGGAAGGCTCCCCCGAATGGGGTTCGAGCCCAACGGACTACGCTCGAAAGTGGAGTCCGCGAACGAGTTCCGAGACCGGATCGCGTCCGGAGTTTCGGAAGCCAAAGCCGCGCTCGTTAAAGCCAAGGACGAGTTCAAGCTGTACTATGATCGAAGGCGCACGCCCGCCCCAGAGATCAAGGTAGGCGACCGAGTCTGGCTGGACGCCTCCGACATCCATACGACCCGTCCGTCCGTCAAATTTGCGGACAAACGCCTCGGCCCCTTCAAAGTCGCGAAGGTCGTCGGAAAGGGGGCGTACAAACTCGAGCTCCCCCCCCGGTACTCCCAGCTCCACCCGGTCTTCCCGGTGGTGAAACTCCAGCTCGCGGAACCGGATCCGTTCCCCGGACGCCCCCGGAACGACGAACCCCCGCCCGTCCTTCAGACGGACCACGACGTTCAATGGGAAGTCGAAGAGATCCTAGAAGCGAAGGTCCGTTATGGCAGCCTCTGGTACATGGTGCGGTGGAAAGGCTACGGCCCGGAACACAATAAATGGGTAAAGCACTCCGACGTCTTCGCCCAAGACGCCATCGATGCCTACTATCGCCGCTACCCTAACGCCCCGCGCCGGATTGCCTCGGCCGCTTTCGACTTGCTCTCGTTCCGGAGGCGCGACACCCATGTCCGATTCATGCGTCGGGACGCCGCATTCCAAGGGGGGGTGATGTCAGGGGAACCACCCGTCCGTCCGTCCGTCCGTCCGTCCGTCCGTCCGGCTCCGGCCCATTGCACCGCCCCACTTCCTCGTCCGATCCTTCGTCCGGCCTCGTCCGTCCATCCGGCCTTCGGTCCTATGCCCCAGCCTACGCCTCCGTCTGGAACGTCGCCCTCCGTCCCTCCGGACTCCGACCCCCTCCGACCCCCCTCGTCCGGTCGCTCTCACTGGCACGTGCTATGTGATCAAGCTCGAGACCACTGCCGATCGATCCGGACACGTGCTACTGGCTAGTACCTATAAAAACCTCGCCTAGCGTGGGAATCCTTATCCTTTCTTCTCTTCGGATTCTCCCGCTAGGTGCGTATTCTAGAAACCTGTATTTAGTACTGTCAATTGAGTTGCTTCGGATTCTCCCGCTAGTCTCCCGTGCTCCCGCGCCGAGCTGAGGTTGCCCTTACAGGAAGTACTACATGGGAGAGCGTAGAAATCAATATTTCTGAGGAATATATTTACCTGCCATACATCTTCGTCTTCTATTGATCGCGATGGATGGGATGACCTTTGCAAATTCCATGACCTGCCCATGCGGTCAGAAGAACCAGTCTGAGTCGTCCACAGGAATAGGTACGCTTGCGTGATTATCTTGAATGAGGCTCAGAGGGGAAACCATCATGACACTGAACAGTCAACGTATTAGGGTAGGCCTGAAGGCCGAGGATGAATTTGACTTTTGACGTTTGGCATTGACATGTAACTTATGACATTACTGATGGCACCAAACATGGGTAGATACTAAGTATTCTCGTGCTACATTATTTTCAGAAGCCTGGGGTAAATGGTCCACCCCGTCGAAATTGTCAATTCCGGGCTTCCCAGAAATTCATACGCGGCAGTGGCATGTAAATCAAACTCAACCGGAACCCAGCGAAGGCAGACTTGGGAAGCGTATTTCGAAGTTCACGGACAACCATAAGATCCACTGGAATGCCTGCGTGCCGAAGGCCAAAGTTCTCCGGATGCTGAAAGACTGTCTGAGGCACGACACCTGAGGGCAAATACTTGTTACTCTGCTTTCGAGTTTTATGAGTGTTCCAGTATTGCACAAAGTGGTTGACAGCGTTTTGCACGATTCTGGACCACAGCCAGTGGAAAAGATCTCTATTACCCATGCAATCAGAAACAGCACAGCACAGAATTTAACAACGCACATGTGAACATTGTTTGCAACATTGATGTAGTTCTCTGTTTTGCCAAGAAGAATTGCTGCCTTCAAGTCGTGCCCCGTGTACTTCAAGAAATAACTCCAGAGTGCCTCAATTGGAATGTTGTCAGAGCTCTTGAGAGCGACACATGCAGGGACTTCGGTGGATGAGATGTCAGGAAGGAATTGCGCGCTACATATGTTCAGCTCATTATCCAGAATGAATGAACGTTGGCATACCAAAGTTGTTCGTGAAATTGGAACATATATTGTGGCTCAGTCCCACCATCCACTGTAATTTGAACCGGGATTTCTGGAAGAAAATTGTTTTGACAAAGCCTTAATATGCTTTGAGAACCTACCTCCTGTTGCTTCCACGAGATCGAGATATAAATGCCCGATGGTAGAAGGACACCTCGCGTTGGGCACCACTGCCATGTCGACAATGTAGCCACTACCATGACATCGACCACCATACATGTCGATGCTAGCAACACCTTGAAGTTGAGTTTTTCATGCCCATCAAGGTGAACTTCATAATACACGTCCTAGGCAATGCCTTATTGTCATGGCTGTAGTGCTGTCATCCGCTTTTTAGTTGGTGTCTACTGTGGCCTTTGTCGTATGAAGCTGCAACAAGATGGTAGGAGATGTCATTCGAGAGCTAATACTTCGCGCTGTGAATACTCGGGACTCGCAACTTTGGGCAATCAGAACAACGAGGGGGACAATGAAGATGAGGATGATTAGTTTACATGTAAATAACCCTGACCCTTGGTTTCACTTCCACCCATTCATTTTAAAAGCTTCACATTCCTTTATCTTTCCCTACATACTTTAGTACTGTCTATTTAATGGCAATTTGGGTCAAAACTCATCTGGGCTGATAAATGAATAAAATCTGAGTTGAAAGAAAACTTCTGACCATGCTAACCAGGGTTTTGGCCTGCTAGAATTTCGTGCCACAAGCAGGTCGAGGTTGAGTTCTCAATTAAGAAGGGTCTGTGCATTGCAACAAAATTATAGTCCTAGTTTTGACTGTTATCCATATTATGACAATTGTAGTGGTTAGATTGCATGAAAATGCACCTAAAATAAATTACACAAGATGTCGAGGCCAGTAATTCTGTCATGCAAGCTGGATGAAGTTGACTTCCCAATTGGGAAAGGTCTGTGCGATGCGACAAAATTCGAGTCCCGGATTTGACTGTTGTTCGTATTCCGACAACCCGAGTCGTTGGTTCGCATGAATATGCACCCAAAATAAATTGCACGAGATATCAAGGCCAGTGATTTCGTCATGCAAGCTGGATGAAGTTGACTTCCCGATTGGGAAGGTCTGTGTTAACACATGACGGGATACAGATGATATTTATGCAACGTATCAAATGGTCAAGAAAATGTAAATGGATCAATTAAGATGAGGCATGTTACGGTGAACCTGAGTCAAGAAAAGGAAATGTTGAGAGAAATTACCGGTAATCAGCAGAGGATGATTTCACATCAGTGCATCATTCGCACTGCCGGGGCACTCGCTATCAGTCGCACTTCTCAGCAGGGGCGAGTCTCAAGTACTGGAGTGGGACTGGATGAGTTCCACTCCCACTAAAATTGTTGTTACTCTTTGGTTACTCCTCATTTGTTATCATCAGTACTGCTAAATTAAGGTAGGGGACATCCACTTACAGTAAACATCACGTGAAGTTTCCATATATGGGTAATTTTTAGAAAATATTGTGGTGAAAGACATGTAGATCAGCTTGTCTTTATCCCTTCCATGAAATTGTAAAAACATATCTTAAGAGTGTTAAACCCAGCTGGCTAAGGATTTCAGTAAGAACTGAGAGAGGAGATGTGGTCGCAAAGTAGATCACCTCTCACTGATCATTGACGATCAAATTATGATGGCAATTCCATCGTAACTTGGAAGAATAACTCCTCACTCAATATTGACTCTTTTCCTTAGTGGTCTGGTTGGGACAGTCTAACTAAGTATACCTACAGATTCATGGGAGGGATAAAGACAAGCTCATCTACACGTCTTTCACCACAATATTTTATAAAAATTACCCATATATGGAAAATTCATGTGATGTTTACCGTAAGTGAATGTCTCCTACCTTAATTTAGCAGTACTGATGATAACAAATGAGGAGTAACCAAGGAGTAACAACAATTTTAGTGGGAGTGGAACTCATCCAGTCCCACTCCAGTACTTGAGACTCGCCCCTGCTGAGAAGTGCGACTGATAGCCTTATCATAAGCGACATGTCAATGCCAAACGTCCGAAGTCAAATTCAACCTCAGCCTTCGGGCCTACTGGAAACGTATTCGGAAGCGAAAGGACAGGACAAATGATTGGCAGAGTTCTTCCGCACCCCATAGCGGATCGGACGACCGGATCCTTGCTGGGCCTGCAAGAGTGGCACTCCAGATTTACACAAACCTGGAGGACGCAAACGGACAGGAAGAATTATAGCCAGAGTTTCCAGATCCTGTACCAGACCGGCCGACCAGATCCTTGCCGGCCATGAGTGCAAGAGTAGCACAAATGCAGTGTTTTGGTGCCCTTTGATGCAATGTCGAGGTGTAAGAAAGCTTGGAGGACAGTGTGGCACTCGTCGGCGGTTAAGGGCAGCTGCACAACAAAGGTAAAGTTCGGAATCCATCCAGGGCAGATTGAGACATCGGCACGGGAATTGAATCCATCGCCTCAAGCAGGCAGTGAGCCAGTGTTGAGCCGTCGAATACACGCTGATGATGTAGCAAGTACCGTGTGGAAGGTGTGAAGCGAAAAGAAGCCGATGGAAGATAAATGGAGCGTGTAAGGTGAGCGCATCGCGTCCAGGTGACTTGGGCAGTGACTGAAGGCCGTGGGCGTGGAATCCAGACCACGAAAAAGGGATAGGACCGATGGGAAACACGTTTGGTACTCACCGTGGCCAAATTCCGTCCCAATTGAAGCTCCAGAATCCCGCGCAATAATTATCCATGTCCAGCACACCGTACTCGCTTTCTCGGGGTCCAAGGCCAGTGAATCGAGGTGTTTAAGCCGTCGAATACGCGCCGGTAATGTCGAAGATGGTGTGTGCAAGATTTGAGGTGGAACGAAGCAGAGGGAAAAGAGATAGAGCGCGTAAGGTGAGGGTAGCGAAAAAGCCAGTGATGCCGAGATCGGCACCGCCTCAATTTGAAACTCCGGGCCCAGCCCTTTTGTTTGGCCCGAGTTGTACCAGTCTGCTTACAGCAAAGTGCTCGCCACGATTTTTGCTTATTGTAAGCAAACTGGTCACGAGTCTAAACGGCTCCCACGCCTGCTCCTGCTCCTGCACCCGCACCACCTTTGGCTATTCCCACCTCTTCCGGCACAATGGAACTCCTTGCCATGTCCCTCGCTGAGTCCCAGCGAACTAACACTGCGATGTTTGCCTCTTTCTTTACTCTGAATCGTATCCTTCTGCCCTTGCCAGCTTTCCAGCAGCAGCTGCCATCCTCCCCCACTCAAGTGCCAGCAGACCGTGATGGAGGCAATTTTACTCTCTTTATGGACGAATTGGATGCACTCCATCCAAAATGTAACCTTGCGTGTTTTATCAACACCCTGTCCAACAAGGAGGAATGTATCACTGTTCGTGACCTGCATGATCTCAGTGCGGAATACCTCAAGAACGATTTGCATGTTCCGGCTGTGACGGTGAAATAGCTCATCAATATGGTGTGCGCTCGCATCGCTGGCACCCCTCCCAGCGTGAAGTCAAGTCTTTGATGGTCTCTTGTGTCTTATTTCTTCTACGGTTTTCTCTCGTTCTCAATAGCATGGTATTGTTCTTTTAGTGTTTTTATACAACTGCATCATACTCATATCAAATTGTTGTAAAAATCTTGTCCAAATGTGTACCAAAAAAATCCACAGTCCTTGTTGTTACAATAAAACTGAGACATTTGATAACATGAAAGCATAACAAAACTACATGTAGCCAGAGTGGCGGAACCAGCCATGGACAGCATCAAGAGTAACTTGGTCCAACACATTATACAAGAATAGGAAAGGGTCAGTGTCGTTGCCATACTCAATGATGTCACGGAATTGTGCGCCATGGCGTTGGATCCACTTCTTGATAAATGAAAACGACTCCTCAATTGGATTGAGGTGGGGAGAATACGGAGGAAGATAAACCAGTTTCATGCGTCTGCCTCAGCATCAGAATATTATGTGAGGTGGAAAAAAAAACTGCCCACCGAGCTTCACAGATAGCTTCGACATTGGGGATGTGGTATATACAACAATTATCAATAACCAGGACGCTGCAGTTGATTTTTAGCAAGATCCTGTTCACAGATATGTCTTACCTCCGAGGAGCTAGATATGGTTGCATGTGGTCCATTAACTGTTCGAGCCATAAACAAAAGTCTTCCCCATTGTACCCTCCCACTTTGATGTGGCTGTAGATGAATCCATCGGACATGAGCGTGGGTAGCACCAAATATCTGTGATAATTGTCTGATCAATAAATAGCGATTGAAGCCAAAACAGTCTACGTACTGTGTTCCGCACACAAATTTGCACCTCTTCCATGCACAAAGCCCACAAAGTGACCAGCCGTTGGTTCTGTATGTTGTCAAGATGTTCTCCGCTGCCTTGTCCGCAAATACGAGATAGTCTGCAGGGTGCTGGCCAATCTCTTGCTCAAAGTCCTTGACTTTCTGAGCATTTCTCTCCGTGGCAACTCGCAACAGCTGCCCATAGATAGGAGTGTGAGACTGATATAATAAAAATGAGCTGCACCTTCTTTGATGTATATCCCAAACGATGCAATGTCCGACAGAGGGTAGGTAGGGAAACGTGCATGTTGTGCATCATGATGAGCTGCAGCTGGATTTCATCCAGGTACAAGTCTGGTTGACGTTGAAGTAGGGCAATTATAAACTGCAAGACTCATGTCATAATGTAGGGCAATACGGCACAGTACACACATTACAGTGAGCTTCACTCATCAAGCGAGCCCTTTCCAACCCTTTCCGAACTCGACAGTCTGTTCTGATAGCTTTCCATAAAGTCAGAATGCGCTGTACCACTCGCAACGGCATCTGGAGATCCTTGGCGATAGGTGTGGGTTTTTTACCCAAAAAGTAGCGCTGGTAGACCACTCCAGCTTTGAGGTCGGTGGAGTAATGCTGGCGTTCTCATGTCATATTGGATAATCCGCCATTTTGAAGCTTTTTGGCGATGAATTTGATTTAGCATGCCCAATTCATGTCCTACTGGCCTGAGTTTTGACTAGGAAAGACTTTTTAACATTATGAAATATGTCATAGAGTCAAAAGTAGATAATATCTTGTCTTTGGTTCAATCCCGATGATATTTCAGAGCCTGTTGGGTTGCCTGTGATCCCAACCTGACTGCAAGCATCACAGATTGAATTATTCAAAGTTCTGACTCTATGGCATGTTTCTAAATGTCTGTTGCAAAATACCATGTTGTTTGAACATGCCTGGACCTTGCTAGACCGCATTTATCTCAAAAGTGACCCAAAATCCTATATCATCCAATATGAAATATTTTCACCAGTTCTCTCTATCACTAATTCCGTATGAATTAGCCCGAATTATCTAGCATGGTTTCATCCAAATCCATGAAGAACTGACCGAGTTATGGGTAATTCTTTGAAAACATCCCAAACTGGAAATTTTTTGTTCGCACCTTCGGTTCCGTGATTAGCTGTAAACCAAATGTGTGCATTGGGTGACTTCCCGTAAGAGTTAAAAATTCATTCAGAATATTTCAGCACTTTCCACCATGATGCTGCTGTCAACTACAAGGACCCCATCAATTGCACTTCTGTTATATCCGTGTCAAGGGGAGAAAGGAAGGAGAGGGGATAGGTTCCGGATGAGTTATGACCGGGCTCGGAAATGCCGGAGGCTAACAGAAGTAAATGGGAGAGGATTCCGGAACATGGATATGGACCACTACACCACAGCTAGGTTTAAGGGTGAGCATACTATCTGGTTGGCTAGGAATGAAGGAGGAGGGAAAGGGAGACGGCCGAGGGTTACCGGAAGTGAAAGCCGGTAAGCTAGAGGAGAAATGTCGAAGGCCGGGCGAAGTCCGGTAAGCCGGAGGGGATATACCAAAGGCCGGGCAATGTCCGGTAATCTGGAAGTTATGCCGAAGTCCGAGGTGGAGTCTGACAAGTAGGGAAGTTCATGGATGTATAATTCCGGACGTCCGGGATAAGGTTTTTGACAAGTCCGGTCGTTGGATGTGAGACGGAAGTCGAGTCCATCAGCCAGAGTACTCAGATGTTGGAGGAAGAGTCAAGACAACGGAGAATGACGGAAGGTCAAACAACGTTAGAGATGGAATTGACTTTAGAGACAGGAATGATGTTTATAATCAATCTAAAGTACATGATCGTAATCTAGACATTTCATAGTAATAGCGGAGGTAAGTGTATATAAGGAAATTGATTAAAGAACAAGGGTAAGAGTAGGAGGAGAACATAGCTTCTTGTATAAGTAGAAGGGAGGTGACGGATTGAGAACATAGAGCATGTGTGCATAACAGGAGTGCATGTGGAGATCTGCCGCTAAAGCAGATAGACAGTTGCGTGAAAACTCATTATCGGCTGAAGGGCCAGATGAAGTCCGATAAGAGCCCCAGAGAAGACCGGAACGTTAAGCCAGAAGAGGACGGAGATGATCGGAAGATAACCGGAAGTCATCTGGTCGTAGTCCGGATGTCGTCTGGGGTTGAGCCGGAGGTAAACCGACGTAGACCGGGAGTTGGCCGGACGTTGACCGGGAGTTGACTGGAAGATGACTGGAGGTTATCTGAGGCTGAACGGATGTATACCGGAGTATACTGGAAGTCCAGATGAGTCCGTGGTGGTATGGGATGTAACAACTTAAATAGTCGTGATTTATTCTCCCATCACTCGGAATATTGTGAATCTAGACAGGGGTAGGGACCCCCTGAATAGACTTTCATATCCTCTAATTGCCCGAATAGACACAAAGCTCAGTTTCAATGAATTGGTACTTGGCAACTGAGTGCACCAGTCTTGATCCGCTACCACGACCATGACATCACATGGGGATGCGGATCCCCAGGCGACGGATACTCGTGCAACGCGCTCCACTGCATCCCAGATGCCCCAAACACCCTCCCCCGCCTCACCAGACCCTCCTAACCTCCCTCCAGAAACCCTGAAAACACCTAGAGACCTCATTGCTGTGCTATGTGCCCACCTCTCCCATGTGCACAAGGGAAGAAACTGTCCCAAGCCACCTACAAAGACTGCTTCTCGCCGCTGGGCGTGCTCAACACCTCCCTCGATGAGAGGACATCCTCACCATGTCCCTAGACGTGTTCAAGGTCGACTTACTCGCCCAGATACAGTCTACCATCACGCGCTCCCACTCGGGCCCGTCATACTCCACTGTCGTCTCCTCTTCCTCAGCATGCCCCTCCCCCATGCACATGCTGCTGGCACAGCCCCCGTCAGCTGTGATTAAAGAGAAAGTCATATCTGCCCTTGCAGCTTCGGGTATCCCCAAGCTGCAAGATGCGGAGCTGAAGGGCATCAAGGTCCTCCCTTGTGGCTGGCTACTAGTAGCAATCCACAGACGAGAGGACCGCGAACCACCTCAAGCAGACTGTGTCTTACTGGACGCCTAAACTCTCTAAAGAATCACAGCTGGTGGTCCTGAACTACTGTGTAGTTGTCAACAGCATGCCAAGGTCCTTTAAAGCAGACGGACCACACTCTGCACAAGAGCTTTATGCCCACAACTGCGTGGTAATCTCGGACCCTTTGGTAATCAAGGAGGTGTGCTGGCTAAACCCCAAAGCACTCCGTGACCCAAAGAAGCAAGCCTCCTCCCTCCTCCTAACGCTCGCAGACATCGTCTCTGCTGACCGATGCATCGCCCAGATGCTCGCCGTCGACTGAACTATATGCCCCACCCACCAGTATAAAGAACCCCCTATGCAATGCTACAACTGTCAACTCTATGGACACACCCAACACCAGTGCAAGGAGATGTCCCCCACATGTGCCCGCTGCTCGCAGCCGCACCACTCCAGTGTCTGCCCCTGCACCACCTCCCAAACCAAGTGTGCGGCCGGCAAACGCTGCAACCACATCTCCCCACGCTGTGCCCTGTGTGGAGGTAACCACACTGCGTACCACCATACCTGCCCTGTCCACGAATGTGAAAGCGAGCAGCAATGCACCCACCTCACGGGCAGAATCTTCTTTGGCCCTAACTTTGACCCGTTCGACCTGACGAGCTGCAACCTACCGACGTATGACCCCCTCCCTCGATTGCTTCCCTCCCCCGCTCCTTCTACCTCCTCACTCCCTTCCCCATGAATAATACAACCACCACATACACCACTCAGGAAATATGTATAATCTCCCTTCATTGCCACAAGTCCTATAAGGTCCTTATATCATTACTTAACTCCACTAATCCCTCCGTCCACAACATAATTTGCATACAAGAACCTCCCCCCGACCTCAATAAATTTCCTTCTCTCTCTCCACCCCACTGGGACCGTATACTACCTACATATAATACCGGCTCTCCGGACACCCTAATGTACATCTCCAAATCCATCCCCTCTTCCAAATACTATCAAAATATCATTAATTCCCCAAGCATCACCTCAATCTCTCTCTCTTTACCTACACATACGGTACATATATACTCAGTTTACAATAGAACAGATACGGATGATGGCATCTCCCCACTGGACTCCCACCTCCTCGCGCTATCCCCCCTGCCCCAAAACCACTTGTTTGCTATACTTGGCGACATTAACAACACCATACCCTCTGGTTAGGACCCCTCCACCCCTCCCGCACTGCCAACTCCAACACAACCCTCCTCATTGATGTCATGACCAAACATGGTCTCTCCCAACACGTCAAAGCAGGCACTCCCACGTATTACTCCCCAGTCCACCACACCACATCAACCATAGACCTGGTACTCATCTCCGAGACGTCCCCCAGGCTATTCTTGGAGAAGTGTGAGGCTCTCCCTGGTCATGGCTCGGACCATGCACTTATATCATGTGTCTTCGCCATCCTGCTTGAACACTGCGCACCATGCCAGCACCGCAACTTCCACAGGGCGGACTGGAAGGAGTTCGCCAACCTCCTCGAGACCCACATTGACCAGAACCCTCTTCCTCACTCCCCGCTACACACGCCTGAGGACATCAATGTCTATGTCAATGCCCTCACCTCACGGATAGTCACCGTACTTGAGGCCCATGTCCTGCTAGCCCGCCCGTGTCCATACATGCGCTGCTGGTGGAACAGCGGGCTGTTGATACTGCGCTGCGCCTACAATGCAGTACACTGTGCAATTGCCAAGGACCGGCCGACCAACCTGAGTTGGGGCTTCATGCGAACAGCCAAAAGCGCCTACTACTCTGAGATCCGATGTGCGAAATGCGCCCATTGGCATGAGTACATCACTGAGCTGCCACGCGGCGACATCTGGCAGGCGGCTAAGTACACCCTCGACCCCGATGCCTCCTCCTCTACCTCCCACATTCCTAACCTCATTGCACCCGGTGGCATGACCACAACAACCCCGGCCACGAAAGCTAACGTCCTCCATGCCAAGTTCTTCCCCCCAAGGCGAACCTCCCCCCACTAGACCCTGATGAACCCCTACCCGAGCCCCACCCGGCCCCAGTCTTCAAAATCGAGGATGTGCATCGAACCATCACCAAGCTGTCCCTGTGGAAGGTGCTGGGCCTGTCAGGCATTTCCAACATTGCGATATCCTCTGTGAAGGCCACACTTGCCCCTCTCCTCCTCCGTATACTCGAAGCCAACCTCCGGACAGGACACTTCCCGAAGACTTGGCGAGTCTTCCTGATGGTAACCATACAAAAACCCAGAAAGAGTGACTACACTGTCCCTGGTGCACATCGCCCCATTGCCGAGGAGGAGTGCCTTGGTAAGGTGGTTTATCGACTGGCTCTCTGGGTTCGCGGAGAGGCACGGACTGCTCTCCCCCAACCAGTTTGGAGGCTGACCTGGCTGCTGCACCGTTGACACCCTACTTCAGCTCATGCAGTGTGCCAAGGACGCCTGGCACGTTGGGAAGGTTGCCAGTTTGCTCCTCATAGACATCTCGCAAGCCTTCCCCTCCGTGAGCCATGACTACCTTGTTTGCTCGCTCAAGAGAAAACGCGTACCTGGGTCGATTGTGCGTCTGATTACAAGTTTTCTGTTTGACTGCAGCACAAGCCTCATGTTCGATGACCGCATCTCAGCCCCAGCCCCTGTCCCAAACAGCCTTCCCCAGTGATCCCCACTCAGTGCCCTCCTGTACCTCCTCTTCGCAGACAACCTCCTTGTCAATGGCATGCTTGGATATATTGATGACAACTCCCACCTGGAGGTAGCCCATACCACTACGCAGACAACCACTCTACTACACCATTACATGAGACGCACCGCCCTCCCCATGGCCAAACACATCAGCCTCACCCACAACATCCCCAAATTCCAGCTTGTCCACTTTGTCCCCCCGCGTCGCCACTCCACCCACTACATCCCAGTCCCACTTAAGATTGACGACATCGAAGTGCAGCCGCAGACAACGGCGAAGCTCCTAGGCGTCATGCTTGACTACAAGCTGACTTTCCGCAACCACGTTGAGCTTCCAGAGACAAGGCACGAAGGCAGTACTTGCGCTGTCGCGAATCTCCTCCCCCACCTTTGGACTCCCGCACTCCTTTACAAAGCAGCTCTTCCAGACAGTAGTAGTCCCAAGGATGGAGTACGTGCTCCCCCTCTGGTATCGCCCGGTCACAGAGCTGGACAATGCACGCAGGAGTGGCACAGTCTGGATCGCCAACGTGCTGGGAAAGATACAGCGGCAGGCTTGCAAACTCATCACGGGTTCACTCCGCACCACGGCCACGGACAGAACTTCCATGCCAACCTCCTCCCCATTCATATCTGCCTCTCGGTATACGACTCAGCAGCCCAACTCGCCTCCCTCCCTGCATTCAACCCCTTCCAAGCCACATTCATTTGATGCTGCCAAGTCCCAATTCCACCATTCCCCCATCCATCACCTTATTGCAGTGTTCCCTGTCTTCCGTGGCGAATTCAAGACAATTGATCTACTGCGTCGCTTTGCACCAATCCCACCCCGAGCACTATCCACCAGTATCGCCCCAGATAAGGACAAGGTGCACGCAGAGATGGACAAGGTGATGGCAAAGGGCGGACTCTGCATCTTCACCAACGGGTCAGGGTTTGAGGGAGGGGTTGGAGCGGCGGCAGTGGCGATGAGGGAAGGGAAGCTGGGGGAGCAGAGGTAGAAGCACCTGGGTCTAGAAAGTGAGCATACCGTCTTCAAGTCCGAGGTCTGTGGCGCCATCCTCGCTTTGGACATCATTGCGAGCACTCCCCGCCTCACAGACATCAATATATTCATGGACTGTCAACCTGCAATCACTGCACTCGCCTCCCCCAAGCCTCAGCCCGGGCAGTAGCTGCTCGCTGCATTCCACGTCCTCCTTGCGCGTCTCCGCACCCGCCGCTCCCTCCAAATCAGGCTCCACTGGGTACCTGCACACATCAGCATTGAAGGCAACAAAACCATAGACACCTGCACCGAGGCCGCAGCCCAGGGAGCATCCTCACCCCTCTCGACCCGTGTTCACCTATTTGAAAAACCCCTCCCTGTCAGCCACGTGGCAACAATAGCAGCAGGCACCAAAGTGTTCACTACGCAATGGAAGACACAACCCCCTCCAAAGTGTTGGAGTGCATGTGCCACCCCCAATACAGCATCCTCACTCAATTACGCATGGGTCACGTCGGACTCAATGCATACCTTCACCACTTCAAGCTTGCCCCATCCCCATTTTGCCACTGATGCGCCATCCCTGAGTCCGTACCCCACTTCCTCCTCACTTGCCCTGAATACCGCAACACCCGAATCCGTCTAATGCGCTGACTCAAAAACCTTACGCCTCTCCCTCAGCACCCTTATCTCCTCCAAGGCCGAAGCTGCCCCAGTCCTCGTGTTCGTGCAGGACACAGGCTGTTTCCCCAGATACACCATGTAATGGCCTCCCCCCCTTCCTCAACTTACTTACATTTTTCTCTTCTCTTTAGACAGCACAAAGATATGTAGCAGATTTTCTCCCCCATATTATTACATGAACTCATACCCACACCACCACATACCCCCATGGCACCATCCCAGACTCCTTCCCTGCCACTGTATGCCAGCTAATAATACCTACACTCCAAGCCAGCCAGTAATTACATTGTCACCATATGTAAAGTGCGACATGGGCCCCAAGGGGCCTGCAGCACTATAATGGAATGATGAATGAATGACTGAGTGCACCAAGACACCAATGACTGAACTCACATCTGGTGGACTCAGTCTAAGTGGTTTTGGCAGAAACACGACTCCTGAGGGGAGCTCGATTGAATTGATTAAGGTATGTGATGGTAGAGTAAAGGAGGGCAGTAATGTGGAACCGAGGAGTGGAGTGGAATGGAGCGAGGTGAGGGAGGAGCCAGAAACTGGGTATACCTAGTCATTATAACGGAGGATGGAGATGGATAATGATGATCAAGGTTTTTTTTTTTTGAGATATATGGGGGGAAAAGGAGATAGAGGAAAGTGGGATGTGAGAGAAAAGGTAGGCACACACTATGGGGGAACTGATGGGAAAGCGAGAGCACCAATTTGCCTGGAACAATTGTGTGCTGAGTGGCCCACAAAGAGCATGGACTGAAGAAGCGCCAGGTTCTTCTGCATGTAGATTTGGAAAGTGTCCAATGCCCAGTGGCCGATGGCCTGGATTTTCTCCGGGGCAACACCTGCTTCTGCGAGGGACATTGCGCCACCAACTCACAAGGAGTGGCCTGCAATATCTTTGTCAAAATATTTGTGGAGGTAGCCAAGAAACCAGGAGCAGGTAGGAATAGAGCTGTCCTCACGAACAAAGAGGGCAGGGTGATGAGGGAAGAGGACATCCCGTGATGTGAGGTACTGCTCGACTTTCGTAACTGTGTTCAGCTTCGGATCCACTCAGGCTACAATAACAATCTGATTCCCCTCAAAGAAGATATCAGCCTTGTGACCAGGGAGGAAAAAACTGATGGAGGTCTGTGTGAGTTTGATGGTGTTATGCAAGATGACCTTCCTCCCGCTGTGTAGGGCAACAGCATCAGGCCAAGCAAGTTCCCTGAGGTGCATGAGACTATCAAAGCCTGCAAACAGCATTGCCAGGAAGAGTATGTCATCGTAAGACTGCCTGGGCTGGGCTGGGCCTCGATGGCACGGACAACTGTGCAAAGGTCAGAGGTGGAGAGGAGGTACTTGCTGCCTTTCAGCATTCTCCTGATGAGCGCTGATGCACGGACCTTGCAGACATTTGGGAACACATCCTTGAGCTGGTTGCAGATGCCAGAGAGGTAAGAGAGGGCCTTGTAGAAGAAAATCTTCAATGAGGGGTCAATGCCTGCAGGGCGGGCAGCTTGGAAACCCAAGCCCAATGCTGGGAGGTAGAAACCCATGCCACCTCTACTGTCACTGTGAGTTGACACGTTGCAGAAGATCAGGAGGTTCGCGTTGTTGGGGTGGAAATCAACAGACTTAATGAGGAAAATGCTGTCAGCATTCTCAACGTGGTCTGCAAGCCATGTAAAGTTGTTATGAACTGCTTCGTTGATGAATAGCACGGTGTCCGCCTTGTCTTTGCCTTCCATCTTGGCATAGACATTGCAGAGGGCTGGTTTGAGCAGTGGGAGCACATTAAAGACCCAGTTTGAGTAGCCTGCTAGCACCTGCCACTCACAGAGGATGCACCTGACTCTGTGCTTCAACTTTGCAGTCCAGCACCGCAGTTCTGGGACAAATGCAATACGGGCCTCATCAGGGATTGTGACTCGCATCTTGCAGGAGTGAACAAGGAAACTGATGAAAACAAGCTTGACCCCAAATACCTGCTTGTCTTTGGAGTGGGGGATTCCAAGAGCATTCCAGAGTGTAAGTAGCTGGGCCTGGTTCCATGGAAACCAGTGCTTGTAGGGCTCGTAATATTGCATCTTGCTCGTGTGCTGTGCCAAGCGGAAGTCATCCATGTAGGTGAATAGAAAAGGGATGAGGTAGACTACCATGGTAATCCAAAGTATAAAGCCAGCTAAGGCCATCCAGATCGGGGGTGACGCTGTGGTGCCGAAAGTGGCTGCCCAATCAATATGAAACTTCCCTGCAATGCAGTAGACTTGCCATGGTTGCTACAGTGGATGCATGGGGAGGACCTTGAAGGTGCCTTTCTCATCCGATTTAAAAATGTGAATGTCCACATTGGGCCCCAGTGTATAGCGGAGCTCTTGCAGGTGATCGTGAATCCCATCCATGCGCATTGAAATGGTTGAGTTCCTGAAAAACTCGCCTCTGCTGAAATCGGTTATGAGTCTGAATTTCTTGGAAAGCAGTTTAGGGACGGCATGGATGGGGATGGCATGCATGCCCAGGAGGAGTGTGGAGAACACTCTCGAGAAACAGCCCGCCTCTATTTCCTTGTTGCGTGTCTTCTCCAAAAAAGCCTGCTCTACAGTGGACTTTCTTCGAGCTATTGTACATGACCAGATGCAATGGATCCGGTCGCAACCAAGGCCAAAACCCCTTGCACAGTCCCTTGCAGAACAAGTCCACAAGTGGGTGGTTTGGGTGCGATGCAAGGAGGCGCTTGAAGAGTGAAACATTGATGGGAGTTGCAATGGTGAAGAGGCTGGGGTGCTGGATGATGGTGTTTACCAGCACTTTGTTGGCAAACACTTCAAGTGGGGCAGCTAGGAATGGGGGGTCCCCTTCTGTCCCAAGCACCATCTGGCTTGTGTGGTGCCTAACATCCGACCTCACGAATTGCTGCAGGTAGTGTGGCCTCAGCAGCGTTGTGACGACAAGTGCCTCACTTGGGGCACTTGGACTCAGGGTGGTTTTTCTTGCATCTTGTGCAGACATGCAGGTGGTGGCAGTTGTTATGCTTGCACCTACCAGCATTCCACAGCCAGCAAGGTTTGTTGGACTTGCCCTTGGGAGGGAGGGGTTTCTTAGTGTTCCCTCTTCCACCTCCAATGCCGTTAGGCGACTGAGCCTTTGGATGCCTGTTGCCCTTGGAGCTGGACTCAACTGCCAATCTGCTCATAGAGTTGAGGTGCATGGTTTTGAGGGCAGTGAAGTGGTGAAATTGGTCAAGGCCAACGTCTGCTCGACAGCTAGCCAGGAGGCATCCTGCCTTCTCAAATGCCATGACTCGGTGGTGTTGGGTGTCATGGACAGCGGTGAACTTTCCGAGGGTGTACAGACCCCATTTGCAGTACTGAGTGCTGAGGTGAGGGAAGAGCATAAGCCCAACTTGGACGGTCTGCATCCAAGCAAGGGTCCAATCAGACTGTGGGACGACCGTCCGAGTGGGCTTGCTTGAGCTTGAGCTGTTGAATGTGAGGTTGAGGTTCCCAATGGACTCGGTGTGCGCAGTGCTCGGGGAGATGCTGTAGATTCCGGTAAGAACTGTGTCAAGGTCAACGGCTTTGTTCATGAGGAGGTGGAGCCATTGTGACTTGGAGAACTCGATGTGAGTGCGAGGGAGGGAACAGAGTGAACACTTAGAATCGACTCCATAAAGACCGAGAAGTTGCATGGTCTCTGTGAGGTCAGCTCGTAAGGGCTTGGTGCTGACGAGGGTGTCATGTTTGATCCAAGGGAAGTTGTCCTCGTCAAAGGCGAGCCTGCTGCGCTTGGCAAGGGGCTCACCATCATCAACATTGCCATCAGGTCCCATGCCGTTGTTGCCCTCTTCTTCACCGTTGGCTCAGGAGAGAGCTTGTTTCTTCCCCAAGGCCTTGGCCTTTTCTTGGTCTCAAACCCACTGGTCACATCTGTCCATGTATGGTTCCATAAACTTCTCGACTTCCTCATCAGAGGGGATGGGACCGGCATCGCCTGTGGACATGATGGCCGGTTCTGCGAGGATGTTGTGGATTGCGACGGTGACGGCGACCCGAGAAATGGAGCCGGCCTCGAAGGCAGCGACAAGGGCCAGGCAGCGTGCAGGGGTGTCAGAGAGACCATTCGTCATTGAGCAAAGCAATGGGAGGTGTTTGCGTCAGCAGGCAGTGAGATAGTAAAAGCACGAAACTAGCGATATGTGGAGACATTAGTTTCTGCAGGTAATAAGCTGACGGACTGAGAATCCAGTACCTAGGGATGTGTGAAGAGACGGTAAGAGCGGCGGCTCCTTATTGTGCTTGCTTGGGCCTCCAGCTGCGAAACACCAACCTGGCCCATGGAGGACCAAGCATAGCGTGTAAACACACTGGGTTGGCAAAGACAAAGAGAGACCCAGCGATCACAGACTCAGGAAATCCCAGTTGATCGTCGGGCTGATTGCCTGCGTGTGAGGTTGGCGCACAGGCCAATTAGACTTGAGTAAATATTCTTTTTAAACACCACGAATATCCCGTTTTGGACACAAATGATTGATCATCACAACTGCCCATGCCTTGGCAAGGTTTCTTTGTCCCTCCTGCCTCCTACCACCTGCGTAGAAGTCATCTTTCCCAGCTTACACTCATACGAGACATTCTATGCTATATGCCTACCTAAATGGACCGATTTGGAGGTCCTTTTGACTTCAAATCAATATCCGAGAGCTAAGTATAGGAAGGTTCACTAGTTTCAAGCACACTTTGGGCCATAGAAGATGTCCCTCTGCCGCCAGAAACCATCCAATGTGTACTGTTGCAGTTTTGGCTCATGAGGGCATGGCATCAATGTATATAATTATTATTTTGCTTACAGGAAACACAAACGGCCTGAATATCTTGCTGGTTGATAGTATCACTGGCACCCTCAAAGAAGCTCAAAAATTGTGCCGGAATATTTAAATTTTACGGGAAGTCACTCATTAGTGGGTTTACAGCTAATTGCGGAACTTAGGGCGCAGATCATTATTCTCTTCTACCATCTAAAAAAACACCTCCACACTAAATTGTTCATATCTCGCCCATCCCTGGGCCAATACACATAATTTTATTACCATTCGGACCGCGCCGTCGAGGCGCATCTCCTCATACCCTAACTTTTTATGAAATTCATACTTTTATTTTTTGCCCTTGTCCAAGCCACACTCATCGTTCTCCGCACCCAGGGCTACTCTGAGATGTTGAGGATGGGCCTTCAGCATGCATGCAAGCATGTTGAGAGTGAGGTAGAAGGGTGTTGTCGTGTATGGTGTACGTGACGGTACCCCAATGTGACCAAACACTTCTTGGTCCTGATTACCGCCATGTCCCAACGCATTCGCTCATCTGCCACTCAATCTACTGGCCCCTCACCTACGAACGCTCCTGCAGCCTAGTCTCTGCCCGCACCACCTGATCTCCCAGCCTTCACATTGCAAACTGAATTCACACTGTTGGATGACTCAGCAAACAGCATGTTCTAGCAACCCACCAACTTCTTGTCACTAAATTCACGCAGCAATCCAACATAATATGTGGTCTTCTACCACTGAATCGCGTTTCAAGAAGACAGCTTGGTGCCAAGATGCGGTGCCGCAGTATTTTTGTCGCAGGACTCGGTGAATGAAATTCAGCCTTCTGCTGCTGGCTGATACTTACCTCAATCACAGATATTTCATGCTACCTTTCCTTGCATCACAAGGTATCATCTCCAATCACATCGAGGATGATGCTGCGATAGGGGATACTGTTTCTTGTAGCTAGGGTGTACTTTATCTGTGGTGACTTATGCATTATCGCAACCAAGCTGTCGCAATGCATCCACATACCTATACATACTATGTACCAGTGATCAAAACTGAAATGTGAAGCTTGAGCTCTCAGGTTGCAGGCATTCCCGACTTCTGAGCTTTTGATTGCAACATCAATGTCTGTGCACTTTGCTTCTGACCACCACCACCCTTCTCTTTTTATTGAGCATGCCATGCAAATCAAACCCCAACTATTTTCACAAGATCCTTTCTATCCCCAATTCCGTATGAATTAGCCCGAATTATCTAACATGGTTTCCTCCAAATCCATAAAGAACTCACCGAGTTATGGGTAATTCTTTGAAAACATCCCACACTGGAAATTTTTTGTTCGCACCTTCGGTTCCGTGATTAGCTGTAACGATTATTTTGTATGCATCATCGCCTCCATGAATAAAAAACAGATAAGTTTGCCAATCCTCAGATTTTGCCGTGGAAACTTTTTGATGAATGATTACATAAGAGTGATGAATTCTCATGCTCTCTATCTTAAGTAAGTTTCCCGTTCTTCTCGTTCATCACCCCAGAGGAAATCGGATGTGGTGCGGTCAATTCCCTGTTCATAGCTTGGAGCAAATATGTGGGAGCTCCTGGGTTTGACTCCCGGTGTCTGAATAGCTCATGTTGGGTTTTTTTCCGCCCCCTTCTTTGGCCCCGTTTGATTACTGCTATTTGCGGAACACAAGGCGCGACCGCTTTTTTCCCGTTTTGGGCCCTTTTTTGGTGCTGATTTTCTTTTCCCTCTAGCACCTTCAATTCTGGTCCAATCGTCTCGAAACCGGGTGCCTTCGATTTCAGATGCCTGAATACAGTGTATAGGCCACTGAAAACATTTCTATGGCGCGTTCTTCGTCCTCTGGGCAAAAGCAGTGAGCTTTCAGCTGTTTACCCTCCCAGAACTGGGCAAGTGCTCGGGAAAATCCAAGACCTCTTCAGAATACTCTAGTTGGTGTATGATACTGCACTGGATGGTTTGGAGCTCAGTAATACCACTATAAACACCGAAATGAATGTAATGAAGGCGGATCACAGTGAAATTTGAGAGAAAAACTGTTGACCCTAGTTCAAGCCCAGTGAAAACGGCGCCTCGGGAGGCATCGCCGGGTATCGGCTGGGCCTCGGACAGGCTCGTCGGGTATCGTCATAGCACATTTTGACTCTTCGGATGCCCCGCGATACTCCCCGATACCAGACGCTGCCACACGCAGCTATTTCCGGACACCTCATATGCCTTCAGATACTAGGGATTGGGAGGTATCGTGTGGTATTGCAATAGCACGGAATACAGGAATAATAATAATAGGCTTTTATTGCCATTCCCGGGGCCTCCGCGTGCCCACCTGCTTGCCCCGCCACCTGGCCGCGCTCCCTCTCCTCACCCGCCCACACACATCGCCAATCGGCGGCCATCGCCTGTCGCCCGCCCGTATCGCACGCCAATCCGCCGAGCATCGCCCGTCGCCCGTCTCCGTGCTCCCGCGGATGTCGGCGTATCGTCCGTACCTTTAGGCGTCGGAATTGTGCTGGACAGAATGTATCAGTGCACAGATCAGGGAATGTTGGAGAAAGCATACTTCTTGGTATCAAAAAAAAGCAGACAGCATGCGACAAGATAACACAGAGAGCCAGGAGAACCAGCTACAGAGTGACACACCCAGAGCCCCAGAGAGAACCAGCAGAAGTCCTAGTCTCAGAGACTATCCAGCCCAGCGACTGCCAGCAAAGAGAACCAGATACTCGTCTCAGCAGACGAGCGGGAGGAGATGGCTGTTGTGGTAAGCGGAAGAGAGCGCCACGTCACAGTGACTCACAGACTCTTCGGTTCCGACTTCCGCAGCAACTGTTGAATGTGCAAAGTCGAAGGTTGGTCGAAATAACTTTCAAAATTCTAAGACCAATTTCGTGACGTCAGTAGAAAGAGTAAGCGGATTCCGAGCATGTGAAATTAAGGACGGAGTCAAAAACATGGCCTCGCGATCCTTGACGAGCCCAGCGGGACCCAGCGATACCCGGCGATGCCTCCCGAGGCACTGTTTTCACTGGGGTTCAAGAGTAGGGGGCAAGTCCGAACGCTGGTATTGTGACTTAACAATCGTTTCTACCTTTATTAATGCACTGTAGACTTGCTTTTCTCAGAACTGCATTTGGTGCATCGGAAAAAGACACAGAAATTCACATCACAAGGCACAGTCTTTTTTGATCTGAGATTTTCTTTTCTCTCTAGCACTCTCAATTAGTGCCCAATCGCCTTGATAGATAGCCCATTCGATTCAAGATGATGGAATACATTACATAGGCCACTGGATAACCATTTTCTGGCACATGATTCCTGCGAAGGCCAAAATGATGATATTTTCAACTGTTTACCCTTTAGCATCAGAATGGCAGCTCGGATGCTTCCAAAATTTTGTCAAAGTAGTGTTGTGAATGGTATTTATTGCATTGGATACTCTGCTCTGAGCACGCATGATGGGAAACTCACCAACAAGCAAGGTACAGTCCAAATTCAGTCCAAATTTGCCAGCCCTCATCCAAGCTGATAGCTTGTATAACCAGGCTGATTTATTCCATTTGAACATCCTACCAGTACTTATTACTGCACTATCAACTTCTAGAGGCAAGAACTACATTGAAAGCTTCGAAACGAAGTCCCCAAACTCAGATCAAAGGAGGTTGATACAGGATTGATGCTGTGATCCATAAATTGATGTGACTTTGAAAGTCTCGCTCCGAAGTCCCTATGTATTTTTCGCAAAAGCAAGTGTGCAGTGCAATAATATAGACCAAAAATATTTCCGAATAAAATAATTGGCCCTGTCCTGGTACCCGCTCCATTGGGGGAGGGTCTACAGTTTAGCTTCCAAATTTTGATATGATCAGACTTTACCTGGCTCATTCGTGCATTTCACATTGTATTTTCCGGAATCAAAGTCTTCGTTAAAACTTCTAATACCTCTGAGCACCCACTGTATTGTTAGAGGGTCAACATCTGAAAAGTGCATAATTTTGCACAAAAGATTAGATATAGATAGTTTTTTTTTTCAGTAGCCTATACACTGTATTGAAGCTGTAAAAACCGAACGCGCCATGTTCTGAGATGATCCGAGGAGAATTGAGGCTGCTAGAGGGAAAAGAAATCTGAGATCACAAAAGTGACAAAATGTGACAAAAATGCGCGCGCGCCTTATGTTCCGCAAATAGCAGTAATATTCTTCCCCTTCCTTCGGAGTCTTCGTTCTGTGTTCAATCGAGTTCTTTGAATTTTTCAGAATCAACGAGGCGTGTCGACTCACGCGCGCATAGAAGAGGGAACAGGCATCCATCCTCGTGGGAATTTGATGTTCTGAGTCGGAATTGAGGTCCGCGGCATTCATCGCATCCAGTATTTATCTGTAATCCTTGCAAAAAAGATCGGATGTGGTGTGGCCACACTCTTTGGGGCTGGAGAGATTCCCTACCTCTGAATGTGAACGCACCTTCTGGGAAGGACATATACATATCCTGCATCCACCGTCGTTATTGCTCACTTATGGTAAAATTTTGATCAATTTGTCACTAACTTCGAATTTTAGTGCAATCGGATCCATAAATTGAGAACGATAAAAAACAATGGGCCTGACTGAAAAATTATACAGTATTTGATCCTTGACTTTGTTTCCTTGTCTTGTGCTCATTCTCGCCATCTGAAAAGTACTCATACAGAATGGATTTTCACTCCTGAATTCTTGCTTAGATTATGTAAATATCATATACTGCATACAAAGAGACAAAATACTGTCTGGTACTAATCCTTGCCGTGGTCATAAGGTTTCAGAACCTTCCCCCAGATACTGATATTAAATGTTAAACCCCAACATGAATGAAAGGAACCCAGCGAGAGAATGATCTCTCTCCTGCATGCGCACGAAGGTTCCCAATTGCCAAATGCAAGGCTTCTGCTGCCTGAGTGGCATCAGGTTGGGATGCCTTGAAGAGGTGTCCATACACATCTGCTGCCACCTGTGGCGCGTCGTCGTCCATGATAGACCACAGCGAGGCAATTACACCTCTGTAGCCTGCCAACAACATGCCGGCCGCGAGATGGACTGACTCATCTGGCAATTCCGTGTCACCAGTTGCAGTTTGACAGGCGGAGAGGAATGCAAACTCAGCATGTGGAATGGATAGCTTGATAATTTCCTCAAGTGTCAACTGCGACCTCCCAGCAAGAAGTAAGGCACTCTTCGTTGGGCTAGTTCGGTCCTGTACACCGTGGCATGCGAAATGCACCCAGCGAGATTTTATCATCTGTTCTTGCACCTTTTGTATGGTCGTGTCTTCGTCCACCAAAGTACATACTGGAACGTTCCCTGCAGAACATTTCTCAATCTGTGCTATTTCATCTCTGGTTCCAGGAATATAACTCTGTCCAACTGCCGATGGTTGAGCGATCGCAAGAAGCTGGAATTCCCCCTCTGACCGAGGCACAGGAGTAAATTCCTGTATCAAGGGAGCCAGGGATGGTATGTAGGAAGAAATCACAAAGTCAGATAGCTTTGAGCCAAAGGCCACATCTGCGCCATAGACACCTGCCGCATGAATGGGCAGAGATGACAATTGGCCGGTGGGACACCACCAGATGCGTAACAAATTATCTGTTGTTGGATTCTATAACACAGTTGGATTAGTTTTATTAGATTGTATGGATGATCGAGCTCACTGTAATTGCAAGCGCATCGAGAACAGGCTTCACCAGTCGCACCCAGAGTTCTAAGAGAATGCGTGCAAATTCTTCCTCCACATCTGGAAAACTCCCGTCTCGGCGGACCTGTAATCTCTGCAGATCTCCACGTCCCCCAGAAGGCACAATATCTCGAAAGGATTCTGCAAGGCATTTTGCATCTTCCGGACCGAATTGAGGGAGCGACACATGCATCACTTCTTCAGTAAGTCCTTTCAGGAGAATGAGACAATCACAAGAAATTTGGCTGACATTCAAGAAGACCACGGGTCCACTCCGGGCCGTCGGTGACAGCTGCGAAATTGTCTTCGGCAACAAGAACTGCTGAAATTCAGGTTCAGGCAATTGTCGGATCTTTTCCAGGAGTAGACTTCGTTTAAGAGCATTTTCGTGTGCCTGATGTGCAATGGATCTAGGAGACTGATTGACTCCAGAGTCAATTAACTGCATATCATTGATTCGGGTAGTAGCTCCATCCAACTGGGCAGACAAGGCAATCAGCTCTTGGGCTAGCTGAGGCAACTTTTGTTGTAGTGCATCCAATGGAGTACGTAGATTGAGAAACTGGCTCCATATGATGGATCGACCTTGTTCAAGCCACTCCACTCCTCTTTCTGGCTGACCAGCAGAAATTGAAGCTGATGCAGCATTCCTAACCAGTAACCCAGCCCTAAGGATCTGATGGTGGCGATCTTGAATGGACAGGCCAAGCCAGGCCACCTCTGGAAGAAGGTCGAGGGCCACCTGGAAGCCTTTGATAAGCCATGGATGATGAGCCCACTCGGAAAAGGTGGTGAATATTTGTGCAACATCGAAGGTTGTGGGAAGGGATGGAATTTGGGGCTCCGATGCAAAATATTGAGCCATCAATGTAAAATACACCCACAATTCTGCAGTGTGCAGACGAAGATGTGCCGGACCTGTGGTTGAGCATGCTGCAGCCGTGTACTGATGAATAGCCTCTTGAAGATCTGCGAGGTTGCCAAACTGCTCGAAGCGAGCAATCAGAGCATTTCCCAGGTTGTTGAGTTTTGCAGGCAGGTCAGGATGGTTGGGCGGAGTAAGGCAAACAGCATTTCTTTCGTGTGAGATGGAGTTATTTATGTCATTGACATTACCAAGCTTCCGAAAGCGGCATAGCAAGGCACTGCCAAGACTGGTGAGGATGATAGGCCGGTGTAGGTGCTTGTTTGAGGTGAGGTGGACTGCATCTTCATGCATTGATATGGACTCATTGAGGTCACTCAGGTCCCCAATTCGCTCAAAGCGATGTCGCAGAGAGTCACCTAGACCATTGAGCGCAGCAGGCCGCTGTGGGTGACTTGGAGGAGTCAACGAAAGAGCATTCCTTTGTTTCAATATGCACTCATTGAGGTCGGCAAGGTCACTGAATCGCTCGAAGCGATAACGTAGGGAAATGCCAAGATTGTAGAGCTTAACAGGATCTGTGGTGAGCTTTACAGCATCCTGTTGCTTTGAGATGCACTCATCAAGGTCACCAAGATCCCCAAGCTGCATAAAGCGGTATAGAAGGAAATTGCCAAGAATGTTGAGTTTGTTAGCTTTGTCTAGGTCATCATGAGTGAGCCAAACAGCATCTTCGAGTTGTGCGATGCACTCATTGACATCCTTGTGGTCTCCAAATCGTTGACAGCGATGTAGTAGAGAAAGTGCCAGATTGTTAAGCATGCGAGGTTTCTCCAGGTGATCAGCTGGAATGAGGCAAAAAGCAGCTTCATGAGCTGAGACAGCCTCTTCGAGGTCACTTAGTTCCCCACATTGTTCATAGCGCCGCAGCAGGGAATTTCCAAGGCTAGTGAGCCTGGAGGGTAGGTCCGGATGCCCACCTGGAGTGAGTTGAACTGCGCTTTGTTGATGAGTGATACACTCGCTGAGGTCACTAAGATCCCCAAGTCGCCCAAAGCGACTTCGTAGGGAATCACCAAGATTGGTGAGCCAGACGGACTTGTCAAGATTTGCATCTGGAATCCTCTGTACTGCGTCTCCTGGATCCTACTGATTAAACTTCCGAGAGGAGATACACTTGTTCGACGTACTCTGCTTGGAGATGCACTCGTTGATGTCCGTCAGGTTGCCAATCTTTTCAAACCGATGCCGTAACGCAACCCCAAGATTGCTAATTCTTTTGGCTGGATTATCCGAATCCGGAGTCAGGTGAACAGTATCTTCTAGCCGTGAAATGCATTCATTGATGTCGTCGATTTCACTGAATCTGTCGAAGCGGAGCAGTAAGCAAGCAGCAAGATTCTCTCCAAGGATTGCCCTGTGAGTGTCATCAGATAAATCCAGCGCAAGTGCCTGTCTGTTCAGGGACACGGCCTTGTGGATATCATCTGGACTACCATGCTCTTGGAAGCGATAGTGCAAGGCCAGTGCAAGCCCTTCGAGGTAGGTCGCTTTCCTAGGTGAATCCCGCATCGCATCTTCATATGCACAGACTGATTGGTTCAGGTATTCCATTCCCGGCAAAGCGCTCCTGTGTTTTAAGCCTATATCACCGAGGGACCCCAAAAGTAGACCCCTATGATCGGTTTGGGGTAAGAAAAGAATGTTCTCATGTATGACCCAAAGCTGAAGCTGATCAGATTGCCTGTGATCATTATTCATCTTCATCCTCAGGAGACGGTGGGCCAATGTTCCGAATTCTTCCCCAACAAAAGTGACTGTGCATTGCTCAGCAAATTTCTCAACAAATATGTGTATTAGCTCACTCTGACTTGGTGTATTGTCGGTCCTGTTCTCGCGGTCTGTTGCTGATGTGGAGCTGGAGAAATTAGCTGCCAACTGCAGTGTGGGCCCATCAGAGTTGACTTTAACGAGATCGAGAAGCAAGGCTGCAAAAACTTGGACATCAATGATAAACCAACGTTGAAAATTTGAGACACCTACACGTTTTGGTTTCGCTGTGAGCGATTACCTTTTCTCTCGCGATCCCGACTGAGCCAAGAAGACGGGTACCACAAGTTTTACTGTGACGCATTACTGCGATCATGAAGGTAGGCGCATTTTCTGAACTGTGGGCCGAACATATTCGGTTGTTATTTCTTTTAGCACAGCGATCATATCGACCCACATCGTACACTCAGGCTCCAATCCCCAGGAGGTTTGACTTGGTTCTGAATGCAATGGCACCGTTTGCAGAATAATATGGTTGTTGACGATAAGTTGGGCAAATATCTGCATGTCCGATGGGAGATCGCTGTGCGGATTGGACAGCGATTCCAGTTCGATAGCTGTGCAGAACGTGCGATCAGCGGCTGATTAAATGCACAATGAAACAAGTACTGTGAAGATGGATGCTACCCATGTACCCAATCAATATATAGGTGGATCATTGAAAAGGGCTGAAACTCACTTGAGAGGCATGGATGTTATGTGAGTTCCTCAAAGAAGGGAATGATGAGGGTGGGCGCTCGGTGCTGTTCGGTTTATATAGCACCACCCGGCTTCCAGGCGGCCCATTCAACTGTGAAAATTTGATCTGTCAGCGTTGAGACGCCCGTTCAACGTTATCAAACCATACATGGTCTGATGAAACCCACATGTCACCTAATGATTCGCCTGAGAATTTCACTCCGTGTTTAGAATTATTCTAGCGAGAAACCCTGATTCCAAGGGAAACCCGATCTTTTGGGTATCCCCTTGAGCATTCTATTGAGACCCTCCGATATTCCTGAACACTCGGATCACGTTAACAATCACAATTAATGATGCGGCACACATATGTTTAATTCGTTGTGAATAGCTCCAACCTTCAAATATCACGAAAATTTGCACCGCATGTGCGCGATGATTGGATTGAACAGTGGTGGTGGTCGGCAATTTCCTCAGTATAGAAGCATTTTCGGGAAAACCTTTGGCGGAGAAAAATGTTGCATTACATCCGTAATCCAAATGAATGAAACAGATTTTTTATTTGTGGTCCGGAGGCACATAAAACGCACAGTTTCAGTTAAAAAGCTCTCAATATCTGGGTCATCTGGAGAGATTTAAAAAATCGGCTTCAATCATTTGAATCTAGAAAGGATGAGATAATTTTTGAGCACCCCGCTTGAGACTTGAAGTTCTTCTGGGTGGCTAGAATTCTAGGAGGATAAGCGGTTAATTAACACGGAGTTGATAATATCAACCAACTTTTGTGGCTCAAATTACATCCCAACTGAGCTTTACTGAGGCTATTTACGATTATCAGGTTAATTTTGCAGCTTTTGGGTTTAACCAAAAGAGAGATTGAAATAGAGGGCAGTTTTCAAATGCAGCAATAGGATGTTTCAGAATTAAGAATCCGAGCCTCGACTTGACATCCAGAAGTTGGTAATTTCTGCCCCAACCCCCAACTTCGGATCTCGGGCCCATATGGTGCTTCGCGTATCAACGTTGCCTTAACTTCGAAAGTTGGGGCAAAAACCACTGTTCAGGTCGTTCACGAACAGCATCCCAACTTGTGCCTCAACTTACCTCGAGCTGGGTCGAGTTGGGGTTGAAGTTGGGGCAGAAATTGAGCTCAAATTCTGAATTCTGAAACACCCTAATACCGTTTTCCACATCACTGTTTTTTTGCCAGCATTGTCGACCACTATGAACAGTGACATATGAGAGGTCATGTGATCACGTTGTATCGGGGCCGGTAGTCTTTTCGGACAACCATCGATGAGAAACCCTCAAAAATCGGGGTTTTCGAATGAAATTTTTGTCCAGGCAGGGGTTCCCAAGGGTTTCTCTTGGAATCGGGGTTCCCCAATTGAATAATCCGTCTTTTGACCACAGATTCTATCTGGTGCATTTGGTCGTCTTTGCTCCCCAAAATATTTCGGCGAACATTGCTTCTACCACTCTATTGAGGGCATTAACAAGTTTGCCATGTCCTCGAGAAGATCGACAGGATTCAAAAATTCACAAGTCAATTGGGAAGGTGTATGTCGGAAAGTTCATGCAGTGAATTTCAACTCGGGAGAATCCATCGGGTTGTAGATGTCATACTATCTAGCTAGTTAATACGGGCGTAGTGATAGCCATGCGACCTGGTGGCCTTGCGCCAGTGAATCTCAATATCATCTGGACTGCAGTACGTTACGCGATGGTCAGTACCTGGTAACGCCGCATACCAGCCTTTACTGAACCACCCGCCAGTGGTCCAGTCATGGTGGATAAAAATATTTTCTTCAGAGCTCTTCCAGGCCGTCGTCATCGACCCGATGATTTTACCATTTACTGACAGGTCTGTACTGAGGGAGAAGTGCCGGAGAGACGGGTACCGCTGAACTAGACCGCGGATAGTAGTCACAATTTGGCGCTTCTCCTGCTTCATGGCGCGATCGAGTTTGGGCCCGACCTGCAGGAATGCGACGTATAGCACCTCGAGGTGAGGTGGCAAAACAATATTGTCAATTGTGTTCAGGATAGCCTGTCATTTCGTGGGTATTGTGTCGCACCGTGAGAAAGCCTCATACCTGTAAATTCGGCCTAGGGGTTTCCGTAATCGTGAGAGGTCGTGAAAAAAAGCGCAGCGACCGGAGCATTGGAAACGAGGTCGCAATTGCCTCGAGAAGCTGCTGTGTCGGGAATTTGACCCGCAGTTGCAGTGATGCGAGGGTAACATTTTTACTTGCAATCATCCCGAACAAATGGAGGTCCAAAAGTTGCTGCTCGCATGGTTGAACGCCGACCGTGCCCTGGAGTTTGAGACGAGTGATCTGCCGGCCAGCGCAGAACGCGGGTGCCAGATGGGCAGGGCCACAGAAGCAGGAGAGTAGAGGCACCGTCGTTGCAGGAATTTCTGATGACCATGGGCTCCACAAGACACGTGTGTTCGAGGAATGCAGCTCGAGAGTGCGGAGTGAGGGAAAACGAGAAAGGATAGATATGAATTTCTGCTCGCTGTTCTTGTCTATTCCACCTGAGTCTAGGGAAAGAACCTCTAGCCCCGGGAAATCTGGGCTGTCGATGAATATCTCCATGGATTTCATCGTGGATTCCACATTTCGGAGAACGAGGACCCGCAATTTCTGAAGATTGAGACTGAGGATACTGAGCCAACGATTATGATAAATCACTGCCTCTGGATCTTCATCGTTCGTGGTGAGGGATAATTCCTCGAGTAGAATGGGGCTAACCCAGAGAGAGACAGGGAATCTCGGAGTGCAGCGGATGAGCCGAAGACATAGCTGGATATCCGATGAAACCTTGGCGATTTTTCTAACCATCCTCGGTGTCATCAGGATATCTTCCAAATGAAGCCGGCGGAGGCGAGGAAACTTGGGTAGTGCATCGCACAGGGCGACCCCGTAGACCTCCGGTGCCCCAGAGGAATCTCCGAGGAGCTTGCAGTTCCGCACCAGCGGGGCAATGCGAGGGGATGTGAAAAATGCGAATTTTGAATGCAATCCACGGCGGATTGATATGAAGAGTGCGAGTTTTAAAAGAAACCGAGTTTGGTTCGAGTTTTGGCCAGGGATGCGCAAGACCAAGGATTCGAACATGAGGGATTGTGCGAGCCATCTCAGTGTCGGCGTCACGAGCGTTAACGAGCAGAGATCTGGCCTAGCTGTGTGGGACAAGATTTCCAGCCAGATGTCCACCGGGACGTTAAGGATGACGGAATTCGACCTAGATCGAGCTTTAGCGGAGAGTATTTTCATCTCCTAAGGCTCTGAAGGTATGGTGAGCTGGAGGAAGTGCTGAGGCAGTGCACCGTGCATGACCTAGGCACGATGATGTTGTTTGCCCGGGCCGCTTCTGACATGTCGGACGTTCGCACTCTTGACAGTACCGTATCATTACATTCAAATCGACAGTCACGCGTCACGCACCCTCTTGTCGATGTCGAAATTTGGTTGAGGTCACGCGTCACGTAGCCGGTTGTCGAACTGGTTGAAAGGTTCAAAAAATGGTTGAAAATCACTATAAATTCAAAGATAAATCATTTGGGGTGTTCAGGTGTCTTAGAAAGCATAATTCGGTTGAATTTCGTCTCTTCTGAGTCTGTGACACAAAAAAGGTGCTTCTCGGTTCTTTTTCTGCGCAAAATCTATACCAGAAAAAAATGTAGCTGGAAATCTGAAACATGGTTCAACGAGCTTTCAAATATCTGTGGAAAGTTCTGAGCTAGCATGCATGATGATCCTGCGTTGCCTCTGCACTATGTCTAATTTTTCGTGCCCGTCACGCCAAGTTGAAGGGCTTGTCGAATTGTCGAATTGGTTGAAACTGTGACGCGTCACACCCGATGTCGATTTGAATGTAATGATACGGTAGACGTAGGGCAGTGTGGTTACCGCTTCCCCCACGCTGCCTGGCTCGGACGGTCCCGGGCCGGAGGATATACAGAACTATTCGCGCGGGCACATTCCCAAACATCGCACATTGAGCTCAAACAATGCACATTGGAAATAAACAGCGCACATTGATCAGAATATGCACTGTTTCCGATTGGGAGTCAATGTGCCATGTGATTGTGATCTAGTGCTTTCTTCTGGGCGCTTACCACCACCACCGTACGCAGCTCCCCGGCATTGCGTGCCCCGCATCGCTGGCGGGCACGACGGCGGCACAAAATATCACTGAGGGACACTGGCATAGGTATGTTGTAAGGGTTATGTTCTTCATTCACTGCTGACCCGTTCGCTGTGGCACAGCGGCGCTGAAGCTCGACCGACGTTCATCGCGAGTGGTACACCCCAGGTGCGACCTAGAACCTGCCCCTCACAGCCAAAGTACTTCACGATACACGATAAACACGCGGGTGCAGCGCCGTTTGTGATCAGGCAGCCAGGCTCTTATGCCCAGTCTCTGCCGGTGTTCCGCAGATGTTCGAGTGGAAAACTGGTGCTTCCAGCTCGCTATCTGTCCGCTGAGTCCCGATGGGCTCTAGTCTGCACGCACACCAGTCTTTTTCAAGTCTCAAAAAGGACTTGATTGTTGTTTTTGTAGTTAATATTCAACAAAGGACTTGGTACTACATATAGAGTATCTGTTTTTCATCTTTAAACTTTGAATCCAGGTTGCAAAGGAGTGATGGCACAAACGTACACGGGACGAATAACAAAGGCCTACATTTCAGAAGTACTGGATGTAAGAAATTTGATGCGAAAGATAAATTCTTCCACGCAACATCCGTGACCAGTTGTGCTGCATCGGAAAAATACCATTTGCACACCTGTACCGGATGGAAACTAGAGTCCTGAGATCACCGAAGGGCGAATAATGTCGCTTGGAATGTGCTATGTTTGAGCACAAGAAGTGCACATTTGTTGGGAATGTGCACTCTTTGATGTGAATGTGCACTCTTTGATTTCAATGTGCGATGTTTGGGAATGTGCCCGCGCGAATAGTTTGGTTTATCCCGCCCGGGCCGCCAGCTCACGTAATAGTACATACTGGTCGTCGAATCCCACACAAGCTGTGGGAGGTATTACGGTATAAACAGTCGTGGTGGACGCGTACGATGATGACGAGAGCAGCCGAAGCGTGGCTGTGCGGAGGTTCTGCTACTCCCACGCGAAATCGATGGCGGCATTCTGCTTCCAGAAGGCGAAGTGCATCAACAAGGAGTGCTCGATTATCTGGCCATCTCAAGAGCTTGACTTGATTTGACTTGACTTGATTTCTATTATGGCTGTATCTGGTCTTGTGGACTATGCAGCAGTACCTACTAGTGTAAACTAGCTATGGGAATGAGAAGTAAAAACTAATTGGGGTTGTACGTACATGTTTTATAAGGAGGCGATGTAATTGGGAGAGAAGGGAGTAAAAGTATATGTGGATTGGGAAAATTTGGTTGATGAGTTTGACAGAGAAATTGAGAGGGTGTATCTACTGCAGGGTATGAGGGCGGGTACGGATTTTGGTATATACAAGGAGAGAGATGGAAAGATTAGTAGGTAGTATAGTAAGGGGAGAGAGAGAGAGAAGGTAAGAAGGAAGTGGGTACACACTATGGGCTGGGTGTTAGGAAGCGACCAGTTTTGTGGATGAACGCAACTGTGGCTTTAAGGAGTTTGATGCAGGACTTTTAGGATGTTTTTGTGAGCGTAACGGTGTCATTTTTCGTTGACTGTTCAACTCGGTATGTGTATTGTCCACTCGAGCTCGAAAATCCGCCGACGCAAGTGCAAAAATATCTCCAGCCTGGACACCATGCCTCCAGCGAGATTCCCTCTTCCCCTCGTTAGCCTGGTTGGTTACTTCAACATCGCTGTGGCGACTCCTATGCAGAGGCTTATACTCCTTCGCTGGTGGTCGGCATCCTGGTTAACACGAAAGCGAAGTCGAAGTTCGCATCTGCTGTGCCGTTAGAAAATGTTTTTCTTTCCGTACAAAGATCATGATGTTCGAAGTTCAACCATATTTTCCAGCGGGTGGCAAACACAAACTTCGATTTGCAGGGGTAATAAGCCTATGTGGACTTGGCTCTTCTGCCGGCGTACTTTGTTGCGCCTTTTTGAAGCTACTTCAGCTGATTTTTGAATTGAAGGGCGAACGTGCATATCCGGCTCAAAAGAAAAGCAATTTTTCAGCGCAGCAGTGTAGGTCAGGATGTGTACATAGCAAAGCAGGAGAGGTGATCCTGTGTGAATTACGAGCTTCAGGATTTTAACCCGCCCTTTGGAACCCGCAAAGTTCGATTTGTGGACTTTGGGAGTCGCTTAGTTTTGTAGCTGCTTAGGCTGATTCCGAATTCGCCAGTCGCGCCAAATTTGCGTTTCTTTTGTTGACTAAAAAGAGGTACACGATGGTAAGGTGCTTCCGTCAAAGAACCCTACAAACTGAACACCAAAGAAAACCCACCAAGAAATGAGACAAGTTCAAATCAAGCAGCGCTAGAGTGCACAGATTTGCCTTTCTGCATACCCTTGGAGAACAGGTGGTGGAGGCCTCTGCGGACTTTGAGAGTCACCGGTCGCGCCACCCGAGGTGCAATGAGCCTCTGTGGACATAGGGAGTAACCCCATAATTGTGAGAGAAATCTTACAAGTTGGTGTTTAATTCCCTCGGAGGCATGATGGAGTATTGCGGACTTTTTGTTGGTCGGTTTATTCAGCTCATTCCAGTATTCGAAGAGTGAAAGGTCCTCAGTACGTGAATTTCCTGATCGAGAACGCACACCGATCGAGTTGACCCCCAGGATTCGAAATGGACCAAAGCAACTGTTTTGATGTTTTTCAAAAAGAAATCTACGCACACCAAAACAAATTCCAAGAGCCGCACCACGCCAGTTCAAACATCAATCAACCACTTTTGATGGCTCAAATCCTGTTTTCGTGATGTATGCACTGAAATTTCAAAAGTATAAGGCGACTCCGGTAGTCTGTGAGGCAAATATACTACTGCGAGCCCCCGGGGCTTCAAAATTCATCCCTCTTTTGTGCACCTGAAGGTCAAATTCAAAACGCGGGTTCTTAACGTTTGGACTTTGAACCGGGGGCATTTCTGCCATACGCCACACTCCCGCGTCTCGGTGCAAATTAACCGAAATCTGGGGAGCAGCCGGCGAAGGAAAAATATCGCGTCAAGTTCATTATGTCTCCGGAGGGATTCGAACCCTCTTCTCCTCAATGACGCAGCGTGGTGCTCCAGGTTCGCGAGGCGACTCTCGAGGTCGACAGAGACCGGTAATGTATCTCTTCTCTGGTGGTATAGAAATGAGTGCTCCAGCGCTACTCGATCTGGGGTCGACATTTCCTTCGTGGGTAAATACTAGACAAGTGGGCGTCAGCGCCGCTCAATTTGAGCTTGACATCATTTCCTTGCTGGACTTTCAGCTTGAACCAATCACCACCGAATGGATGCAGCAGAACAACACAACGCAAAGTGAACTTGGGAAATCGCGACTGCAGGTGGCCAAAAAAATGCAAGATGCGGTGATATGTCTCCGGAGGGATTCGAACCCTCTTCGCCTCAAATATATCAACGCGCAACAACTGGAGAGCGAAGTTTGTGAGGTGAACGCCACGGTCCGCAGACACTTATTGGACCTGTATTCGTGTGGTCAGCATATAAGCACGCCAAATCGAATTCCAAGAGCAATATGCATGCCGACTTGGGTTGGAAAGTGTCGCTCACTCTATTCGTGTTCGACGCCGAAAATCCAGCAGCTAATCTATTATAGAGTGGGAAAAGGAAACTGAAACGCGGGAGGCGCACGCCTTTGACTTGAACAATAAATCCCCGTTCAATGAATTCCTCTGCGGCCGTCGATCTCCTTGTTTTATAATAAGCGGGGCACATATCGGATCTTGACCACACTCCCGAGCCTCAGTGCAAATTCGAATCTCCGAAATCTGGGAAGCAACCGGCGGGGAAAAAAACATGACGCGCAAGTCCCCCATGTCTCCGGAGGGATTCGAACCCCCTTCTCCTCAATTATGCAGGAAGTAACCACAATAATTGGCCGAGGCGACTCCCGAGGTCGACAGAGACTTATGAAGTACCTCTTCTCTGGTGGCATAGCAATGGGTGCTTCAGTGACACTCTTGACATTTCTTTCGTGCGTAAATAATAAAACTCAATTTGAGCTTGACATTTCCATGCTGCGCTTCCAGCTTGAACCCATCGCCGCCGAGTGCAGCAGAAACGTACAAAGTAAACTTGGGAAATCGAAACCAGGCCCGCAACCAAAAAAGATCTCAACACCATGCGAATGTCTCCGAAGGGATCCGAACCCTCTTTGCCCGAAATCTATACGGGTAAGAATAAAGTTTTTGAGGTGACCGTCGCGGTGCACAGAGACTTAGTGGACCTCTGTTCGTGGGGTCGCCATATAAGTGCTATGCCGCCACATCGAATGCTGATTTCCAAGAGCAACACGCCGACTTGGGTTGAACAGATTTTTTCTCGCTCACACCATTCATGTTGGAGGGCGAAAATTTCACCAGCCAACCGAATTTAAGAAAATCCTGAGGAAAAAGGATCCGGAGGTGGCCCGTGACGCCTTTGAGGGGATTCGAACCCCAGTTGCCTCAATATACCACGGCAAGCTCTTATAAGGACGAGGTGACTCCGTAGTCTTCAAAGGCTGTTGAGGGGTTATTTTCCTGCGCAGCTTGGTCGCCGCTGAAATATCTATGTGCACTTGAACTTCAAGCTCGGGGCACGTGTTTGATTTTTCAGCCACATCACCGCGCAACATATGATATTATGATATGATTGTAAAACTATACCAGTACTTGGGGACCCAGAGCCCCTCCACCGCGATGGCGCTTTTATTTAGCCGAAGCGGTTTGTGAAAAAAGCGCATTGGCCTCATATGCCTTCGGAGGGAATCGAACCCTCTTCTCCTCACATTACTTCGAAGATTCATTGCATTGGCACAGGTTTGTGAGGCGACTCCCAAGGTCCACAAAGGCTTATTCACTCTCTGTTTGCGTGGTTGGTATATGAGCAGCCTGCTTCATGCCAAATCACGAAGACCAACTCGAGGTGAGGCTGAAAGCATCCTTGTTCACGTTCACCCATATTCGAAAGTCGAAAATCAAGTGACTCTTGAGTGGAAAAAAAAAAAACCAACGCAAGTTAAGGGAAAAATACTCGCCCTCCAGCATATGCCTTTGAGGGGAATCGAACCCAGTTTCCTCAAATCTGAATACAAAGCATGAGAACTCAAGAGCGTGAGGCGACTCCATAGTCTGCAAAGGCTGATATTACTACTGTGAGCCTCCGTCTTTTGCCCTCTCAAGCTCCAAGCTCTCTTTCCTGCATTTCGGCTGTGTTTCGATTTTTTTTCCGTTCACAGTGTCTCATCCAGGAATTCGAACACGCCACAAATCGGAAATGACTCATCGCTTATCTTGAATGGAAAACATGCGCTGATCTGCACTCGTGTTACTCATCCGGGCATCGGCCGATGGAGTACAAGTTGTAACCCGAGCCGTCCATGCACCAGGAATATTCGAGTTCACGTCCTAGATTTCTCCGGGGAATCTCTTTCGTTTCGGCCTGGTTCTCGTGTCAGCTTCTGGCGTGGTTGCGGGATCGGGCTTGCTCGGTGCCTTCTTGAGCCGAAACGGTGATTACGTCACATCAACCAGTCACGACGGAGAAAATTGCCGCCAAGCATTCCGCTGAGTCCGCTCGGCGTCCGCGTTTTCGGGAGCCTTGCGGCGTGCGCGTTTCTCCTGCCAGTGGCCCATAAATCTCCTCCTCGTCTGCGCCCAGCCTCATCTGCACACTCACCCTCACTTTTATTCCACGCCGACACCGATATGTCCACCTCGTCCGAGCAGCCGTCTTCGAGCGCGCACGAACCATGGCCAACGGACGGCCAATTCGGGCACCTCTCCCCGGAACAAGAGGCCAAGTTCACCGAGTTCAAGGCGGTCTGTGAGAAAGACGGGGTGTATACGGCCGGGAAGAGGGCGACCCTGGACGAGGCTGCGTTGCTGTGCGTTATCGAAGCGAATACGCGGCCTTTTGCGAGTCCAGACTGACGCGCTTGTAGCCGATTCCTCCGCGCGCGCAAGTTCGAGATCCCGGGCGCGCTGAAGCAGCTGAAAGACACGGAGCTGTGGCGCGAGACGAATAAGCTCGATGAGCTCTACGACACGTTTGACGTGGATGCGTTTGAGGAGGCTAGGAAAGTCGTGAGTGCGCTTCCGTCTTCACTTTTTTCTTTCTATCTGGAGATCTGTATTTATTATTGTCGTGGGCAGTACCACCAATGGACCGGCCGACGCGACCGCTCGGGACACCCCGTCTACGTCTACGAGATCTCCCACATCAAGGACAACATCGCCGCGTTCGACAAGTCCTCGAAAATCGTGTCTCAACCATCTACACCCGGCGCCACGGACCCCATCCCCGGCAAACTGCGCATGCTCTGCGCGCTCTACGAGAACATGGACTCCTTCGTCCTCCCGCTGTGCTCCGCCGTCCCCAACCGCCCGCATCCGGAAACACCCGTGACCGCGACGAGCCACATTGTGGACGTCAGCGGCGTCGGCCTGATGGGATACTGGAACCTCAAGTCCCACATGCAGGCGGCGAGCACGCTGGCGAGCACGTATTATCCCGAGACGCTGGATCGCGTGTTCCTCATCGGCACGCCGAGCTTCTTCCCGACCGTCTTTGGGTGGATCAAGCGCTGGTTCGACCCCGTAACAACATCGAAGATCTTCATCCTCCCAGCCGCCGAGGTAACGCCCACGCTCACGCGCTTCATGCACCCCAAAGATCTGCCCAAGAAGTACGGCGGCGAGCTGGAGTGGGAGTACGGCATGCCGCCGAGACTGGACGGGGAGATTGCCGCGTGTTTGCGGGATCTGCGGGCTGCAAATGGTGTTGAAAATGGCGACCTCACGGTGAATGGAGAGGTCAAGGAGCCCAACGGACACGCCCCGAGCGGCGGCGCGAATCTGAAAGACGCGTGGGTCCGCGGCCCCCTCCGGTGGCTCGCCAGCGCCCAGCCCGGCGGAGGAGGGACGATCGTCGCGCGCGGGAGTGTGGCCGGCAAGCCGCGGGATGAGGTCGTTGGTGTTTTTAGGGCGGACGCTGAATGAAGGCAGTCGTCCATTTGATCAACAACACCAAGCGGCGCGAATCGATACAGGGCGTAGAGGGGACAGACTAGAAGACAGAGATGATGCGAAGGGTAGCGCGGCGACCTCGAGACTGGCGAGCTAGAACCAGAGTCAGGTCGGGTGGAGGATGGATGCGTATGCTTGCTAAAAGCTTGACTTTTGAATCCCCCAGTATTTATTTCGCTCTGCTCATCGAGTGCGTCTGATATAGATTAATTAATCACTACTTAGTTCCGTGTTGTCAACCTTGTTTCAATAGATTTTAGAGCTCTGTTCCGTTTGCGAACTTGACCACTTGCAGATAGATGACAAGGCAAAAAATGTAGGGCGCGCCAAAAAAATCCTACTTCATTTAATTGGGAGGCTTCGACTCGGGGGTGGGTCCGCGTCTTCTTCGGGTGACGATTTGTATAGGCGGACACGCGATTGGGGGATGGATGGTCTGAGCTTCGTTTACAGCAACGACTTGGCGCTCATGTTGAGAGATTAGAACGGAAAATAACAAAAAAAAACTGATTTCAGCTGAACGAAAACTCCAAGTGGGGTTCGAACCCATCGGGATCGCTAAGCAAGGGTGGTAACCGCTGGCCCGTTGGAGCGACACTCGAGTTTATGTCAAGAGTGTTTGTATTCTGGTGTGAAATTGGCCATGGTTCAGGACGACGAGGGAACGACCCGGCTGCGAAAGAAATTAAAGCAAGCTGTAAATAATCCAAGAAGGTCAATTCAAATTGCCTATCATAAATCTACTTGAGTTGAGACTGACTAGGAGAGATCAAGTCGTGCGTGAGAGAATAAATATGGGAGGTAAAGAACTGAGATGCACGAAGAGGTGATCAAGACCAGGATGAGCAAGGAGACAATCACTGCATTCCGGGGCCAAATCGGCAGAGGCTCGACCGAGGCGGCTCGGCATAGGTCGGTCGACACCTCCTCGGCAGAGCCTGCCGACCTTTGTCGATCTGGCCGACTCACCTGTTGAAGCCGTTTGTGGCTCTTCGAGGGGCCCGTAGACGTTTAGTTCGACAGTAAGAGTCTCTTGGCGGTTGCCACGAGCTTCGGTTACAAGAATGGTGACGTTAAGATCAAGCACGTGGCAGCTTGGCACGGGTGCAGATAACGGCCTCAAACTTTCGCCAATCAATGCACTTACCGCATCTGATTCAAGCTAGACACCCTTCGGACACTATCGGATGCACAGAGGAATATTTGAGACAGATTAGGGAGAGAGGTCGAGGTCGGCAGAGGGGAGGTCCACAGGGCTCTGCACGGCTCGGTCGAGCAGGCGTCGGCAGACCTTACCGAGGCGGATCGGCAGAGGTCGGCAGACATCTGCACAGCTCGGTAGGGTCTGCCGATTCGGTTCCGGAATGCAGTGAATATCATCCCTTGTGGACTTTCGGAGTCACCTCACAAATACAAGCCCTGGTTAAGCAGGTGATGTGAGGAGATGATGGTTCGATTCCGCCCAAGGGCATGAGGTTGTCATTATGTTGTCACATTTTTGTGCTCAATAAGGATATGTGCCTCTGAGAACCAAGGGAGTCATCCTATACTATAAACTTGGTTTCCAATGTCAGTGTGTGCCGGTCGAACAACCGTTCACAAGGTTCACTAAAGTACTTGACGAATTTGGCGAGTGCCAAATCAAAAGGCACGTAGGGAGGAGAGGACTGCAACTCAGGAGTCAATCCCACAGCATTCAGGTACTTCTGCGGCGAATCGGAAGGTTCGAGTGCAGTACAACAAATTACGCACGACCCCGACATTGACAAGCCCCCAGATGTTCAACCCGCATCGAGACGCGACTTACTTACTTCAAGTTTATTGAAAACGGTCGAGCTGACTCTCTGGTAAACTTCGGAGAACGTGTGACACGGCCTTAAAAGCTGTCAACAGTACGTCGCAAGAAGTCCATCTGTGAAGTAATCGAGGCTACGTGGTTCTCCCTGGCCATCGGTGTGTCTAGATGGTAGGTTCTAGTGTTGGATCGCTGATATTTTCAGTGATATTCACGCTAGTGCCAATGGCCCGGCGACAGGAATCCCGCATACGTCTACGAGATCTCACATATCAAAAACGACTTCGCCGGTTTCCAAAAATCGTTCAGGTTGTCTCTGTTTCCTCTCCGGCTCATGGGGTAATCGAAATGGGAATCTGGTGGCGTATCTTTACGAGGATGCATTATTCCAAGACGTTTGGATCGCTTGCTTCTCATCTCCGACCCTTCGTCCTTTCCCGACTTCTTGCGTCTGATTTAAGCGCTGTTGCCTCCCAGCACCTTTCTCCATATTTATATCGACTTATGTTCAGGACGAGAGTCAAGAGTCAATTACATCCCCATGAAATTACAAGAGTTTGTTGTATACAACAACCATTATATACGGTATATACGGGGCATCGCAGCCCTTTCTTCCAGGAAAATCGGGACATCAGTTCAACTTGTACGCGGTTTTCACAAGCGCCGCCGCGCGTTCTCCGACAATATACACCGGGGCTTGCGTGTGAGCCGAAGGCACAATGGGCTATATGAAGCCAACGTAGTTGAGTGTCAGTGAACCCACGAAAGCTTCCCACTCACCAGTACAGATGCGTCGACGATTCGCAGTCCGGACATTCCTTTCACAAGCAGGTCTGGATCGACCACGCCATAACTAGCTCCGACCGGCGACATGCTGGCCGTTCCTACAGGGTGGTATACCGTGGCAGCATTATTTTGAATGTACGTTTTGAGCGATGCGGCGTCGGTGGCCGCAGCGAGATCGTCGTACTCTGCGTACACGTAGCCTTTCCAAGCTGCGGCGCTCAGGAAGCTTCTGGCTGCGGCAACTGCCTCAGTCATAACGAAATAATCGAAGGCGGTTGCGAGCAAGTTCGGATTGATGTTGGGCTGGTCGAATGGATTCGCGGTGTTGAGAGTGACCTCTCCTCCTACTCTCAATCAGTACGGATACTTCGCGGACGACTCAAGTACTCACGAGATGTAGGAGACGTAACCGCAGTTGCTAGACTCATAAAGTCCCCAGTGGCTGGGATGGGCGTAGTAGGCTTGACCCAGCCATTCTGCATCCACGAGGTGAGTTTCTGGGTTTTCTGGTTGAATTAGGTGCTCACCGCGAACAACATCTCATAATGCGCAGTGTTGGGTCCGGCTGCAGGGTCCGGGATTGAGAAGGAGCCGTTGGGTACCCGAGCCCAAACGAGATGGGCAATGGGTGAATCCACCAGAAGCCCTGTCTGAGTCTCTTCCCAATTCAAAACCTCGGCTCCGGCCCATGTGGCATTGCGGGAGAGGTTGTCGAATGTACTCGTGGAGTTGACATACCAGGTATTTATGAGAAGCGGATGATCTGACATGTTGCGTCCGACGGACGGGTTGTTCAGAATCGTTGGTATCCCAAGAGCGGACAACGCGGTTTTATCCCCGATCCCCGAGAGGAGGAGGATTTGAGGCGTCCCTACTGCACCGGCAGACAGGATCACTTCCTTCTTGGCGGAAACGATGGTGATTGGACCTGGCTAATATGTAAGCAATGAGTTGATTCAACAGAGGGAATATCATCTCGCCTGTTTCACTTTGCGTGAATTCGACCGAACGGAAGGCGGGTTTGCCTGCATCTACTCCAGTTGGGATGATCCGCGTTACACGCGAGTTGACGAGCACATGGAGATTGGTTCTCGATATGAATGCGGAGCCGAGATACGACGTAGCTGCACTGCTGCGTTGGCCACCGTCGATGGTTGCTTGCATCCATCCTGTAGAAGGAAATAGATGAATTGAGGCAACGGTAATCAGAGCAGGAATAGCTCACCAAGACCGAGCGGACTTCCAGAGTTCATGTCAAGATTGAAGGGGAACTTGGTCGGGTTCTCTTGCGTTGTCGCGATAATGCGGGAGTCGAATGGGTGACTGAACCCGGGCAGACTGACAGAATTGATTCCCGTCGAGCTGTGGTCCCGAGGATTGTATTGGCCTGTCGTGTTGTGGTTATCCGCCGGCGCGGTCCACTTCTCGTTCTAGGATCGGGGGGACATGAATGAAAACCTCCGGCCGCACGCAGCAAAGCCCCGCTCACTAAGGCAATATATTGTTGAACGTTGGTCCACGACCAGCCAGAATCACCGCTGAGTGCGGCGTATCGGTTCCATTCTTCCGAGCTTCCTCGAGTGTAAGCCATATAGTCTGAGGCTTCGTCAGATGATTCCAAATATTCAACAAGTACCACACGTACTGACGGAGGTGGAACCACCCAGCATATGGCCTCGCGCTATCGACATTGGAGACAGTCAGCGCATCTCAACTGAGGAGATTAAAAGCAACGAACGGTATCCTATACTTCTGCCGTTGAACCCCGCCTGAGGGGTAGTTGTGTAATTCCAATCGTACGGCGTATTGGGACTAAGTGCAGAGCACAACATAGGAATGATGCTGTCAGAAACATCGCTGTTCCTAAACAGACGACATCGTATGAGCGGATTTTCTTGGTGGCGTTGAAACACCCTACGATGGCCCGGCCTCGAGAAGGAGAACCGATGTGGCTGGATTCTCAGAGAGCCGGTTCGCCAGGACGCTACCGGCAGCCCCAGCTGAAACATTCTCAGCGTTATAACATTGGCAGCAATGACAACAAGGAACTGACCTCCAACGATCACGAAATCGAAGGTGGACGCAGGGAGGTCTGCGACGGTGTGAGAGTTGCAACACATGCAATGGGAAAAATGAGCGACAATAGTGGGTAGGTGAATAAATGCATGGCTTGACGAAGTCGGAACGCCCTTGTGGTTCCCTAGTCGGTCGGTTATTTTAAATAATGCGTCAGTTTTGACGGCTGCCACGCCGACGAGGAGGGACCTGATAGGACCTGATCTGCAGAAATAGTTCCGGACTTGAATTTCACCTCGAATGGACTTCCTTTGATCAAGTTAAGAACAGAGCTTCGTGAGATTTGACGTATCACTGATCAACGGTTGAATTCGAGCACAATCAATCACTTCCACATCAACTTAACAGGGTTCCTAGTTCGTTCTTCGTACAAAAAGCGTCGCAAAAGGGGTACAGGTCGTTGCACAACACACATTCTCCACGTATTTGACGATTCGTCCAGCACACCTCGACAAACACAGATCCAGGTTGACTTGATTATCGCACTAAGGAAGTGAACGGCGGATAAAAAATTCCAGCCCTTGGAAACCGGCTCACTTCGAATGAGAACTCGAGAGGTTGCGAAGCTTACTTAGCTGTTGGCGTAACTTGTTAGGAAAGGAATCAGCCGCCGGTTCCGTCGCCTCGGTGCGAGATGCGGCAGCCTGAAAATGAGCGCGTGTTCGGAGAAGATCACTGTTGCCCACCGAAGGGGTATCTTTCGCTAAAGGCAGCTCCGTGATATTTGGAGTGGGAATCCGTTGGGGATTGGCAGGATGCCCAGCGACAGTACAGGATAAAACCAGATAAAACCTTTGGTTCAAGATGCATATAGTTCTTTGCAAATTCGAAAGACCGGTGGCTTCCACACCGATTTGCCGAGTTTCACAAGAGCGCTTCGCCCTCCACTAGTACATCTCGGCTACAATAGCTGATGTTACCGTACGGTACATATTAATCCAGCCTAGTCCAGCATGATTGGCAGAGGACTCGAGACTCATGACCCCTGGAACCCGCGCTCTCGGAGACTGATGGGAGCCAGCCGGAGGTAAGTACGATCGGTACCGCTTCGGCTGTTCGGCTCGCCGCATTATCATACGAACCAGCAGCTGGCCATGGTCCATTCGCTCGTCACCCCGTTGCACACTGCGGTCGCTTACTGCAGGTCGTGAAGGTGCAAAAAGCGAGGAGCCGAGGGCCTCGAGAAGGTACTCTTTGCAGGATTGGGTCAACCACTCGATGAAGGTCAATCTTGGTCCTTTTCTGTTTCCACTCGACGATAACTTTCTTTGGGGCTTTGGACTGCTGAAACTGGGCGCGGGCGGCGGCGCAGAGACATCTGATGGGTGGAGCCAGGTAAGTACGCGGTTCGTTTCACGCGATTCGGCTCGCGGAATTATCGGACCGCTTATCCGCCATCTCTCACCAGCAGCGATCTCGCGGTTTGCTCGTCATCCCCGTCGCCAGCCATTGTCGCCTACAGCTACCGATAACTCGCGAACCCCTTTGCGCTGCGCGAGATGGTTGTGGAAGTGCAAATAGCGAGGAGCTGAGGGTCTCGAGAAGGTCGAGCAGGCGCCGCACATACTCTTTGCAGGATTCGGTCGAGCGCCTCGATAAAGTGCTTTGTCCTCTTCTGTTTGTATTCACCCGACCAGACTTTCTTTGAGGGCTCTGACCTGCTCAACTGCTCTGGATGTGGGGTTCAGGTGTTGAAAGCCAACGCACGTGGGGTATCCACCGAGGGGCAGGCGGCGGCGCTGTGATATTTTGGTGATATTCGTTGATGAATTTAAGTAGTCGATGTCCGTGCTGGTGCTAACGGCCGCCTTCTGCTGAACCAGACATCCACGCCACAGACAGGCCCGACCAAATCCACTCGGCGTGCTGCGTTTCCGCCGCCTCGCGTCCACAGCCCCTTTACTCACGCGACTTCCCGCTTGCGGATTCTCATGGCAAGCCTTCTGAAGCTGCTCCTCTGGGACTCCGTGACCTCAACTTTGGCAAGGACTATGCATTCCAGTGCTGACCTCTCGAGATTTATCAGCTCGTGGCCAAGCATATCCGGGAGCAGGCGCAAAGAATGAGGTTGCCGACGAGAACTTTCCCAACGAAGAGGTGAACCCGTCCCTGAAATCACAAGGTTCGTGGATGTATCCTCATTTTCTCGAGACACGGATGCATGTCGGCTTTTCCCGCCGTGCTGTTTTGGACCAGGATAGCGACGAATAGCGTGGCTTTTCAATCGCAATCAGAGCGGTCGTCCTCTGGGCCTGTTTTGCAGGACCAAAAGAAATGCTGATAAATGCCGACAACGAGTTGCAAGTACGCTTAAACACATTTCTGCGGAATTCTTCTCGTCAATTTGGACATTGGTGTTCTGTGATGCGCATTCCACCGAGAGCCAGCGTAAGCCATCCTGGGAGGCTTCACCGGCTTCCGGCGACGACGAGGACCATCCTTACATCTCCTGTCTTGAATGTATTTTGATCGTCATTCATTGCTGGCGCAGGGGCGTCGCGTGGGCTCAATACCATCCTTTGCGATGTACGTTTACAGAGTTTCATTTATGATATCTAGGAACGGAATCTCCCGTATAGCCCCGTCGACTGAGAGCCTTTCGAGGGCCGCAGTTTGTGTCGTTTGGGGAGACATTCCAATCCTTTTTCCGTCCGAGTCAGTAAAAGCCGATACGGCTCACTACTGATTCGGCCTGCGACTCCCTATTTGGCCTTGTTCTATTGAGATCTTGGCATTCCTGCGACCCCGTACTCATTGCCAGGCTGGCCAGCATTACATACCTGAGTATTTCATCGTTTGCATTATCGCACTGGGTTATTTGCTGTTTCCGAGACAGCATCGAAGTCAAAAGTCTGGTGCAAAACTTTATTCCGTCCCAATGCATTCACCATCCTTAATGAAGCCCTAGTGTTGTTGCTCTTGCCTCCAACCTCACTTATTGGTTGATTCAACGTCTGATTTCCAGATAAATGCGCGAGGATTTCAGAAATGATTTTTGCGCTCGAGCCGATATAGCGGGTTCGGACAGACTTGGACAGAAATTGTTCAAATTCAACTGTGAAAGCGCGCCCGCAAACCACCATGGATTTCAAGGGCCTATTAGACGAGACCAACAAAAGCCTTCAGACGTGTATGGAGGAGGCAGGGTTTGATTCCCTCTCCTCGGCATTGGTGGAGAAAAGGAAAGATGTTGTTTCCTGCACTTCAGTTGGCCAATTTCCGGCAAATTAGAGCACGTCTGTGCTTCAGCAGCATTCATATAATAATATCCAGATCAGAAGGGTTGCTCAAAAGACTCTGTGCTGGCCCTAAGTGTCGGTGTGGTTCGTGATTCACCCCAAGTGGTGGAAATGGACGGTTTGGTGGACGACAGTCGGCGGGATCGGACCCGAGTTTAAAGATTGTTTTGTACAAGGAGTAGCGGCCGCCGATGGCCGACCATGGCCGCGGTGACTCGGCAATTTCGTGATGTCGACCACTACCCGTATTCTACGTTGCTGGCGACCACCTATCTTCAACGAAAGCCAGCGGCCGCCAGCATGTCTTTGAAATTAGAAACATCGTAAATTCTTCAAATCACTGGTGCTCACCGGTGTTGGTCAGTGGCTTGAGGGATCCTCGCCGGAGAAAGCCGCTGGAAGCCGGTGAGCCGCAGGCTGGCAGAAGTGAGATTATTCTTCCCAAAATAAGGCGGATAAAGTAGCAGAAGTTGCAGAAATGACCGCAAGTCAGTGGTTGTCGATGGCGTGTTGGCTTGCACTGGTTGAAAGGCAGGGTCATTGAGGATCAGGTCAAGAATGATGTCCGATGGAATTGATATCAATGGCGAACGTTGGGGCCGCCGGCCCGTGCGAAAAATGTGCCCTGCGGGCATACTACTGTAAGGCTACTAGGACGCTCAGGTCCAGAGTGACCGGGCGAAACCGTTGAGTCATTTATGGTGAGTCCCTATTGAGTTGTTCCGTGGATTCGTGGAGTGTGGTCTCAGACATGTAGGTCAAAAATCAATCTTCGATAGATGAACAATTCGTTCTACTGATCGCGAATAGATTAGTGTCACCTATGAACCGAACTGGCTGGTGTCGGCTCCGCAGACTTGCTGTTAGGTGGCTTAATTCTTCAATTGCTGAATGATGGATTGAGCGACCATGTACTGAACGATTCACAGGTTCAGACTGACATTTGGATGACGCCAACGGTTACCGGTTCTCAGTGACATCAGCACGAGGACTCCGTTGCACATTCACTCCTTTGCCATCATTTAGTATGCCATAAATCTTTTGTTGGATATTTCCATTGGTTTCGCCCTTTTTCACAGGATGAATTGCTCCGTCTCTGCCCTTCGCTTCGTTCAAGTGTCGCAAAAGGGCCTGGGCGACTATAAGGGGTTACGCAGGGTTACAGGCTTATAGCTACTTATATTCAATTTACAGAGTGATTATAGAGATCTTGTAGACGGGGTGTAAGTACTTATAAGAGACTATAAGTCTCTGGCTTCCGCAGCGATATTTTGCGACGGCTTCTCTCTTCGGCTCGGAATCGGAGACATGGATGGTGCCTGAGTTGAATCGACGCATTGCAGGCATTGTAGAGTGTGAGTGACGATACGAAGACGAGGAACCGTCGGGGCTGCTACATATATGGAGTAAGTGATGTCATATTACCGCAATAGATATAAATCACCCAAATGTAACTCCGTGACTCCACCTCTCTTCGCTTTTGACCACCATCCGCCACACCCTCCATGCCCGCAGTCCCGAATCTCGCTTGATGCACTGGTGTGTGGTTACCCTGTGTTGTTCGGCAGGTGTCTGACTGGTGACCATAGAACAATGACTTGTGGCCCTGGTTCAAGTCCACATTGACACGCGCTCGTCGTCATGCGACAATGTCACTGCGGTGAGCCTCCCCGGCTTGTCTCTCCCTCTATTCTTCCTCTCCGAGTCGCTACCTGTCCATCACATCAGGGCACTTGATACCTCATCACTGTTGCCTCATGCTGAAGGTATAATTTGTGTGCAGTTGGTCCCGATGCTTAAAAACATCATTTCTCGCACTAGCGTACCTATCTTTATTACTTTCATGTACCTGTATGTCTAGACAATGAATAATTCTCTCTTGCAAAGGTCATGTGAATTTTCGAATAAGCGGGGAGAGATTCGCCGTAAGGGTTCTCGGCAAGAAGCTATACCATAGGGAGCTATAAGCTGCACTAACCGGGCTTAAGAGCCTATAAGTCCTATAAGTTCCGTAAGCACGTATAACCGAGGATAGCGCCTTTCTGAACTCTATAGACCCCCGAAAAACCTTACAGACTTATCCCGCCTTATACTTTCTTATATAGATTTATCTCCGACAAAGCCCTTTTGCGACATAGGGAGAGGGGTTGATCATACTCGCGTGGTCCACAACATGAACAACAAGTTTATGTACCGAAGACAAACATGTAGGAACATACGGGTGGTTATCCGTGCATGAACCTACGGGGTGTCGATGGAGCACACATTCATTCCAAGGGGGCGATCACTACAAGATGCTGAGCAACTGTGATACCTGAAGAGATGATTTTTGTGCTGGTCAATGCCAAGTGGGTTCAGTTCTTATATGATATTTGTATTGCTGACGCGCTCTGCGACCAGGTCGGTCTCGGCTGCTATTTTGCAGTAGATAATATTCTAATCAACTCCATGTACTTAGGCGTTGGAGTTTCACCTCATGATGATTCGTGTCTGTCGGACTGCCCCTCGGCGCTCGTGCTTGGTAGTTGGTTTCGGGTGCATTACCTTAGACGCTAGCCCCTGGATTTCATGCAATCTAGGGCTCGACATCACGCAGGGGTGCCGATGGAACCTAATCAACAGAAGAAGGGTGATCTACCCTGATCTACCGCCATTCCTATGCGTCGCAGTGCGTCCCCTTCCAAATGAGTAATAAGATACTCATCGCTTGTCATCGACCTCGGAGATCGCGGGCTAAAGTTAGACACATCCCAGAAATGCATTTGATGAACTTCAAGGTACATACGTAATTTGGCAATTGTTCAAAAGCTCAGAGGTTCTTGATCGAGTGTTCATCAATTCGCCATGACCTGGCTCCTTCTTTCTGCGGTTGTCGCCCTCTCGACCCAGCTGTGCGCGGGCGTTCTGGTGGAGAACGTGGCCGCTCTGAAAGCGTTGAACGTTAACTTCGATTTCATTGTGGTGGGCGGAGGAACCGCGGGAAATGTGGTGGCAAATCGCCTTTCTGAGGTTCCTGGCTACACCGTACTACTTTTGGAGGCGGGCGGCTCGTGAGTACTTCGGCGCGATGATTTTATAGAACTGAGAATGGCTTGAATGCAGTAATGAAGGTGTCTTGGACATCATTGTCCCTTTCTACTGCCCTCTGGCCACGCCCAACACAGCCCAGGACTGGAACTATACTACAGTTCCTCAGCCTGGCTTGGGCGGCCGTTCCATTCCTTACAACCGTGGATTCGTTCTCGGGGGCTCCAGCTCCGTTAGTGCGTCGCGCTTGATTGAACCTCATCCTTTCTCAAATTAATCATCATTTCTCTCAGACTATATGGTGTATACACGTGGCCCGAGTAACGATTTCGACAGATGGGCGGAGGTCACTGGAGACGATACTTGGTCGTGGGACAACCTTCAATCGTACATCAAACTGGTATGCAATTGGCGGTTTTCCGAAAGATTTGACGCTGTACCTATGTTATAGAACGAGAAGTGGGTTCCGCCGGCGGACAACCACAATACCGCGGGGCAGTATAACCCTGCCGATCACTCAACCACCGGTGTCAACAGCGTCTCCCTTTCTGGATATCCCACTGCAATTGACTCTCGGGTCATTGAAACCACGTCGCAACTCTCGGGGTTCCCTTTCAATCTTGACATGAACTCTGGCAATCCGCTCGGAATTGGTGAGACGCGCAACATCATAAGTTTGCCCATGAATCCTCACCTTCGATAGGGTGGGGACAGCTCACCGTTGGGAACGGCTCGCGGAGCAGTTCTGCAGTATCGTATCTGGCCCCGCAATACTTGAATCGCCCTAACCTGTATGTCCTGCTTAATGCGAGAGTCACGCGTGTTTTGCAAACTACACCCGGTGTCGTTACCACGGTTGAATTTGTTCAGGATCTCGACGGTACGAAGGCTCGTATAATAGATGGAGTAGCAGTCTGATTTTCGCTAGGACCGCTGTACACGTTCACCGCGACGAAGGAAGTGATTCTCTCGGCAGGGAGTATCGGGACACCGAATATCCTGATGCATTCTGGAATCGGAAACAACGCGACGCTGTCCGCTCTCGGAATTACACCGGTCCACCATCTACCAAGTGTCGGACAGAATCTCACCGACCACTCGCTCCTCTACCTCTCCTTCACCGTCACCGGGCTTGACACTTTTGAAACAGCGGAGCGTAACGCCACCCTTGCCGCTGAGGAGCTCGCGCAGTGGACTGCCACCAAAACGGGACCCCTCGTGGACAACCCATTGAGCCAAATTGGGTGGTTGCGACTTCCCGACACCCTCTTCAACGCCAGCTACCCTGATGTGTCCTCAGGGCCGCTTGCCCCCCACTACGAACTCATCTTTTCCAATGGTCTGCTCGGTCCGCCCCCGCCCACGGGCAACTACATGAGCATTCTCCCCGTTGTGGTTTCCCCTGCCTCGCGTGCGTGTTTTAAATTCCCTTAATGACCAAGCTAATAAATCTGCGCAGGTGGCTCAATTACGCTGAACACCAACAATGCTCTTGCTCCCCCCATTATTAACCCCAATCTCCTCGGCGCCCCCGTCGATCTGTTGATCATGCGCGAGGCCACCAAGCAGGCGATCCGCTACACAACGGCTCCCGCTTGGGAAGGCTATGTCATTGCTCCATACCTTCTCAGTGCTGACCCCACCGACGCCGAAATCGACGAGTTTATTGCCGCCAATGCCAATACGATTTATCATCCCGTCGGTACCGCGGCGATGTCTCCTATCGGCGCAAGCTGGGGTGTCCTGGACCCGGACCTGACCGTCAAAGGACTGACGGGGCTGCGTGTCGCTGATCTTTCCGTCGTGGTGCGTTGTCAAATTCTTATCCAATAAATGATCTCAATGCTGCCAATTATAAACTAGCCTTACATTCCTGCCGCCCATCCCCAAGCCGTAGCCTACATTATTGGAGAACGGATCTCGGATGTGATCAAGGCGGCAAGCGTTTAAAAGTCCTCTGAGTATACCACCACGGTAGAGGGGGGGGCTTAATCTATTTGCCATTCGTTTTTTCTCCGTCCTTTTGTTGTTGTAGTATCGTACTAGGACTCTAATAAACGAGGCCATGATTTTCGCATTGAACCTGCTGTCAACTTGCAAGGGAACTGCTGCACCCCCTGCCTGAGAGGTCGATTTGCAATCGTTCAACTAAATGCAGAAATTGTTGTGGATTATTCTATGGAGAAACCCTGCTTCCAAGGGAAACCCCCCGGAAACCCCATCCCGAAAAATATTGTTATTTGGAAACCCAGATTCTCGGGGGTTTCTCGCCGGTTGGTGCCCGGAAAGACCGCCGGTGCCATTGATGGAGGTGATTGCCTTTGAGTTTGAATTTCTATGGTAATCGTACCTGGCCTATTTAGGCTACCAAATTGTACTCTACCTGGTAGGTAGTGAGGAAGTTTGTAAGCTATGGTGAGTGGTACATATGAGTGTCTGTTTATATAAGTAGAGAGATAAGTTGGAAGTCGTCGGTGGGAAAGATGATGGGTATTAGCTATCATAATACGCCGGGGCCTACACAACTTCCCCCACCCCCCAAGCTCCGCAGGCATATTCGTTTCACTTCAACTCTTCAGCAGAAACCCGAAACGACGACTTAAAGTTGAACCAATCACTGAACCATCGATTCAATGGATTACGTCTTCCTTGCAGCTGTGTTCGCCTATTTTCCAAAAGCCTCTGTGGACTGTGGCCACAGTGGTGGTCGTGTAGGTGTTCCACACGTACATGTAATTTGGGGGTTCCAAGGGGAAATCGGGATTCGAAAATCGGATATAGGGTCGAAAAGTTTTTTTCGACCTCGAGCTGACCCCCCCTCCCCCCCCCCTCCTTCCATAAAGGGAAGGAGTTTCCCACCCCTGGCGCCGGGCCGGCTGTCCCGCGTCCTGCCGCCGCAATCCAGCTTACTTCCTCCCACTTTCCTTGGCACAGATCATGCTCAGTATTAGTATCTCATGAGTTTTGATGATCAAGTGACCCATTTGAACTCCAACAGCTGAAAAATTCTGATCCCAGAAGGGACCATGCTTGGCTTAGATCACGGAAGACTCGGGCGTAGAGCCTCAATACTATTGATATGCTTTCTAGAGGTCAGGATGAGTTTTTTACAACTGAATAGCACCCCCAGGACACTCCGTTTGCTATTTTGAAGCTCTGAATAATATGGACTAAAAGTTTTTTTCAGCCTACCCTGGACCCCCCCCCCCCCTCCCTCCCTATATCCGGTTTTTTAATCCCGATTTCCCCTTGGGGGGTTCAATTCTTTGTGGAGACACAGAGTGCGCCGTCCGAATTCTTTTAGCTTCTCGTTCTTTTTGTAATTTCACGTCCTTTGTGGCCTGTTAAGCATCCAGCATTCTAAGTTTGAAAAGAACAAACAGTCTTGAGCTCGACTTCAGGCAGCGCACTTTGAATTCGCACTCACAAGTTGCATATATATTGACCCCGAGAACAGAGCTTCAAAAGTCTCTGTGGACTATGGTAGTCGCCTCACCGGGATTACCCAGACACTGGTATGCATATTATAATTGAGGAGATGGGGGTTCGATTCCCTCCAGAGGCATGGTCCGTGTGTCAAGAATCTTTTTTTTTGACCGGAATAGATATCGAATTCCGCGGGTGAAAGGAGATTGATTTGCTTGCGGTGTTCACAAGATATTCTTTAATACCTGAAGGTGCATTACACATCACAAGAAAGGGAGGCTCCAAGATTTAGAATTGTGCAAGTTACCATCGGAGCGCCGTAAATTTCATATTCCTCGCCCATGGATCCCTATCAGAATACGGGTACAAAAAAGCCTTCGTGATTATGGCAGTCGCCTCGAAGAAATTGACTATACTTGGTTTTCGTTCGATATCTTGAGGAGACGGTGGTTCGATTCCCCCCGGAGGTATGTATGGGGAGACGAGATATCTTTTTGCAGCTTTGTCGCTCGAGTTTCGGCGAAAGATACAAGGCCTGTGCCTGTACGTTTACTCTTTATTTCTTGACTCGGCTCCCACCTCCGCAGTGATTCGTGTAGTTGGTTCCGTAGTACCGAAATAAATACGGAAAATGTGGTGTTGTCAATACATGCGGCGGAATCTGATTTTTGGTTCGCAATATATCCCTGTGAGTGCCTGGGTTGAGGAAGCCTCTGTTGACTCTGGGAGTCGTGTCATGAACTTATATGATAAATAAATATGTGCAAGTGAAAGGAAGAGGGTTCGATTCCCTCCAGAGGCTATGCTGTCCACTTTGTAAAAAAATTAAATCCATATCTCGAGGCATCAAGACACAATATTTTGTGGGAGGTCAACAAATATCTCGAGTTTCCACATATATTGTGGAAACTAATCGAGATTTAGGGGACACAAGAAGAATTGTGACACACCTCACAAAAACTGTCTTATTGTCCAGAAGAAAATATATCTTGAGCGGAGGCGAAATATATCTCGAGTTTCGAACCAGATATATCTCGAATGCAAAAATTTCAATATCTAAGGGCGGGAAGCTTGCAGAGACCGTCCAACACAATGCCCGACTGCATGTGCTCCACGTCCGACATCTTGATCGGGGGATGGCGGGCGCGGCGTCGTCGTGTCGGATGTTGGTCGGACGTGGTTGAATCATCGGATCATTACGCCGGTCCTCTACATCATGACGTAAACCTGCCTTGCTTTCCTCATTTCTGCCGTTGCGGCAATCAATCCAAACCAACGCCTCCTCCAAGTTCCTCCAAGGCTCCCATATTCCTAATCAAAACTGGATCCACTCCCATGAACCATTATCGGCTGGGCACGACACGTTAGGAGTTTTTTTGCGTGCCGGCCCGAGGACTCGCAGCCGCCTTGTATAGGTGCTTAATTTTTTCCAAACCGGCTATGTGCCCTACCATTTGGGTTTTCGGGCTATTTCTTGTTGATTTCATCGCGTACGCAGTGTACCTGCCTTGCGTGTTAGAGAGTCAGACCTGCAACTAACAGAATCACTTGGTCTCACCCTTCCGGGTTGTTCTCACTTCACGCGGATGGGCCCGAAACGGCCTTGCGTATCGGAGACTTAGCCCTGCAGCTACGGAATCATTTTTATATCCATGTTCCTCTCGCCCTTCCAGGTTTCTCTCACTTCAGGTGTATGGATGGGCCAAGACCGCTGAAACGTCCTCAGAGGTTTCGAACTGCGTCACCCCCTCGTTGCAGCCTCGATCGAAGAGGTACCGGAGAAGCCATTGCCCCTGCCTGCGGGCCTCATGTCCCCCAATTAATGCGGGGCATAGTCAGCTTTGAGGAGCCTCTCCTCAAAACCTCACTAAAAATACCCAAGGACAAGGATACCTTCATCAGGTTCCACGAGCTCATCAAGTTCCTGACAGAGTATTTATCTTTTTTCTCAACCAATTACAAACTCAGCGCAGCATGAGCTCCGGTGTCAGATGGGGGCACTGTAGGCCTGGACTGAACTGTGGTTGTATCTTGCTCTTGTAGGTATGGCCGATGAGGCCCACCAGCGCTTTTTGTATGGTGGTACACATCGTTGACACCGTTGGTGCTGATTTTTGAGTTTGGTTGCAAAACTCCGACTTTACCTCTTCTTCATTCTCTCATTTTGGCTTTGGTTCGGACATTAACTAAATACTTCCAGACAAAGTCCATATACCAACTGCAAATACTAGGTATGGTGATCCATTTACTGCCCCCCATTACTTGCCCTCATTGGTCTGATTGACAAATAATGTTAGGCAGCGTAATGAGTTCGGGGACCAGAAGCTAATCCCCCAAAGAGTTTTTTTTTTTTTTTTTTTTTTTTGTATCCTTGTTTTATTTCCTTTGTGCCCAAGGCATATGGTAGAAATAAATGCTATCTAGTTGGTGTCCTATCTGTAGGTGCATTGTTAATCATGACCGTTGTGTTCAAGCTACTCGACGGCTTGCAACTCATGACGGGACGAGTGCGACGCGGAAATCGCGCAGGGTATGATGGACACAGCCTATGTGTAAGTGTTCGGGTTGAGTCGGGGGGAAGTGGGAAGAGAGGTGAACTGTAAAGTGATCTACTTGTCTGCAGGTCGTTCTAGCTGCTGGAAGTCTCCGAAGACGGAGTGGAATTGTCGTGTGCGCTGGATATAGAGGAAAAGGTCGGGTAGGAGTTCTGGATCACTGAGCAGGTACTTCGTGCAGGGGGCGAGGCGGTTGGTGGCGTGTAGTCAGCGACGAGCGGCGTCATGCGTGGGGCAGAAACGTAGGTAATGCTCTACCGTCTCCTCATGGAGTCCGCAGCACGGGCAGTAGGGGGTCGGGGATTTGTTAAGGCGATGAAGGTGCTTGGCGAGCAGCGTATGGTGAGAGCGGAGTTGGAATAGGAGCGAGGCGTGTTTTCGTGGTAGCGTTCTAACGAGCTTGCGGAATTTCGGCGACGGCATGGTGTCGTCGACATCCTTGATCCGCGCATATCTGCGCGATCTACGCAGGTCCTTCTTAGCAGCCTTCTTCAGCACCTTCAAATGTGCGAGGGCCAGCGCCGATTTGCTGTACGGTAGGTTCTTCAAGACCCGAAGGGTCCCGCCGAAGCTCCCCTCCTTCGCTGCTCGTTTGGCCGCCGCATCCGCTGCTTCATTACCCGGAATATCGACGTGCCCCGGTGTCCAGTCGACGCGAAGTCGCAACCCGGGGTGCTCCTCCTTCGTCGCCTGAAGACGCCGATGGAGAAGGTCCCATAGGTAGCGCCCCACGCCCGGGCGAGCGCACACCGTAGCTCGAATAGCCGCAGTGTTGTCCAACCCAAGAGGCACAACCCCGTCAATCCATTCGTCCACCTCAACCCTGAGGCACTCCAGCGCCAGTATCTGTCCCACACCTTCCGCCTCATACACCCCGTATCTGCTCGCCGGTCCCAGCCGCAACCCTTTTGCTCTTTTCACCACACCGTTCACGCACAGCAGCCCCGCCGCCCCGACCATCCCGTCGATGAGCGACCCGTCCGAAAACAAGGTCACCCTCGAGGGCTCCGCCAAAGCCCACTCCTTCACCTCTTCCTTCGACCCCGCCACACGTACCTCCACCGGCGCTTTCCACCCCGCTCGCCTCCTCACCGCCGGGATTACCTCAACCAGTCCCTGCCGCACATCCTTGTACGCCGTCATAAGGAAGTGCAGTGGGGAGGGATGCTTCTTGACGTGTCCGTAGCGTGTTGCGTTCTCCACCGCGTCGTGTAGAGGGTGAGTCGGGGGGAGTGTCGCGTAGCGCAGAGCCGCCTTCTGGAGCAGCCTGTCAATCGTCAAGTTCATCGGCATCAGGTCCGCGTGGGCGTTCAATAGGTCGCCCAGAGACGACGCCATTCCGCCCAACATCAATCGCGCCGCCCGTAACTGGATCGACGCGAGTTTCTTGACTACTGCTCTGTTGTCTCGTGTCGGTTCGCACCCCGGTCTCGTTGACGCGTCGGGACCAGCCACACCTCTGCTCCGTATAGCATCCGCGGGATGCAGATGGCGAGGTACAGCTGGCGAATGTATGCCATCCCCACTCCTCCTGCCACTCGCCCCAGCCTCTTGAAATTAACGATCCACTCCTGCCCCTTGCTCCTTGAAGGTCAATTTCTCATCCAACCAGATCCCCACAAGCTTCACCGCCTTGCTGGGCTTGACGACATGCCCCCCAATCACTATGTCTGGTCGCTTCTCTGGTACCCAGACACTCTTCTGCCCGAACGGCCGTTCCTGTAGCACCATCCGCTGGGAAAAATGGCAAGCCTGGTCCTTCGCATCCCCGAAAACGCTGTTGTGGCTCACCGCCCAGTCGTCTGCACCCTCGCGCTTTGTCATCGCCTGTGCCACTAGCCCGCTTGTCTCCACCAGCGTATCCGCTATCGCCAGGGCATGGTAGTCATCGATATAGATTCCTGATCTGCGGTGAAGTCGCGCTAGCGGGGAGTTGTAGAAGAGATAGCAGATAACCGACTGGGGGTCACCCTGATCCAGGCCATCGTCAATGGGGAAGGGTTCCGAGACGTAGTCGTCGAAAAGAAGCTGCGTAGTGCGACCTTCAAATCTACGCACCATCCACTCCGTGTGCTCCTTTGGCACCCCTGCCATTCGCATATTGTGGATGACTCGCGAGATCATGGCGCTCGGGAAGGCTCCCTTGACGTCGCGCAGTAACAGCGTCACCACCTGCCCTCTCCTCCACGCGTCCTTAATTGTCTTCACCAGTCCCTGCACCATATCCACCCCCGTCTGTCCTGGCCGCCCCCCGTAGTGATTCTCCGGCAGCATATTGTGCCGTTCTGCGTTCGTCGCGACTTGGATCGTCTTCGCTGCGTTGCGCAGGCGCGCATGACCATGCGACAAGATGAGCGGCCAGTGCGCACCAACCGCCGAGTAGTCCGGTTTGCCGGGTTTGCGCGCTACGATTGTTTCCGTGCGTCTCCAGTCCTCGGGCTCGTGGCGGTATACTTCCAGCGCCCGATAGATCCTGCAGAGTCGGGGAACAAGTAATGCAGCGCAAAATTTGTAGAGGGAGTTGGGAAAGGACTTCGACCGTGTCGCCTTCCACGGCTTCATTTTGCCGATTGCTTGGTGAAGTAGGTCCTCCGTCAACGGTTCATACTTCCACATCGGCTCCGGATAAACCGTGTCATCAGGCGGGTCCGTCGCGCCCGCACCCCTCTTCGGGTAAAATTCCTCCACCATCCACCTGCTCTTTGCACTATTTTTTGCCACCACCTCCACTCCCCCACCTCGTGTCTCCCTCCTGAGGTCAGGCACCCTCGTGCGTCCGCCGTCCGACCCCGAGCCCTTCATCAACTGTCCCGCTATCCAGACATCCTCGCCATCGATCTGCTCCAGCCACTCCGTCCAATGGCGCTGCCTAGCCGCCCTCACTCTCGCCGAGAAAGTGTTCCTCGCCACTCTGTACTGCTCGTGTACTGGGCTGCCCGGGACATCGCGATGGCAAAAGGAGATCCGTGCTAACTTCTCCTTGTCCTTGCGACACTGCGACAACTCCGGCGTCCACCACCTCTTCGAGTGCAGGCATACTTTCATCTTCGGCACTTTCTCCTCTACACACCACCATACCGCCTGATCAAGGTCCCGCAGCGCCTGCAGCACCTCGTCCAGACTGGCAAAGCCGTCCTCGTTGGCAAGGTGCACCAACTCCCCTTCCAGCATCTCCGTGAGCTCGTCCCACTTTGTCTCCTTCCAGTTCCACCGCTCCTCCTTCGTCCTCACCGGTGGTACCAGATCAATCTCGCTGATGATGGGAAAATGGTCGGTGGTCCCCGGCGTGCAGTGCGGGTACACATTGCAAGAGATGAAGAAGTCCAAAAACTCTTCAGAGCAGAAAACATTGTCAGGGCGCGTGAGGTTCCCCGTACGCTTGGCACAGAGTGTCGGTACACCCTGCGGAAGAGGCATTTTCATATTGTAGTGTCCTAACAGCTGTAGCAGCGGGGCCACTGCCAGCGCCACTTCAGCCGTAAACAGGTATGAGTTCCTGATCTCGTCCCAAAGCACACTGTGCCGGTTGAAGTCTCCTAGCCACAGATAATACACTGGTCCCGCGCGCAGTCGCCGCCTCTGCGCTTCTTGCATAAAATCCCGCAGAGCCTTCAGCGTCTCGTCGTGGTCCCCGTCGTTGTAAATATTGACAATCCGCAACGTCCCGAAAGCACCCCTCATCTCGACCGCCACCATATCCGGTGAGTCGATCTGCATTTGTGACCATGCATCTGTGGGAAGCGACACATTCACCAGCGTTACCACTCGCGTTCTCACCCCCTCTCTCCCGTGAGGGGTTGGATACACCACCCGCCACTGCGCGTCCACCCTCGTCCACGCCCCCGGCCCAATGTACGGCTCCTGCAGCACTGCCAGCAGACATCCATCCCTCCTCAGCACATTAATCAGCTCATGCTGATTCTCCAGCCCACGGTCAAGGTTCTGCTGCCAGATCCTCATGTTCCGTGGCTGCGCGTCCCCTCCGCCCATCACACTCATTGCATGTCGCCCACGGATACGGCCGGGCCCTGTTGTACTGCTGGCAAAACTCCCCGCGTGCCGTCCGCATCTGCCGCCCAGTCAAACCTCTGTTCGTCACCCGCGTTCACCACCGATTGCAATAACGGGCTCGGCCCCAGTCTGCCTCCTGTCAACCCCATCCCCGTCCCCCTACCTCGCCCACCGCCCCGCTGGGCGAAAGCGTTCACTAGCGTCGTCTGCCGCAACCCGCCCACTGGCAGAGCATTCGCACCAGTGCGCTGGGGTCGCGAGCGGAACTCCCATGGCCCATCTCCCGCTCCACTCCCCTCACCCCTCTCTCCGCCGGCGAGCCTACCCCGGCCTCCCGTACTACGCCACGATGTCGAGTCGCTACCATCCGAGCGGCTCGTGGCTGGCAGCGTCCACGTCTTGGGGTCCGCGGTGAGGACATACCTGTACCCAGCTGTGGGGTCCCTCTCTCTCCTCTCCTGCACCGCCTTTTGGAAGAAAGGACACGTGCGGTCTACCGCAGCGTGGCCGTCCACCCGCAATTGGTGCACCTCCTCTTCCCCCTCTCGGGCTCCAGGCAATCTGAGGTCCTGTGGTGTCCCGCGCAACGCCCACAGACGTCGAACGTGGTTTTACATGTCGCCGCAAAATGACCGTCAAAGCCTTGGCACTTGACGCACCGCACCGGTTCGTTGTCAGACTTACGCACCTTGATGCTTCTCCCCTGCCAGTAGATCCCGTGGTCGATGGCATGGTTCACCGCCTCTGGCATGGTGAAATCCACTTTCAAGTGTGCGACTCTCTGGCCCGGCGCGCGGCGTAGCAGCGCCTTTACCCATCGTCCCCCTGTGATCGCTCCCACCTCCAGTCCGCTGTCCCCCTCGATCACGTGCCACGTCCCCTCGTCTTTGATGCGCAAATCCACCGGCACCATCTCCACAATAAGCATTATGCTGCGAGGCCGGTACACCACCGAGGCGCCCACAGCCGCAACGAATTCCCCCATGACTCCCGCACCCCTTACCTACATCGCCATTTCCTCGTCTTTGCAGTCAAAGACGACCCCCCCCGCTACCGAGTTTCTTAGCCCCCACGAACATCGCGCCTTCCCTCTTTGACGGCATCAGCGTGAGCGCTAGGTTAGCCTTCTCCTTGAGCTCCAGCTCCATCAGGAGGGAAAGCGCATCTACTGTCGCCTCCTTGGCTTTATCCACCAGAATCTGCCTACGCATACGCGCATCGCGCGCGACCAGAGCCGCCTGCTCCGACGTCATGGGGTGCGCAGCAGACGCCGCCGCCGCATATGACCTCGGTGCCGACGCAGGCGCCCTAGCAGCCACCTGCGCCTCTGCTGCTGCCGCCTCAGCCGCAGTGCGCGCCTCCTCCACGGACCTCCGCAACTCGCCTATTTGCTCCTTCAGAGCCAGGACCTCCTCCTTCGTCGTCTCCGCCGCGACAAGAGCCATGGAGGACTTACTCGTCATGTCCTCTACTGCCCCCTGTAGCTTCTCTATCACCGGCGCTATGGCCTCGCCGACGGCCGGGCCACACACATTCGCCACTTCCTGCGCCACTTCTCCATCAATCATCTCACCTATGAACGCCAGCGCACGCAGTGTGTGCGCCATGAGCTTCAAAGTAGCCTGCGGCAGCATAGACATCTTAACCAGCACGGAGAAGAGTTCCGCGCGCGAGAAAGGCGCGTCCTTAGCTATCCATAGACTGCCTTCCAAATACTCTCTAGCGCTATTAGCATCCACAATGTCGTTGTTCCTCGCCTTGTTGGTCGCATCTGTCAGCTGGCTCCTCATCACATACGGCGTAAGTCGCGTCTGGATGTCTTTCGCAACGGCTGGGTCCAGTGGTGTCGGTTTTGGGGGTGGTCCCCTGGAGTTACCGGCCATCCTTCTTTCACACTTTTGTTCTCCGTATTCAAATTAAGCAGTCTGCAGAGTTACAGGGCAGAAGAGTCGGTACTGCGCGTGAACGAGCACGGTCCGTCGCCGTGTGCGTCACCTGAGTTCCGGGGTCCGGGTCGGGGTGCCACGTGGTCGAGGTGAAAGAAGGGTCCTCCCCCAAAGAGTGTTTTTGGGGCAGACAGCAGAGGAGGATAAGTGGGAGCCGTGTGTTGTGTGCCACGAGTCCCATTCACCTGAGCTTCACAAGACAAGGGCCAATCCATTTGTTCCTTGCCCTCCGCCGGGTCTTTTAAACCCAATCCGCCAACCCTTTTGCGAGTTTTCTTTTTGTAATTATTTTCTGCACACACTTAAATGCATCAGTGCACATTCAGATGTGTTCCCATTTGAATGCCTCCAGGTACAATAGTTGATTTATCCAAGTGCAGTGTGCTCGCTCCTTTTCTATCAATGCTAATGGATTGAACTACCTTGTACAGTCAAGTGACTCGAAGCTTGTCTGCACTTGCTGCTCCTTTCGTACTACTAAAGAAAATACCAATTAATGAACATCTCCCTGCGCGGTGATAGCTCCGTCATTTCAGGCCTTCTTGCACGTTCTTCATTATTCTCCGGCGCTCTGTGTACGTGGACTTGAAACTAATAGTGCATGTCTATTCGATGAAGTCGCACAGGAAAATGGCGGAGTCTTGAATGTTCTCAGGCTAAAACCTACTGTCTGACAATAAGCTGGATTTTCTTGTTTGCACTCCACATAACTCATACAGTGCACCAGCGAGAAGCTTGTCACGCATTCGCGCCACGCAGCGGAGATGCGGATTAGTCTCCCGTAGACAGACGCTACCAACAAAATATTGGTACTTGTGCCTCAAATATGGATTCTAAAGTGGGTGGTGCAACACGTTGATTACACTGTCTCGGACAATCACCAGACATGCCAGCGGTGGGAGAGGGGAACCTCGATTTTCCTGACGTCACAGAACGCTGGAATTGAGCACATCGTCCCGGCTTCATATTTCCCATCTCATCAAGCAGCTGCGCTTCAAGAAATTGAGACAACCCTTATTAGTGCTTTAATTTCTGGGTTAGAACTAGTAGTACCGTTTGAGAATCCGCCATTCATTCACGCTAATTAGGTATGGCGCCTAGTGCCTGAAATTACCGAACACCCCAACTGAAGAACCTCCACTGGCTGCGGAAGTGCGACTGCACATGTTGGCCATAGTCCGTAAAAGCCCGGAATGGTGCCAGGGCAATTGAATTGAAAACAATTCTGCTGTCGCAGGTCTGCATCTTCGACACGCAAGACTGGTACGCAAGGAGATGAAAGGAAATGGTCCAAGTATGCGACATGTCCAATTAGGAAAGCATTTAAGCAGAAAGAAAGACGCCAGAAGAGTCAAACTCAGAAAGCAATGGGCCTTGAGTTGTGGTTCCGGCAATTCCGAGTTATGGCTCCAGGTAACAGCTGGCCGGGCTGGGTTGTTCGTGGGTGCGGGGCATTTCAAAGTCAAAAGCACATTTCCAAACAAAGACCTGCCACTTCAAAGAGGAGAATAGCCTCCCAGGACGCGAAGTTGAAAGGGAATGGCACACCCAAAATAGGCAAGGTTGACGTCATGACGTAGAGGACCGGCGTAATGATCCGATGATTCAACCACGTCCGACCAACATCCGACATGACGACGCCGCGCCCGCCATCCCCCGATCAAGACGTCGGACGTGAAGCACATGCAGTCGGGCATTGCGTTGGACGGTCTCTGCAAGCTTCCTGCCCTTAGATATTGAAATTTTTGCATTCGAGATATATCTGGTTCGAAACTCGAGATATATTTCGCCTCCGCTCGAGATATATTTTCTTCTGGACAATAAGACAGTTTTTGTGAGGTGTGTCACAATTCTTCTTGTGTCCCCTAAATCTCGATTAGTTTCCACAATATATGTGGAGACTCGAGATATTTGTTGACCTCCCACAAAATATTGTGTCTTGATGCCTCGAGATATGGATTTAATTTTTTTACAAAGTGGACAGCATAAGAGGCAGATATGAGCCATATCTACATTTTTTGATAATAGTCTTACCAGGTTTTTCACTGGAGCCTACATAAGCACTCTTTTTATTCCCGTTTGGACATCGTTTGGATTGTCGCTTCCAATTTGAAGTCCATTTACAATGAACAGAAAGAGGTATTAGCACTGTAAATAAGCCACTCAACACCGAAAACACCATAGATTCGGTGATTACCCCTATGCTGTCCACTTTGTAAAAAAATTAAATCCATATCTCGAGGCATCAAGACCCAATATTTTGTGAGAGGTCGGCAAATATCTCGAGTCTCCACATATATTGTGGGAAGTAATGGAGATTTAGAGGATAGAAGAAATATCACGACACACCTCCAAAAAAATGTGTCTTGTCATCCATAAAAATATATCTCGAATGGAGGCGAAATATATCTCGAGTTTTGAACGAGATATATCTTGAATGCAAAATGTTCAATATCTCAAGGGCAGTAAGTTTGCGGACACTGTCCAATACAACGCCTGACTGCGTGCGCTCAACGTCCGACGTGTTGATCGGGGATGGCAGGCGCGGCGGCGTCATGTCGGACGTTGGTCGGACGTGGTTCAGTATTCGGATCATTTCGCCGATGCCACAACTCATGACGTCAACCTTCCTCAGACTGGTCATTTCTTCCTGTCGCCGCAATTCGAACCACCTGCTGCAAGGCTCTCATTCACCCAGAAGCAACCCATGGATCACCCGGGCACAATTCTGATTCGCGTTTGAAGTCTTCGGTGTGCCGATGCAGAACTCTGGAGTCCAGGGGCCTGGACTCGTTGTCTGTTCAGTGTTCACTGGCAAGCACTGGTAGTCGCGGCCCGATCGCCTTATGTATTAGGTGCTTAAATGTTTCCAAACTGGCTACAATGTGCCCTACCATCTGCACTTTTGGGTTATTTCTTTTGACTTCTCGCGTACATAGTGTACCGGCCTTGCATGTTGGAGACTTAGACCTGCAACTAACAGAATTGTTTCCGTGTCCATTGCTCCAGTCTCACCATTCTTCTCATTTCCCAGCTTCCATTCTGTATGAATGGTCTGAGACCGGTGAAATGTTCATTGTTCTCACAGGCATCGACCTAGGTCTTGCCTCCTAGCCTCCCTCTCCCACCCCCGGGCTTCAATCGGAGAGGTATAACCACTGACATTGCCCTCGGGTGCGGGGTTCATCTCCCTCAACTTAATGCAGGGCATAGTCAGCTCCGAAGAGCTTCTCTTCAAAATTTTGCGAGACATATCCAAGTACAAGCATACTTTGATCAGGTTCCACGAGCCCGTCAAGTTCCTTGCAGAGTATTTAGTATTTCCGACCCTTTCCCAACCAAGTAGAACTCAGTGCAGCATGAGCTCCGGTCTAGGATGGGGGTCTGAACGGAACTGATTTTTGATGTAGATGAGTCCCACCAGCCCTGATTGTGCAGTCTTTTGCTAGTATGTCGTTAACGTTGACACCGCTGGTGCTGATTTCTGAGTTTGTTGCCTCTTCTTCATCCACTCATTTTGGTTTTGATTTGGACAGTAGCTAAACCTGTTACGAATTCGCAACACGCAGCGGTGATGCAGATTAGTTTCCTGTAGGGAAATGCATTGGTGCTCATGCCTCAGCTGTGGACTCTTAAGTGGGCGGGGCAACACTGTTTCCGAACGCAACAATCACCAGACGCGCCTGCAGTTTGAGGGGGAACCTCAATTTTCCTGATATCCTAGAAGGGTGGTACTCTGTCTTGCCCCAGCCGCGGAACGAGGGTGGGTAGAAGACTAGTTCTAGACCCAAAAAAGCCAGTATCGGACAATCCCTGTCACGCAAGGGTCAAAATTTCCAATTTTTTCTCGCTCACCACCCAAATACGGTTGACCGTTTTGCAATCTGAGCTTACCCCAAAATATCTGCTAACTCGCAGCAGCACTGGGTGGGTTCACTGACCTCAGGGATCTCCGATCCAGCCTTAGGGAGCTTGTTCCTTGCGCGGGGCCCACCAGATTTGGACCTAAAGGAGCTTGTCTTTGGACAAGGAAATCGCGGTTTTTCAGCCTGAAAAAGCCAGTTTTTCGGACACTCCTTTGGTGGTGCTTCACGGGGCCTCATAGCTCCGGGAAACAGTCTGTTTTGGGCTGGCTGGGCTGGTTGTACATGGGTGTGGTAGGTCAATCCAAAGTCTAAAGAACATTTCCAGAGCAACGTAGGATCCGATTACCTCCGAGATTCAGAGGTGATGAGAGGGAGGTGAGAAGATGAGTCAAATGCGTAGATATTTTAATATCACTGATTTGACTGGATGCGTTCTCTGTGTGTGGGGGGGGAGGTTTGGCAGTTCGAGTCTCTGCGGGCTTTTGGGCGCGATAAAGCTGGCCCGGGAAAAGCCGAGACGGGTGTTGACGGAGATCGCAAAGACCAAGCGGGCGTCAACGGGAGAGAGAATGGAAACGGCCAAACCCGTATACTAGGGCTACAAAGGGACTCGTAATGAGACCCGGAACAACCCAAGCGTAGCTGAAAAGAAGGGGCGAAAAAAGAGGAGAGTTTCGGTGGAGGAGGCGAGTGAGGTGAAACTTTTCAGAGTGTGTAGACGGTACGAGAAAAGTGGATGTGGCTATGCCGATAAGATTGACATGAATCCGTGGTAATCTAATCTACTTTGCCACCACCAAGCGCGGCTCGCAGGCTCGCCCCTGCTTGGCTCACATAAAGACTTGCGGCTTAAAGAGGAGACAATAGTCTCGGAGAATGCGTGGTCCTTGCTTCGGATTCCGGAACGCCCGGACACCGAAGTTGAAAGCCCAATTTGGGGAAGGTTGACGTCATGAGTAGTGGGTGGCTAAGCATCGGCGAAATGATCCGAAGATTCACACGTCCGACCAACGTCCAACACGACGCCGCCGCGCCTGCCATCCCCGATCAACACGTCGGACGTTGAGCGCACGCAGTCGGGCGTTGTATGTTGGAAATCGGCCCGATGCACAGTGACCCTCTGCAAAACCGCAGAGGTCTCAATAAATTATCCATGGTACTTATACAAAAAGAACAGCTATTCAACACAGAAGGGGATAGGTATGAAAAGGGATAAGCAGTGCGCAGGAAACAGCAGATGAAAGATGGATGAGTTGGGGTGAGTAAGAGCTGTAGATAAAGCTGTAGAAAGGTGTATGCTGTTGCAGAAGTGTGACTCCACAGCAGCACTCGTACAGCTGTTCAGTGATGCGCAGGTGTTTCGATTGCCACTCCAACATTGTATTGGACAGTGTCCGCAAACTTACTGCCCTTGAGATATTGAACATTTTGCATTCAAGATATATCTCGTTCAAAACTCGAGATATATTTCGCCTCCATTCAAGATATATTTTTATGGATGACAAGACACATTTTTTTGGAGGTGTGTCGTGATATTTCTTCTATCCTCTAAATCTCCATTACTTCCCACAATATATGTGGAGACTCGAGATATTTGCCGACCTCTTACAAAATATTGGGTTTTGATGCCTCGAGATATGGATTTAATTTTTTTACAAAGTGGACAGCATATACCCCATCCATGTACTTATTCATGCCAGAGCAGCGATTCTAAGCATCTCTATTGATTGTGGGCGCCTCGCCCCCGAATTGGGCACGAATTCCTGCGGTTCGTGCGATGGGTTCGAATCCCTCTGGAGGGATGACGCCGTCGCTGGGAAATTTTTTACTTTTATTTTTTATTTTGGCTTTTAGCCACGCGAATCTCTTGGACGGTGAGTGCAGACTCCTGAACGCGTGCGCATTACCTGATATGGGAGAATCAACCCAGCAAGGAGGATGCCAGACAATTGACTGAATAACGTCGCGCCTGCTAATTGGCTAATTGGGTACTGAAATTTGAGTACGAGCCCACTGTCAATGGGCACTGGGCCTACACGATCCACCTCCAAGCTCTGCAGGAATATCCGTTTTCAACTTGAACTTTTCAACAGCTGCCGTGGACGGCAACCTGCAGTGATTGATCGCAACAAGGAACAAGTCAACAAGTACACATTCCTCCTGTCAACAAAAGATGTGATCCCACGTTCTCTTGGCGCCGACACCCACGCGCAATTTTCCTTTGTCCTCTACTCGCGGCTCTCCCTCGCTCGCTAACCACGCTCTCTACCATGCTCACCCTCCTTTCTTCCCTGCTTCTCGTCCCTGCTGCTGCTGTGGCCTCGCACCACCTGAAACATAACAACCGCAATGCCCTCGTCCCCCGCGACGGCTCGTCGTTATTCACCAACTACTTCGCTGCGGAGAACGAGGGCGCCTGCGGGGCGTGGCACCAGGACACGGAATATGTGCGTCGTTGCTTCAGACCTCCATTTGCCTTTTGCGATCGACCTTACTCACCATGGACGCTACAGGTCGTCGCGTACCCCATGAGCAAATGGAACAACGGCGCGGAATGCAACAAGCAGGTCTGCATCTCGTCCAACGGCATGACCGTCACCGCGACGATCGTCGACGAGTGTGAGGGCTGCGCAGACTCGCAGCTCGACTTTTCGCAGGGTCTGTTCGGGCATTTCGTTGGCGGGGTGCAGAATGATAATAATGTGGGCCAGATTTACGGTGCGTGCGCGACTGCGTTTCGATTCGGGTCCCTTCTTCCGTTTTTTCCTTGACTAAACCGATCATTCCTATTCGTTTTTGCAGGCAGCTACACATTCGGCGCCTGCGGCTCCTCCGACCCCGCCCCCACTACCACCACGCACACTACCACGTCGACTACCACCAAAAAGACCACCACATCCACTACCCCCACGCCCACGACCACCACGCACACGACCACCTCGACTACGACCACGCGCTCGTCCACAACACCCTCCCCTTCCCCCTCCTCCGCCGCCGCCTCAACGTCGCACTCATCGAGCGCCGCCCCCGCTACCACTAGCGCGAGTCCCAGTGCGCCGGCGGCCCCGACGGACGGCCCGCAGAACCTCGAGGCGTTCGCGCAGGTGTTTATGGGTCTGGCGGGGCTGGTGATCGCGGGCCCGGGGGCTTGATCTTCTGTGCCGTCACGTTGATAATCATCGTCGATGGTGACCCTCCCTGCTTCTTCTTTCCTACCGCATTCCTTCGTCCGCGACCACAATCTTAACCATCATCCCTGCTGTCACTCTGCCCGTCCGCTGTCGTAACCCCTGCCCTTCAATGGATGGTTAGTTCTCGATGGCGCGTGCGTGCACCGTCAACCTCCTTTGGGTTCTGTCTACTTTCGCTGTATACGTTCTTTGGTGTTGGGTTGGATACGATACTCCCGTCTGCGTCTGTCTCTCAGCAATATACCTTGCTTTCATTTGCAAATTGCATACGTGCCGACCGATGGGTGAGCGAGTGATTTTAGCACGTCGCGATGGTTCTCCATCGCATCTTGGAAAACGGACACGTCTAACTTGAGACTCGACTGCGAATCAGCTTGAACTTTGGGGACCCCAGCACCACTTGCTCGGTTTCTGCGCTTATACAGGTCCCTGCGCGCACGGCCATTCCATGTAGATCTGCGAGTATTTATCTTGAATTCACACTGCCGGCATGCTCGCATATTTCCGTCCTAATGGGCAAAAGTCGTCCCACGTCCCACGTCCGCATAACAAAAAAACCACACCCGAAGTTGAGACTGTTGAATGCCTCTGGAGGGAGTCGAACCTTGGTCTCCTCACTACTATAGATCGGATTTCTCTCCTCCTCAAGTCTCTGAGGCGGCTGCCACAGTCTTCAGAGGCGTCGAAAGTTCCATCTCTGCGTGCGGTATATGCATAACCATTCGACAGACCAAAACAAAAGATCCACACTGCCTCCATGCCTCAATCAACGTGAACTTTGAAGACCCCAGCTACTCGCTCGGTCGTTGCGCTCAAGTATAGACAAGTTGTCTGAATTATTCCCAGGTGCGAGTTTCTGGTACATAATAATACTCGCTGTCTGCCCCTGCGCGCACTGCATTCTGCTGGTGCATATCTTGAATTCACTGCCGGCATGCTCGCATATTTCGGTCTTACTAAGTGATGGGCAAAAGTCTCGTCCCAGTCCCACGTCCGCGAAAAAAAAGACGAAGGCGTGTAATTGAATGCCTCGGAGGAATTCGAACCCTCGTTTCGCTACTCGATGCCGGAAGCCCAAGTCTGTGAGGTAACTGCCACAGTCAGAGGCGTCGAAAGTTCCACCTCCGCGTGCGATATAAGTATGCATAATCTTTCGGCAGGCCGAAACAAAACCAACAGAACCACGTCATATTCATGGCTCCCGGGGAAGTCGAACCCTGGTCTCCTCACCACTGTTGAACTTCGTACACAAGTCTGTGAAGCGACTGCCGTAGTCTACAGATGCGTTTAAAAGCCTTTCTGTGCGCGATGTATATAAGGAGTCGTGCTCGCCGACGAGAAGTTGAAGGGTCTGAGTCTGGGACTCTGATTCTGACCTCGATCTGTTCTTCTGATCTGCCTTGGAGGATTGTACACAAAAAAAGCAGGCCATCTTTCATTTCGTACCGCGAATCAAAAACGTCGAAACCACCCAAACTATGCCTCTAAGGGTGAATCGAACCCCCGTCTCCTCGCGGAATCTTTCACGTACGGAACAAAGTTATGAGGCTTAAGCATAAAGGCAGGTTCTCTCAATCACTCCCAGGTGAGAGGCTCTGGTACTCGCCATCTGCCCCTGCGCGGCATTCTGCGAGTATATACACTAACTGGACAAAAAGAATGACCGATCAGTTTTTGGACCATATCTCGGCATTGAGATAACATTTTTGGGTCAAACAAAGTGTAGGGTCATGGAGAAGGATCCTACGCACCGTTCTGTACTAGTTATGAGATCAAAATATATTGATGCGTCATCACTGGGAGCCGAATACGGAAAAAACCGGAAAATCGACTGTTTCCATTTGAGCTATAATTTTTTTGGGCACAAGCCGAGGTTGTCAGATTATAGTTCAGGATGTGCTCTACCATCCCACACTTTGAATTGTGCAAAAATATACAGGGGATAGTGAGATATGTGGCCCGCAAAATGGCCAAAAATGGCCAAAAATAGCAAAAGCTAGCAAAAATGCAGCAAAATGCATGAAAGTGGCCATTTTGCGGGCCACATATCTCATTATCCCCTGTATATTTTTGCACAATTCAAAGTGTGGGATGGTAAAGCATATCCTGAACTACAATCTGACAACCTCGGCTTGTGCCCAAAAAAATTATAGCTCAAATGGAAACAGCCGATTTTCCGGTTTTTTCCGTATTCGGCTCCCAGTGATGGGGCATCAATATATTTGATCTCACAACTGGTACAGAACGGTCCGTAGGATCCTTCTCCGTGACCCTGCACTTTGTTTGACCCAAAAATATTATCTCACTACCGAGATATAGTCCAAAAACTGATCGGTCATTCTTTTTGTCCAGTTAGTGTACACCGGCATGCTCGCATATTTCTGTCCTACCAAGTAATGGACAAAGTTTCATCCCCGCCCCACGTTCCACGTCCGCTGAAAAAAAAACCAACCCTCAGTGACACGGAATGCCTCTGGAGGGAATCGAACCCCCGTCTCCTCACGATATTGCAAATTTCTTGAAACTGAAAGTCTGTGAGGCGACTGCCGCAGCCTACAGAGGCGTTGAAGAGTCTCTCTGTGCGTGCGATATATATGTGGAATCGTACTCGCGAACGCGAAGTTGAGGAGTCTGAATCAGGGTGCTGTGATTCTGACCTCCCAATCTGTTTCTGATTTTTCTTAAAGGAACCTTTTCAAGACTCCATTTATTTCATCTCCTCTGTACGGAGACAGACAGCAAAGCAAAAAAACGACCATGCCTCCTAAGGATGCGGCCTCTAGGAGGAATCGAACCCCCGTTTTCTCACGGAATCTTTCAGCGCCGAAACAAAGTTACGAGGCGACTGCCGCAGTCTATAGAGGCTTTTGAAACTTGACCTTTGCGTGCCACATGTGAGTGTATTACCGAACGCAAAATCGACTGCTTTATTGAGTTGGGACTTTGTTTGCTTGTCGCTTCAGACCCCGACGTACACACAACTCAACTCGACTCAAGGCCTGTCTTTCTTTCTTTCCCGCTCCTGTGGCATTCCAACTCGAGGGAAGGTTTGTGCGACAGCCATTCCCATCATTCAATGGCTGATTTTGTAAGCACAAACCCATGGCTGGTAGCTTGAATGGCTGGCGACACCGATGTAAAATAGATGGCATTTTTGACCCATATGAACCCCGATGTGGGTAGCTTGCCTTATGAATTCCGTTTGATGCTGACACAAAGCAAAATTTCATAAGCTACATAGCTTCGACTTTCGTTCTGCCGTTGATTCCATGGAACAAGCATAAGATGGACTGATTTACCTTTACGTCCACTAAGCTATGCGGAAATGGATCAAGTCTGGCGAAAACAACCCTAGGTACCCAGCCATCAGCCATCAGCCATCGGTTTATGCACGCAAAATCAACCATTGGGTGGCTCGAATGGCTGTTGTAATGGACCGGATAGTCCGGTACATGGGCAAGATGAAGATGTGCAATGTCGTTCGGTATTTGTATGCATCTACATAAAGGTTCGGTAGATGCTGGAACCTCAATCCAAGTGTGGTAAGACAGATTCCAAAAAGCCAACTTATCTTCGCGCTATGCCTCCGGAGGGAGTCGAACCGTACTATCCAATCACTGTTGCAAGTGTGCGTTGTGCGGCAACTTCTGCAGTCTACCGAGGCTGCTGAACGTCGCTATCCTTCGGGGATATTTATGCAGATGCTGGGGCACCAACTTGGTCCATATCCCAAAGTGCGTTGCCTCAAATTGAGCAATCCGAAATTTGTTTCTCTGCTGAAGTTGAAAATATAATTATTCAACCACATGGCATAAGTACCCGAGCCGAGGGCGAAAAAAAACCGGTCAGTGTCCTCGGCTTCTATGATGATGGAACCTGAGTGCAAAAAAGGGTTTGATAAATACCACATATGCCTCTGGAGGGGGTCGAACCTCTTTCATCACTGACCGTCTGAAGGTAAAAGGCGACTGCCGCGGTGTAAGGCTATTGGTGTTGAATCTTAGTTCGGGGGATATGCAACAATCGAGCTGCGACAGTGTTGAGCGAACCTGATATACTCGGAATGTTGAACCACTTAGTATCCTTGAAACCTATTTCATCCACAGCAAGCCGAGTCAAAAATAAACATCAGAAACAAGAATGCCCTCACGTCCTTCGAGTCGCTTCGACCTCGAGGCTGTGAATCAAGGAAGATTTCAAAAAGGCGCCGAGTGGAAGTGCAGCATGCCTCTGGGTGGAGTTGAAGATTGCCGCAATCTACAGAGGCTGTTGCACCCCTGGTTCTGTCGCAGTATACATGCATAGTTTCTGAAGACAGAAGTACGACGCACGTACGCACCTGATTTGTTGAACAAACACTTGCACGCGCCTTCAGAAAATAGAAATCACGTTCAACTCACTCATTCGAAATATAATAATGGCTAACAAAACTGCGAAAAAAAAAAACTTCGCCTGGTGTACGCGTTAGCCGTCTGGGGAGAATCGAACTCCTATCTCCTCGCTACTTCAGAACCCAGCGTGTAGTCTTGTGAGGTGACTCCCATAGTCTACAGACGCTATGAAATCTGTATTCAGACAGGGATATATATCTGCATGACTTTGGGGTACCATTCAAGTCTGCGACTTGGGACTAGTGGAAAAAACCGGATATAGTAGTCTTTTGTGCTCGGGATGTTTCACCAGCCACTGAAAAACGGTGAATGACGGTGGCTCGGACCTCATCCGACGCCTGTCCAAAGACTTTCAATTTCTAGGTGTCGACAATTCTGTTGTTCTTCCGAATCTGGTGTAAAGTGTTTCGCTTTCGGCAATTCACTGGATCACGGGGAGGGACATAAAAGTGAGCACCGTTTTCACGTTATTGGGCTCTTGGGACTCAGGCTTTCCTTTCTCGTGCGGTGGACCAACACGTAAGTATAGCCCGTGTTGGTTGAATTTAAATTCTCCAGTTCGCCAAATAACGTTCGGAGTTTGAAACACCATGCCGAACTGCACGGAACAGTTAAGATCGGGCCGGTACGATAATAGCCGGATGGCTTTTTTTACCACTCACCCCCTCCATACACTCCCCGCCTTCATTCGTCCCACGAACCTCAACCTCTACTGCGGACTGTCCATCCTCTTGGCGCACCTCAAGTACTTTCGCTTCCATCTCTCGTCTCAGCAAAAGATGTGATCCCACGTTCTCTTGGCCCCCCCACCCACGCGCAGTTTTCTTTTGTCTTCTAGGCTGTCCTCACGGATCTCCCTCGCTCGTGCTCACCCTCCCTCACTTCCTACTGCTGCTGTGACCCCTTACTACCTCTCTCCGAAACATGGGAACCGCAATGTGCTTGCCACCCACGACGGGTCGTCGCTATTCAGCAACTACTACGCGGAGGCGGACAAGGGCGCCTGTTGAGCGTGGCACCAGGACTCGGGATTTGCGTCGTTGTTTCAGACCTCCCGATTTAATTTTCTTGCCGTGGATCTGGGAAACCGACACTACGTATCCCCCGGGCAAATGGAACAACGGCGCGGAAGCAACAAGCAGTTCTGCATCTCGTACAACGGCATTACCGCCACCGCGACGATCGTCGACGAGCCCGAGGGCTGCGGCGATCTGGCGCTCGAGTTTTCTTGGGTAGTGGGGAGCAAAATGATAATATTATGGGCCAGTATTACGGTGCGTGCGCGGTTGCGTTCCAATTCGGGTCCCTCTCCCATTTTCCTTTATTTTTTTCCTTTGACTCAGACGCTCATTCGTATTCGTTTTTTGCAGGCAGCTACACATTCGGCGCTTGCGGCTCCTCCGACCCTGCCACCACCACCACGCGCACAACCACCTCGACTATCAAAAAAACTACCACATCACCACGCACACAACCACCTCGACTACCACGCACTCGTCCGCTCTAGTGGTGATCGCGGGCCCCGGGGCTTGATCTTCTGTGCCGAAAAATCGCTCTCATGCTTGCTTTTTTCTCACCGCATTCCTTCCTTCCTCTAATCATAATCATCATCCCTGCTGTCAGTCTGCCCGTTCGCTATCGAAAACCCTGCTCTTTGATCAATGGATAGTTCTCGATAGCGCATGCGTGCGCGCCTCCCCCTTCCGTAACCTGCGGTCTACTTTCGTGTATACGTTCTTTGGGGTTGGTGTTGGGTTGGATACGATACTGTACAATTTCGATCAATTTGGCACTAATCCGGAAAATTTAGTACTATTAAAATCCAAAAGAATTCCGACAAATTGAGAAAAAATGATTGCTGCAATAAATAAAAAATGGGCGTGACGCGTGACTGCCGAATTGAACGAAATTGTACAGTACTCTCGTCTGCGTCTGTTTCTCGGCAATATACCTTGCTCTAATTTGTAAATTGCATGCGCCCCAACTAGGCGACCGAGTTAATCGGTCGCGTCGCCATTGTTCTTGGAAGACAAACGCTTCTGCGAATCAACTTGAAGTTTAAAGGACTCCAGTATCACTTGCTCTGTCGTTGAGCTTATACAGTCGAGTTCCTCATATGGAATACCATTGGGACAGGCCCTAAGGGGCTTCCATATGGCGGATATTCCAGACGGAATAAATGAATAAATTTTCCAAATAAAAATTGATTTTTGGTACGGAAAAAATCCTACTTGAAGAACGATGTTATATTAGTTTGAATCTTGGCCTCCTCCGCTTCGTGTACCATGACTGCACAAAAATTATGCAAACAGCTGGCCAATGGCAAAGCCACTTCTAAATCTGGTCGATGTTGGACAACTTTTTGAAGAAGGTTGACAGCCGTCATTGCGTCTTTCTTGTAGCTGAATTCAGGTTCGGGGGATTCTTCATCATCGTCTTCACTGTCGTTGGCCTGGTTTCGAAGAAATTCCAGGATCTCGCGTTCACCGGCGTCTCCATCAGCGAAACGGAGAAATTCGGAGTCGAAATCCTCCTGTTCAATCAGAGGGTTGAGGTGTACAGAAATGGGCAAGAGTCGCCTTCCCACGTCCGCAAAAGAAGAAAAAAAAAGGAACCCTCCGAGTCTAGGCAATGCCTCTGGAGGGAGTCGAACCCTCGTCTCTTCGCGACTCTATCGAACGGGAAACTTCAGAAAATCTGCGAGGCGACTGCCGCAGTCTACAGGGCCATCGAAAGTTCCATCTCTGCATCCGGTATATGCACAACCTTAGGAGACCAAAACAAAAGAACTACAACATTGTCTCCGTGCCTCAATCGACTTGAACTTTGAAGACCCCAGCACCACTTGCTCGGTCAATGGGCTTATTCAACAGAACAGCTCTTCTCTGAACCATTCCCAAGTGCGAGCAAGGGGCATCCACTAAAAATAATTAATAAATTGACCGGTCCTATTGTCTACTGTTTGGCCTTTGATGCATATGGGTAATACGTCACCCGCCATCAATTCAGCTACGCGCTAATTGAACAACACGTCGACATGCATCAAAAGCCAAACAGTAGACAATAGGACCAGTCGATTTATTAATTATTTTTAGTGGATGCCCCTTGAGTGCGAGTGTCTGGTACTCTCCGTCTGCCCCTGCGCGCACGGCATTGTGAGTATCTTGAATTCACACTGTTGCACATTTTCATCCTACTATGTAATGGGCAGCACTCTCGTCCCAGTCCCATGTTCCACGTCCCATCCGAGTCTTACGCCACGTCCACACACAGGAAAAAGGTGCAGGCCAGCAGGGTTATGCTTCTGGAGGAAATCAAACCCTCGTTTAAGTATACCAGTCACGTTTTTCGCGATGAGGCAGTTGATGACAATTCCTGGTACCGTTCTACGTCCAGGTCTACTTTCCATATATACACCCTATCTGTCGTCACATCATCACATCACTCGCACCTTATTGGGACAGTTTCGCCTTTTATGATAATTCCCGGCTACTACAGTGAATTAACGCACGTCTGATCCCAGCAGGCCAAGTCGGGTCAGCTATTTCTGTAAGGGCAACCTCAGCTCGGCGCGGAGCACGGGAGACTAGCGGGAGAATCCGAAGTAAACTCAATTCAAGGTACTAAATACAGAGTTCTAGAATACGCACCTAGCGGGAGAATCCGAAGAGAAGAAAGGATGAGGATTCCCATGCTAGGCGAGGTTTTTTATAGGTACTAGCCAGTAGCACGTGTCCGGAGGGATCGGCAGTGGTCTCGAGCTTGATCGCACAGCATGTGCCAGTGAGAGCGACCGGACGGAGGGGGACGGAGGGGAACGGAGTCCGGAGAGACGGGAGGTGACGTTCCGGGTGGAGGCGTAGGCTGAGGTGCGGGTCCAAAGGCCGGACAGTCGGGCGAGGCCGGACGAAGGATCGGACGAGGCAGTGGGGCAGTGCGATGGGCCGGAGCCGGACGGACAGACAGACGGACGGACGGACGGACGGGTGGTTCCCCTGACATCACCCCCCTTGGAATGCGGTGTCCCGACGCATGAATCGGACCTGGGCGTCGCGTCTCCAGAACGAGAGCGAGTCGAAAGTGGCCGAGGCGATCCAGCGCGGGGCGTTAGGGTAGCGGCGGTAGTAGGCATCAATGGCGTCTTGGGCGAAGACGTCAGAGTGCTTTACCCATTTATTGTGTTCCGGGCCGTAGCCTTTCCACCGCACCATGTACCAGAGGCTGCCGTAACGGACCTTCGCTTCTAGGATCTCTTCGACCTCCCATTGAACGTCGTGGTCCGTCTGAAGGACGGGCGGGGGTTCGTCGTTCCGGGGGCGTCCGGGGAACGGGTCCGGTTCCGCGAGCTGGAGTTTCACCACCGGGAAGACCGGGTGGAGCTGGGAGTACCGGGGGGGAAGCTCGAGCTTGTACGCACCCTTTCCGACGACCTTCACGACTTTGAAGGGGCCGAGGCGTTTGTCCGCGAATTTGACGGACGGACGGGACGTCCGGATGTCGGAGGCGTCCAGCCAGACTCGATCGCCTACTTTGATCTCTGGGGCGGGCGTGCGTCGGCGATCGTAGTACAGCTTGAACTCGTCCTTGGCTTTAACGAGCGCGGCTTTGGCTTCCGAGACTCCGGACGCGATCCGGTCGCGGAACTCGTTCGCGGACTCCACGTTCGAGCGTAGTCCGTTGGGCTCAAACCCCATCCGGGGGAGCCTTCCAGTGTCCGTCATGAACGGGACTTGCTGCGTCGAGGAGTGGACGTGGTTGTTGTACGCGAACTCCGCAGCCGGGAGGAGCTCGTCCCAGTCGTCTTGTTTGTAGTTCGTGAAGATCCGGACGAACTGCTCGAGTTCCTGATTGACGCGCTCGGTCTGGCCGTCGGTCTGCGGGTGGTAGGCGGTGGAGGTCGCTGGTTCTATCCCGATGAGGCGCCACAGTTCCGTAGTGAATTCCGCGACGAACTGCGGCCCGCGGTCGGAGATATATTTCCGGGGGGTTCCGTGGTGCCTCCAGACGTTCCGGTAATAGAGCCGAGCGGCTCCGATCGCGCCAAGGCCGGTGTGGCACTCGTTAAAATGGGCCCGCTTACCCAGGACGTCGACCACGACCATAACGGCGTCGAAGCCGTGCGCGTCCGGGAGCTCGACGATGAAGTCCACCGAGACGGTGTCCCAGCGTTCTTCCGGAATTTCGGTCGGGTGGAGCTCTCCGTGGGGTAGCTTCCGGAGTGCCTTCGTCCGGTTGCACGGGTCGCAAGTTCGGACATATTGGCCGACGTGACGGGACAGCTGGGGCCACCAGTAATTCCGGGAGATGAGCTCAAGGGTTTTGAAGCGTCTGGCGTGTCCGGCGACCCGGGTGTCGTGGTGCAGGGCGATGATCCGGCGTCGGAGGTCCTTATTCCGCGGTACGACGATCTTACCGCGGTAGTAAAGGAGCCCTTCTGCGACACGCCACTCAGACGACCGGGGAGGGCGGACATTCCGGTTCTTGAGGAGCTCTCGCGCGACAAGCGCGACGGGGTCCTTGCGTTCCCTCGAGGAGATGTCGCCACTCCTCTAGGGCTCGGATGATCGCAAGCATCTCCTTGTCGTGGATCTCGTAGTTGCGCTGGACGTCACTCAGACTCTTGGAGTAGAACGCGACCGGATGCCACTTCCCGTTCACGTCCGGCTGAGACAGGACGGCTCCGGTGGCGTAGTCGGAGCTGTCCGCCTTGACCCGGTACGGGCGCGACTCGTCGGGCAGGACCAAGACGGGCTCCGCGGTCACCGCATCCTTGAGGGCTTGGAAGGCGGCGGCCGCGGCAGCGGTCCAGGTCCAAGCGACGCTCTTCTTTGTGAGGTCGAAGAGGGGCCGCGCTATGTCCGAGAACGCCCGGATGAACCTCCGGTAGAAGTTCGTGAAGCCAAGGAACTGCTGCACGTCCTTCTTGTTCTCCGGAGCAGGCCAGGTGGCGACTCCGGCAACCTTGACCGGGTCCATCTCGACGTGGTTGTGCGAGATGATGACGCCGAGGTACTCGATCGACTACTTCTCGAACTCGCACTTCTCCGGCCGGAGGTAAAGCTTGTGCGCCCGCAGCCGCCGGAGGACTTCTCGGACGATCTCTCGGTGGCGCGCGAGATCGGAGTGAGCGATGAGGATGTCGTCAAGGTATACCATGACATCTCCGGACAGGATGAGGTCTTGGAAGATGTCGTTCATCATTGTCTGGAACGTGGCCGGAGAGTTGGTGAGGCCGAAGTACATCACCAGGGGCTCAAAGAGCCCTCGGTTGGTACGGAACACGGCCTTCCACTCGTCGCCTCCTCGGATCCGGACGTTGTTGAAGCCCCACCGGACATCGAGTTTCGTGAAGAACCGGGCTCCCTTAAGGCGGTTGATGAGATCGTTAATCAGCGGGAGCGGATACCGGTTCTTTACGGTCATCGCGTTGAGCGCCCGGTAGTCCTGGACGAACCGGAGGCTTCCGTCCTTCTTTTTGATGAAGAAGACTGGAGACGCCATCGGTGATTTGGACGGACGGATCCGGCCGGTGCTCAGCCCATCCTCGATGAACGCGTCAAGTTCCTTCTGCTCAAGGGGGGAGATTGGGTAGACCTTGCAGTTGGCCGGTTTCGCATCCGGGACGAGTTCGATGGCGTGGTCCCACGTCCGACGTTCCGGCAACGCGTCGAACGACTCCTTATCGAAAATGTCGGAGAAATCCTCTGCCCAGGCCGGAACCGAGGTCTCAGGCGGGGCCGAGTTCCGGGTGTAGGCCTCCGCGAGCCGTTGAGAGACGGTGCTACCCCCGCGGATCTCTTCGGTCGGAGCGAACGCGGTGTAGAGGATCCGGTCGCCTTCCTCGAGCTCGTCGTCGTCATCGTCATCGTCGTCCGGGTCCGGAGTGAGGTCCGGAAAGTCGTCTCCGTCGTCGTCCGGATCGTACCCGTCGTCTCCGCACCACTCCTCTGAGTCAATGGCACAGATAGACGGGACGGGACCTTCGCGGAGCTGCCGGAGGATCGCGGCGGAGATCTTCGCGTTGCGACGGACAGCGCGGAGCTCCTCCCGGCAAGTGCTGCAGCTGGTCGGGCAGCGGATCATCCGGACTTCCTTGGTCTCCCAGTCGATCTCCGGGTTGTGTTTCTGAAGCCAGGAGTAACCCAGGATGACGTGCTGCTTCCCGAGCCGCGTTACAGCGAGTTGGATGCGTTCGGAGTGTCCCTTGTAGTTGACGACCATATCAACTACGCCGGAAATGCCTCCGGACGCATTGGGCGTGCCGTCGACGTTGAGGACCGGAATTGGCTGGGAGAGCTTCCGGACGGGAAGGTTGCAGGAGATCACGTACTCCGAGTCGATGAAGTCTCCGGTCGCCCCGCAGTCAACCAGACCTTTCACGGACATCGTAGCCGCGGTTTCTACCGATTGCATCTCCAATGGAATGTGCAGGGAGTTCCGGCCCTCCACGGAATCAATAACGTACTGCCGGGGTAGTTTGCGTTCCCACCTCGGACGGCGGACGCGGGGGATGGAAGGGGGAAGTTCTGTCTTTGCCTCCGGGGCGTGAATAGGGGGTGCGCCTTTCGTTTCAACTGCTGATTTATTAGGTATATCTTTGTACAAGCAGGAGTAACGATTGGGGGACGCGACCGAGGGCGCACCGCTCACTCGGCCAGGTCCGGAAAACCCTCCAGCTCCGCGTCTCCGGTGTTCGGCTCGGCCGGAAGCCCAGTGGTGGTAGAGAGGCGCGCGAAGAGTTCTCCGAGGAGGTCGTCACCGAGTTGACGGACGACCTCGTCCAGGATGTCTGCGTGCCGGACGTCCGAGGGAGTCGGGCAGTCTCGGGCGAGGTGTCCGGCCGCGCCGCAACGGAAGCAAGTGCGTGGCGTGAAGCGCGCGCGGGTCCGGTCGACTTCCATCGGAATGTCAGGCGGAAGGGCGGGTGCCGGCGCGGCTTTGGGAGCGGGCGTGAAGGAGGGGACTGGGAGGAACGTCCCAGTGCGGGGGCGTGCGGCCGGAGCCGGGGCGCGAGTCGGAGGTGCTCCTGCTCGGACACGGGCGAGGGCGTTGTACTGGCGGAAGGCGCGGAGACGCCATCCGGCGTAGTCTAGCAGCACCGGAGCGGTCCCGGACGTGGTGATCGCCGCGTTAATCCGCGGGTCGAGCCCTGCACGGTACTTGGTGACGCGGACGAGCGGATCCGTGTACCCGGCCGTGGCGGCGAGTTCCTCGAAGTCGTCCGTGTACCGGTAAACGTCGCGGGAGCCCTGGTAGTAGCTATGGGTCTCCAGCCGGAGGAGAGCTTGGTCTTGTTCATTTTCCTCTACGAACCGGAGCCGGAACTCGGACTCGAATTCCGCCCAGGACGGGAATGGGAACGGAACGATTGCGGACTGTCGTTCGGCCCATCGTTCGGCCGCGTCTCGCGCCATAAAGGACATGGCGTACCGCACGAGTTTTTCCTCAACGACCTGTCCGTGGACCATGAAGGCTTCCGGAACTAGTCGGAGGTATGTGAGGATGGAGTGGAGGAACATCCGTCCTTGAGTCCGGTCGCCGTCGAAAATGGCCGGGGGGTTCGGTCGGAGAACCGATTTTGCTGCAGGGGTGAGGGTGGTGAAGTCTGGACCCACCGCCGGAGCCGGAGCGGCAGGGACGGGGGCAGTCGCGGGTGGATTTTGGCTGTTGTGTAATACGCGGAGGAGTAGGGCTTCGATGTTCGCGAGAGAGCCTTCTACCGCTGTCAGCCGGGATTCGGGGTCGGCAGCCGGGTCCGGGATGTAAAAATCCGGGAGCTCGGGTGGCGCGGACCCATTTCCGGGCGTCGGGGCGTCCATCAAGGAGGAGGGGTCGAGATTGGAAGTGGGGGAGGCCGGAGCGCTAGCGTAGCGGTCCGAGTCCGAGTCTACGCCGAACTTCGCAATCTTGACCGGTTGATCCCTTAGATCCTTTCTTCTGCTGTAAGGGCAACCTCAGCTCGGCGCGGAGCGCGGGAGACTAGCGGGAGAATCCGAAGTAAACTCAATTCAAGGTACTAAATACAGAGTTCTAGAATACGCACCTAGCGGGAGAATCCGAAGAGAAGAAAGGATGAGGATTCCCACGCTAGGCGAGGTTTTTTATAGGTACTAGCCAGTAGCACGTGTCCGGAGGGATCGGCAGTGGTCTCGAGCTTGATCGCACAGCATGTGCCAGTGAGAGCGACCGGACGGAGGGGGATGGAGGGGAACGGAGTCCGGAGAGACGGGAGGTGACGTTCCGGGTGGAGGCGTAGGCTGAGGTGCGGGTCCAAAGGCCGGACAGTCGGGCGAGGCCGGACGAAGGATCGGACGAGGCAGTGGGGCAGTACGATGGGCCGGAGCTGGACGGACGGACGGACGGACGGACGGACGGGTGGTTCCCCTGACAATTTCGGGCCTCCTCCAAGTCTCCTCTACACAAAATTCTCCCACCATCTTCTGGCCACGTCTCGTGCGTGGCCCAATGTGAGCTGGTCGACGCGAACTTTGGGCTGCGCAATATTATTCAAGCAACGACAAAAGATCAGAAAACACGTGTCTAGCCTGTTAGTCTGGCCAACATCTTTCATACGGGACCAGGGGTGCCCGGAGGGCCTTTTGAATTGATCAACCCGTTGGCGAAAAAGAGACTGGAAGATATTAACCGGACGTCACAACCGTCAAGCTTTTTCCCACCGGAGGTGTATGGACTTCAAAGAAATTTTCGTTCCTTCCAAAATCAAAGTCGTATGAATAACAAACTGAAGAGAAAGCTCGCTTCTCAGTACTTTGAAAAGTTGAATACATCGATTTCGCAGTATTATAACCAGAATTGAGGCCGCTATATCGAAACTGAATTACGCCGACTCATTTTGGGATCTCCCAAGTATACCTCTTCACTTCACCGATCGCCCACACCATGCCGCCCATCCTGAGAATGGCTTTCCATGATAACTGTCTGTATTTTCAGCCTCCGCCAAACTATGCAGACTGTCCAAAAGAGCTTCAATATTCCCACATACGGCCAACATCACACGGTCCCAGACATGACCGCAGTGATTCAGAAACTCGTGGATGCCTTCCGAGATGAAAAATTCCAAGAATATGTTGCCAATCGGCCGTCAAACGACCCATCCAACAGCACCGCCGTAACCCCTGTCCACGACCTTTTCGACGAGGGATCCAAGTACGCGGACACCCGAGCTACATTCAAGAAATACACACAGAAGACCAAGAAGCCCGAGAATATCGGTGTGATTGAGGTGATGGAGGACGGTGTGGCACCTGAGCCGGAGGAGAAGGAGGATGAGACAATCCATGGGGATTATCCGGTGACGGAAGATGACCTTCGCGTCGACGATGAAGAGCTATATTCGGACTTTGTAATTTCCATATTATGATACAAAATCACCGTGCGGGTACGTGGTGAAGTATGGATAACTCCTGCAGTTTTGCATTTAAAATTGCTTGAAGGTACTCAATAAATAGTGGAGTCGTCACGACTGTAAGATTGAGCATTGTCAAACATGTGATGCCTAAGGGCTGCATATTCCGCTGTAGACCGAATAAGCTTCGAGTGGGAAAAGTCTCGAATGCGAGGCATTGAAATTGGATCCTTTATAAGTTCGTAGTAATCAGGGTAGGTCTATACAATTGAGAGTCAGTGTGGGTAAGTCAAAAGCAAAAGACATACTGTTTTTCTGGGGAGAGATAAAAATACCTGGCATCGTTTGACTGGCTTTCTCCTGCGAATTGTGGTCTCCCGTCAAAAGATTCACCATTCCGAGTGCGTCCGTAGCTGCAATCCCCCGAAGTGCGCCGTTCTTTATTCACTCTTGAATGACTTTTTTGCGGGCGTCGTTGATATGTCGATGATCGCATTTTAGTTAAGTGATTAGCCCCAGAATTAGCTGAACTGGACTCACTTTTGTGTTAGGTGGTCACTGCCAGGGCTGGCATCACTGTTGGGCAGTGACACCAGCCTTGGAAATTTCCTCCAAGCCAGGATGACCGCAGTGACCTCCGGGTCCCAGACAGCTAGAGGTGATCATAGAAAGGCACAGGTCCTAATCTTGTTTTATTAAATTTACGAACTGCATGAACCAAACAATGAATTGGACCCCATCATAGAGCCGCATGGAGCATGTTGAAAAACCCTTGACTATGTCTTTCCATACCAAAGGCACAGGTCCTAATCTTGTTTTAGTAAATTTACGAACCGCATGAACCGAACAATGAAGCACATTTAATTGCCGCTGCCTAGCCGCCAAAGGTTTCGCCGTCTTCACTGTGCCATCATGCCATACTACTAAGCGAATCGAGTCCGAGATACTCGATATCGCGGTGGGAAATGCCAACGACGTCAAGCCACGACCACCCACACAAACCACAACGGTGAATGCAGTACAAGCTACTGAGTTCAACCCACCGCGATGCGAAATTCGGACTCGGATTCCCTTCCGTCCCGTTTATGCTCCAGGTCCTGGTGACTTCCCAGCCTCACATTCGTCGCCCCCGAGCGGAACGTGTCCAACTCGGTAGTGGATCCGGCATTTGTCGTGCGCGTACCCGGAGTCCGCTCCCCGAATCGCATGGGAGTGAGTTGATCCGTTGTTCCATCGGACCACGCTCGACCCTGCGCTACACGGAGAATGATGAGCAGCGGAGCAATGGACTATGGTGGGTGAAGATCAGCTGCTGTGTTTGAGAGCAAGGTAGTCCTCACCTGAGTTTGTCCCAGGAGAGGCATCCACAGATTCTGGGACGGGCTATTCACACCGTAGCTGACGAGGAAGATGATACCATTGATGGAATAAAGGGCGGCCGATTCAACAAGCATGGCGATGATAGTCACATATGGCGTGGAAGTGCGGCCCCCAAGTAATTTATCGAGCCGATAGCGCATGAACAGGAGACGGCCGGCAATAAGTGCGGTTAGGATTACTGTCATGGAAATCGAGATTGCCCAGTATGGTATTGCTAGTTTCATGCTGATATCGGTCCAGAAAGAACCTCCAGGTTGGCAGAGCTCTGCGATGAGAACGGCAGACAGAACTGGGCCAATGTGAATCAAACGGTTCCATGCGAAACACCGAACGCTCACTCATCGAAGTCAAGAACGCAAGGGCCGGTACCACCACAATATAATAGTTCCGAGACCAAATAATCCAGAAGCGGTACAGCTGATCGGCCTGGTTGGCTCACAGTCCAGGGATGAAAATATTCCGAACACCTACCAGGAAACCGTCCTGGAACCAGGTGTTGACAATATAAGCCGCATTACTTACAATAGCGGACCAATTAGTGCTTTGTTCGACGAAGTATGCACCCGGGCCACCGGGATAGTCCCGGTCATCGATGAAGGACTTCTGAACAAAGACAATGGTCGTCGCATTTCCAATATTCCCAAGGGCAAAGAGAATGAAGACGAAAATCAACAGCTCGCGGTTGTGGCGGCCGGATTTGCGAGCGCAAAGGGCCGGCACGCATTGGCAAAAAAGGGTTAAGTGAACACCTGGAGTCCGACTTCAAATAGGAATGAGTACAATTGGAGAGCCGTACACACCATATCCAATTGTACCGATAAATTGTCCAATGAAGATACAACGTTCATTCCACAGCTGTGCGGCCGTTTCGTTTGGAGCCCACGACATGGTTGCAGAACGCGGGGGAGGAGGTGAAGGGATGTGCCGCAACTAGCGCGTTGTCTTCAATCCTGGTGGTAATCTCAATCAGATTGATACCTGTATGACGCCCCGTAAGTAGCCATAACAAGGCATGCGGACAATGCTATATCTCTGATTGGACGCAACTGCGCTTTCCATTCATCATTCCATGCTCCATTGCTCTTCCTTCTAATTTGATGCAGTATTCCCCATAGCTTCCGTCGTTAACAAAAACCAGGCAGGACGTCCGCTCCGCTTCATGTTCAATTATCGGGGTGCATTACAGACCCCTGCGATTCAATTGTTATTCTTTACCGGATGTATCATGTTGAAGCATTGTGCGATCAAGCGTGTAACGGCGGTGCTGGGATTGGACGCCAAGATCCCCACGTGGAACTGAGATGTACACACTTGGGGTACCTGCCATCACGAAAGGCCTAGATGCAAGCAACGGGGGGTGGTCAATGAGAACATTCACACAGCTTGTCCCACGAGGTGTAACCTCAAATCGCAAATCAATGGCACATGTCCTGAATACATGGGTCATTTGACGGTCATTCGGTCCTTGAATCCGATACGGGGTATATCAAGTGCGGCGCGGCCCCCCGACTGAGCCATAGGCAAGGATGGAGCTTGATATCAGGAGGGTTGTAGCCTCATCGGCATCTTCCATCAATCATGCCAGAACAAAGATGCCAGATATTTATACCATCTCCGTTTCCTTCCGTTTCCCACACAGCATAGATGGAAGGTACAGCTTTCACACGACAAGAACCGGAATTTCCGGCTACCAGAGCGCCGTTTCTTCGGCAGATAGAAGTAAATACAGGATCCAGATAACCCGTCCCGATGGATTAAACCGGTGAGGGTGTTTGAACGCGCCCACCGCACATTATTGAAAGTCAACGAGCGCGTTGCATCGAAGAATCAGACCCCAAGATCACACCTTATCTTGATGAATACATCTTGACAGCAACCAAGTACGCGGGCGTTGGAATTGGTTTCAATTTGTATGCTTTCAGGTTGATCTTTAGCCACAGACTCCGCGCGGAGGGAAATTTAAAGAGCTTGGGGATATGCATGCAGTAAACAGGAGATGAAGGAGCCAACAGATCAGGCGCTCCCTCCGGTCCGACCCGAGCGGCGGGTAAGTGGGTTCGCTAGAAAAGGAGACGAAAGTGGCAGAAAGAGCGAAAAGCCCACGGGTTTCCAACAGCCGAAGTCAAATCTTCAACAAACGGACGTTTCCGGGACACCGCAACGGCGATCGGGCTAGTTGGCGAACGAAACGGAAGGCGAACGAAAGAGCGAAAAGCCTCCGGGTTTCCGACAGCTGAATTTTAAAGCGTGATCAGACGGACGTTTCTAGGAAACAGCCACGGAGGGGACGAATCGGACGACTTGCTTGAATACAATTTATACAGAAGCAGGAAAGATTGGGATGAGATGTGAGTTTCGGGGGAAAGAGAGGAAGGGGAGAAGCTAAGGAGGTCCTGGAGAGGAAGCTGTATGCGAGTAGCAGGAAACCGAAGTTCAATTGAGTCGCGCTCCCTTGATTTCCATCGATCTTGGGGATGGCACGCAAAGAAAGCAAAAAATTAAGGAACCAGAAGGAGAGAAATGAAACGGAGACGATATGGGATGAGCCGCAACAATCAGAGAGGAGGAGACAAGCCGACGGCCGGAAGTGCCGGTTTGTGTAGGTTCGGATGCTGGAGTGATCTATTTTGAGGAAGGAATGTGGCGAAGGGGACGTGGGACGCCGGGTGCTGGTGGATCGAAAATTTATCAGGTGTGAAATGAATCCCCGCACACGTACAGTGTGGCACTGGCAGGGCTAGAGAAAACGAGGCAAGAAGTAAATCAGGACGGAATTGGCCTTGTTCAACCAGGATTTGTCGGTGGAAAGAAGTCGCTTCTCGGATCTAGATTGAGTCATTGACCGCATAAATGGATCCATAAAAGGCAGAATGCGCAGGCGCCGCGGAGGGTCGGTGGCGGCTTCTCGAGCTCCAGAACGCTGTTGGTACAGAAATGCAGAAAACAGAATTAAGAAAGCCGCAATCAAGGTGGGAGAGAGGACAAGAAAAGCGATGACGCGCTTGATGGGAATGTCACCTCATTGAACCGCATGTACTCGGTCTAAGGCTATAAGGCGACTGCCGTGGTCTAAGGCTGTTCTTGGTGTGGAATCTTTGTTCCGGGTTATGCAACACCCGAGCTGCGTCAGCGTTGAGCGAACTTGATGTACTGGGAATGTTGAACCCCATTTACTAAGTCCTCAAATCCTACATTGTCCAGTGCCACAGCACACGCCGAGTCAAAAGTAAGCATCAGAGACAAGGATGCTTTCACGTCCTTCGAGTAGCTTCCGCGGGGATGTGAGTCAAAGGAGATTTCAAAAAAACGAAATGGAATTGCATGCCTCCGGGTAGAGTTGAACCACCTTCTCCTCAATTCCAGCGTGCTTGCCGCAATCTACGGAGGCTGTTACACCCCTGGTTTGGTTGCGGCATACGTGCATAGTTTCTGAAGACAGATGTACGATGCACGTAAGTATCTGATTTGTTGAACAAACACTTACCGCATGCCGCACGCACCTTCGGATTGAAATGAGAAAATAAAAATCACTCAACTCACTCATTCGAATTATAATAAAGCTAACAAAAATGCGAAAAGAAAAAGAAACAGACCGTCCTCTGCCTGGTGTATGCGTCTGGGGAGAATCGAACTCCCATCCCCTCACTACATCACCGCGTCTGAACCAGTCTAGTGAGGTGACTGCCATAGTCTACAGACACCATTGAATCTCTATTCGAACAAGGATACAAATGTGGTACACATGCGTAGTTTTTGAAGTACGCTTTACGTATTTGATTCGGCGAAAGAAGAATTACCTTCCTGCCCAACTCTGCATGCCGCACACACCTTCGGCTTCAAATGCAAAAATGAGAACCATTCAACTCACTCACTACTATAATATCGGCTCACAAAACTGCGAAACAAAGATGCACTAGCCCCTCATTTATGCGTCTGGGGCGAATCGAACTCCTATCTCGGTACAGAGCCCAACATCTATCTTGTGAGGTGACTGCCATAGTCTACAGACGTCATGAAATCTATATTCAGACAGGGATATATCCGCATGACTTAGGGGAACCATTGAAGTCTGCGACTTGAACTGGTGGAAAAAACCGGAATCAACTCTCTGATGCTCGGAATGTTTCACCAGCCACATTCGTGAATGACGGTGGCTCGGAGCTCATCCGATGCCCGTCCAAAGACTTCTAATTTCTAGGTGTCGACAATGCTGTTGTTCCTTCCCAATTTGGTGTAAAGTGTTTCGCTTTTCGCCAATTCACGAGGAGGCAACAGTATAAACAGAGAGCTAGGCTCTTACGGCTGGTCTTCCTTTCTAACGCTGTGGACCGGCATAAGCATGTATTGCCCGTGTTGGTTGAATTCAAATTTTTCACATCGCGCCATACTTCTCGGAGTCTTATGAGCAAATTTGTAGGAAAGGGGAGCACAAGCGGACAAGCGGAGAGATGAGGCAAATGCTGCGAACACATTTTCGCATTTTAGAGGGATGCGAACACCGAACTACACGGAACAGTGGAGATCGGGCCGCTGCTCCGCAATAGCCGGACCTGATTCGTGGCTTTTTTTGTCCCACTCACCGCCCGAATTCCCCTTGCTTCCGCGCAAGTTCGGTCACCTTTGCGCCCGTGTATTATTTGGGTAGCTTGATTCTGTTCTTCCGTGTTGATGTCTGTCCTCTTACTTGGACGACACGCTGCACGACGAGTCCAATCCATACACTCCCCGTCTTCATTCCTCGTCGTACGAACCTCAACCTCTACTGCGGATCATCCATCCTCGCGGCGCACCTTAAGTACTTTCGCTACAATCTCCCTCGTCTCCGCTGTCTCGCTGGGCGCATACACCGTCGGCGCGATCTACCCCCCACCGCCAATATCCCTCCTTTACCCGCGGTCCGCACCACCCCCTCCCGCGGACGCGACCTCCCCCGAATCCCTCGCTTACACCGCCGCCCTCGAAGCGGAGCTGCAGGCCCTCCCCGCGCTGCGTGCGCTCCGCGAACGCGCAGACGCGGACGAGTGGTACGAGACACGGCCGCTCGCCACGATGCCAGAAGCAGCGCGCGCGAATAAACTGACGATAGGCGCACTCCATGGCCCGGGGCGTCTCGCGTTGTTTCCACTGGCGCGCGTGAAGAAGGACGAGAGCGCCGCGGTCATCTTCGTCCATCTCGGTCGCGGGCTATGTGGGCACGACGGGATCGTGCACGGGGGGATGATGGCGACGCTGCTCGATGAAGCTCTGGGGCGGAATGTGAGTGTGGTATTTGCCCCCGGGATTTACTTCGTCTTTGCTGATTCTGTGGTGAAGGCTGTACTCAATTTGCCAGACAAAGTTGGTGTGACGGCGACTCTGTCGGTGAAGTACAAGGCGCCGACGCGTGCGGACCAGGTACGTACTGGCTATCTTATTCTCGGTACCCGCTAATTTTTCGCTTCCGTCCATGTCGCAGTTCGTCATAATGAAAACCGAACTTGTCGAGGTGAAAGGCCGCAAGGCGGTCGCCGCGGGTCGCGTCGAAACTCTTGATGGTACGCTACTCGTTGAGGCTGAGTAAGTCTCCGTTCTCCATCTTTTACCGAATTCACCCCGTATTCATATCGACCTACTTACTTAATCTCCCTTACCCAGCGCCCTCTTCATCCAGCCGCGCTACGCCAAGTTGCTCAGCAGCTCCGTCATCCGGAAACACATGGGCGAACCGTTACCCCCCGACCCTCTTGTTGTCGGCCAAGGCAAGGATATGGTGCTGCCGAAGTGATTTTGCTTTTGGGCTGGGGTGGAGACCGTTAGAGTGATTTCATTCGACAGACTTTTCTCGGTGCAATAGATGCTTGGTGCACAGGTAGGTACAGAGGCAGGTGGAGGAAGCTTAGAACTTGTTAGATTTACCACGCACTGCGACTGTGAAGACAAACAGTTCAGGTTGGCCCAAATATGTCCCCAAGTTCAAACGAGTCCAAACTGAGGCGGGAACAAGACCTGGAGCGGAGCGGTCCGCACCTGCACATTATAAGCAACAGTCTGTGGCAATTGTGGAGGTTCTGGTTCAATTCAAGACCGGGTCACTGAATCGACTTCGTTGAAGTTTTGCATGTGTAGGATTTGGCACATTTGGCGCGGACTCCGTCATTGATTACGACTGGTAAGTCGATGCAAGAGACTAGGGCGGACTCTCGTTCCGGCCAGTTCATCTCGCCGGGGAATTACGAAGCAATGAGACTTTGTGCGAAGTGGTCCACCCACACAGCATAAATGTAAATTCATCTAGTCAGTGGGAGCCTCTGAATCTTGTTTGACTGAAGCTAGGTCGTACCCGTTTTCTGTGATTTTTGCCTCCCTTTTGCGGCAGGCTTTCGGAATGTTCAAAGTTAGTTATGTCAAGAAATGCCGGGCCATCCTGACTTGCCAGTATCTGTGCTTCGGGCAGCCATCATGTCTGCTTCAGTGGGAGAAAAAAAGCGCCTCAGTATTCAGCACGGAGCGTCAGCGCGGATTGTTGAGACGTTAAATGGATTGGCGCAAATGCGCGTGAACGAATGAGTAGTACAGGAGAGGTAGAGTATAATTGACCGACACGGGATTACTAATATCATGAGAGCAGATGCAGATCCAAAGGCTAGAGCACGTCTGCAATGCAACAACCGGTAAAAAATGAACATAAGGATGTATGAAAATGCCGCCGAACCCGCACAGAAGTTCGCTTTATGGTGGGCTACCTACCGCTTCCCCTTCTCCACTTCTTCGAAGTTGACGAACCTGCATTTGTTGCTTCCAAGAACGTATCGTACAGCTCGACCCTGAAATATTGCTCTCGTCAACACCAAAGCCCAAATCCGAGAAAGAATACTCACAAAACCCGATCCGGCTTCCCCTCCCTCTGCGCCTCCCTCGCCGCGTCCGTCCCCAAAAACTCGTCCCGCAGAGCCGTCATCTTCGGGTCCCGACACCTGGCCGCGTCCGCCCCTCTCCTACCAATAGTCAAATGCAGATGCCGCTTCAGCGCGTCCTCCCGCGTGAAACGCATAGGGCACCCGGGACATGCATACTTCTTCTGTGCGCAATGCGCGAGTGAATCGCGGTGCCGGCGGAGGTCGGCGGACGTGGAGCACTTTTGGGTGCAGTTGTCGAGGCCGCAGCGAGCCATGCCGGACGCGTCCCAGGAGGCACCGGGAGGAAGCTCAGAGGACTTTTGCGAGAAGGGCTTGGAGGCGGAGGATTTCTGCGGCAACTCAACTCAACACGAACGGGACAGAATGGCTGAGGGAAGGAGTGTGTTACCTTGCGGATGGGTGGCGATTGCTTCAGAGCGGCAGGGCGACGCTTTTCTCGCTGTCTCGTGCGTATAGGCGCGCATAGTTCTGGCGTGGATTCTCGCGACGATACCGACAAAAATGGAGATTCTGGGGTAGATACAGTAACGCGGCGGATGCAACGCTTTTCGCGTTCAGCAGTGCATACCGAAGTGCATGGTGATGAAAGTTCTGGGGTGGCTGCCCGCGAAGATTCCCGCGAAGAATCGGTGGACGAACAGATATCCATCGCCTCTTGACGACTGAGTGAATAGACTATGAGAGGACCTTCAGCCCACGCTTCGAAGAAAGAAGGACCGTCATAGTTCTTGTCCAGGCCAAGCTTATTGGTTTCAATAGCCCCAGAACGCAAGTCGGGCACGGGTAAATCATCGTCGTCGGGACGCAACAGCGGGCTTCCGTCCATATTGAACCACGCCTGAATGGGTGAGTTTGATATGTTGCAAGCAAGGCTCGCGACACACGTTATGCCGATCCACGAGCGTCCCAACATCGATTTCCAACCCAAAATCTTCTTGGATCTGCTCCTGGCGAAGTTCCTTCTCAGCTAGGCAGTCGAGTTCCCACATATGAGCTTCATGTCGCAGATAACAATCGTAATCGGCGGAGGTTGGACTAGGCGGGTCCATTCCTTCGCTAATCTGGGAAGTGCTTCAGAAAACGAAGCTTCGAAGTCTGCCGCGACGACGTATGCCTTGAGCAGGGCTCAGATGCAACCGCGATGCACGGAGAGCAGTAAACACTGAATAATATGAACCTGTGGTCGGCCTAGAGAACTGTTCCAGCTGGCGACGTGGACACGGTTTCTGGACTCGCAGCGGTGAGTTTTGACCGTAGCGACGCGTCTGAAGATTTGACCTTGGAAGGAGGTAGAAAAGGGGGGACGATGTTTGCGGATGTGTATCTGATCGTCGCACAGCCACCGTTCGCGTTGAATTTCAGAAAACAATTCGGTTGGGAGCGGAGCCTCGTATTTTACACGCGATAAATTTATAGAGCGCCCAGGTAGTGCAGTGGCTATGGTCAGACTGGGTGACTTCCCGTAACACTAGATAGTATTTTCTGGGTATTTAGGGGTGCCAGTGATGGCGTCAAACAAGATTTACTCTTCGCATCTACTTGTTGGCGGTTCCCGTAAGAGTAATTTGTATTTTCTGCAATAGATGGGACATTGATGCCAAAACCTGCCAGCCGGGTTGATGTGCTCGCCAAGCAGCGAACAATAACGCGTCTTGCTTTAATCCAATGTGACTCAGCTCCCACACCATGGACTTCGACGCATTTTTTCGTCACGCAGTAGCTTGAGGATATGAAGGAAGAGGGAATTATGGAAGAACAGGATCTTTTAGGCTGCGTATTGCCGTAATCGCGGTCGGGGCACTTGACGCTCATCGTCTGCGCACAGAGCAGCGGCGAAAACCTATCTCACGCACTGTGATGCCCTCCATAAATTCGCGCTTGCAGGAAGTCCGACATCCATATTCAAGAGTTGGGAAGGGATGAGATCAGTTGCTGAAGGTCTGCATCAGTTGTTACGACGCGGCTCTGGCTTCCGTAGCACGAGTGAGACAACGACGGCGATGCTGAGAGCATTGGGTTGGCGTTGGGAGCAAGAGCAGACTGTGGGAGATCACCGGAACGTCGGACCGCGAAGAAGTGGTGCCAAATGCAGACGCAATTCCGTTTATTCAAGCAAATAAAATCTGGAAGGGGGGGTAGGAGGCCTCTCCAGATTCTAAATAAATAAAGGTCTGTAGAGTGTCCAAACGACGCCGTAATGAGATCCAACAACGATGGGGTCCTGACAGCTGTCCCGATATGGTAACAAAATACTCAAAGATACTCGAAATTTATTATCTACTCTTACGGGAAGTCACCCACTTTTGCTTTCAATGCGTAAACCGTGTATAAATATTTATCAATGGAAATGGTTGGAGCCTCAAACCCAGTGCCACGGGGGTGTCCCCTTCCATGCGCACCACCGTTCGCATCCTTTACTATCCAACAGCTGCGTTCCCCATCAGCTGCGACTAAAACATAAAACCAAACCGATCTAGGGCCCTAGTATATGCGCCACACGCTCATCTCCAAAGATCCCAAAATGGCCGACTCCGTTCAGGTAGTGAACCTTCACTGGCTTGGAAGTGCGGCTCGCTCCAAGATCAGGCCATCCACCTAGCGGGCAATCGACAACCCCATACTCCGCAACGATCAACAACATGGGAGCCTTGACAGAGGACACCCACGCGTTGAGGCGGCCAGCGAAGGTATCGTGCGATGTGTCGGGGTCACAAAATTGCTGAAGGAAATTAAATAGAAGTGGTATCAGCGCCTTCCAGTTTTTGACCATGAGGCGAGTGTGGGGTGGTGTGTCGGGCAAGTCAAGAAGAGCAGCCCCGTAGTTTGCAACAATCTCCGGCCCAATGGTTGGATCATTACGAAGCATCTCGAGCACGAAGTACCCGAGTTGATCTGAGAAGGTACGGATTTCCGTTGCTGTCCTTTCCCGCAATAGGTCTGATTCGAAGCGAACCCAAAGCATGGGAAAATGGTCGAGGAAAGTTAGCTGAGTAACCTCCTCTCCAGCGTCTTCCATCGTTTTCGTCAAGGCAACACAAAGGAGAGAGGAGGCTGAGTAACCAGCGAAATGATATGGACCATGGGGCCACTTTTCGTGGATCTGTTGTTTCCAAAATGCAAGCAATGTCGTTAGTGAGTTCATGGGTGTTGATTCGGTAATCTGGATGGCCCAAAGTGCGCTCTGGAAGTGTTCTTGGAAGCCAAAGAACATCCCGACTACACCGTTGGCGCCTGGTAGAATGATGGTAGGGGTTCCGGATCCGCTGCAGATTTCAACCAGGGGTTGTGCAGTTGGCTCCGGCATTGTTCTGGGACGTTTCTTGATCTGTAGCAGATCGGCCCAGGTCTTCTGGCTCATGAGCTGCTGGGACGTCACGGCCATGAATGGTTGGAGGGCGGCAGCCAATCTCGAAGCTGCCATGGAATCCATTCCATAAGAACTAAGAGGGATATCTGGCGAGAAATTCTCTGGCAAAATGTCCAGGGTATCAAGGAGGATAGCCTTCCCGTTGCTCCTCTCTCCAAGCGGCACGGACTCGCTTTGAGTGTTGGCTTGAGCAGGGTACTGAACCTGGCTCTCGATTTCCGACCAGGTGATACCGCCGAGAAGCTGCAACTGCGAGAAGGAGGCGTATGGGCGAAGAATGGCTGCCAACTTGGCTGCGCTAATGGAATCGAGCCCGTAGACAGTCAAGGGCTGTGCAGCATCGAAGTCAGGCAAAGAGACCTCGAGGAGCTCCAATACTCGAGCGAGGATTCCCTCCCCGTTATGCGGTTGCGATTTGGAAACTGTAGGGCGCCTGAAATTGTGTGAGACCAGATGGCGACATGTCGCCGGGAGGTTGAAATGCTGGTCCACCGAGGTCCAGTCAAGGTCAGGAATATACTGATTAAATGGAAAATCATCCATTTTTGCAAGAGCATCCGCTAAACAGAGCCACAGAGCTAACAACATGTTGCATTAGTGGATGTATCAGGTATTTCTTGCTTCGAAATACCTTCCGCTGATATCGTCGGCAAACCATCCTTCACAATATGTTTGGAAGCCGTGCGATCCTACCGAAAACTGTGAGAGGAATTCCAATCGGGATCGTTCGACAAACTGACTATGTATCCGGCATTCAGTATTCCCGGGGTTATCAGCGAAAACGCATTTGGATAACGAGCCAGGACTCCGTCCAGGGCCGTGCAGGCGCTGGAAAAAATGAGGTGAGTGGCTTGATTTTGCAACTAGAAAATTACAAACCTAGCGTAGTTGGACTGCCCAGGTACTCCGATGAGTCCGCTGACTGATGAGAGTGCAACGAAGAAATCAAGCGATTCAATTCTAATCTGCGCTGAAAAAACCTCAAAAACCTTGAGTTTGGAATCGTGTGCTCGACGAAATGCGTCATCAGTTTGGTTAAAAAATAGTGCGTCCGTGAGAACCAGAGTCATATGGAAACAACCAGCGATGGGAACTGGCAAGCTGTGAAGTAGAATCTTCATTTGACTGACATGTGTGGCGTCGCACTTGTCGAGTCGAAGATGGAGATCTTCCTGGTTCTTCAAATACGTGACTTTGGCCACTGTCATCGCGTCCTTGATAGGATCCAATGATTCAATACCCCTGCGGGAAGTGAGAACGAGGTGTCGTGCTCCGTGCTAGAGGATTATTTCAGACGGCGAGTTGATAAACGGATCGAATAATTACCTGATACATCCACACAGCGAGATCTATTCCAAGCCCGCCAATTCCACCGAGAAGCACATAAGCACGGTCACCTCGGAACGGAGGGGCAGCGCGCGATCTGGAGGGCTGGACGCAACTATTACGTAGCGCGGAAGGCGTCGCCGTATGCGGGATATGTCCGTTTTGTAGGCGAGAAATTTCAGAGCGAACCTGGTTCTCCAAAATGTGCCGGATGTACGAAGGATCGTCACGAATGGCTTCTCTCAGAAGTTCGTCCCAAAGCAAAACTTTTCCAGAGCGCGGAATCCACCGATGCAAATGATGATGCTGGGAGTATGTCGCTGAGTCGCTGACCAAAATGTCCAACCGTTCAGTTATATCATGATCTTTGAAATCCGCTAGCACTAGTTGGATTCGAGGGATCTTCGACACCTGCTTTCCAAGAATTTGGGCCAAGTTCTCGTTCTCGATTGCAACCGCCACCCGGATCTTGGAGCCCGACGACGGGAAAGTAACGAGCGAGGTCAGAAGCTGACCCAACAGTCGACCTGCGAAGTCGACGGGGGGATTTTGAGTTGTTGAAGTAATCTGGTTGATGTGAACGCAAAGAAATTCGGCTGACGAGGGCGCCACCACACCGCCAACGAAATCGCCTGCAGACACACTAGGATGATGACTCTGAGTGACCTGGCCCACGAAGCCGTCGTAAAGATGGGACATTCCGGCCCAGTGAATGATGCGAACATCGATGTAGCTTGAATCTTCAGTTGCCTGTGTTGCGCCATGCCGCTCGCTCGAACGCGGGCACGGGGAAGGAGACCAAACGACGCGCAGAACATGGGCAGCACCGTCTTTGTCAAACGATAGGATATTTTCCCCTCGGTTGAATGCGTCCATATTTTGAATAAGCAATGCAGGCGGGTTGGAGAGGTCCATGGAAGACTCGAAGAGAGCTAGTCGGATATCCCACAATGGTGTTTCTTGCCTCAGTACGGCGCACAAACCGATTGCGGCATCCGCGTCTCGTCCCTTCACCGCCAAGAGGTAAACTGTGCTTGAGACCGTGGGGTCTAGATCCCCGAGCTGCCGCTGCAGCTCGATTTCCTTCCCAAATTCATAAGAATAAATGTGATGGAAATCGGTAGGCCGGTCAGAAAATGGAGTGGGATCCGAAAGGGATTTCTGCGCAGCGAAGAAAAATTCGCGACCATGGCCACCGCTCTCCACACATGTCTGAACATTTATGAAACCCACAGTCTCGAGTTGCTTCTTCCACTGCGGCGGAGACATGACGCAGTGGTCGCGGTCATCAACGAAGCCGAACCATTCGGTGAACGACCCGAAGATAAAGTCCGTCCACACGCTCCCGGGGTTGTCTACCCAGGCTGTCCCATCATGTTCAACGGCGAGGAGACAGCCGCCAGGGACCAACAGATTTTGAAGGGCAGCTAGGCAGGCTGGCATACTGGGAGCTGCATGGAGTACATGCAGCGCGACCACCATGTCGTAGGTTTCCGAGTATATTCCTTGAGCGTGGGGATCCTTGCTGATGTCATATGCCTTTGGAATAATGGATCCGTACGTGATTTTTCGAGCGAGATCGGCGGCGAGCTGGAAGGATAAAGGATATGAGAATATTGCAACAATTTGACGTGAAACACTCACAACATATGAGATGTCCGTTACGGTGTACTCCACCAACAGATCTTCATTCTGCTTGATTTCGGCGATGAGATGACCAGTCAAAAGCCCAGTCCCTGCCAGATGGTATGAATTACTGACCGCCGGGAATAGAGGAGTGTACAAACCTGCACCAACTTCTAAAATCTTGATGCACTTCTTGCCTCTTGTCCGGAGTGATGCGAGGATGCAAGTGAATGCCTTCGTTACTTCGCTACACACGTTGCTGGTTTGTCTACTCTTTGAGTAGTACTTGGCCATGAGGTCATCGGAATATAGTGCATTCACGGCGCCCTGACATTCCGTTCAATACGGCGTCGTAAGTGATGCCACTGGATTTTACCTGAGAAGTTTTGAAGGCGGATTCGTGGACCGCCGCAATTCGGGTGGTGACTTCAAAATGATACGGCCAATTGTCCCGTAAATTCTGTAAGATCTCGGGAGACAAGCGTATGTCTTGTCTTTTCTCAAGTGCCCGACGTGTAAAGTTCAGATACCTTCGTCGAGATTCCTACACTGAACATTAACACGTCTTCAGGATAACGAACCCGGTGCGGTGCATACATCTTCCCCAATAACGACGTCATGGTCCAAAGACTTGGATATTATGGTGACAGCCAGACAGTCCAGTGTCTCATGAAGCAGCTGGATTTCATGCTTGTCTGTGGGTTCCGGGAAAGAAACAGGAAGGAAGGGAATGTGGGAATTGACTGCAAGTGGCTGAAAGACTAAATCAAATCTGCGCCCCACAGTGATTGGCGCAGTCCACGCAAACCTCTGGACCTTCAGATTCCGCACTTCGCAAAGCGCCAACCCTGACAAATCTGTAATCAAAATATCGTAGCATCGGGAATCTGCGGAACAATTGAGCAATGCACAAGCCCAGCATACGCATATTACCTGGCATCCACTGCCGGAGACTAATGTGGGAAATCAAGTTTCCGGGACCGTAGTTGCGACGATAGAAGATAAAGTGGTCTAACCGGGAGGGGAGATAAATAATGTCCCTGGAATATTGCTTCGAGATTCCGGCGTGGTGCAGCACATGGATACAGGCATCTAGAATTGCCGGGTGCAACAAGTACCCTTCCGATCTGTGACAAGCGGGGCGGTAAGGATGGCAGTAGGTTTAAATATTAAATCAGCGTACAATTCTTCCGGAGTCGGACCCCGTATCTCTGCAATGGCCTCCAAAGGTCCCCCATGGCACCTCACCACTCGCTGAAATCGGGGGCCGTAGGTTGCGAGCGGCTTTAGCGATGAATAAAACCCTGTGTCCATATATTAGAAGGAGGCTTTGGCTTTACGCAAGCGTGCCCACCCTCCAAACTTAACGGAAGGAGGCGCTTAAAAGCATTTTTGCAGTCCATTGCCGGTGGAACCTTGTTCGGAGGTGAGCGATCCATGAAACCGCGGGTATGTTCTTGCTCGTGGGACCCCTAAGGCATCGAACTGACTCAATAAAATTCCACAGTATGCGGTGTTCACCCACCACGCCCGACCTAACAGACCAAGCTGCATCGAGTCTCTGTAGACTTATTTCGACCGGCAAAGTCGCGCCAATGGACACACTCGAAACAAATTCGACATCCCACAAGAAATTCGCCCCGGATTCTAGAAGCTAGGCCGTGTGATTAGCCAACTTCCGCCGTAATGTGGCTTACGCACCCATTCGATGAACACTGTTGCCGGAAGTATATATTCCCCTACACAGAATGGATGAGCTGAGGGTCCGATAGGAAAGGTATTTCACCGACCGTTTATAACGCATTCAGCAAGGGTCGGATGGCTGACCTTACCGATACAGAGATTGGAGGATGAAAGGGGGCCGTTGCGATCTGCCATGACTTGACGACAGCGGCGTGAAGACAGCGATTTCGGGGCTGGGATGTCACGAACAGCAAGAGGGTGTTCAATGGACTTGGGTTTAAAGTCAGATGGGCCGTAGAGAGCGCTGAGGTCCAGAAAATTTAACCCGAGCAGCGACAGAGAGCCAAGAGTTTCCAAAAAAACTTCGGACTCTGTTGGAGATCTGGAGGGTGCTTTTTTGGGAGAAACTCGGCGCATCGGACATAATACCCGGTTGTCCGGGACTCCCCATGCCAGAATAGATGAGGATAATACCGCATGGCAGGAAATCTCCAAGAACGTCGGAGAGGATGCTAGTAAATGTGAAATGGCCTTGCTGAATTGCACGGCATTCCTGCAGTTATCCCAGAAGTAGCTGGGGGTGAACATCTCCACAAACTGTTCCTCACGGCATGTCGAATATACTGGAATGCAGGGAGTGTGAGATCCAGGATAGCGAGTGAATATTTCCTCCATCTTTGCCAGATAATCCTCTCTAATACAATCCATGAACGAGGAGTGAACAGGGACCATCGTACGGAGCCGTTGTGCGAATATTTCTTCGTCTTTGGCTAAAGCGACGACCTTATCGAGGAGTCTGGCGGTGCCTGAGATAGCCACGGATTCTGGGGCGTTGAAGCACGACAACTCCAAGGTTGCGGTGTTATCGGTAAGAATACGCGCAATGAGCTCCAATGCACGGTTGGCATTGCATGCCACCACCGCCATCCCGACCTGCTCGCTCTCAGCAAACGCCATGGCTTCTCCCCGTGCAATCGCAATCTCCATGGCCATATCCTTGGATGCGGCGCCAGAAGCGTACAAAATAGCGGTCTCGCCCGCTGAATGGCCCAACATCATGTCCGGCAGAATACCGACTGACTTCAACAGGTCAAACATCGCCATTTGGATCATGGCGATGGCGCTGAGGGTAATGACGACGGGCCATCCAGAATCCGGAAGGTTGATAGTCGGAGCGGTGGATTGACCGAAAAGACCGGTTGATTCAATGAAGGAAACTCCTTTGATCCGACAGTAGACCTCGTCCAATTCGATGATAGTGTTGCGGAACACAGGATATTGCGCAAATAGCTGGCGTCCCATCTCCAGATGTTGTGGACCTTGCCCGCTGAAGACAAACGCGAGAGGGAATGTTTCACGCGGAATAAGGGCCGCAGGCACAATAACCTTGTGTGGCGAAATAGGGACTACAAAGTACTTCCTCCAAGGAAGCTGGCGGGCCCGCCGAGAGAGCGTAACAGCACACTTGCTCAAGCTCTTGGGATCATCAGCCACCATTTCCAAGGCGCCCTGCGAAATTTGGTCAACCGCATTGGAGGATAAACCTCCGACGAGGAATAAAACCGACGCTGTTGCGATCTGGGTCGTGGTTTGGTTGGAATCCTGGGGAGGTGCTTGCAACACAACATGGCCGGTAGAACCGCCGAGTGCAAAGCCGGATAGAGAGATGATTGATCTTCCAGATGACGAGTGGCAACCGAGCCGGGTGGGTTCGACCGGAACAGTGATTTGGAAGGTGTCCCAGTTGATTGTATCAGCGGGTTTGAAAAAATTAACGGTGGGCGGAATGATGTTGTGCTTAAAAATCAAGCATGCTTTGGCGAGCGATGCTAGGAAAGCGGCAACTTCGAGGTGCCTAGCGAAAATGGCAAGATTAATTGAGCACAAGAAGCGATCGCTTGTAAAATTCGTACCCAATATTGCTCTTTATGCTTCCGAAGGCAACAGATCTATCGGTAGCAAAGATTTGGCCAGCTATATTTGCTTCGATAGGATCTCCCACTGGTGTTCCTAATTATCGGTGAGTACACTTGGAAAATGGCGAATTAAATCGGAGACCTGTGGCATGTAGCTCGACGTAATCAGCATCCCTAGGATTGAGACCTGCTCTTCTGTACGCCTCGTAGATGCATTTTTGTTGGGCCAGACCGTTGGGGACATTGGGGGGCATCCGTGATCCTGTGGTATTGATTGCAGACCCTAGGACCTATACCGAGAATCAGAGACCCTTCGCAGAGGGAAATTTGGACTCACCACGGAGTAAATGTGGTCATGATCATTAATTGCATCTTTAAGCGGTTTGAGGACAATTACGACAGCGCCTTCCCCGCGTCCAAACCTGAAGACAACAAAGGATATCAGTATGGATTGGTGATTGGGCTGCAAACAACAAACCCTCCAGCCGCGGCATCGAATGGTCTACACACCCCATCCGGCGCAAGGATTCCGCCGGCCTGCATATAGGCCGCCCACTCAAAGGGACTTGATTATTTTTATAAGCCCCGGATCTGCATAGGACGATTGGCAGGTGAACGCACTCTCGATTTATCTGGGCTGCTCCAACGAGTGCAGCAACACAATCTCCCTTCTCTATTGCGCCGACGGCTAGATGAAGTGCGGTCAAAGAGGAGCTGCACGCGGTGTCCAGATAGACGGAGGGCCCAGTGAGGTCAAGGGCATATGAAATCCGATTTGCCATCGAATGCGGCATCCAACTCGAGACGCTCCCATCCGGGTCGATTGGGTTCTGACGAAAAAACTGTTAAGGCAATTGAGACCGATGATACATAAAAGCCACTCGCCTCTCCCTGAAGTGGTCTATTTCCACTCATGAAACACCCTATGTTCCGGCCTCGCGAGTCAATGCCGGAATCCAAGAGGGCCTGAAATGACAAGTCCAACAGACGTCTTCCACTATAGGGAATAACTCGAGCGTCTCTGGTACTGATTCCAAGGGAAATATTGTCGAAGCTTGTGGCACTTTTTAAGAAAGTGCCTTGCGCGGGGAGCTTCACGTATCCGCTGGGCCTGACAAATTTGTTCCGTTAATACGAAGGATCCACGTGCTTTGATTCGCGTACGGCACGAAATCCGGCAATATATCGTTCAATGACTCGTACGCACTCCCACCTGTTACAAGGAAGTCCCATAGTGAGGCGTAATCCAAGTCTGCTGAGAATGAATTTCCCGAAGGTAGTTGCGCAGCGATTCCAACCTGGAGACTATGAGCCCAGCGTGCAAACACAGTGCTCAGCAGTGACGTACAATTGCAATTCCATCAGGTTCCATGATTCTGGGAATGGCGCTACTCACGTTCCCCAGTTCAAGGGTCCCTTATATCTGTTTCTCCAATAGCATCCCGACTTTTTTTCGGAGACTGCCAGAATGGTTGATAATCCTTCGCTTCCATGTCAGCGCCTAAACCTGAGGAGCCAGAAGCACAAAGAGCTGACAGGCGGAATTCTCTCATCCAAGCCAGCAAGCTGTCATCGGGCCCCGAATTATAGATATTGATCCCGGGCTGCCACAGTTTCGAGGGTAAGTCGCAGGTCAAACGCGTCATGAAGCAAGCGCCAGTTTCAGATAGCTGTTGATAAACCCATGTAACAAATAGATAGTGTCCTTCGCCTACATATCAGCGCCTAAACAGAAGTCAGATCCAGAAGCCCAAAGAGTAGACAAGCCAGTGGCCCCCAAATTATAGATATCGATCCCAGGCTGCCACAAGAATGTATTTCGAGGCTAAGCCACAAGTCAAACGCATCATGAGCCCAGCAAGCGCCAGTTTCAAACAGCGTTTGAGTATTGTCATGTCTCGGAGTCTCGGACCAAGATAGCATAGAAATCAACAAAGCGGCGGCATTGCGATCGTCAGGCTTGCAACCATCTTCCGGGTCAGACATCTTCGTATGTCATATACGCCAGAGTACGGTCGAGAGCGTTGAGAAGTGGAGGTGGGGGGCACTGTGGGGAGCGCTGTGGGAGCGCCGTCCGGGGATGGGCCAATAGGGGAAGTCAGAGTACTGGATTCTGAGTCGATTCTGCATCCGATTCATGATTTGATTCTGGGGCGAGAATCGACTCAGAATCGACTGTACGAGAATCGACTTTTCAACTCGATTCTGCGGAGTTCCTCCTCTGGAGGAGGAACTGGTCGATTCTCGACTCGATTCTGGGTCGATTCTCATGACGGCACGATTTGATGGCGCAGAATCGACTTGGAATCGACTGCAGAATCGAATTCGGAATCGGGTCGGTCACGGTTACGGTTCGATTCTCGTTCGATTCACCAAGCAGAATCGAACCAGAATCACTGCCTGAATCGACAGGGAATCGACGAGAATCAGCAACTCTGACTTCCCCTAATAATCACACGATCTGCACGTGCCGTCGGAGTTCAAACAGGCCGCTTTTTTGTCGAGGTTACAGCTGAATGTAAAATTCTAGGCCATTTCGTTTCGGGAACAGTGTGTCAGCGTGTGAGTGTTGGTTATTCAGCGAACGGGCAGCTTGCGAGGTGCTGCGCCGTCAGGCTTTATGACAGCTTTATGATGTCCTTAATAGAACCGGGATTCTCGGGCTCCACGAATCGAAATGGCCTAAAATAGCCTAAAATATAGCTGTAAGTTCTCAAAAGCGAAGAGTGAGTCATCTTAGTTCGACCCAAACTTGGAACATTCCAGAGCAGATGTTACTATGAAGCCTCAAACCAGGATTTTTGCAAGATTTTTGCACGAGTCAAGTTCGTTCTGCTCCTGATTGGTGGAGACTTTATATAGCGAGGTACGAGCTAAATCATATAGAGTCTGCCTACGCGAGACTGGTGAAGAATTCTGATCGATCTGCACGCCAGTTTTGGCGCGCTACTTCGCGAGAGAATTCAAATCCCTCATTCAACCTGTCATATCACAATCGGACTGCATTCACCTTGTCATTCGAAGATGATGTGCATCATGGTACCCTACATCTCTGGCGCTTATCGCTCATAATGTTCCTTGGTCTCCGGCTTGAACAATTATATTTATACTGCCCCCAGTCCAGGACTCAGAGCAGTAAAACCCTCGCGAGTCCGCACGAGTCTGCCATCGTACACGATGTCTGTCGTCCGCGCTATTGGAATCTACAAATGTCCCTCCCATCTCTCGAAGGACGTGTTTGTCCAGAAAGTTGAGGCAGTCATGGACGCCATTCTCGCGGCCCCGATCACGCAGCGCCATATCCTCAAGTATGAGCTAGTACGTACACATGCATAGTTTTATGTTATTAACCACATCTGATTCATGCCGCGTAGTTGGTCCCGAATGAAAAAGTGGGCGGGCACCTCCAGCAGCTCGGCATGCCGTCTCACCAGGGAACCGTTATCATACTCGCGGAATGGCCGGTATGTGGCCAATAAATTGTTCGGTTTATCCAGGATTCACCTGTATTGTCTTTTTAGTCTCACGAGGCAGTGTATGAGGTATGTTGTTCTTTGTCCGCCGGATCGGTGGGCGACTAAAGTCATGGATTTTGGTAGGTGTCCAGTGACCCGGGTTTGATTCAGATCCTCGCCCGCGCCAAGGAGGATTTCGGCATACATATGGATAGCTCCACGTTCACCGTTGATGTCATTAGCAAGAAATAAGTTAGCTACGGTGTTAAGTACACATGAAGGGATGATATCGAAAACTGTACTTTAACAACGTCTCTACACTGTCCTCACTCCGAAAAATATCATGTAATGGAGGTCCCAGAAATGTACCTGACATTCTTAGAGTCACACACATAATATTACACACTGAAACTGTACCCGATACGAAGAGAATGAGCTAACCTGAAATGGCAACTGATACGGGGGGTGTTGGAGACGGTATTTGCTGATCTGACACGCACCATGCCAGACACTGTTTGTGGTAACCTGACCCTTCTTCTGACACTTTGAGTGTCAGGAGCACAATAAGGGATCCTGGACCGAGAAGTGTCCAATACACTATCCCGACACAATAAGAATCTGGCCGGCTGATTCCGAGTGATGGTGGGCCGATTCTTATTGTACCAGGAACTCTTCTGACAACGCGCCTGAGATTTATTGTTCTGGAGTCTCGTACACTGCTCCTGACACTCAAAGTGTCATGAGTAGGATAAGGCTTCTAAAATTGCCATCTGATACGGCATGTATCGGATCAGCACTTACTGTCTCTGACACGCACCATGCAAGTCGCCTTTTTGGGTTACCTTATTCTAGACGGGTCAGGAACAATTCCAGTCAATATTATTCTGTGGCTGATACTAAGAATATCAGGTAGGTTTCCAGAACCCCAGATACATTATAGTTTCCGGAGTGCCTAGTACTCCAGATTTACCGAAAGCCTTGCGACAAATCAAAAGTTTACTTAATGTGACAGCAATAAGTAATGGAATTTTGTTCGCGTACCAAATCTGATTGGAGCGAGGACATACATATTAACGCCCCGTGGCTACCAGGCGACGTGAATAAGATCCGTGTGAATTTGCGGCTCGCAATCACCGAACACCCACTTTCCCACACCCGTTTCGACAATGACGAGACAAAGTAAGTTACATGGCCACAAAGACTAAAATTGCATCCAGACCAATCTCAGCTATTTTAAACTTCACGGACCCAACCATTCTGAAGGACGTTCATGTACCCTAAACTACCTCCAGGTGAAACCGTGGGAGTAAATGCCATACGCCGACCACTGTTTGTTGAGTGAATTTACACTCTCATGCGGGGTGAAACAACACACCTGAGCATGAGTCATCGGTGCCGGGACTTCGAGCACTCCTCTGGCAGCGAGCAGCGGGAACCAGGAAAATATCATGTCATGCTTCGACAACGAAGCCGATCCCGCTCTCTCATAAAAATCGTCCATCCATATTTCGACTTTCTGAAGTGCCGGCATTACAATAGAACTTGAAAGGACACTGTCCATCCTAGTCATTCCATCGTTGTCCCAGTCCTCGGCGTTGTCCCCTTGGATATCAATAACAACCTTTGCAATGCAATTACCATTCGCGTTGCTGAGGGAAGCATTTGTGATGCCGGGGAGGTCATCGCCGCCCCCGCTGATTGCTAAACATGCCAGGGATGGAAAGTGTTCGAGCCTGAGGCCCGAGGTGAGATCCTCTGCAAAAAAAAATGGGGTAAGCCTAGATTCATTACGGATACTGAGCCAAATTACGCGCGGAGCATTCGAGTAGCTTGATTTTGAACCGTGCACCCTCCAAGATCTCATACATGGCAGGGGTCATGGAGCCGGAGATCTGGACGTCCTCAACTTGGGACAAGTCGAAGGGACATTCCGGATTGAGCAAATATTCTCCGATTTCCGGTGACCACGTGACTCTGAGGGTCTTTATGAAGGCACGAGTCCTGAAGGGACTCGCGGCCAGGTGGGGAGGCGCAAGATGTTCTTGTGTATGAGAGCGTCGCAACCCAAGGGAATTAACTTTCAGGGTTTCTATGTGGGAGGTAGCAAGGGGCTGTTGGGATTCGAATTTCGGATAGGGGGTAGGGGGGGGGGGGTCCCGACCAAGGTCTTAAAAATCTTTTCATAGTAGATTTCAAACTAGGCCAGAATTATGTTTGAAGCAAATTTGGAGCCATGGAAGGCTCTGTAAGACATGTTCTAGGTCCCCAGAGGTGTTCAGAACCTACCACTAGCATTGGTAGCCTGGGCAGAAATATTATTGCAATTAGAGGGCTTCAAAAGGGCATCAGAAATTATCCAAAGTACATATTTGAGCTGTTTGCTATCTCAAATAACATGTCCAATGGTGCAGAGAGATGTGCGCAGAATATATTTCGTGTCGGCCGATTCGGACGGGACGTGGGCATCAGGTGGCGATGCATGTGCACATGACCCGGGGCGCCGGTCCGCCGCTACCCGTGGGAAACTCCTTCCCTATATAGGGGGGAGGGGGGGGGGGGGGGTCTGCAGGAGGTCCTTAAAAATCTTTTCGACCCCCTATCCGTTTTTCGAATCCCGACAGCCCCTTGGGAGGTAGAGTTATGGAAGAGGCGGGTCATGACCCTCGATGCGAATCCCGGACAGTTGCTTTCGAAGGGCCACCTTTGGACGTCAATGTGTACGCTTCGGACAGATGGAAGTGCAATCAGCCCATGGGCGAGGTCAAGGGTGGCGAATGATGAATCCTCCTCACGACTGGAGTAATTCGCAGTGGAGTCGCAAAAGAGTATCTCTCGCAGCCGCGGAAAGTCCATGCTGCCCACCTGAGTAAGAACGTCCTGGGAGAACGGGATAGAAATACAGCGGATGTATCGCGCAAGGTGAGGGGATGTAGCCAAGATTGAGAAAAAACGACGGCAAGCCGCACCATCATCAAAGCGAATGGGGTCGTCATTTGGCTTTGCCAGGGTGATGTCGTGGAAGAGGTGGAACTGGGCCCGCGGGGTCAGGCAGCGCGACACCAGCGCGCAGGATTTGAAGTCCCTAGCGCGATCAAGGAGGTCGAGGATTTGGTCCCATATCTCTTGAACGGAAAGGCCAGCAGGCAGAAGAGCCATTGTGGCCATGGTGGACAGAGGCAGAAGCTGACTGCAGCCATTGTCAGATCAAGTTTCGTGAGTGATTGGCGAGGGATCAACGGCCCGCCCCGCAAATTTTCTGAGCGTCCATCAAGCGTTTTCGAATCCGGGGAATGGGCCAAAGACAACACGCCGTTTTATGTATCCGGGATAATTAAAAATACTTAGTAAGACAGGCAACGGCAGGAGTCTGGATTTAAGACTCCAAGGGATCCAGCTCTGCGAGAAAAAGCACTGGTTCCTCAACAGGAGATTTTATGTTGCCGCCATCTGACTCATTCCGACTTGACTGCGACTCGGACAATGTTCTATTAGTACCGCTTGATCAAGGGTGTTCATGGACCGACGTGGCCCTGAAATACCAATGCAAAGCGACGAACGCCGAGAAGTGGGGTTTGCGTTTGAAATTCGAGTTCAAGTTAAATTTGAACTTCGTCTAGTCTTCAACAATCTCAGTGCGTACTAACCCCACAACACGATGACTTTTAATTTGAACCATCAGGAGACGTGTCAGTCAACGTGGCGCGATCAGTCACATCAGTAGTCTATTGTTTACCGCGGGGGTCCGATCGCAGTGCGGTGTTATTATGTAATTCGGAGCTTGCCGGGGCACGTGCTTCCGTTCTCTTACCACCGACGACGCGTTTTCTCGTTCTCCGCATAAGAAAACCTCACTCTGCTTTCGGTTCCACGCGATTTAACGCAACAGGATTCTGTGGGACCCAAATTTGGCACCCAAAAAAGTGTCAATTTCACCCTGGGCGACAGGCTTGCCAAATTTGCCAACTGAGTATATACTTCACAATTTTCTGGGGCACTCACTCGAATTTAATATCCCCAGATGGTTGAACTCATCATACAGTTGGTCTACCCTTGTTGCGATGGTGGTATGGGAGGCGGGCGCGTCCAAGAGAACGGACGCGCCTGAAGATGCGAGCTGCACGTGATTCGGGAAGGTCCGAATTACATAATAACACCGCACTCCGATCGGACCCCCGCGGTAAACAACAGACTTTATATAGCGAGGTACGAGTTCATATACAGCGTCTGTCTACGAGAGACTATCACATCAGTCAATCGCGATCATCACGCGCATGCTCGTCTTTGGCGATGGCAGTCACGCCAACTGTTCCCCGTTTTCTGCTGCCACCACATCGCAGCCATGGCAAGCGACGACGTCCAGATACGTCCATATCGCGCCTCCGACTTTCCCCAAGTCCGCGCCCTTCTTTTCGAAGGCTTCGTCACCGGCAGTCCGTCGGCCATTAGCCCCTCTTTCCCTTGCTGACTCTCCTTTGCAGAGGGCAGCGTCGCTACCGTCAACGCTCGCGCATTTCTGTACAAAGCCCCCATGATCGGCGGATACTTCCTCGCCATCTGCGGAGCCATCCTTCTGTACTACCTTCCGCACTGGGACAATCTTCCTGGGGGCGTCAGCATAGGCTTGGTTGCATCCGCCTTCCTCATCTTCTTTGCTATTCGGCGTGCAATCATCAATGGAGCGATCCAGTTTTGCGAGAAGATCTTGGAGACAGACATGAAGGATATTTCAGCTCATTACGCTGCGCCGGGGGCGTTCTTCGTTGCTGTGCAACCGGCGAAGAGCGATAAAAAGAATGACGAGGCAGAAAAGGGAGAGGATGTATTGGGTTTCGTCGGACTCGGTACGTCGTGTCGTTTCCCGTTCTCAATTCCGCAGAGTATTCAAGATTCTGACTGCTCTTGCGTGGTTCGCAGAGTACAAAGGAGACAAGAAAATACATACCGCGGAGCTGCGACGCATGGTCGTTGGCTCCAAATACCGCCGTCGTGGCATCGCCAAGCGCCTCGTACTCGCTGCTATTGAACACGCCGAGTCCGTTCGCGGGCTCGACTCCATTGAGCTCGGGACGAATGAGTACCAGCGCGGCGCAAAACGCCTATTCGAGAGCCTCGACTGGGAATTCAAGAAAACGGATCTCCAGCGGACGGGTTTTGGGGCTGCGACGGTTTTCCGTCTCAGTAGAGCGGTGGAGACGAAGAAGCGGAGATGATTTGTTTGCTGATTTGTGGACAGCTTCTGAAAATCTTTGTAGCCCTCCAGCGAGCATTTCCTAGGATTGTAGTCGACTCATGCGTACCGCGCCTGCTTTCTAGACGTGTCTCATACTCGCTCAGCCTTCACGCTTCGAAGCTTGCGTGTCTTGCCAACTCTACTTCATGAATGGCTTTCTGTTTTTTAACGGTCTCTATTACCCACAGCTTCCCAATTCGCGCTCGGACTCAATTTGGCCTCAACTCTCACCCCCAAAACCAAACGGTCGGCCGAAAATCAGAACGGACCCCCCGCATGACCTGCCCTAAATACCAGTCTTCCGAAATCCAGGGATTTCGCACCATGCGTCTCAGCGCCAGCGGTCCTTCTTTGCCCAGTTTCCGCTCTGTCTGGGTATGAGTTTCTTTCAGTGTAGCCCCCGCGCGGTAGGGCGCAACGCCGAGCGAACGCGAGTTCACTCGTCGGGGCGACTATGGACGAGCACTATACATAGTACTAGCTCCCGGTGCCTCCGTTCCCTCATGTGCTTATTTCTTCATCTTCTTGGCTTTGCGCGGGCCAGGCCGATTATGTATCGCCTTTGGCGAAAAGAAAAACGTGTCTTCACCCGGCATGACCTGCGCCCGAATCGAATGGGCTATATACGCTGCTCCGATGAGATCGATCCACAGAAACGCACCACGGCGCTCCCAGCAGGTCTCATAATCCGTTCTCTGTCTCCCCATTGAAGCACAACCTAATTTTCTGGAGGTAGTGCAATGTCAACAAATCCGAGGCTGAAGCGATGCGCAATCTGCCGCCGAGTCGAACGTGTTTTCATCCTGCTCTGTGGCTTCCATTTCTTGACCCTCACCTGCATGTCTGCATGTATTTTCGCTCTTGGTCGAAGGCCGGAGCGAGCTTTAGCCTGGAGCAACAAAAATAATAAGAACGACCGCCAAGTAGGACCTGCGCCCGAATCGAACGGGGCAGGGTGAAAGTGCCGCAGCACCGCTGCAAGTGCTGCACACTGCCGCTGCATTGCCGCAGGTCCGCTGACAGATTGCCGCAGAGTGCCGCTGCATTGTCACACTGCCGCTGCGTCACGCCCAGGCGCTGCGGCAATTACATGGCTGCCGCGGCATGCAGGTGGGACTTATATGTCGCATCCAAATTGCCTCTTTCTATAGTATTTCATACATCCGTCCCCGCCACAAAGAAAATTGAATTTATTTCACAGGTGCCGCTCATCTCTAGGAGACCTCAATGCCATCGGAATCAAGCTCGACATACCCAGGCCATCGCCTTTGAAGAAACAGATCAGTCACTATAGTTATAGCGACTTGTATCCTCACCGTTTGCTACGCCTCGCAACTTGAACCGATTTTGAAGCTGGAGCAGCGCTGACGCGAGATGGTTTCTTCCTTGTAGGCTTGCGTCCGGGGTTCGACGCCGCGGCCGCTTCCTCTGTATCATCGTAAGCGTTGCACTCTTTTAGGCACCCACATACCTTTCCTCCGCTTTGTTGACCTGAGCTCGATCTCCCTGCCCTTTTTTCGCTTCGCAGTGATATGAATTGGTGCAGTGGCATCCGACTGTGAGCTACTTTCACGCCGAAAAGTTGGGGGGCGAAATTCGGGGTCGTAAATGGCGTGGGCCGCATTGAACCGTACCATGTCCGTCGTCAACTTCTCACCTTTGGAAGACTCCCAAGTGATCGCAGAAAACATGGCTCTCAGAGCCTCAGGACCGTCACTGAAGTAGGGATCTATGTCGCCTATAGCCAGGTCGTTCATGATGTCGCCGTTAAGATTCGACGGTTCCCCGAGAACGTGCTGGACTGCCAGGAGTTGAAGAAGCGCTGATCCAACAGCCATCACCTTTTGATGATGTTCCGGCTCGAGAAGGTGCGCAAGTGCCTGGTGTTTCAGTAAACTGCCCACCGGTTCCAGAAGTACTGCCTCCAGCTCGGGCGTGGGGACCAAGCGTAGCGAGTCCATCCATTTTCCTGCATCTCGGTGGCGTTCAATTGTTTTCTTCTCCGCGAAATATTTGTTGTAAGACGCAATAACCGGGTGCTTGCCATCGAAAACAGCTAGAATTGCTGCCACGGCGGGAACCGCAGTATTGAATATTGCCGTCAACCCCGGGTTTTTGTGTTCTGGATAGTCGGGTGCCAAGTAAAAGGGCAAACGAACTTTCCCAATCTGCATCGGGGGTTGAGTATAGTTCAAGCTCGAATAGAAAGCATACTTGGCTCGCAGTAAGTTGCATCGCGCTAGTCTCCGAACAATGCTCCCGTGATCTGTGAAAAAGTCGCCAACGCAGTGTTGGGCTCTCCGGAGCATCAGACGAGTGAAACACGGTTCCATCATTGCACTCCAGCCACTCGAATTCATATTCTCGCGGTGTACGCTCACGGTCTCCGTGCCTTTTGATGAACCTCGCAGGGTACCAAAGGACGCCAGGAGCCTTCCAGTCTGGTACATTCGGGTCAGGCATCATGACGATTGTATATGACTGAAAACTAACTCGATATTCGTTAATTTACTGGAGATTAAAATCATAGACCAGGTCACTCACAATTCGAGGTGTATTTCCTCTTGACATCGCTTACAGACGAAATGGATATCCGGATCGCTCCAGTCTTCTTCGCGTGTTAGGCATGTGATGTGGGACCAGAATTTGCAGATTTCACACTGGACCTCGTCTGGATTATCGTCGCCCTCGGGTGCCCCTTCTCCACAGCCTTCACACCAGACTGGGGAGGGTGAGACAGAACGAACATCAGACTTGGGTTATTTCACCACAGAAACATGACTTCTGGAGCTGCCTATAAAGGTCGACACCTCGAGTGGCAGGAGCACATTGCAAGTTGATAGAGCAGAAGTCAGAGCTGCATTCCAGAACACCCATGCATTTGCGTCGAATTTCTTTCCCCTTTTCCCACGTTGAAGCCATTCGTGAACCTCGATGACCCGGAAGGAGCTCGCAAACCCAATTGATGGCGAGCTGGTCTGTATCTGTTACCTGCTGAGGAAGAAACAAATGGCGGAATCTTCCATTTGGCCATCCATTCCAGGTTTCCGGAATGGTCGGCGTCGTGCTGGACATATCTGAAAAGACGGGCAAAGCAGCAGTAGCACGATAGGGCCCAGACAACGCTGTATATCGTCATTATCTTCAGCACATACCGTAACTGAAGGTTGCGGATATCTTACAGTGCGCATCTTCGATGTCAACTTCTTGGATTTCAGATGGAAACTCGTGAACAGAAGACAGCGCGGCGGAGTTATTGGGAGTGACATTAACCATTCCAATTAATTGACCTATGTGGAAACTTGAATTCCGGGAAAATGATGGAAAGGAGCCACAGCGGCATGCGCACCATGCCGATTGAAATAAGGGACCAGCCGAGAACGGTGGGATCCAGCAAGATATTCACAGAGCCAGCGAGAATATCGAATGATACGCGACAGATTGGACGCCACCAGGCAGAGGATTAGAACAAGATAGATTGGGTCAATCATGGGAGCACGAAAGAGGAGGCGGGGCACAGCCTTTGATTTCGGACATCCATACTTTGATTGTAGACAAGACATGCTGGAGCTTTGCTCCGGCTGGTGCATGGATAATGTATGAGATGAACGGAAGCTTTGAGGGGTTCGGAGGTCTTGATTGATATTATTAATTCGAGACTTCATAACACCAGTCGTAGTGGACGCCGAATAAGTACTGATGCAAACTAAACATCTTGCACTGCACAAAAAGTGCCGTTACAGCCGATTGGACCTAGAAAGAGGATTAGAATATTAATACGTTGGTTTCCGTTTCGCTTGATGACAATTAAAAACGTACGAAAATTTTAGCATGGCAGAATCCCACCGAACTTCTGGTGGGTAAGGTAAACACCTAGAGGTGCAGAATGTGTGAAGTCTTGTGGCGGCTTGAGCCAGGCAAAAAATCATGTCGACTCAACCATGTAGCGGGAAGAGAGGGAAGGATTGAGGGAGGGGAGTTGATGGGCGAAAGAATAAAAGAAGGTTTCGGACGGCTCTGCCTTATCCACGGATTTTGAACGCGAGACGGAAGGCCACGTAATTTCTCGGAATCGAGCAGAATGGAGCCAGGCGAAAGTAGATCGGCGAAGGTCGCTAAGATTTGATGCCGCAAATTTGAGCGCTAGGTGGGCGCTCCGTCGAAAACAGATATGTGTACCTCGGGAAATGCCGCAGTGTGGGAGACAGCGGCATTGAGAAAGTGGAAGGTGCAGTAGACCGAAACCAGGAGCCGCAGGCGAGCACACGACTGCCGCAGACCACTGCATAACTGCCGCTGAACTGCTGCTGAATTGCCGCTGAATTGCCGCAGAACTGCCGCAGCAATGTCACATTGCCGCTGTGTCACGCCCAATGAGTGCCGCAGACAAGGTTAGAATTGCCGCAACATAAGCGCGAGTGCCGCTGCATGCGGCATGACTGCTGCTGCAAAATGTAAATTGCCGCGGTGAAAGTGCCGCAGCAAAATATTTGCATATGTTTGGTTGCCGCTAGATTGCCGCAGACTGCTGCAGACTGCCGCTGCATCCATATTAACTTCGTCGCCTGACGTCGCGCACAATAAATTATTGAACCCAAGTCCATTTGCAAATGATTAATTGAGTACTATAGCGTATAGGGACATGCTACAAGCCGCCAAGTTAGGGCGCTGTGACAGGTTTCAACATGTGCTAAGGCTCCAACCATTTAGTTTCCGTTTGAAGATCAGGTCAAATCAAATGGAAATGGTAATAAAACCGTTTTAAACCATTTGAAAACCGTTTCAAACGGTATTTTTGGGAGACATTTTCCCCAAAACTAAGGATCCGTTGAATTGGCAGAAATGTACATGCAGGGAGGCAGTACTGGATTGAGAACTTCATGTCATTATTGCACACCAAAATAAAGAACTCGGGGCAGAGCGTGGTGGTAATGGTCACTGGAGTTCGCTTAAATGGCAGTTTGTTTCTGGAGAACTGGAGGCTGAGTGTGTCTAGTCAAAATACAAGGGCACACTGGAATTGAAACCAGTACATAGGAGGAAGAGGGGGGGCATAAAAGAGTCTTGGGAGTGTGCCGATGATGACATAGTGCATTTAAGGGGAAAACGCGACGGATCAATTCCGACTTTGAACAATCAGTCACATGGGACATCACCATATCTGGAAGACAATACCTCAGTTTGAGCACCACGGGTTAGTACAAATATACTGGTTGATTGAGAGGACTTCCACACCCTTCAGTAATGCCATGAACTTCAAAAATCTCCAGTATTCTCACTGGTATGTCTCCTGGCAAGTAATTGGTTTTTCCAACCATTTGAAACCATTTTCAAACGGTTTGTAAACCGTTTGGGCTCCCTAGCAAACTAAACGGAAATAAAAACAGTTATAACCGTTTGAAACCGTTTTCAAACGAAAACGGTTGGAGCCTTAACATGTGCCGCAGGCTCAACTACCGCAGACTGCCGCTGAAACTGCCGCAGCATGCGGCAGCAGCACTGTTGCGGCACTGCTGCGGCAAAATGGCTTTGCCCAATCGAACGGGCTCTCGCTGAGGTGTTTCACGGTGGACACCACCACTTCGCCGTCAGCAGGTCTGATTATCTGCCTGGTCGTCTTTCCACGTGTCCACGAGATCGTTGCTTTCATCAGAAGAAAACCGTATTTTTTGTCACCCACAACCCGCACCCGAATCGAAGGGAACGGGCCCCTCGATGGCAGTCGATGCTGTTTCACGATGATCCAATGAGAATTCACAGATATCGATGTGCATCGCCAATAGGTCCTTTCCATTTTCTTGGTGCTTCGACTGAGGTACATACTACTCAATTTGCTGGAGTAGGGTCAATTTCAACGCATCGAGATCCAAGGCTGTAGCGATGCGCAGCCTGTTCCGGGGCCTGCTTCCATGCTACTGAAATTTCCCGAGTGTTTATTAGCCTCAACCAGTAAAAAAGAGATTCGACGATCGTACGACCCCCGAATCGAAAGCTGTTTCGCGGATATTGATACGCTGCGCTGACAACGATGCCACTGACATGTCTTATTATCTTCCCTCGATCTTCATTTTTACTACGGCCTAATTCTGACAGGAGGACCAGCGGAATATTTCAACTGCAGCGAAAAGTCTATGGCTGACTGATTCCAAACGCTGAATGGAAACGACCACGCTCTGTCTATGAGAGACTAACGCTGGTTTAATTTATCTGATTATCATCCTGCGTCCCAAGTCCCAATTATAACTCATCCTGTCTTATCGTTTTAGGAGAACAAACGTGAATCCAAAAGTATACCGGAGTCTACATAGACTATGTAGACTCGGTAGACTTGGTAGACGGCCGGCGTAGACTCAGTAGACTGCCGATAAATTCCGTAGACTTGTGAATCTGGTAGACTCGATATACTTGCCAAATAAGTAAAGCGCGTTACCGTTACGCGTGATCCGTCACCTTCCTAAAGTTCTGCCAGCCACCACCACCCCGCTGCCGATGTGATATCTCCCTGTACTCTTCCCCGCTTTGTCCAGAATTCTTCTGGTACTCCCTGATATGTCTCTACGTGCTGTGTCCACAATGCTAACAAGCAAATCCCGGCTGCCCTCTGTTGTTGTGGAACGCGGGAACCCACACACGACGGCCTGTACTTCCAGCACACAAGCTTCTGCCCGAAGTCTTTCTCATTATCTTGGCCCATGGTGCTAGTACGACGAGTTCAACTACCACAAGTGGGTCCCTCCGCCCACTGATTCGGTCCGGAGGATCTTTGTTCTCTTCCAGCTATCGATCCCACGCTGACCCTCTCCCTGCTCACCTCTACCGCCCCAGAATCTAACGCATCTTCTTCTGGCAGGAAGCAATGTAAGCACCCACCATGTACACACCAAGCCTGTTCGAAAGGTTGTCTGCGCGGCACTGATGCCAATATACTCCCCATCGTAATTCCCCGCCTGTCGTCGCCACCAACGGGAATCCACCTGTTCTCGCATCCTCCCCCCATCATCTACTGGCGACATCCCTGAACACCCGCTGGATCTGCCGCTGAAAATGTTCAAGAAGCCGATGGACGAGGCAAGGGCAAAACAATACGTACATGCAGGCCATTCAAAAGCGCGAGTGAATACAGACTAATGATGACTAGAAGCGCGTGGAAGCGCAACGGGCTCAAGACCAGATTCGCATCTGCTACTTCCGCAAGGTGTGCTGTCTCTTCCTGCGCTCAACACCCCGTGTAACATATTTTTTAATAGGATGGCAAGGAGCCCGAGCATTATCGCATTCAGGGCATCACGACCTTCCCCCACGACAACCTCGCGCACTCCCCAAGATAAGTATTGGCCAAGAAAAACTCTTTTCGTTCTGTAACGTGTACCTCAAGGCCGATGAATGTAATATGTAATTAAATTGAGTAGCAGTACACGTGGATCTCATTGTAAGTCTCCATAGTGTGTTCTATGAAACGAGGACGCGACGCGACGCGTCAACAGTCGTAAGATAATTGGCGCGTTTTCCAAATTAGGGCAGTGACTGGCTCTTTTCGGAAGGGATCGGCCGAGTCTACCAAGTCTATCTGGCGAAATAATAATATCAATATGCAGTCGACCGGACATACCCGTGAGTCTACGCGGGAGTACCCGTGAGTATACAGAGTCTACTGAATCTACAATGGTATACGAGATTTGGTAGACTTTTGGGCTCACGTTCTTTCTGCGTTTTAGTAAGTGGGGAGACAGAAAAGAAGAAAAGAAACCAAAAGAAAATGCGAACATCCGTCCACCCTTGGACGCGAGGAATCGAGCCGCGAGATGGTTCATCGGCGTGTTCACGCAATATTTAAGCCGACACGAATGCAACCGAGATATCACCCATTTTTCTAATATTAATATGGTGATCCATCAAAGTTTAGGCCCAGACAAAACCAATTAATTGATATCAGGGACGGTGAGGGAAATTAAAACAAGGAAGAATATAGCAGAAAGGGTAATCACATAGCAGGCGACGATTCGAGGAATTTAAACACGGAAGAATATAGCTAAAGGAACGTTGAGCACAGCGAACGGTGCGAAAGAAAACTGGAGATAAAGTAATGTGATGAGGAACGGAAATAACAGAGAGGAAAAACGCACGGAGTGACTGTCGCGTATAATTAACAAAACAGGGACCTCCTTCAGCAATAGAATACCATAGCAGCAACTGCCCCTAGCAAAGAAAAGAAAATGTGCGGATACATGATTCTTTTCCCCGCCGCGTTGTGGCTGCCCGAGTGAGGGGTTGCCGAGGCGTTGGATGCTGTTCCCGTTTCCGAAAATGCGGGCTGCCACGTCGTCGTGTTCCATTCGGCGAAAGTTGTGTTTGGACTCAGCAGAAGGGGAGGCGCGACGAACGGCGGAGTCCCAGTTGCCATCTCGCCCTGCCAACAGTGCCTCTCAAAGCAAAGCTTGCACTGATCAGGAATCGCCTGACCAAGCCGCTCTAGGCTGCGAAGGATGGAACCGCAGGCGCTACGGTCAACAACTCATCAGTGGGGGGTAATTGTAGCATTGAAGAGGGTGTCGTACATGCATTGTGCCCATGTAGTGTTGCTTTGCGACACGAGGTCGAGAGTGTTTTGCAGCAGGAGCTGGATCTGAGTTTCACTTGGCCCGGTACTGTTGGAAAGATTGGGGAATGCCCTTGCATCATGAAGAAAAAACGTACGCAACCATGGTTGTTGCATTCGAGTAGGCACTGTAGGGGGCATCGGCGACATAGAGTAACAGCGGCACCTCAGGTTCGTTGCAGCCTGTCAAGTCAGGGAAGGTCAGAGTCGTCGACTGGAAACCAGTGATTGGTGTTGACTTGCCAAAAAATACGGGAGCCAAGGTGTAGTTGTTGATGAGGAACGTTTTCACGTTGGGAAGCTTAGGGAAGGGGACGTCATTCGCGATTGCCATCGCCCCAGTGTTGACTGGGGAGGCAGAAGTTAGCAGTACTACACTGATGAAGACATATCTCCTCACTCAAATTCGTGCCGTTCATCCAACCCGACTTTACACAATCAGCGACGAATGACGAGGTGGGCGAAGGAGACCTACCGATAATTCCACGCCGGAGCTGTCACTAACGAGCAAGAAGTCCATTTTTCTCACGGGCTGGATAAGTGGCCAGATGGGAGTTTCCTGGCCTAAGCCGGATCAGCAATTTCGCCCCGATCTTAGGAAGGAAGGAAGGAGAGAGATGGATCTCACCAGATTCACCGGCATCTACCAGTACCAGTGTCGCTTGTTCTTGAAGGCTAGCCTCCGATTCCTCATAGCCTTGGTGTATTATTTCAGCTTAGTGCTGTGCTAGGAAAGCAGAGAAATCATATACCGAGGAAGGGATTAGTGACCAATCCATAGCCCACTTCCTGAGGCGGCACATTCGCACAAGGTTCAACACACAGGCGAGTAGACTTACTTGAATAGTGGCATTCCCCAACAGCCTGAGAATTCCAGGAAGAACATCGGTTATGAACGCGCCTAGTTCCTCAGCTTGCGATTCAGCCATGAGCTCGGTTTCGTTCGGAGGATACGCCAGCTGCCGTTTTCGCCGCAGCTCGGCCCGCGAGAATATTCCTAGGGTATTGTTTGTGTCCACGATGACGACCCAGTCTTTGATATACCAAATAGGTGAAGTTTTCCCAGACAGCAGAAAGCAGACGTACGGCTTGGGCAGCTAACGCCGCCCCTAAGACCCAAGCAGACGAGTCCCACCCCGTGACACACTCGCTCTCATTGTTTGGCACACCCGCTTTGAGGGGAGTACCAAGAAGCGAGGTGGGAGTGAAAGCTTGGGCGCGACCCTGCCAGCTGCCGAACTCGATCGGGGATATCTCGTAGATAGTTTGGTTCGTCGCGCTGGAAAAGTACGAGGTGAGGAACGGGCTTCTTTGCTTGAACGAAGGCCTCTACTTGTTGATGGCGAACAAGATTCCGTCGTAGGAGGCACTGCCCGGCAGACCTTGAGGGATTCCTTCAGCCATGATGAGGAAAGGGAGTGGAACCGAGCCGTTGGAATAGGCAGCTGATGAAAAGAGGCCACTGAACGTCGGGCCAATGACATCTTTCGCAGGGTAGAAAGTTTGCGCCTATCGAAGTGTCACTCTTCGGAAGGGAGAAGATCAGGGAGTCGACTTACAGTACCCGTGACGTCGGCAATGGACAGGTTGAATCCCGCGTTTGCTTTGAGTTGCAGGAGCTCATAGGCAGACTCGGGCACAGCTGTGGGAACTCTCAGTCATCTGAGTCATCCCTTTCTGAAAAGCACATTACCAGAGTTATTGAATGCTCCTCCAGTAACGAGCGATTGAACGTCAACAAAGTCATTGATCGCAAGCGCCATGACCGCTTCGCATCCACCGCTGACTGCATCTGGAATCAAAACAGTTTCTGGCGTGTTAGGAAATAGGCACTCACGCCCGGCGACGTAGGTTGTAGCCTGGGAAAGCCCGCCTGTCTTGGCAGCGACAGACTTACTGTACCTTGAATCAAAGCTTTGATAGAAGCCAAGCGCGTTCATCTAAGGGTCTAACTTTAGCTGCTGAAGTTGACAGAGGAGCAATGAACTTTACCGAAGCGCGGGCTGTTGTGCAGTTTATCAACACAAAGGAGGTGTAAAAGGCATAAAATACTCACTGCCGCCCCCTGAATACGCCTGTCCAATGACTGGAACAGCGCTGCTGTTCGCAGAGATGGTGGAGACATAGGTGCTGACATCGAACCCAGGGATGGCTGCGAGAGTCAGGTAAGACTCCAGTGATGAAACGACTTCTGGCCGCCTCGAGTCGAGCCAATTGGATTCCTCGGGCGACAATCCTTCAGAAGCAGGCCGAACCAAGGGGGGATCGGGATTAAAATTCCGTACGTGGGGAGGGGGGGGGGGGGGGTCCAGGTTGGGGTGAAAAAAACTTTTCCCTATATAAAGTTTAGAGCTTCAAAATACCTAATAAACCATGAGAGAGGTGTTGATTGTTTGTAAGAAACACATATAAATGCCCAGGGAGTGTATAGAAGAAACTTATCAGTCTGAACCCATGCCTTCTGTGATTCCAAGCCAAATTGAAGCCAACTGTGGTCAGTTCTCAGGTTAGAAATTATTCACCTCTTGGAGTGCTGAGTGTTCAATTTATCACCAACAGTCATTAGATGATATAAAAAAGCATTATCAAGTTCAAGGAGGTGGTGGGAAATAAGTTGAACAGCCGCGGCTGGACGCGGAGAGATCGGCCCGGCCCTAGGGGTGGGAAACCCCTTCCCTATTAGGAAGGAGGGGGAGGGGGGGGGTCAGCTTAGGGCCGAAAAAAACTTTTCGACCCTATATCCGAATTTCGAATCCCGAACTCCCCTTGGGCCGAACGTAGGTCACCTCGGAGGAGCAGGTACCATAAGCCGGTGGAGTTGGTGCGGAGGCCCCAGCAGCAAAAGTAAAGCCGCCTAGCGCGGCGGAGAGAATTGAAAGAACGGATCTCATGATTTTGAAAAATCCTTACCTTCACCCTGCCCTTTATATCGCTTCGCAAGTACGGGTAAGTACTGTGAATTTCATCAGGAAATCCGGGAAAATCTGATTTGACGTTGCGCGGATCATAACAAATCGGCAAGATTGCCGAGGCTTTGCAAAGTGTTATAAGGCTTTGCAACGTTCATCCAACATTGGCCTAGGTATATAAGTCATCTAGCTAGTTTGTATGGGATTTACAGCTTATCAGAAATATTGGGAAGATATTCCATGCCGTTTGTAGAGGCTGGAAATATTTTTGTTACCAGAGCATGTTCCGCATTTGTCCTCGCACGCTTCAATTTTGCCAGGCAGTCGGCTATGCGCATCCTCGCAAGTCTACAGGAACACATCCGACTTCAACCTTCCATTGCAGCAGGTGTACGTTGGGTCTCACATTGACAATTTGACATGCCTGAATTTTGAATTTGATTCTCACATCTTGCCTGTATAAGAGATTTTTAAAGACATGATTCTTGCCAGAATCGCGTCCGCGCAGGTCCCAGCATCAGCCGCACTTTCATATATGCGCGCAATTTGCGCGCAATCAGTGGATAGCCGAAAGGTCCGTGCGCGGGATCTGCGATCAACGAAACAAGTCACAACGTTCGGTTTGCCATCACACCTTCTTATTTTCTCCCCTCACCATCCCCTCCCGCATTTCCACTGTTCTCCTCTCATACTCTCATACGAGTCCCCTCAAGCTCAGTGACGCCTTCACCAAGCCTCCTCAGCCTACTCCCCTCATCGGCCAAGTCCCACATACAATTTCTTCGGCGCAGTCGTTCTGGTGCAGGAACACAGCAAGAATAGTCTAGTCTCCGAGCCTGCAAGTCAGATGTACGGCCAACGCCAAGCCCCGCGCCCTCCATACCTCCAATACCTGCAAAGCTGGTCTTGTCTGAGAACCTCAAAACCTGTAAGCCCGATGTACGGCCGATGCCAACGGAGACCCAAGACCCCCAAGTCGCCTGTGCTGGCCCCAATCAAATGTCGTCCTCAAATGTACCTTCGTTGTTGCCGCAATCAAAATTGTGGTCCTGAATCTCAAACTCTGTTGCGTATCATCAAGATCGGTTCTATGATCAATGTGCTCAGTAAGGAAGCCTAGGCTGTCGTATCCCGCCCGTCTTGACTGCCGTGACTTGGGCCCTTCTCCCTCCCCTTCCCTTCCCCCTCCCCATCCCTGCGGTCGTTGTCCGCGGGATTTTGTATAGATATTTGGTTTCCTGTTAATGACATTGGTTTTTGTTACATCCGCGTGGGCCCATGGAGCGCACTACTGAGCAACAAAGTATGAAGATTATCGTATCTTTTGCTTGAGCTACATGGCCTTGTATGCCGCGGCCATACAATATATTCTCATATATTCCTATGTAAGACTGGCGCATCTTGCGAAGTCCAAAATGATTGTGCACATTGGCAAATGATCTACGATAGAAATATTGCAATATATGGCCTTGTAATATTGCTCACCATAATTGTGAAGATTGCGAACATTGCGCACTTTGTAACGCCATATATTCCCATATAGGAAGTTCCCGGATTTCCTGATGTTATTCTGATCTGTGCTTGATCCGTTGACTAACTGCGGCCCGCGTGAATCAGTGCTCCGTCGGACATTCCCGGGGTTCAAACTTCAATCTTGAATCTCTCGGGTGAAAACCTCTTTGGCATCGATATCGAGCCTAAAATCCTCATATACTAGTCAAGGTCGCAGTTGCGAAACTGACCTTGAATTGAACTTCGCCAACGTGAATCCCTTTGGTGGTTGACCATGGCCTTTTAGGGTCAACTTGACTACTATCAACACAAACTTAATCTGATCCGTTGGCACCTTTATGTTCACTGCGGCCCGCTGCCACCGCGGCGTTGGGCCGGTCCATTCCAAGGGCACAGAGTCCAAAGATGTGCGTTGAAGCTTGAAGTTTCTTTATTTCTTGTCTTTTGGTGAACAGTATTCTTGCCATCTATCCATTGAGTTTTGGCGCTAGACTTGAACGCTCTAACGAGCAGGTGAGAGAATTTCCTTACTGCAGATCTGAACTAATCCCGAGAATTGATCAACTCCGCCTACTCGCATTTCGTTTCTGCAGAGTTGTTGTATAAAATTCTCATAAAATTCTCTGTAGAATTATAGGTTCCTCCGGACCACAGTCCATTGCAGTATTTGCAGAGGTCTCGTCATTTTACGCCCGCCGTAGCCGTCTCTGCCGAAACGACGGCCGCCAGCTCTCCGTAGCCCAAGCACCATGAAACACACTTACTTTGAGTCGTACTCTTCAACCTCCATTGCTCCTCGCCAACTAGCGCAAAGAATGCTCTCCCGTCTCCTCTTAAGCTCTTTCGTTATTGGCGTCTCTTGCCGTGAATAGTTCATTGCCAGCTCACACTCACTACGCTCACTGTTCTAATTACTTGGCGCAGAATTATACCTACTTCAACGGCGGCCAATCACCGTGGATTGCAGCGGGTTTACGGTTCGTTTTGCAACTCCGTTGCGAGTGGTGGTCTGATGTGTACTTAGTCGGAGTGATATTCTTTCACGACAAAAGCGGTTTCGGAATGCTTCACTTCGACTGGCAATGAAAAATGTACGTTCTTTCCCATTGTTTCGGCGTCATGATATCTGACATTGCCGGAAGGTGACATGACGGTTCTCAACACCACGCTCCGGGAAGCGGCGTTGTCAACGTCAAGGAGTCTGCTATTTATCTGGTGACCAGCAACTGTCAGTTTGGATGTGCCTTCATTATGACCACTATAATAAAATCACAGTCCGCTGTAGGCTCTCCTAGACAGACGCTTCATCTAGTAGGTTCGATTGACTTGATTTGCTAGTAGCGAGTGGAATTTATCATTTAACTCGGGCAAAAGGTTCGAACTTGGAATTCTGATGCCGCCGCCAACCTTTTTAATCAACGCTATGATTCGGCCGCACGTCTCTCTCGCCAGCGTCTTCGGAAGCTCCACCCTCGGCTTCCGGGGACGAAATCAACAGAGCGGGGCCAATCCTAGCGCTTAGCCACACCCCGTTTGAACTCACCGCCTTCAAGATCGCATTCCAAAGCACATTCAAGTTAATCTCTGATACGACATACTGCGGTTCTCAGATGTCGAAAATTCAGGTCTACGTTGAAATTGCGCAGACGTAAGTACATATCTTTGTATTGCAATCTTCTGCCACCGCGTGCATCGCCGATGTTTGATTATCCTTTCTCGCTCCGCGATTGTAGTACATTTTTGAACATGGCGTGATGGAAGAACACGCAGGTCGCATTGTTCAGCCCCATTCCCCAGGTGCGGCCAGAAAACGTCTATGGTTCGACCTCTAATGAAAGGAAAACATACAGAAAACGTACCAAAGTAAATCTACGCAGCCACACCCTCCCCATCCTTCCCCGACAAACGGTCCATCTCAACCTGGTCTCCGTTGCGTATGAGCCCACTTTCTACCTCCCTCGGCGTCGCGGCTCCACTGCCCATGGTTTTCGGCGTCGCCCCACCGCTCACTTTGCCGATTTTCTTATCAAACTCCTCCTTGAGCGCTTTCTGCCGCAGCGCCTCGTCATCTTGGCGCGTGAGCTCCTTGTGCTTGATCATCACAATGCTCACGAGCGTCGCAAACACCGTCAGGGACGCATTCATGATGAACAGCGAGCTGAAACCTTTCGTGTATCCATGGTATAGGATGTACGTCGCGGTGTCCTGAGAAACTCCCACTTGCTCCGGCATGTGAAGGAGGGCGGGGTCGTCGATGATTTGGTTTATCAGGGAGGATGGTAGGTCGAGGGAGGTCATCGAGGTGCGGAGTTTGTTGTTCAGCAGGGTTGAGGCAACCGCGAGGGAAAGGGTTCCGCCCAGGAGCCGAATGAACTGCGATTCAAGGATATGAAAAGTTGGGTAGAAAAAGAACATGATGAAGGGACCCTACATTACGCATCGCAGTAACAACTGACATATCGCGTCGAGAAACGCTCGCTTGGACGGCGACTGTCGTCGTTTCTGTGTAGTTGTATAAGTTGGGAATCCACGGTAAAAATCAAGTTTCATTTACGCATGGTCTACAAAACCGGCGTCAGAAAAATCCGTCAAAGATGAGGATGTAAGGGAGGTAGATTTACCTGGCCGGCACCGATACCCGCAAGCATCATGAGCACCACCAAGACTGCCTTAGGCGACCCAGGTCGGATGGTGGAGATGCAGCCGCACGCAATGGACCAGACGGCGAAACCCAGGTTTATGATCATCTGCGATAATTAGTTCGACAAAGAAGGGGAAATGTAGGAACACGGCTTGCTCGATAATGTCCCGTACGGCTCACGAGCATACCCTGGAATATTGGACGATTCAGAGATCAAACCAATAATTGAAAGAATCGCGGACAGAAATCCAACTTGCGAGGATCTGTAATACAAGCAGTGGGATGAGGAACAATCCTGAAATGCAGTTATTTTGTGCTTTGGCGGTGAAATAGACACACCACGCACCAGCATGCAGCGGGTCATAGCCGAGAGCGACTTGGAAAAATTGTGGCAAGTAATACAGTGTTGAAAAGAACACAAATCCGCTGAAAAGGTTGCGTTATACAGGCGCGAGTGTGGGAGCGAATGGACCCACTTGATGAACATCGATACGAAAACACCAGTAACGGTTGAATGCTTAAATATGTACACTATCCTTGGTATCAGCCTTTTAGGTTTTATAACTCAAGAGAAGTTACGCACTCGGGACGATGGGAAGCTGGGCTCCTTTCCACTCCCAGAAGCAGAAAATGGCCACCACAATGAATCCCGAGAACAGCGGCGCGAGGACGATGGAAGATTTCCATGGGAAGATCACCCCTCCCTTCAACGATATTATGATCGGGTTGGGGTTCGAATAGAAACAACACACCCATATAAGCGGTAAGATCAGAAGCGTGCACCCTGCAAGGGTCAACAACGTGCCTATGTAGTCGACGGCTAGCAGTTTGCTACTCGGTGGTAAATTGAGTATATGATCAAATGACCGGTGTGGAAAGGCATCACCGGCGAATGTCACCCTGGACAGGTTTCAAGGGCAAAATGAAAACGACCACGCCTGTCGCGATGAAGGCGACAGGGAGCGTGACCCAAACACACCACTGAAGAACATCAATGAACAGAAGCGTCGGCTGAACCCCACGTACACGCCATCCGACTTTCTGGGCTAATGCTCCGCCGATGACGGGTCCGAGGGCATACCCAATAGCCACAACTGCACAAATTCAGAGAGAATTTTGTGGCGTCAACGGGCTTCATACCTCCTCCAATAATTCCCTGATACTTTCCTCTATAGTTTCCGTAAGGGCCGGAGATATCGCGAATTGGAGTTACGCACCTCTCGCGGAGACTCACGATGTCTGAGACGACGATTTGCATCATGCTAACCAAGCCCCCTCCACCAGCGCCTGCGAAACTGGACTGCTCGTGAGAGATACAATTGAGTGGGATGCGATATGTGACATACCCACGAAAGACAATCAATTGAACGATGGTCTTGGAAAACCCAGCGATCAGATTTCCAACCTGATGAGGTTGAAGTTATTTCATTATTTGTTGAAACAGGAGACAACAGACAAACCATAAACAATGACATGGCGAGGCAAAGAGCGCTCTTGCGTCCGAAAATGTCGGAAAATCTATGGCCGCCATGAATCAAATGCGGGATTTGACACCCAACGTGCGTACCGTCCATAGAGTGGTTGAAATGCAGTCGAGGTCAAAAGGTATGCAGATGGGACCTAGAGAGATGCGAGGGAATCAATAACGCTAGTCAAGAGAGACGCTTCATCTCTTACCCATGAAACCACCGATCCTGCATTAAACGCTGAAGATATTGTGGGTAGTGCGGTGGCGACGATAACGGAATCAAGAGTCGACACCACGACACACAGCGCCAGCCCGAGAAAAATTGGAAGGAGTCTTCTGAACGGTAGTCTATTGGTTTGGTCCGTGAGTTCGACGGTTCCTCTGGGAGTGGCGCTTCCGGGGGTGCCAAGGGCCGTCTCTGCGGGTTGGTCTGTCAGTTCGACAGTGGGGTCTCCAGAAGCGACGCTTCCTGGGGTGCTGTGGACAATGCCCAGGGGGTCTACGTGGGAGGCGGACATGGGGCTCGTGGTAAAGGGAAGAGTTTCGAAGGTGCATGTGGAGAGAGTCTCGTCATGTTGTAGGTCGGACGAAAATCCGAATGCCGAAGTTCGGCATCCTGCATTTGCGACCACGTGGAACAATCCAAGTCGGCGATTCGGATGTGCGGTCCGCTTCGAAGTGCTATTTTTATTTTTTCCGATAAGAATATCTTACACTCTCTCACGGTTGAACGTGGACCCTGAAAACGTTTTTCGCATGAAGAGTTGTGATCCTAAAGTGAGGGGCTCACGCAAAGCAAAAAAAAAATGCCGCAATGTGATTGGTCCTTCCTTTGTGGCAATTGCCGCAGAAAGTTGGCCGCTGCTTAGAATGCTGCTTCAAAGGACAGGGAGATGAAGGAACTTTCGAGAGAGGCACCAGTATTCGGCGCAACGCACCCTCGAGGGTGGGTTATAAAATTGACGCGAGATGCTTTTTCTGAATTTTATGCGGTGCGGTCGAGCTCCGAATCAAATTTCGAGCGTCAAGTGAGCGATTTTGAAGGGCAGAAGCCTGATCGACCTTGGCGCTGAGGGAATTCAAAAAGAAGATTGCTGCTTGAACGAGAAGATAGAATAGGATGATCCGAGCGCTCACCCGTTGGAGCTGTATGCGGGAAATCCCCGTGTCTTTTCGTGAGGAAAAAATATTTCGAGCTGAACGGCCCAGTTAAACGCCTTATCACAGGGGCGATTGTTGGGTTTGACACAGTCACACCGAATGTGGGCGCTTGAGGATCCAAACATTCGGAATATTAATGCAGTTCAAATGCCGGAAATGAGACCCAGCAGCATTGGGCGCACCATCCAGGCACACCAAGAAAGTGACAGACAAGCACGCCCGTGCGATGTGGGATTGGGTGATACGACAAGAGGGGCACTATTTTTTTGGACTCGACGCAGCCGAGAAATTCATTGTCGAGTAAGGTGTTCGTAATCCGTCAGCTATGGAGGAGGAGGAGGAGGATGTATTAACCGCTATGGAAAGTCAGACAACCACGCTCGTTTGATGCCTGTTGCTTACCCGATTAGGAACAAGGGAAACTTATCTGAGCGGGACCTGAGAGCGCTAGGCACAACAAGATCGGCAACGAGAGGACGAAGTCTTGATTCTGCCCATGTACTGTGGTGCAGTAGCGGCACTTGCCAAAGCTGAACAGTAAAACGAACTTGGAGTGGATAACTCGGAGATCACTCTCATTTGAAGCATCCAGAAGGGAGGAACGCCAATGCGCGACGCCCGTCACATCTGCACCCCAGAAAACATGCGAGCAACCGCCGATCCTGGAGAATTCAAGGAGAAAAGGGATACTATTGGATTCGGGGTCGAAGAAAAATGTGCTCATCCTGTATAAATGTCAAATGCGCTAGAATACGTCGTTCAGGTGCAGAGTTCAAAGAGGTATAATAAACGCCAACTCAAAGCAGTTCCTCAAGAGAGGGTCTGACCCCATAAAGAATTTGCTCTTGGGTTTCTCCATCCAGATTCTTCGACCACACGCATCGCACGTTTGGCCAGGCAAATTGCACTTGCCATAGTCCCGGATGTGCGGCGGCAAGCTTCGATTGCGCGAGCGAGCGGCAAGTATGACGTCCACATCGGGAGCATCGGCGCCGCAGTGCCAAACAATTGCGATGGTCTCCAGGTCGTCAGGGAATGGTGAGGCTTCTGCAAGTTCCAAGTGCAGTGACTGATGAGATTAACTGAGGGTGAAGCCATTTGCCATCCGTGGGGTGTACATCTCCCGAGTGACGCTCCGTGCGTAATAATGCCGATTCAGCTCCAGGCGAAAATTTACAAGGGCGCTGAAGAACAGCATGGCGGGGCCGAAAGTTGCGGTTTGGAGACCGTCAAACGCAAGATCAAGCACAGTGACACTACACAGCGTATGATTGAATGGTCTGGAGCACGAGCAGCAGCGAGAGTATGATGGGCTCGGGGCGCCGCGGGGTAGCCCTGGAGTCGAGGAATAACAACAACTCGGGCGGACCATGGTACATCTCGAGGAGAGGGAAGAGATGCGCAGTCGGGGCAGGAAGCTGCTCCGGCGAGAAGGAGTTGTGAAGCACGTGGAGTGTGCGGACCGCGGGGAAGCAGTAGAGGGTACCCATCTCTCGGGCCCAAGACTGGACACCGGTGTGGAGATCGATGACATTGGGAAAGACTGGGGGAGAAGGGCCGAGAAATCCTGTCGTTTCAGGGAGAATGGTCAAATGTGTGAGCGTCGCCAAGTCGACTATGGAAATCCATCTTTGCGCGTCGGAGCAATACTGGAGGGACAACCTCGCAACCTTCAAAGGAATATGAGAGGTAGCTCCCTCATCGACAGATGTGCTCTCCAGTGAAAGCTCCGTTAAATTTGGAAGGGAAACCAAGGCGTCAATGGAAGGCTGATTGAACGTGATGTCGATAAGGTTTATTGTGCGGATGTTTGTGAATCAGTGTAAGAGCTCGAAAAAAGTGCACAAGAGCGCATCTCCGCCATCCAGGTAGGCCACGTATCCTGCTATCGCGCTTTCTGCAATGTAGCACGGGGACACGGTGCACTCCTTGACCAGCGGCGCGACATCGGCAGATGCCTACGAGCGCAAACGTCGGACTGTGCACCTGATTTGCACCTCGCCTGGAGTCAGAATGGACTTGCGCCCTTGGAAGCTCACATACTTCGCATATGGATGAAAGGAAAAGTGCTCGAGGACAAGTGGGCGAGAAATTCGAAGAAAAGAACGAGAGATGTGGAAGAGAGAAACTAAGTCATTCCGCTTGAGATAACGGAAAGTGGCGAACCAGAGTTCGGCCGGCACTGCGTGGTCCATGTGGAGGGGTACACCTTTGAGAAGAGCAGGACCGCTGAAGGTCGTGGTCGAGTGCAGCTTCTTCAATTACTTACCCCATAAGGTCGCGGCCTGATTCCCCGAGGTCCGAATATTGCCGATACGACCCGAAGTTGACTGAGTTAAAAGGCCAGATGTACGAGCGGCTTCAGCCCGTCCGAGACACGAATTGAACTGAAACCATTCTGAGACATCCCTCCAATGAGGTTCCCCTGCACGCACATCGAGAGCCAAATTGCAGACACAAGACTACGTATTTCGCATGTAAAAATTACAAATGATAGCTACACAAAGCTGCAGCAGGAAATCCTACTTAAAATACGTCTATGTACCAAGAACACTAGTATACGTGACAGACATTATAAAGATCATATCTGTCGGAGATTTCGGCCAAGATGGATAGAAGTGGAACATGGTTTCGGTTTGATGTGATGCACAAATGCAAGATGGCGGTGGTTAAGATTTCAGAGCAGAAAGCAAGCATGATAGCAGGACCAGAGCAGAGCAGGAGAGAAAAACGAGGAAATCAAGGCGGATTCAAAACGAAAGCCAGCGCTGATGGAGCTCGACAGCAAGGGTCCGTGCGCCGGTAGCGACATAGATCATGGAGAGATTATATGCGGCCTCAGCCGCGCAGACAGTGTTCTGGGGTCAGCCATGGCGTGAGCCCGGCGAGGTCATGTAAAATAAAACGCGAGGTCATACCTTTGGATTTTCTTCGGCAGCAGCAAGCGCGCGTTCATAGTGTCGAGCCGCATGTGAATATAAAGCTACATCACTGTAAATCGACCGACAAGGGGCCATATGTGAGTTCTTACCAAGTTGATGGAATGTCCTCCCGACGTTGTACTCTATTTCAATGAGATTATTCCCGTTTTTCGCGCGGTATTCCCTGTATCGCGCTAGAAAAGCGATCGCCTGTGGGAAAACGATCAGTGATTCGTAGACGAGCTGCGTGAATCGAACTACCTGAGTGACGAGATGGTGCCGGTTGTCACACTGTCGCTGCGCCGCGCGACCCAACGAGGCAATGGTAAGACCGATCGAGATCATAGGATCCTCGGGACAGTGGTCGTATGCCATGAGGAGATAAACTAGATCGATCCCAGGTCAATCACTCCGAGAAAGCGAAGGGAACACATACACATAGCGCTCTGAAAGCTCTTCGCTACGAGGCATACTAGGCCGTACAGTCCCACGACGGTGGCATTCGGTTTCTTCGCGATCTCAGGCAAACGGGGCGCGCGCGGCTTCTTGCGCCTTGTAGTTGGCTCTGCGCCTCCTTGTTTTTCGTCCTCATCCTCATCGTCTTCGAAGCCTTCCGCTCCGCCGACCGACTTCATGCTAAAGCGTTTGCATTGCACGCTCCAAATGAGCGCATCCGGATCGTTCACCGCCGCGTCGAACATCTTCACCTCGCGGTGGAGAAACTTCTGCAATGTCGACAGGAGGAACGCGTCAGTGGGCTTGATTCCGCTGCCCAGGGCAGCCGTCATAATACGCATTGGCTCGTTGTGGAATTGGTGCGCCATGAGAAGCTTTCTGGATTGTTCGACTACTCCTTCGAAACGCCCCGCAGCAGAAGCGCATGCTGTTCAAGACACAGTGTCAGTCAAAAAACGAAGATGAAATGCAGATAATGTAATCTGCGAAACAACGTGCTTACTTATGAGTGCGATGCGGATTGTATCCTGAACGGTGGGTAACTGATATGCGCTCGACGCCATCAGATGGCGCAGAACCTCGTCTGCCTGAGCGTAGTTCCCGCTCTGAGTCAGATTGAACGCGTACTGTACCATGTCAGTGTTCTCGTTCAAATGATGGGAAAAACGAAAAAACTCGAACCTGGAAGAACAAACGCAACCAGTCATCAAAGTGGACCCCGCGAAAAATGTCAACCCGGTTGTATTTATCGCCACTTCTAGTCTTACGCGCCGTGGTATCGTGCGCTGTGAACGGAGTCAATGGATGGATCCGCAGATGTGGCAGGGAGGAAGAACCCACCGAGATCAAACTGTAGCCGACAGAGAATCTTATTCTCGTCACTCTCCTCGAGTTTTTTGGCTCCGCGCATCGGGAACATGCCATTGTACGTCTGCCAAAAAACGTGAGCGAAATGAGTAAAAAGCAATTCTAGCACGTACGCGCGACGTGGTAAACAGACGTCTCGTCTCGCGGAACGCTTCCACTAGCTTTTCCGCATCCAGCATCCATTCCTTTCGCGCCTCTCCCTCTCCTTCCAGCATCCGTGGCCACAGCTGCTTCAACCTTCGATACGCCTCAATCACCTCCCGCTCCTTCTGCGCCTCCATCTCCCGCAGCTCCGCATTCGAAAACCGGTTCGTCGATTTCTTGGCGGTCGCCGCACGCGGAATACGCGGTTTCATGTCCTGGATCAACGGTCCCGCCCCGGGAGCAGCGCAATCGGTGACTTTATTCGCGTCCTGCTGCTCCTTTGGGCGCCGTTTGCGCGAGTCGATGACTGTCGTTGGAGAGCACGAATACGTAAGAGAAATAGAGAAGGACGTGACAGCACACTATATAATGGATGAGACATACCTTCATAGACTAATTCCAGCGCCTTGCGCGGCTCATTCAAGATCTCGTAAATCTCCGCCAGCTTCATCTTGGCCTCATTGTGGGTGGGATCCGCGTTGCGTACTACCTCATCCCTGGTTAGCCTGAAACTCATTCGTGGTCCACCAAAGCAAGCCGTACCCGCCTCGAGAACCTGCGCCGCCTCCTGGAGCTCGCCCGTGAGCCGCATGCATTCCGATGTCTGGAGCAGAATGTACACGCTACTCGTCTACTCATTCGTTTAGCATTCAACCACGTATTCATACCGCGCGAAAAAGCGAAAGGAACACGGGGAAAATGAAAATAAGGCAGGACGTACCGTCTCGTTCCGTCCTAACATCTCATATATCGCAAGCGCCTCGCCAAAGATCTCGCCGTCGAAATACGCGTCGGCGATCTCGGAAAACAGCGGTGCGTAGTCGAGGATATCCTGTGCTAAGATGATGGCGGTGTGCATCTGACACGGGCGTCAGTGTCACCGTCCGATGTTTCAAGGATGAAACGTAGAAAAAAGAAAACGGAGAGGAGACTCAGAACGTGGGACTCGCCTTCCCCTCCTCCACCTCCCCCAGCTTAATCCGTGCAATCGCAAGCCGCTGGCGCGCATTAATGTCCAACTCGTAATACCCCGCATCCAAGTCATCCGCGTCCTCGTCCGCACCGCGCGTAATAACAAAATTCCCATCGACGTCGTCACAGTCGAACTCGCGATCATCCGCGCATATATCCCAGTACTTCTGGTCGGCACGGCCCTGCAGCCACCGCGCGCCCTTGCGGATGACGTCGATCGCGCGCTCGTGCTCGCCGAGGGTGTTGTACAGGTCCGCGAGGACGAGGATCTCGAGGAGGCCGAAGCGTGGAGTGGGGGCTTCGGCTTCGGGCGCAATGTCTGATTGTCCTCCTGGTTCCAATTTTGGGTTGAAGACGGAGCCGGACGGGAGCGCAGTGCGGTAGTGATCAAAGGCGGCTTGGAAGAGCGCGGCGCAGGTGGAGAGGTCGTTGAGGTCGACGAGGACCTTGCGCAGCTCTGAGAGGACGGTGAGGTCGTGTGGGAAGCGCTGCAGGATACCGAGGAATGCGATGCGCGTCTGGAATTCGTGGGATAAGATGAGAAATTTGGCTGGGATTCCAACAAAGATAGGGAAAGAATGGGATGGTACGAGAGAAATATACAAAGAACTCGAGGAGAGGCAAGGAAATTCGAATCAGGAAATGCAGCATACCGTTCGTAAATCCCCCATTTCCTTGGCGAGCATCGCGCGGTCCCAGAGGACGGGGACGTTGGTCGGGTCGATGTGGTACGCCTTCGCCCAGCAGTAGAGCGCCTGTTGCGGGTATCCCATCTCCCTGTGATTCAAGACTCCAATTTATTCGCGAACCGGAGAAGAAATGAAATTCGGAAACGCACCTCGACTGCCTTGCGAGCCTATCCCACTCCTCCGCGTCCTGCTTCAAATGCGCGCCCATAATTCGCAGCTGGAGCGCATTCGCCAGCTCCTTCTGGTCCTCGTAGCACTGCGCGAGAACAGACCATGCGGGCGCGGCGCGGGGTTCAATGCGAATGACCTCCGTCATGGTGCGGATTGCGCGTGGGAGGTCGCCGTCGACGTACGCCTGGTTGCCCTCGCCGATGAGAGCTTTGGTCTGGTAGGAGAGGAGGGGCCCGATGCGGTTGTTGGCCTGCGATGGGTAGGGTTGGATTGAATCAGCATTAAATTAGAAACGAAGAATGAGAGCAAAGAAAGGAAGAAAAAGCCTACATTCTTCCGACTGCGTCCAATTCCCGACGCAGCACGCAAATCCTCCCGGTATTCCTCTAAATCGTGGATAGTGAAATCCCACTCCTTCGCCAGCGTCCCAGCGTTCGAGTTGAGTCTGATGTTCTGGACAAGGCGCCTGCAATAATAAAGGTAAGCCCTGCACAATACATTGTTCTCCCAAGTAGAAATAACGCACTCGAATTCGCCATCGCCTTCGCCCGGCTCTGCCTTGACGACTGCTACAACTGGTTTGATTTCCTCTTCGGGTTCCTCGTAGTCAGAATCGGAATCGGATTCTGAAGACGAGTCGGTTGCGTCGGAAGAGTCGTCATCTGATACACGAATAGGATCTAATTGGAGCGACCATTGCAAAATGAAAACGAGAGAGGCGCCTACCAGAGGCCTCCTGCTGCGCTGCCCCCAAAAGAAGTTTGTCGTCTTCGATGGCTTCAAGCTTGAGCTTCAGTAAAGAATTCATGTCACCCTATCACCCCTGGTTAGTCAACCTTGACTCTCTCAAACCACTCTGGAGGAATGAAGGAAGAACGTCTTGTCACGGAGGGAGGCGATGACAAGGGAAAAGGAAAAACCTACAATGTTGTACTCAGGCTCCGCGAAACTACTACGACGATGCGCAATAGTAGCAAAAGGGAGCAGAGTCTCACTGGACCGTGGAGAAGGTGGTGGTCAAGTTGTGGTCAAGAGCAAAAATGATGTTGGGCTTGTTTGGCGACACTGCTCGGGTCCGGACTCCGCATTTGGCAACCGCAGCAATCTTATCTCATTTCAACATTCAACCTGCCTTCTTTCTGGAGAAGTACTTACGAAAGGGAACAGCAGATCTATACGACTACCTCTATGTTTTCGTGGTTGAACTTGAACTCAACCAACTATACTTAGTTAGCTCAATTGCTGCAAAGTCGCGAGAAGGAAACATACCCGTATAATTAGGAGACTAGTCACCGCAAATCAGCAAATCAGCTAGACTCGTTACCAGTTGCTTACAGCAAAGTGCTCGCCACAATTTTGCTCATTGTAAGCAGACTGGTAACGAGTCTACAGATCCCCGGCTCCATGAATCCTGCCATGCGTAAGATCTTGGAGGGTGAACGGTTCAAAATCAAGCTGCTCGAATGCTCTGCGGGTAATTTGGGTCAGTATCCGCAATGAATCTAAGCTTACCACCTTCTTTTTTTTTGCAGAGGACCTCACCTCGGGTCTCAGGCTCGAACACTTTTCATCCCCACGTGTTTAATGATCAGCGGGGGCGGCGATGACCTCCCCGGCATCACGAGCACTTCCCTCAGCAACGCAAGTGGTAATTGCATTGCAAAAGTCGTTATCAATATCCAAGGGGACAACGTCGAGGACTGGGACGATGATGGGATGACTTTGATGGACAGTGTCCTTTCAAGTTCTATCGTAATGCCGGCTCTTCAGACAGTCGAGATACGGATTTTTATGAGAGAGCGGGATCGGATTCGTGGTCGAAGCATGACATGATATTTGGCAGGTTCCCGCTGCTCGCTGCCAGAGGAGTGCTCGAAGTCCCGGCGCCGATGACTCATGCTCAGGTGTGTTGTTTCACCCCGCATGAGAGTGTAAATTGACTTGAAACAAACAGTGGTTGGTGTATGGCATTCGCTCCTACGGTTTCAACTGGAGGTCTATTCAGGGTACATGAACGTCCTAGAATACTCCTTCACTGCTAAAATTTACTCGCAACAACTGCTTGAACGATCACCACTTGAAAAAGACATCCGTAGAATAGACAGGGTACTTCTGGCGCCGTTACATGGCTTGTTGGGCTGAATGGGTTAATAAATATGCACCTCTAGCCAAAGCAAAAGAGGAATATTAATATTCAGCAACAACTCGACCTCGAATCGAACGGGCTTCCACTCATCAGAGGTGGACAGTCGGCGTGAATGCACCCAGTGCTACCGGCTCTTGATACTCAGTGGTCAGAACTTTCGGGCTCATACTGGGTTCTGGTGGCGAATTGGCTAACCCTCAATTCAAATCATGAAAGAAGTTTCTGGATTCAAGGGCTGGATTGAGCTGCACACTTCTAGCGGGAGCCTTTTCGGGACTCGTTCATAATGAATTCTATGTCATCAGATTGATAGCAGTGAGCCTTCCACGTAATGTAGCGTATTTATTGCAACGCCCTGACGATTTTGGACATAAACTTGGCCTCTGGGCTAACCAGCACCCCATTCCATCGAAATTCAACTTGAACTGTTATGGCATCTTTGTTCCGGTAATCTCGCCGATGACGTCAAAAGCCCGTGTTTAGTGCGATCGTTACTCAGCCTGTTACCACCATGTCGAACACCCTCCCCGACCTTCCCTACGCATACGATGCTCTCGAGCCGTACATTTCCAAGCAAATCATGACCCTCCACCACACGAAGCACCACCAGACCTATGTAAACGCTCTCAACGCCGCAGAGCAGTCCTACGCAAAGGCAGCAACTCCCAAGGAGCGCATCGCTCTCCAGGCTGCGCTCAAGTTCAATGGTGGTGGTGAGTGTCTACTCGTTTCATAAATAGACTTATACCTGTTCTCTGTTTCCTTTTCCTTTCATTTCTGGCTCACTTGCGCGATGGAAATGCTTATCGCCATCGCATCCATCAGGCCACATCAATCACTCGCTCTTCTGGAAGAATCTCGCGCCCTCGGCGCAGAAGGGTGGCAACGGCGGCGTTCTCAAGGACGGACCGCTCAAGCAGGCGATTGATAAGGACTTTGGCGGGCTCGACAACCTCAAGAAGGAGTTCAATGCCGCGACCCTTGGGATTCAGGGCTCTGGCTGGGGATGGCTCGTGCGTTTCTTTCCTCGCATTTGTGTAATGCTATATTGAATTCGACGACCCCGCGCGCAGGGCTACGACGTGAAATCCCGCCGCCTCGAGATTATCACGACCGCGAACCAGGACCCGCTCCTCACCCACGTTCCTCTCATCGGCGTCGACATCTGGGAGCACGCGTTCTACCTCCAGTACCTCAACGTCAAGCCTGATGTGCGTCTTCTCTTCTCCCCCTTCCACTTCCCTTTTTGTGCCGCGCCATCTCGAACTACTTGTCAAGCCGTCGGCTCTTCTCCGCGTCAATTCGCCCCCGAATTGCGCTTCCGACTAAGGCTATCTTCATCGGTTGAGTTTATTCTAACGCCCGCATATATTCACAGTACCTGAACGCAATCTGGCACGTAATCAACTTCGACGAGGCCGAGAACCGCTATCTCGAGCATGCCAAGCTCTAAATCAATGTGCGTCCCTCTCTTCCCTCCTCCTCCCTCCATTTTCTCTCCCCATATTCTCCTCTCTCTCGCTTCCCTTCCGAGCAACCAAGCTATCTGTTTTGCCAGAAATACTAACCGCGCCGCTAGTGGCTCCATACATACTCACTTGGATGATCACATCGAAGTCTTTCAAATCAAGTAACCCAAACAGACAACGGATGAATCGAAAATGAAGAAGAGATAACTAAATAGTGTGCCTGTACGAATTCAAAATTGAAGTGAAGTGTACTGAATGGTGGACCGCCACTTCAGTATCAGTAACACGAATAAATGAATAAGTGGACATAGGCTTGAGGTAGACCATGTTTCTTTTTTTCCTAGGGATATGAATGAATTCGAATGGAGTAAATAAGACCCAACGGAGCTGGATGGAGCGCACGAGTTCACTCACCCGATTGGAGGAAGCGTCCCGTTCGGCTCGGGGCGGACGGCTTCAAGGAGGAGTTTCTAGGGACAGTCACGAAGAAGGATCTGCCCCAGGGAAATAAGACTTGAGATCTTGAGAGCCTGGGCGTTTAAATTGCGCCGCCGCAGCCTGGCGTATTGAAACCTAGTGGGCTCGTTCGATTCACGCTTGGGTCATGATGGTATTCTTTTTCTCGGCCCGACGCGGCTTCAATGCTAATCACACTCCAAGCTTCAAGTGAGCTTCGAGGGACAGAGATACAGAAGGACTTGTATGAAGGAAACAAGACCCAAGAGTGATGGGTTCAACGCGCGCCCATCGCTCTTGGGTCGACGTCGAAATCCATCAAAGTCTGTTCTGAAGGTCAGGCATATAAGTGAACCAAGAAGGTAGAAACAGACCCAGCGGCTGGCCGTAACGCATGTGTTTGTCGGGGTACGCACTCGTCAGGGTGCTACGCTCCCAGGTGACTACGATTTGCCGGGATGGGCAGGCAATTTGATTTGATTTGAGGAAGCGTACTTGAATGCGCTTGGATTTGCGTCGAGAACGGGCAGATCTCATAATCCAACCAGTCAAAAATTTGGTTGGAGATGAAATCAAAGTTCTCCATCATGAGCGTTTTTGTTTCTCGACGCGGCATGATTGAAATTGTAGATGTCGCGACGATCGTCATGTCTTGCCGATCAGAAGTCAACCATACTCGAAGCTGTGCAAAAGGACTTGAAGAACAGGTAGCATGGGAGCAATGTTGAAAATAGAAGCCCATACTCGACGGCGCTGCGTGTTCAGGTTCACCGAGAGGTCGGGCATGTACTGTGGCCCGACGATTTCGTTGGCTTGGCGAGATGCTTTGGGCTTCAGGTGAGTTGTTTCGGAGGAGGAGTATGAATGAATTCGAAGGAAGGGCGGAAATGAGACCTAAAAGGGCCGGAAAAAAACTGTTAATATTGGTGCAAGCGCATCCAGTTCGATTCGGGGTTGGGTCGGGTAACAGTGGTTTGAGGTTTTGCTATCTCTTCCCGTTTGAGTCGATGGGGTTGAGAACACAGTATGAGAGTGATGAACTCATACCGCTCGGGGTTGGATGGTCCCCACCGGAGTCGGTACAATTGTGCAGGTCTTTGTCTCAAGAGATAAGAAGGATGACCTTCAAACGAAGCAAACCGGCCGATTGCGAACAACATGATAAATGGCCAAGTTGAAACATAGTCCATCTGGTCCAATGCCGCTGGAGTGAAGATGAGCGTAGACATCGAGAGGCCCATCCGTCGTGGAATGTAGATGAGAGGGAAGGCACCGAGAGCGTATCGAATTTTGGCGACGTCTGCTGAAACCATGTCTACTTTGTCTTTTACTCTTTTATGACTATCCGGGGATGAATACATGGATAAAAGTACCAGGAAGCACGGGATGTTTGAAAATCTCGCTGTATATTCAAGTTTCGGGATTATTGCGTTCGTCAATGAAGTAGCAAGTGCCTGAAGAAACTGAGTCAGAATCTTTACAGGGAAGAGGAAAATATCGCACTCTCAATTTCCCCTTGGCGTTTTCGGGCCAAGAAAGTTTCCGCACGCGCCCAAAAGTCATCGCCGCCGCGTGCACCGGTTTCCCAATCTTTGTCGTAGTCCGGCACCACCATGACAACGACGCGTGAATCGATCACGGTGAGCTGCTGCTCAAATCTCCAGGCCCTGCTTGTGGCCAGGAACCCACTATTCCAAAAGGCAGTTACGACCAGAACGAGGCGAGGGCATTCCGTGAGAGCCGACCGCAGGAGGCCGCCGGATAGCTCTTCGGAGAAACACAGGTGGGTAAGTGCGGGTAGGGCTGCAAGCTCGGACCAATCCTCCCACTTCGAGGATTCGGTATCAAGAGACTCCTTGAAGAGCTCCAAGTGGGTGACAGATAGAAACAATGGTTGATTCAATGTGGATTTGGCCCACTGAGAATCATAGGGCACAGCAAGATTTAGTTTCCGAGGACGCATTTTCTCGAGGACAGGAAGAAGATCTGTATCCGATTCCCAGTCTCTGTCGATATACAGCGATGTGATCCCGGTGCATTTCAGCAGAATGTTTGTGATCGTCTCCGTCATGCTGGAGAAGAACACGTGGCGCACGGCATTGTGCAGGAACGTCGGTGACTTGGATTGTATGGTGGACAGACACGAATCATTCGAGTGAAGGACGAGGACCCGGTAGAGTATTGGATCAACCCTGTGTTCGCTGGGTGAGAAGTAATGTCAGGAATTGTGGAAGGACTTCAGTACTTGCCAGGCATGGACCCGACGGCAAACTCGAAGAAGTGTGGGAATTAGGGTTGGATTTCTTATTGCGGCCGTTTCAAAGATTTCTCGCTCAAGATCTAGAGGAAGCAACGGGTCCATGGCCAGTGGGACGTGGAGGCAGAGGAACGTCACGGTCACGTTGGCCGATCGTCTATCAGATGTGATGGAGACTGTGATCTAATCGGGTTCCAGATGTTTGGGTGTGCTTCCGCTGTGCCGAAGTCAAAGATAATCAAAAGATCAGAGTGATGGGGTAGAAAAATGATGAAAAAGACACACCGGAGTGCACACCCTAACATCTGGTGCACCTCGTAGCAAGAGGCGAGCGGATCATTGATCTCGCACACAGATCAACACACGTGATCAACCATCCCTTGCCAAATTCGGACGTTCACCAGAACCAAGCTGTTTCGTCGCATTCCGCGTAATACAGACAACGGTAAATATGTATAATCAATTAAAATACTGTTAATATCTAATATGCTCAATGAAGATGCGCGGAACATTGTTTCGGTAGAAATCAGAAGTAACATGATTTTCGAGGTGGTTCACAGTGGATGGGCTGAAGTTTCAAAGACCTGCAAGAGACGAGGCCACCCAGACATTGAGAGGGGTGTCGTTGTCCGGACACTGAGCATGCATTGAGGTCGAGTTTGAGCAAGATGGCGGTAAGTGGCGAGCTTCCAAATTTGGCAAGGGATGGTTGATCACATGTATTGATCTGTGTGCGAGATCAATGATCCGCTCGCCTCTTGCCTCGTAGCGTAGCCATGGGATCGCTTATCGGGTCACAGGCGTGACACAGTGAACTTTGGTTCAATTTCGAGCCTACACCCCTCTCCTGGGGTATGAAAAATTAGAAAGAACCTCAGATATTTCGGCAATGTGATCATATACATTATGGCACACAAAATAAGTGCGAAGGAAGGTGCGTTTATGCGTGATTGCAGCAAAAACAGGGTGTGATCACAAGCCCAATAGTAATTAATCTGCCAGGAAAATTGTGTGATTATGTATACTATAATGGTCAGGGAGCTCACAAGAATACATGAATCATAATTTTGAAGTTATCGGGGGCGGGATGAACGAGAATGAATGAAAGCGTGACTCGATCACCCGTTACCTATACGAGTTGCACCAGACGTTATAGAGCAGTCTCCCGCGATCAAACTTCATCAAAATTCTGCCTCGTCAACATCTCGACATCCCCGATTGGATTTATGCCGTGAGCGGCGCGCGGAACTGCCCTATAACGTCGGGTACGAGACTACCGAGTCCCGAGCTGTGTTGTGTTGTGCTGAAGCACTAAGTACTTAGTAGGCTCGTCCACCCGTCCTAGTATACTGAAGTAGACACGCAATCTCGCTGCATAAGTCTCAACTTAGTCTGTTGGCATGTCTGATCATGGACCTGGGTTTTTGAAGGAGAACGTGACCAGTTCTCATGTCCAAATCGGGTCAATATTCGGGATTTGGCCACTTGCAGCGGCCTAGCAGCCATTCCGACGAGGTAGAACATTTATTTTTAAGTTATTAGTAGGTACCAGAAAATTCTCTGAAAGTTTTGAGGTCCTTCTTGGTGTACTACTGTAGAATTTCATTCAATTCGGCATGGGTCGTGACCTGTGACCGAAAATACCGATTCGGCACTTGGGCACCCAACAAAATTTGGCGTGACACTTACAAAATTCCGGCATTCAAGACAGAAATTTTCTAAAATTCCGCCTTTTTTGGAACTCCAAGAGAGATTTGGCCCGGGTGTCACGAATTTTACATTCAGCACTGAGCGCTGTGACCCGTGACCGAGACGAAAATTAGTCGCGGCACAGAGGGTGCGTGACGTGTGACTGCTGAATTAAATGAAATTGTAAAGTATTGCTATTTCAACTCAAATACATAAACAACGCCTCTCGAATGCATTTCAGATCCAATTTATTTCACTGAAAGACCAAAATCCATCAGTTATCCTGCCTGAATGCATTCAGCAATAATTCAGGTTCCCAAAGTTCCAGTGAGGTGAGATTGTCCGAATTTGGGCGTGGGGAAGTAATCACGTGTCAGCCAAAAAACCCAGGTTCATGATCGGACCTGCCAACGAAATCAGACTCCATATTCAAAGAACCCTCTGGGCATCCCTGGAACCAAGGGTCCAGCAGTAGTTCTTAGTCTTACTTTGAGGCACTGGTTTGGAACGCCCAGAATTGCACGTGGTGATCCTCCCAAAGGGGTTTCACTCTCAATAAGGAAATGTTCGCGCTACCATATCGGGACACGCATTTTCAAAAGACTCCTTGGAGACCTGAAACCTAAAGGTTCCAGGAATAAAAGATTTATAAATCTCGTGGAGTCTGACTACAAGTGAGACTAGTCTCAACTTCAATTTACGAAAGTTGGGGGCTGGGGCTCTAAGGAGGGGGGAATAAATATTATTAAAACACCTCTGGTATTTTGGGTTCACGGATTTGGAGAACCCAAGGCTCGCACAGTGGAAACAACACTTCTCCTCTCATGGCTGGGGACAATTCAAATGCTGCCCATTGAAAATGAATAGCCAAATTCAAAGACCAAGTTGACTGCGACGGCGGAGTTGGCGGAGCTAGAGAGATTCAACTGACAGGCAACAAGGCCGAGGTGACGGATCGTTCCGAATGCGGTGCAAGCTGGTACTGTGTCCGATGGCGACAGTCAGACCGGCGTGTGTCACCATTCCTTAGGGCTGGCCCGATCCGCCTAAGCCAGAATCAGCCCTGAGACATTTTCTGCCTGAGTGCTTGGGGCAAGGGGGGATCGGGATTAAAATTCTGTACGTGGGGGGGTTCAGGTTGGGCTGAAAAAAACTTTTCAGTATAAAGTTTAGAGCTTCAAAATGGCTAATAAACCATGAAGGAGGTGTTGGTTAGTTGTAAGAAACACATATAAATGCCTAGGGAGTGTATAGCAGAAAATTTATCAGTCTGAACCTATACCTTCTGTGATTTAAGCTAAATTGAAGCCAACTGTGGTCAGTTCTTAGGTTAGAAATTATTTAGCTCTTGGAGTGCTGAGTGTTCAATTTATCACCAACACTCATTAGATGGTATAAAAAAGCATTATCAAGTTCAAGGAAGTGGTGGGAAGTAGAACATGCATGCAGAGAGGTCGGCCCGGCCCTAGGGGGGGGAAACTCCTTCCCTATTAGGAAAGATGGGGGGTTTCAGCCCGGGGCCGAAAAAAAACTTTTCAACCCGATATCCAAATTTCAAATCCAAATTTCCCTTGGCTCGGGGTAGGATTATTTTCAAGTACAAGCTCAGACAGATTACCGGATTGACCGAGAAACAACCATCCCTTATCAATCCCTCATGACATTCCAATTTGGGAACCCTGTTACAAGGGGTTCTCAAGACTCAAATTGGAGGAGGACGAGTGGTTAGCTGAGACTAGCCGCAGTACTGTGGCAGCGATTCCGCTGATTTGCTGCATGCTGGGTTGAAAATGCTATCTGCTCCGCTGGATCATCCTGTACTCAGGCCGAACCACCAAAAATACGGTATCTCAGGCCAGCTAATGATGTGTACTCGAAATCCCTTGAATAGCGGGTCCTATCATTGCCTCAGCATCACACAACTTCCCAAAAACACCCAATGGCAACATCCCTTTGGCTTTGGTATACCTTATAGTCATTTCTCAAGTTCAGTATGCTGAACGATTGGCAGGGAAGTGCTTCTGCTGGACTGGAAGGCGTTCCGGGTGCTAGACTCAGTAGCAAGGCCGCAGGTCAAGAGCTCGTCAACGTGTTCCTCAAAGCCGGTGGAAACACAATTGATACCTCAAATCTATACGGGAATGGCACAGCTCAAAAATTAATTGCCCAACTCGACATCAAAGGAGGCCATATCTACACCAAGTTGGTTTTCGCTCTTTGTTCCTTGAGCGAAGGTTGAATGACTCAGACACCGTCAATGATGCCTTACCATCCGTTTTCTTAGGTTGTTCCCCCTTCTGAAGAAACTCGGCATCTGGTTCTATGGGTACTCACCTCTCGCGGGCAGCATCCTAGTCAGCAAGAATCTCAATGTGGCTGCCAAGGATGGCTCTAGGTTCGATGCTAGCACCTCAGATTTCATTGCGCAGTACTATTAATACTGTTTGATACCCTGTATTGGTCCCCCGCTCAGGAGTTGCGTGAAGGAGTAGTAAGTTTCTGTTACCAGCTCAACTTTGTGTCACTTTTTACTGAGTCTGTGCCAGGTCTCTCCCTCCTGCAAGTGGCATTCCGCTGGTTACAGTACCACTCCCAGCTCGATACTTCCAAGGGTGATAAGATCATCATAGGCTCATACACCCTTGAATGGTATCAGCAGACTCTTGGGTGGACGTATATGCCCATCATCCTCTCCGTTCATTTGAACTAATGCAAGTGCATTGAGAAAGGGCCTCTCCTGGCAGAAATTGTGGAACTCGTGGACAAGGTGTACAAAAAGAATAAGGGCCTTTTGTGACACTATGCTGCAGAAATTTGAGTGGAACGCTACCGATCCGAGCATTTATCGGGGACCCTGAAATCTCATTCAAACATGATATATACTTCATCCAACTCGTTTGTTCCTACAGTTCCACAGCTCACAAGTCGCAACCGAATAACTCAGCTGTGGTTAAGAACATGCCGTGAGGGTCGCGGTTTCGGGCGAGTCACAGGGCGCAAGGAAGCGAACGAATTTCGGAACGATTGGTGCGAGGACTTTGTGCAGAAGTCGCAGGAATGAGACAGAAAAACAAATCTAACTGGATCCAAACGTGCGGCCTCAGCTGACCTCAGCCTGAGTGAGGAATTTCGACTGTACAAGTCGGGATGTAGAAAGACAAACCATTCTTCTTGGCCTCAAATATCGACCAAAAGAATTGCGACTCCAACTGGATTTAAGGTGTCCTGACTCGACTGGTGAGTGATCTGTTTATGAAAAAGGTCGATAGACCCCATGTAGATTCAAACTCAGATCGACCGGTCTGTCTATCAACAGTTCATAGACAGATCAGTCACCGGTCTACGTCCTGACCGCATTGCGCTGGGCGTACCTACAATTTATATCCGATATTGAACTACATGAAATGCGGCGCTGTTCGACTTGCTGCGAGGTCATCCATTTGCAGACCACTTTTGCGTCGGTGAGCAGAGAGTTTCAACAAAGCGCGGCAACGTTGTTCGTCCAATGAATTTTTTATTGAGTTCACAAATGAACTTGTCGCGATAAAGGTCAAGTCAAAGTACTTGCCGTCTGTTGAACCAGTTCACAAGCCAACTACCGAACGACATCAGCAGACAGCAGAGCAGACACGGAACGAAGACGGACGGCCTGCCGGAGCGTATACGTGTTACGACCTTTCAGGAGGTTCAAGAAGATGGTCCCCAAAACCCCAGGAAACCCGAATGGAATGACCGCAACAGCAGCGTGTCAAGATAGAAACTATGGATGTTGAGCATCAATGGCGAATTGGGCTGGAGATATTTCCAAACAACGGCGAGACATGTTAGAAGCGAACATATGGCGACGGAAAACAGGGCTCTGAGGCGAGGGCTAGAATGTGGAAGGAGAAAGTCGCGTCTTTGTCTGGTTGGCAACGCTCGCTCGTTGCTGCTGCAGAAATTCCTCTTCCTCCTTTCAGGCCGGAGTTTCTTCAATCCTTGCCGTCAAGATGAATTAAAACATTGCTGAATGCCCTGGGAAAGTGCAACTGGGTATATTTGAGCTTAAACAAAACCGTAGGAAGTAAGTTGGGACGCGGCAGCTCGAGGCGGCCAGCCTGCCCGGTATTTGGGGTGGGAAACTCTCTCCCTATATGGAAGGAGGGGGGGAGGAGGGGGGTCAGCTTGAGGTCAAAAAAAAACTTTTCGGCCCCATATCCATTTTTCGATTCCAGATTTCCCCTTGGACCTCAGACAACATTATTCCAGATGAAGCTGATCTGGAGGAGGCCCATGCTGAGTTTGAGCCCAGAATGAGTATGATAAAGCTGAGAGTAGCTACACGTGGACTTGACGGAGTTGTTGATATTCTGTTGAAGGAGCTATTTTCCCTTCCACGCCGACATTCAGACAATCTGGTGGGGGAATCCAAATTATTGTATAAATCCACCCTAGCGGCAGCAAACAGCGGTGCACTCATTATAACCATAAACTGCGTCGCTCGGTAATTCAGTAAAAAAACCCCAGATCATCCATCGGGTATGACCCCCAAAACCGAATCAAACGGTGCCCCGCTGCGCAATTGTCTCGCACGCAAGCCAGATTGTATAGGGGGCGCCCAGGGAAATGCGGTCTAGATCCCTCAAATATTTTATCCTGTCTGAGCCCCTGATTACGTTTGCGGTTGGAATTATAGGGAACGGAAAATGAAGGAGCCCAGCCTGGGATACGTAGCCGGTGGAACGTCTTTTGAACTCCTGAAGTATTTTATGCCAATCAAATTTGATTCTCTGGGAAGGGAAAAAGACACGCAGTTTCCGATTGATGTATAGCCACAGACCGAACTGAACGGTGTCCCACTTCACTTGTTCTTGAACCGAATTGATTGTGGGTGCGCTCAGCGCCGCGAGGTCTGCATGCTTCAAATTTCATCCTGGTCTAGCTTGATTCTCTTTGTGGTTGATATTTAACAGAGAGCCGCAAATGCGAGAGTCAGGGTTAATATTCTACTTGAGGAGGTCTGCGAATTTCGCTTACGCAGGACGTCCATTGAAAAACCTTGTCTGTGTGGAAGCCTGATTGTACCCAGACTTGATGTTGTCAACGGAAAAACACAACTTGACCCGAAAGCCTATGAACAGACACAATCCAACGGTGTTCTACAGGATTTTTGAGGCATACCGTGCATATAGATTGCGGGTGCGCCTGGTGCAATGTGGTCTCTATCTTTCAAATTACATCCTGGGCAAGTCCGACTCTTTTTTGGGGTTAAAATTAGTAGGTTGGCCTTCTGTTGGAAGAGCCCTTGTCCTCCTTTTCACCAAGGCATTCATCGAAGAATACTGGCACACTGGCGTGTTTGGACACTACATAGATATTGCAGTACGGTTTTACCCAGATCTGTCGGAAAGGAAAAATATTTAGAATCAATTCTTCCTGCCATGCCACGACCATACACCGGATCGAACGGTGGCCCACTTGATCTCGTGTTTATTTCACGCGGTGTGGATGCGCCCAGCGCAACGTCGTCTCTATTCTTTGAAAGGCCTCCTGGCTCAAGTGCGAATCTTTTCGTGGTCCGAATTTTATGTAAGGTTGAAAAGGTATAACGTTGACTTCCATGTGGTTTTCTGGCATCAAGTATGATCTTCCATTATCCGCGGAACTTGAAACCCGGGACACAAAAGAAAAATTCAGAGCTTCAGCACGACCACACACCGAATCGAACGGTGCCCCACATTATTTTGCCACGTGGTTGCTTGGACTTTTCATGTGTCAGCGTAGCTGTGCGGTAGGTTCGACTTGGGATTCTTTCAGGTGACCTCGAGATGGAAAGGTTTGTGGTGGTCAAACGAGTCTTCGAGTGAGCTGCGGACTCGGCAGTACTTAGCAGAAACACATTAATTGGAGAATTACTGCGTCGTTGTACAATACCATACGCATCTCGGGCAACCGAAAGACAATATAACCAAGTGGAGGAAAGAGCATGAAGGCCAAAAGAGTACGATCAAACGAGACGGCGATGTTGGATCCGAATATAAGTGAGTGCACGCGTTGAGATCAACGGAGAATTTGAGGGTTGGCGGTGGCACACGGAAGGGAAAGGTTGAACATCAGCAAATCCACGCCGTGGATCAAACATACTACATAGTATGTAGCCGAGCCTAGATGAATGATCGCACGTCGAATCGAACGTTGGCCCACTGAATTTATTTTGCCAAGCTCATGAAAGAAATGAACGATGGTCATTGGTTGCGCCCACCGCTAATCTAAACTCTGAATCGGGGGATCAGATGCGGGGCTTATCAGATGCTGCTCAAGCTGCGGGTCAATTCGACGATGCAAACTCCCCACCCATCCCGCATTGCCCATTCTGCTTCCGTTCACCGTTTCGTTGGATCGCGCCACAAGACGTGGTCTTGTGCGCCAGCGGAGCTCCGCATAGAAAAGAATGGGAAAGGGACTCTGCCGACTCCACGGCCATCACGTCAATCAGCTGCCAGCGAGCTGTCAGACGCACGTTTGTTCCTCAACCGCGAGCTCTATTGCCGCTTCCACTGCGTTCCTCAGCATGGTCTTCATCATCCCCGCATTCTTAAGGATGGACCTGCCTTTTGCTTGGCCTTCACGTCTGTCTTCCCTCCCAAGACTGGACTATGTTTTTCCACGTCTTTGCGCTCGCTCTGCTACTCCAATCGCAGGCGTCTCACATTCCCCGAGCCACACCGGCGCAGACCGCCGCCTCTACTTCCGTCTCGGTAACTCTCGATGGAGTGACTTATGTGAACCAGGGCCTCGTCGGTTTTGGCCTTATCCTTGCTAATGCGACCGACTCCACGGGCGACACACTTGGCGGATTTGGGAGTGCGATTGCGATTAAGCCCGGGACGTGGACGGAGTTGGACAATGGGAGCTACACAGGCATACTTGTCGCGCAGCCCGATCGGGGGTATAATGTGTGCGTCTTGTGTTTTACGCCTGTTTAATCGTCATTCACTCTCATCTTACCTTTACATCTGCATTCCCGGTTAACTTACGCGTTCCCCAGAATTTCCCCAATCGATTACCAAGCCCGGCGGCATGAGTTCGCCTTCGTCCTCACACCCTACACCGACTCTCAGAACCTCTCCTTCGCGAACGCACAGCTGACCTTCCGGCTCACGTATCTCAACACCACGCTGATTTTCGAGCGCAATGATACGAAGACGAGCGGGCTCGACCCCAGTGCGATCCGTGCTGCGGAGCCCGGATTTGGCCCTACCGACCCTCTAGCGGACCCCCAGATGCCGATTGCGAGTGTGACGGAGCCGCATTTGACGCTGGATTCGGAGGGTATGATCATCAATACGGATGGGACGTAAGTTGAATTCTAGGTTTCGAAGCTGATCATCTATTCGGATGGTGATGTTGATTTCTATTCTTTCTCACAGATACTGGCTTTCGGACGAATATGGCCCCTACATCTACCTTTACACTGCCGCCGGGCAGCTTATTCAGACGATCCAGCCTCCCGCGGCGATCCTCCCGATGGACAGCAAGGGCGACCTAAATTTTACGGCGAATGTGGACCCTGCGACGGGAAGGGCAGCGAACCAGGGTGCGGCCCTCTTCCATTTACTGTCTCTATGCTCTCCAATTTTCACATCTTCCATTTCCTCTCACTTTCAATCTATTTCGAGCTAACACATCCTCGCAGGCTTCGAAGGTCTCACACTCGACCCGCTCACGCAGACACTGTACGCGATTCTGCAGTCCGGAACGATCCAAGACGGCGCGGCGCAGTACACGCGGCTCCTTGCGTATGATGTTTCGCAGGTGCGTTTCTTCCTTCTCCTCTCATTAATATTCAACCTCTGTCCCCCAGTTCTTCCTTACTCGCCACTGAACATTTTCGCGCTATAGCCCACCTTCACAGTCCCGCTGATCGGCGAATGGGTCGTCCCCCTCCCCGTCAGCAGCAGCGGCAAGATCGAGGCGACCTCCGAGATCCACTTCGTCTCCCCAGGCGTGTTTCTATGCTTGTCGCGGGACGGGAACGGGCATGGGGGAAGCGGGACGACTATTAAGTATAAGTGCGTGCCATCGTTTCCGCTTCTACTCCATTCCTTCCTTTCCCTGGTGGGCTAAAGGATGTATATATTTGCAGGCAAGCCGACCTCTTCTCAATCACCTCCGCAACTGACATCCACGGCACCGACTACGACTCGCCATCGACCCCTGTCTCGCCAAAGGCAAAGCTCGCGAAGGGCGTGACGGCGGCAGAGTATGTAGGGTTCGTGAATTACGCGGATCCGACGCAGTTGGGGAGGTTTGGGTTGCATGTTGGTGCGTATTGGATTTTTGTGCAGAATTCCTACATTAAATGCGGATACTAACCGCAACGCAGGGGACCCCGACGACAACACCCTCATCGACGCCAAGTGGGAGAGCTTCGCGCTCGCGCCGGTGGGGCCCAGTGCGCCGGACGATTATTTCTTGTTCAGTGTTGTGCGTATTGTTCTCCTTTTCTGCCTTTCCTTTAGCTTCGCTTTCCTTTTCTTTCCCTCGTCGGCTCTTTCGCATACGCTCCCAATTCCCTGACCCTTGTTGTGGTCTCATTTTTTACGCCTGCGATACATGTGTTGACTCGACTTCCAGAGCGACAACGACTTTATGACCACACAGGGTATCTCGCTCGGCGTGCCGTACGACGCAGGCGAGGATGTCGACACGCAAGCTTTCGTGTTTCGGGTGACGCTGCCTGGCGCGGGGCCGGCTGTCACAGCTGCGGTTGGGGTGTAGATTCGTCCACAGACATAATCCATACCGCATAGGGTTGTTCAGACTAGCTGGTGCGCGAGGATGCGTGGACCAGATGAATTATTTTCGTGGTTTTATTGCAGGACGTAGATTTCACAGCGATCGAGCGAAGAGGGTTTAGACACAGTTCCACCCAGATACGATTTGAACATCTGCATGTTGAATATGGTTCCGCCCGCAAAAAATTAATTTCGACGAGAATTAACAGGCACGAAGTCGAACAATGTCCCATGATCACCTCAACATATGGAGGGTGAGGAAGGTTGTCGATTTGATTCTGTCTGCCCAAAAAACCTTCCCCGACTCAATTGCATGACCACACCGAATCGAACGATGTCCCACTTGATTTAGCCATGACGCGGTCCGAATCCAGCGGGTACATTCGGTTCAAACTTCAACTTTGTGTCACGAGCTGGTGAACGCCTACTGTCGATATTTTTTTTCGATCTCCCTCAGTTCATGTGCCTGTGTTTTGAAACTGATATCTGGAACCACATCGAGGCCATGCCATACAGGCTTGCCTCCATAGACAGACAGTCACTGGTCTACCATCTCCTCCTTTCAAAATTAAAGGTCATGGTCGAGATTCTCATCACTTCCATTTGACATACAAGACAGATCTCCGCTTCGCTCCGACATCGCAGTCGGAAATAGCCGACCAATAAATCTCACTTCGTGCGTTTGTGCCATGTGGTGTATGATTTTTCGGTGCAATGGAAGTTGCTCCCGATTCATGTTTGAAATTGGCGAGTGAAGAATCGGAGTCACCGGGAAGCCTGAGATAATTGGTTTGAATGACGGGAGATTGGCACAAGCGAAGCATATGCATGCATACAAAAAATTCGGACAGCGATGGCGGACGGCCCGACAGGGTGTGTGGGTGGGGATCGCAGCTGGCCGGCCTCCGTAGAGATCAAGATTTTCTGTAACAGCACCAGCATCTATGAACAGTAGATATTCAATTAAAATAGCCATGTAGATCCATAATTTAAAACGAGTGACGAGCTATTCAACTGGGACTCTTCCCAAGTCATGATTCAAACACAATGATATGTCGCCACCGCCAGTACCAAGGTCGTCAAAGCGGCCAGTCCCGAGAAAGTGGTTTTCTGCCCGAGTTCCCTTTGCATTCAATCTCTCCACTGCCAATGGTGCACGAGACGCTTGGTGTGGCTATGGGCGAAGTTCCGGTCGAACTCGCCCCGGGGTCTCCACACTTGACACCGTCGAGGCCCACACTGCAAGAGAAGCCCGCGGTGGGTGATGTAGACGAATCGGTGGATGTGGTAGAGATGCTTGCGGTGGGCCCAGATTGTGTACTGTCTCCGCAGACATTCCCTTGGCCATTGACGCTGCATGAGAATGGTGCAGAATCATCCGCGAATGTGACAATAACTGCAGGAAAGTGTGGGTCAGCCAGAATACAGAACTCTATAAAGATGAAGACTACCATGAGTGGCTGCGGCAATAAAGATTAACATGCGGGAAACCATCTTAACCATTGTTCAACTGGTTCACGGTGGTGTAGAAAAGCGAATATGTGATACCTCGCCAACTGTTCGTCCGGGCCTTTATATATCCGTCTGCAAGCCAATTTCCAATGCAATTCATCATAAACCTCGAGTGAGCATAGCCAAACTGCACCGCCGTGGACCCGAGTCAGGCATATTCGACTTGGACTCCACTACCCGGGCCCCGTCGATGGGAACACACTATGCTCCCAAACTGCGCCGCCATTCTGTGATGGCGAATCAGACTTTGTGCATGACGCCGTGGGTCGGTCCTGGAGAACTTGACGTCTATGCATACCCTGACGCAACGTTTTACCTTCGCGCAACGCCTGTTGTTCCGAACCGAGTCTTGAGGGCCCTTGTAGTCGGCCTAGGATGACACGCATCTGCGACAGCGTTGCCGAGCGAGTATCTCCCTAGTTATTTGATTTACTTCGAGTCCAGAAGCGTCGGAGCCTGGGTAGGACCGGGATATGGAGTGCAATCGGGTGCGAAGTGGAAAAGCATCGCATTTGGCTCCAAGGAGCCTCAACGCGTTGGTGAACTGGGCTGCGCCCCTCTGGAATCGACCAAAAAAGTTCATAACAATAATGAGCTGAACATGGTTTTATATTGCAGTTCTCGAGTGTGATATACGAAGTCGGCAGGTTGTGGCTGGTCTCCCGGGGTCAAGGGAGTAGGAACATCCAAAAATATCTGTGTGATACACACCAGATTACAGGGTAGCGCTGTCAAGCTGTGAGGATCTTGATGGAGAACTTTACTCCAGACCCCAGAGGCCTGCAACACAACCCATCCACCAATATTCGGAAACCTAGCGCGTGTAAGCAGCGAACACAACTGCGCTACAATTTCTGTGTATCGCTAAAGAGAATCAGTCCCAACGAAGGGTGCTCTCAGACGGATCCCCGAAAAGAAACGAGGCTCGGTTGGAATGCAGTATGTAGTCACGCTGGTAATCCGCGGAGATACAACGGACGCACGGATAAATTCGTCAATCTGTTCCTGAACCTCTTCACCCTCTTTGTTGGACCACACGCATCGGGTCCCTGGCCAAGTGAACTGCGCCAATCTCAATCCTGGATGCGCAGCGGCGAGCGTTGATCGCGCTGCATGGCCGACAGGTATGACTTCTACGCCGGCAGCGCCACCTTCGACGACCCAAACAATTGCAACCTTTTGCAGGCTGATAGGGAATAGCGAGGCATCTGCGAGCGCCAGATAGAATGACTGGAAGGGCTTAACTGAATGAAGAGCGAAAGCAGTCGGAGTCAGTAGCTACCTGTGCGGTGTACGTCTCGCCGGTTGTCAAGTTTTCCAATGGGTCCCACCTAATCGTCATGCGGAAGCGCATAAGAGCCAGGAAGGGCTGTATGAGTAGGTGGAAATCGATGATCGACAGGCGGTAGAAGGACAGGTCGAGATCAGTTACGGTCCGCAAATTGTGAACGCATGACTGGACAATTTGCGGGAAGCGCGGTGGCTGGCATTGGTCGATTTCAAGATGTTGTGGGGCAGCTCGGGAGCCGAGGAACACCATCAATTCTGGGGTGCCATGGTATACCTCGAGGAGAGGGAACAGACCAGTCAGTGCGGGATGCAGTTCAGCGACGATGCAATGCATGGTGTGTAGTGTGCGAACGGCTGGGAAGCGCTGGAGGATCCCGAGATCCTCGAGAAACGAGTTGATACTGACGTTGAGCTTCTTGACGTTGGGGAAAACAGTGGTTTTAGCACCCAGGAAGGCAGTCGCTGCCCCGTGAGCGAGCAAAGAGACGTCTGTGAGCATCTGCTCGTCCAGGAACGCAAGCCACCCTTGCGCACACTGCTGGCGGTAATGGAAGAAGGAGAACGTAGCAACCTTTTTCCAATCTCCTTCAAATGCGGAAGAGAAACGATTGCGTCAATGGAGAGCTGCGTGAAATCGACGTAGAGGAAGTGGATTTTTTCGAGGTTCGTGAACAGGGGTAGGAGCTTGAAAAAGGTGGCCGGCAGCATGTCGCTAGTCCGTTTGTAAGCGCAGGGGTCTGATCAGAGTAAAAGCTTATTATGTAATCCAAGGGGGTCCGTTTCTGGGAGTCCCACACATAGGGTACCTTTCTGGTAGACTTTTACCAGCTGAACACAAATATCACTATCCCAAAGCACCAATTGAACTTGTCGTGAACTTTTGACCTAAAAGATTATTCCTATATCGGGCTTGATAAGATATTTGATGTGTCCCAAACCAGTAATTTGTCATGTGATCACCAAAATGGTCTAGACTTTGACAAAAGTCTTTTCATTCACCATCATACCTTACTTTCTTCTGAGCCACGGAATACACTCCGACAACACCCTTGGGGGCCTCCATCCAAAAAATTCATCTAAAACGGCCGTTTTGGCGGCTATATAAGGTAATTTCCCACGGTAGGTAGGTAGGTCAAAGCCCGAACCCCTCAGAAAAAAATAATTGTAGGTGATATCATTTTTTCTTATCTTTGGACCCCCTTGATGTAATCAGCTTTTCAAGCCCTTGCCCTACCTCTTGAACTTTAGCTGTGTCTTCAGCAATGAGCTAAAGATGTTATCTGGCCGCTCCAATATTTTTGGATTTTTTGTGTACCATTTGACGACAATGTTGAAGAGGCAAGTTGACAGGTATTTTGTCCGATCACATTGAGCCATGAGCTACCATAATGATTCAAAGACAAGTTATGAAAATCTGAACTGACAGATGCTCGCAAATAAGCCCCAAATGTGAGTTTCCAGATGAGAAAAGTCTGAAAAGCTTGCCCTGTGGCCAAAACGACGCCAAAAGAGGCCAAATTTAAACTCCGACACTTACGTAACAAGACTCTACTCTGATCGGACCCCTACGCTTAATAACAGACTTCAACAGATCGAGGTACGAGATCATTGGTTGAAGTGTCTGTCTGCGAGAGACTAGCATGTCGCCGTCGTGGAAAAATACGTATTCTTCGCGCTCTTCGACTGCAGGTTTCCACGGAGACACCACACATTCTTTTACCATCGGTGCGACATTGTCCGATGCTCAAAAGCGCAAACACCGGATCGTGCGCCTGATTTACGCCTCGCCGGAAGAAGTAATTGGAATCCGTCACCTATGCGCCTGGGGTCATCGTAAGCGGCGGGCATATGGATGAAAGGTGAGGTGCCTGAAGAGAAGTGGGCGAGAAATTCGATGAAATGAACGAGACACATGGTGAAGGGATATCAAGTTTGAAGTCGCTCCGTCCAAGAGGACGAAAGATGTCGAACCAGATTTCCGGCGGTGGAACGTCCATTGTAGCCGACAGTCGAATTCGGCCTGGATGCGCCCGAGCATATGACGGTCAATCCGTCACATTATTCATTTCCAAAAAAAAAACTTGAGGCTCAAAAAAAAAAAAACTTTGAAATCTCAGAATACCTTGATATTGGATTGCTGCATACCTAGGCAGTATGTTATACTCAATCTCGCAGGAACAAGGCAACGTCTGAACGGATTGAGCAATTTCGGACCAATTGCCGACATCACACAGCCACCACGTCAGTAATTTGATCAGGTGCCTTTCTTCTTGCACCAACCCAAGCAAGTATATCCGTTTTTGCAACTGATTCCAACCGCTCGTAAGAATATGTTGACAGACATACTCTCATCCCTCCAATAACCCGCTCCTCTTTCAAACCAAAAAAAAAAAAAAATTGACCCTGCGCTATCTCGGTAACCCACAATCCGGATCGCACCGTGATTCACGTTGGAGATTGAAAAAGAAGTTTCCCACACTTTGAGACGCTCCAATTTTTCTGAAACAAAAATTTTACATAGAAACTGGACCTACAGTTTTTCACGGGTCAATGAGACAGACGGGTCAACGAGACAAACAGCTCGCATTACATCAAATTGAATGCAATGACTCTCTGATTTTTTCTGGGGGTACATCAACTATATATGAAGCTTCCATCTTGTGCCGAGGGCAAGATTCAAGGTTGCATGCACTCTAGATTTTCTTTACCGTTCTGTGCCCAGAATTCCCAATTTTGGATGGCTTCCCGTAGTATTTAAGCTCACCCAAATTCCCATTTTGAAGCTCAGATGGTTTCATATTGTATCAATACACATTATTATACACTTTCGACTTGAGATTATGCTGCTGCTTCATGTTAAAATATGATTTAGTGATTCTGAGCGATTCGGCGATCAATTACAGCTGTCACACCGATTGAGTTCCAAAAAGGGAAGTCTGGCAATAAAAATCCAATTTCTCGTCTCCTAAACAAACGACACGATGGCTCGCGCCAAATCCAAGACGCGGGTGACTCAGCTAGTCCGCGGGGTCAAGGACACATGGATGGCCCGTGCCGTCGCGCTATATCTTCACGAACGGCGCGCAGCCGTTCGCGTTCATCGTGGGCGCGAGGTGTTAATTTTGAACAATGATCACAGGTCTTGGGGAAGCCTGCAATGTCTAAGATGAAGTGAGCCGTAATATATATCTAAGCGACACTTACCTGACACTTCTTCCGCTTTGACGCGTCCTGACGCGCTGCTTTTAGTCTCCTCCGTGTCGTTCATCTCCGAATGCCCCCTGGCGCGTTTTCGCGGTATTTGGGAGTCAGAAGACGCGGATTCCAAGGTATCTAGCTGAATTAAAGGTTGTTCAACCTTGATGGTAGGCTCAGGAGGAACATGTCGCGTCGAGGACATGGCGGGAGTGCTGGATGCGTCGATGTGGTGTTACGTGTAAGGTGATGCCGCAATTCTCCGTTGATCGGACTGATGGGAGTGTGATGTCTCATTGACCCGTCAATGGTGATTTCAGAGTTTTTCAGTGAGGAGGTCTCTCATGTGTAGCTCTAAAAATCTGGTAAAATAGAACATTTGAACTAACAACTATTGGAACATTTCTGTCTCTTCAGATCTCTTGAAAACCTATGGGGAGGTACATAAATCGGCACCATAATTTGTTTGTCTCATTGACCCGTGAAAAACTGTACTTTCGTGCTTAATCCTGATTCTAGAAGCCCCGGGGTCAGAATTGCGGCCTGTCATGAAATTATATGGCCTGGGAATGTAACCTGGCTTGGTGCAAGGCGAAAGGCCCGATCAAATTGTTGACATGGTGGCTGTGTGATGTCGGCAATTGGTCCGAAATTATATCCTGTGCCCGATCTGCTCAAATGTTGCCCTATTCCTTCGAGATTGAGTATAACACAATGCCTAGGTATGCAGCAATCCGATATCAAGGTATTCTGAAATTCCCAAAATTTTTTTTTGAGACTCAAGTTTTTTTTTTGGAAATGAATAATGTGACGGATTGACCATCATACGAGCAGGTCGCGATGTGCAAAGAAGTGTGACCTCTGTCACGCCGAGGACATTTTGTCTCTTTCATGTCGACGGATAAAATGGCCAACAATCCCCACCGAGTCCAAGAGATGTGGTTCGAAGATGCCAACATCGTAATCCAAGCTGAGCACAACCAATACCGCGTACTTATCTCGCGGTATCTTGGCAGCCCGACCAGTCTTCCAAGATGTGTTTCACTTTCCTGTACCGGATTCTGCCCCCTTTGAGGGGTTCCCTATTGTCCATCGCCGACCAAAGTGACAGTTTTCTTGCGTGCCCTTTTGAGCCAGATTGTGTCCCTTTTTCTCTCCCCAGAATGCCGCTCAAACGCAGCTTAAATCATAGTACCCAGTCAAAATCATTTTCGAAACCGTTTGTGGAGTACAATGTTGACTATCCTCAACGCCATGCTCTCATCCATTTATCCTGGCGCTATCCCACAACCCTTTCTGATTTCGACGCGTTCCCGGATGTCTCGTTCAAGACACCCAAACTCCCTCCTATATCTTCTTCTTGCAACAACTTCTACGGGAGGTCTCTGCGATTTGGCTGCTCCTCTGTGTTTTTTATGATATAGGTTGTGCGTTCGAGCGCCAGGGTACAGCTTTTTTCCATGGCGCCGTTTACAATGGCACCACAACTTGTCTTTCACCAGAGGATCAGGACATTTTTCTACGAGGGTATTATATCCTCAAGGACAGCACGAAAAAGGATATTCTTCGCTTCCTTTACTTTCCCCTTCAAATCGAAAATTGTGTGAACGACTCCAATATAGGCTCCAGATCTTCGATCATGTTTCGCAAGAAATTGTTTGGACGTCTGACACAATGCCCCTCACTACTGTACTATTTAATTCAATTCGCGTGCCCTGTGACCCGTGACATTGAGCAACAAACTTTCATATTCGTCAATTGCCCCTGGGGACCGTGACACAAAAAAAATTTCGCGCTTTGCTCCAGGACATTGAATTCCATTTTACGCTCAGCTGCCTTGATTCTGAGGCGAGATAAATGAAATGGCGCGCGCTCAGCAAGTTTCTATGACGCAGTGCATGAGCGAGCGGATCAGAATGACACGAAACCAATCGGCTGCCGCATCACCAAACGTGTTCGCAAAGACCGCCAGCAGAAATAAGCCAGTGGATCTGTTGGTCTCGTTTCCAGTGCGGATTCTGAGGATGTTGACGCAGAGCAATCAAACTTGAAGGCTGACAGTCCGATTCACAGTGCTTTAGCGTCAACCCAGTGCGTGTGGGAGCGGGACAAGTCGACTTTGTCCGATCATGTCAGAAATGGCTGCTGTGTGAGCGCTGCGGCCATTCCACCATCAGGGCGCGTCAGCAAAGAAAAAACAAATTTTGAACACATTTTTTGGCGATTTTGTGACTTTTTTGACAAGTTCGCGCTCAGCCTCGGTGACCTGTGACAGGCGCGAAATTATTCGTCGATTTGGGGGCCTGTGACGCGTGACCGACGAATTGAATTAAATAGTACAGTATTTGGCCCAAAGGACTCTGGAGGGGGCTGACATATGTTGCTCTTGCGTGACTCACCTTAGGAACACCCCTCTAGGTCTCTGGAACAAACCCACCGAGATGTATGGCTTACCTTCCGGGGACCAGCTGCGAACGATGAAATCGAACGGCTCAAACCGACCTGCCGTGGGGAAACCGGTTCATCCATCATTTCAATCATTGATCACACAAATGCCATCGTGCTATGGAGTCCCATCTCGCGTCAGGACTCTTTTTGACACAATTAATACTTTCGGAGAACTCCTAGGTTCCCAAAATCAGAGATTTTTCCTCTGTCCTCCTTCCAGCGTCATTCCGTTCTTCCACAGCGTAAGTTGGCCGGCCCGGGATGTAACCGTGGTTTGATCGATCGTGATGACGAGATGTACAGTGCCGCGAACGGTGTGGCTGTGCGCCTTGCTTTGATTATGACTGCCATGCCTGCGCCTTCCCGCCCCGGCCTGCCTGTGGACGATGACATTGTAGATCGTATCATGACTTTCTGTCCAACATTCAGTACTCTCCGGTCCACCATTCTTGTTTCCAAAGCGTTTTACCGCGTGTTTCAAACGCGCCCAAATGCAAGTCCCATTCACGCTGTGTTTTTTGAAGGTAACCTGCGATGCAGTCAATCACTCGGGCGGTGGCATACAATATTGTTGGGCCCGCTCTTCCGCAGGCATTGCGGGTGCTGAAGTACCCATACGATAAGTATGCCGCTCTGGACAGTAACCCAGCTGAGATGGCTGCGGCATGCCCTGAAGAACACGATCCCGTAATCGCAGCGGAAGATGAGGAAGCCCTGTCGCAAAATTCCCAAGTGATCGCGGAGCTGGAGGATATCTATAGTTTAATGTGCGGCTCTTTCAATTGCCACCCGTGACTAATTCACTGAAATACTAATACTCGCGCAGGAACAAAGATCGCACATCCAAGAAAAGCGTCCTGACCTGGGAGGAATCGGGGCGCTTCCACCGCGCCATGTATCGTATCATGTTGTATTGCGGGCAGTTCTCAGGCAGTGGCTACAGCGAGGAGGATGCATTCCTCGAGGACGAGGACATTTTAGACAACATCCGAAAGCAGCGGACGGCCGTACTCAACGAGTATGCCACTGACGAGCTCCAGCAGCTAAACTCTGTCGTGAAATTCCTTCGCACCATTTTGTTGAGCATGTCCACCGGTGCGGTCTACGACCATACTCTTTCATCGCTCATGCCCTACTTTCAGTTGACAATTTCCTTGACTGCCTTCTCTCTACCGGCCCCGCCAGTGCCTTGGAAGTATGGCACTCCCGTAGCTTGGAAGTGATTCTAGACGATACCATATTCGGGATATTCGACGAAGACGAGGACGTCCCTATCTTGATAGGCTACTTCTCCATCCCGCTCGAAAATATCTGGGCTGCACGTAAAATCACGGCCCCGAAAGAGGACGAACCCGAATCCAAATGGATTTTAGACCAAGTCAATGGCGCCAACGATACTTGTGCGTACTTCCTTAGAGTTTGATGTCCGTCCCTGCAAAGGTGGTGTGTCTAGGTTCACAATGCGGTGCCCCCGGTGGTGTCAAACTTTACACTGAGGCCAGTGAGCATGTTCTCGTTTTTTCTTTGCGTACCCACTTAATATTGTGCACCACGTGGAGACTGGGACCGCTTCCCAGTCGAGCTCAGCAATCTCCTCAAAAATAATTTGAAGCAGAATCAAACAGTTCTTCGGCCTTTCCGCCTGGCGACCATGAAATTGGTCGACTCCGACGCACTGGGCCCTTTCATTGACAACTTATTCGCACTCAAAACGCACACGACACCATTGTTCGATGATTGGCACAAAACCGACTCGTATTGCTTGGGGTGTTTGAGCAGGTTTTTGGAGGAGCATCTGTGGATTTGGTTCCTCGAAGAACGAGTGAAAGGCGCGTTTTCTTCCCTCCATTCTTCCCTCCATTCTTCTATCCTTTCTGTTCCCTTGCGGCATAACCGGCTTATCCCGTCCCTGCTGGTAGGTGGTTGGACGCCGCCGGAAAATTGCTGGTACGTGTACCACTATGCCGCTTCTGTTGGAAACTCACGAAAGCAGGTACGGCTGGAACTGCCGCACGCAGAGACATAAACCGTCCCATGCAGATACGAAAAATGTAAGTCTCATTGATTTCGCGCACACCGACCTTGACAATCCATCTTGCCACAGCATTTGTGCGTTCCTATAAAGGGCGACGCGGTCTAGTGACTCGGCAGCACCATCGAACAGACGGAGGGGTGGATTTGATTTTACACATGGGATGCGAAGGCTATTCGCCGTAATCAGTATGTACTAATATCGTGCTCCTCTCGCAAATGCAATTGCATTGGGTTCGGAGCGTACCCTCCCGTTAATTGCCGCAAGCTCCGGTCACTATCCTTCTCAACCACGTTGAACAGCATTCCGCATAAGAGTGCCGAGATTTTGCCTTGTCCAATCGGGGCCTTATTCCACAGCTGTGCGAAATGCGGAGTCTACTTCGTCTTTCCAGATTTCTTGCTCAGCGTCAGCCAGTAAGCCTGGTGCCATTAATTTTTTTAGGGGTGTGCGTGCACGCCATTTTCATGTTGCCCCGGATCGCCTTCCCCGATACATCCCGTCTCTCCAAGTGAGCACCAGGCTGACGAGCTTCGGGGTCCGCTTCGGACTGCCCCCACCGATGCCGCCCACACCGGCCAACTGGTTTTGTAGCATGGACAAGCGTCGCGCTGCACCGGATCAAGTTTCTTTTCGCAGCCTCCTTCTCGTCTACACTGGGCAAATGCGAACATTCCCTGTCTTTGGTATTTTTGAATCTCGTGACCTCAGTCCCACTAGTTTGTTCCTCCGTTCTACAATGTATCAATTCGCGCCCACGCCCATTCATGTCAAAGCAAGAAAGAAAAGAAAGAGGGAAAAAGACTTCCTATTAATTACTATGTACCCAACGCGCATTAATATTCTTTTCGGTTCATCCTTCCGTCTCTCTCTTTCGTTTGCTCGTCCTTCTCACAAAAACTCACACGTCCCCTCGCACGGTGAGCGAGGCAGTGTAGACTGTGCTTCTAGCACTCGCAGTCAAGTGCCGCTTATACCCTACGCCCCCCACACGCCCACCCCCCTCCGCCCTCCCCGCTCGAGCTCCCGCCACGGCGGGTGCTGGAACAGCGCCGGGAGCCTGTCCCAGAAGCGCGCGCGGCTCAGTCGGCTTTCATGTATGCCAGGCAGGGCGCGCAGACGGAGAGGCGGGCGAAGTCCTGTTGCGTATAAGTATGAGTGAGTGAGTGGGATGAGGGAGTGGAAGGCGAGAAATAAAGAGGGAGGGAGGGGGGAGAAAGAATATGTAAGGACGAGTGAAAGGAGGGGAGGGAGGGGAAAAGGAAGGGGAGGGGAGGGGTAAGTGACGGAGGGAGGCGCTGGTCAAATGGGAGAAGATATCGCAGGCCAACGAGCATCCGCGGAGGCCCCCGCCGTATGCACCACACCCTTCGGCTTTGGGCCCGCGTCAGCGTGAACGACACCGACAGCACGCGCGCGCGCACGAATATCAAGTCTAAAGACGACGCAAGACAGCGAGTAGCCAGTGCCCGCCTGCACCACCCTCCCTCTTCACAAGTAACCCAGTCCCTCTTCCTGGATATGAAGAAAGGAATAACCAAAAGCTCACCTCCTTCCCAAATCGCCCTCCCCCCTCCTCCACATCCACATCCGCCTTACCCTCACCTTCTTCGTCCTCGTCGATCTCCTCGCCTCCTGCGTCCTGCGGCCGACTCCCACCCCCACGCCCGCTCGCACCCGCACCACTTCCATTCGCACTCGCACCCGCACTCGCATTCGCACTTGCACTGGCACCCGCACTCGCACTCACACCAGGACCGGCGCCGAAATCCTCGTACTGAGACTCACCCCCGCGCCTCCACCACCCGAGCACACGGCGATGGGGAGGAGCGCATCCGAGCGCCAGCGCTCCGCCGCGACGCGCATCGCAGGGCGGTTCGCCGTGCAGGGGTTCATTACGCCGCTTGTGCTAGGGACGGGAACGGGAACGCCTGCCGATGTGGGCGCTTGGACCCGCCGGTGCACTCGCACCTGGGAAGAAACGAAATATATCAGCGATTGGGGTAAACGGGAAACTCGAGGGCGAGACGGAAGGACGACGGGACGGGAAGAGAAAAGAAGGGGAGGGAAGGGGAGGGGAGGGGAGGACGAGAAGGCCACGAGGCCGGGTGGAGACCGAGTAGGAAAGAAGAAGAGAACGCACCCGCACCCGTCGCATGCATACACTCCGGACACACCGTCGGGCTCCACAGCAAGCTCAGCAGCTCGCTCGTGCCCTCGTCGAGGAGCGCGCCACCCGCCTCGATCAGGAGCACCTTGTCGCTGCGCTCGAGCTCGACGTGCACGCCGGTGTAGTCGATGCCTTCCTGTGCGAGCGTGAGTATACGGCGTAAAGGGTAACGGTAATGAAGGTGGAGAGAGGGGGAAGGGAGGGAGGGAGGGGAGAGCAGGACGGTGCGGCACGGTGCGAGTGGATACGAGTCGGGGGGTGGGAAGTAGGGACGCGGCGGTGGAGTAGGAGGAAGAAGAGGAAGGGGAGGGGGAAGGCGGAGGAAGGGGCGAAGAGGAGGAGTCGAAGGACGGTGGGGGGGAGGGGAGGAGAAGGAAGAGAAGGAGGGTTTCGAGGAAAATGTACAAGTGCAAGGCACGATAGGTAGCCAGAAAGGAAACGGGGGAGAAGGAAGGGGAGGGGAGTGCGACATGCAGTTACAACAGTCCGAATGAGGAGTAGTCGAGGTGAGAGGAAGGGAGGGAAGGTAAGAGGGAACGCGTCATGCGTTCATAACGGTACAAGTGGAGAGCAGCGCGCGGTGGAGAGCTCGGGAGTAGCGCGAGGTGAGAGAAAGGAGGGAAAGTGCGCATCAGTGGCACTCTTTCTCCTTCTCGTCCCGCAAATCCCGCCCACCCGCAAGTGGTCGCTTGCACCAACAGTCCTCGGAGCGGCTGGAGCGGAATAAAACCCGCACTCACCAAAACATCCAAACTCGTCAATCCCCCGTCTGCAAGCGCCGCAGCCGCGCAGGAACGCTGCGAGCCGCTCGTACTAGAGTCAGGATCGCCTGCTCGAGACGCGCGGGGTCGAATGAGGGGCCGGGGTACGGTGCCGGAACCAAAGCTGCTGCGCGTGTGCGTGAGCGTGAGGCATATGCAAGGGTAGAGATAGGCGGAAGGGGTGGGTGGGAGAAGAGGAAGGGGAATGGGTAAGTGGAAGCGAAGGAGGACGCACAGGTGGAGTTGGAGGCAGACGAGGCACCGCACAGCCCATCCCACGGCGCCAAGCTCGTCGGATGGGCACTCGAGAGGTGTTGGAGGGCACGGCGGCGGCGCAGGGGCGCGACGCGACACTTTGTGCTGAGGCGGAGAATGCGGTGGATGGCATTTCGGGGCGGGGAGGGTGCGAAGAATCTGCGGAGCGTTAGCATATAATATACAGGAGAAGGAGGAAGGAGAAAGGAGAGAAGAGAAGAGAAGAGAGAAAGGATCGGCGCAGGCGGGTGCGAGGCAGGACCGTCGATGTAGCAAGGCGCGCAGGAGACGGCGAAATATAAGAGCCAGAAAAGAAAGAATCGGTTGCGTGCACCAGCGAGTGGCGTACCTCGACTCCACGCCAGCATCATTTCTTTCGAGTCTTCACTCCACTGCCGCGCGCGAGTGAGCGAGCAGCACCCGCCATACGTGTCGTAGCATCAGGCGCGTCGTTGTATAGACGGAGGGCGGGTGATGAGAAACAGTAGAGTGTACAAGTCGGCGAGAATGGCATATGACGAGACACAGCACGACATGTGCCGAGCGAGGAGTCCCCTGCCACAAGAGAGCAAACCGAAGTCTCCGATACAAGGACCTCCAGCGCCCATACAGTGCGTTTTCTGTCCCTGCTCCCAGAGAAGCGCCCACCGAGCGCACGTAATCCGGGCAGCAGTCACTCGACTCGACTCCGCATATCGATAAGGCGCAAACAGCCGCCAGAGCAGCGCCAGGAGCTCGGCGCTCAGCGCTTGTTACATTGTGGAAGCCGGATAAGAATACATCGCCGTCGTCCGATCAATGCCGGAAATTAACACGGCGTCATTAACCGGTTGAAGAGCAGATTGTCGGCATCTCCTCGTCGAGTCGTCTCAAGGTTTGTACTCCATCTCCAGCAAGATTACTCCATTTCATGGCTCGCATTCCCTCTGTTTTCTTTTCTATCTTGAATGGGACCTCGATATCGAATCTTCCCGGTCAGTCCCAGGCTGGCTGTCATCGGAGAAGCACCGCTGTCAATCCAAGTTTGGCACCGACGTAAGTACGGCACGCGAACAATGCGGCGACCACGCAGCACTTCAAGTCCTCACGCTGAGCACTGTAGTTATTATTCTCCAGCTCATCAACTTTGAGCTGAAAAAATCGACTGATTAGCATTTCGAGCAGTACTACAGCAGTTCCTGCGGGAGACTGATATTATCAGCTGGCTGTCACCCTCCAAGCGCCACATCAATCAAAGTTCGACGTTCCGCGGGTACAATGCGGTCAACCAATTCCCTGGATCTGCTCCCACCGCCTTCTGTCTAATTTAAAGCGCAGCGTGGCCCACGCATGTTTCTCAGACCCTTCCTCTTGCACTTGGCTTTGCTCGAATACATTCTCTGTGCTACAACCCCAAGTCTACCGCAGGAATACTTCCTCTTTGGTCAGTTCTGTCTCGCAGGTGACCTTTGGCACTGGCTGACATTACCTCACACATAAGATCTACACTTACTCAGAATGGACATGCCTCTCCCACCCAGTGAACTCCACCTTACCATCCATGGTGCGAGAGAAATTGATTAGCATGTCAACATCAATGTTTATTTTACCTAGGAGGCAAAGGAGGTGATGGTGGAGAGGGCACTGAGCAGGGTGGTCAGGGAGGTGTTGGGCAGGGTCCCATTGTGAATTTTAATTATGGCAACAAGGAAGAAGAACGCAAAAAAATCATTGACTGGCTTTCACCAATCAATTTCTTTTTACGACACGCAGATATTTCACAGGAGCGGGAGAAGGGAACTGGTGGATGGCTGCTTGCGGATCCTGTCTTCAAAAAATGGGAATCTAGTTCTGGAGGCACCCTTTGGTGCCATGGAATTCGTATGTAATTTATTGACCTCATATGCTCCTAAACTAATCAAGCTGAAATTTATAGCTGGTGCTGGGAAAACAGTCCTTGCGTGTGTGCATTCTCTATATTGACTAAGTGTTAATAATTGTGGGAATCCTAGATCAAGGGTTGTGGATCATCTTGGTACTGCATGCGGAAATAACAAGGATGTTGGTGTAGCTTGCATTTATCTCAACCACAAGGAAGTGGACAAACAAACACCATCTAACCTTCTGGCAGCTCTCTGGAGACAGCTTGTACTTGACAGGGATATTGGCTCCATTGCAGGGAATTTGTACAAGCAGCACCAAGAGAAGGGCACTGCACCATCACTGGAGGAAGTCATCCACATACTGAGCTCTAGTCTCGAAGAGTTTTCAAAGGTCTTCATTATTGTTGATGCGATGGATGAATATCCTGAGTTTCAACGGGAAATTCTACTCCAACAACTAGCAGCAATGGGTAGCACTGTGAACTTGATGATGACTTCACGGCCAAATATTTCTCCAGAGCCCTCCTCCTTGCCCAATCTTGAAACACTAGATATCCAGGCAGCAAAAGAGGATATTCGGGCATACATCAATACACAGATTAAATTGTCTCCACGCTTGGCCAAGCATATCCAGAAGAAACCTGTGTTACAAGAGGAAATTCTTGAAAAAATCATGGACACAGATGGAATGTGAGTAGTGATAATTTGTTGTTGGAATGCAACTGAATAAAATTTCACCAGGTTTCTTCTTGCCAAGCTTCACATTGATTCTCTAAGGACAAAGACTACAATCTGGGCAGTTCAGGAAGCTCTAAATGCCCTCCCAGAAGATCTTCATGGCAGCTATGATGTTGCAATACAACGAATTGATGCCCAGAGCAAGGAAGACAGAAAGATAGCTCATTCAACCATTACTTGGGTTGCAAATGCAAAGAGACCATTAACAGTTGAAGAATTACAAGTTGCTCTTGCTGTTGAACCAGGCATGCGACGGTTGAACAAGGAGAATATTATGGACATTGATATTATTCTTTCTGTCTGTGCTGGGCTTGTCATTGTGGACAAGGAATCTTCTGTGGTGCGGCTTGTACACTACACTACACAGGAATATTTGGACAGTATTCAGGCCCTGCTATTCCCAGATGCACAAATAGAGATAACACGTACTCTGCTTACAGTCCTTGCCTTTGATGGATATCCATGTTCACTCTGGAGGAGGGGGGATCTACCTCCTCTGGTTGAGTATTCACAGTATTGCCTTGCACATGCTGCTGGACAGCCTGAAGTTCAACTCAGAGAAATTCTTCTCAGATTTCTTGGTCAGGCTTTTCGATGGATAAAGGCAATGAATCCCACATTGTTGCCATGGGAATATATGTGGAATTCTCCACCATGGAATTATTCACCTCAGCCATCGCAACCCTCTGCATTTTGGATTGCAGCAGCTGCAAACCTTATGGAGATGGCAAAGTTTCTGCTAGAAGGGACACCTTTGCTACAGTGCTCAAAGAACCAGGCAATCACTGTGGCATCATTCTATGGCTACACAAATATTGTCAGCATGCTTCTTGAAAAGGGTGCTGATGTCAATACACCTGGGGGAAAATATGGGAGCTCATTGCAGGCTGCTGCTGCTGGAGGCAACCAAGAGCTGGTTGGCATGCTTCTTGAAAAGGGTGCCAACATCAATACAGTAGGGGGACACTATGAGAGCTCATTGCAGGCTGCTGCTGCTGGAGGCCACACAGAGCTGGTTGGCATACTTCTTGAAAAGGGTGCCGACATCAATGCAGCAGGGGGAGAATATGGGAGCTCATTGCAGGCTGCTGCTGCTGGAGGCCACACAGAGCTTGTCAGCATGCTTCTTGAAAAGGGTGCCGACATCAATGCAGCAGGGGGAGAATATGGGAGCTCATTGCAGGCTGCTGCTGCTCGAGGCCACACAGAGCTTGTCAGCATGCTTCTTGAAAAGGGTGCCGACATCAATGCAGCAGGGGGACGCTATGGGACCTCATTGCAGGCTGCTGCTGCTGGAGGCCACACAGAGCTTGTCAGCATGCTTCTTGAAAAGGGTGCCGACATCAATGCAGCAGGGGGACTCTATGGGAGCTCATTGCAGGCTGCTGCTGCTCGAGGCCACACAGAGCTTGTCAGCATGCTTCTTGAAAAGGGTGCCGACATCAATGCAGCAGGGGGACTCTATGGGAGCTCATTGCAGGCTGCTGCTGCTGGAGGCCACACAGAGCTTGTCAGCATGCTTCTTGAAAAGGGTGCCGACATCAATGCAGCAGGGGGAGAATATGGGAGCTTATTGCAGGCTGCTGCTGCTGGAGGCCAACCAGAGCTTGTCAGCATGCTTCTTGAAAAGGGTGCCGACATCAATGCAGCAGGGGGACTCTATGGGAGCTCATTGCAGGCTGCTGCTGCTCGAGGCCACACAGAGCTTGTCAGCATGCTTCTTGAAAAGGGTGCCGACATCAATGCAGCAGGGGGACGCTATGGGACCTCATTGCAGGCTGCTGCTGCTCAAGGCCACACAGAGCTTGTCAGCATGCTTCTTGAAAAGGGTGCCGACATCAATGCAGCAGGGCGACTCTATGGGAGCTCATTGCAGGCTGCTGCTGCTCGAGGCCACACAGAGCTTGTCAGCATGCTTCTTGAAAAGGGTGCCGACATCAATGCAGCAGGGGGACGCTATGGGAGCTCATTGCAGGCTGCTGCTGCTGGAGGCCACACAGAGCTTGTCAGCATGCTTCTTGAAAAGGGTGCCGACATCAATGCAGCAGGGGGACGCTATGGGACCTCATTGCAGGCTGCTGCTGCTCGAGGCCACACAGAGCTTGTCAGCATGCTTCTTGAAAAGGGTGCCGACATCAATGCAGCAGGAGAACTCTATGGGACCTCATTGCAGGCTGCTGCTACTGGAGGCCACACAGAGCTTGTCAGCATGCTTCTTGAAAAGGGTGCCGACATCAATGCAGCAGGGGGACGCTATGGGACCTCATCGCAGGCTGCTGCTGATGGAGGCCACACAGAGCTTGTCAGCATGCTTCTTGAAAAGGGTGCCGACATCAATGCAGCAGGGGGAGAATATGGGAGCTTATTGCAGGCTGCTGCTGCTGAAGGCCACACAGAGCTTGTCAGCATGCTTCTTGAAAAGGGTGCCGACATCAATGCAGCAGGGGAACTCTATGGGAGCTCATTGCAGGCTGCTGCTGCTGGAGGCCACACAGAGCTTGTCAGCATGCTTCTTGAAAAGGGTGCTGACATCAATGCAGCAGGGGGACTCTATGGGAGCTCATTGCAGGCTGCTGCTGCTGGAGGCCACACAGAGCTTGTCAGCATGCTTCTTGAAAAGGGTGCCGACATCAATGCAGCAGGGGGAGAATATGGGAGCTCATTGCAGGCTGCTGCTGCTCGAGGCCACACAGAGCTTGTCAGCATGCTTCTTGAAAAGGGTGCCGACATCAATGCAGCAGGGGGACGCTATGGGACCTCATTGCAGGCTGCTGCTGCTCGAGGCCACACAGAGCTTGTCAGCATGCTTCTTGAAAAGGGTGCCGACATCAATGCAGCAGGGGGAGAATATGGGAGCTCATTGCAGGCTGCTGCTGCTCGAGGCCACACAGAGCTTGTCAGCATGCTTCTTGAAAAGGGTGCCGACATCAATGCAGCAGGGGGACGCTATGGGACCTCATTGCAGGCTGCTGCTGCTCGAGGCCACACAGAGCTTGTCAGCATGCTTCTTGAAAAGGGTGCCGACATCAATGCAGCAGGGGGACACTATGGGACCTCATTGCAGGCTGCTGCTGCTCGAGGCCACACAGAGCTTGTCAGCATGCTTCTTGAAAAGGGTGCCGACATCAATGCAGCAGGGGGACTCTATGGGACCTCATTGCAGGCTGCTGCTGCTCGAGGCCACACAGAGCTTGTCAGCATGCTTCTTGAAAAGGGTGCCGACATCAATGCAGCAGGGGGACTCTATGGGACCTCATTGCAGGCTGCTGCTGCTCGAGGCCACACAGAGCTTGTCAGCATGCTTCTTGAAAAGGGTGCCGACATCAATGCAGCAGGGGGAGAATATGGGAGCTTATTGCAGGCTGCTGCTGCTGAAGGCCACACAGAGCTTGTCAGCATGCTTCTTGAAAAGGGTGCCGACATCAATGCAGCAGGGGGACTCTATGGGAGCTCATTGGAGGCTGCTGCTGCTCGAGGCCACACAGAGCTTGTCAGCATGCTTCTTGAAAAGGGTGCCGACATCAATGCAGCAGGGGGAGAATATGGGAGCTTATCGCAGGCTGCTGCTGCTCGAGGCCACACAGAGCTTGTCAGCATGCTTCTTGAAAAGGGTGCCGACATCAATGCAGCAGGGGGAGAATATGGGAGCTCATTGCAGGTTGCTGCTGCTCGAGGCCACACAGAGCTTGTCAGCATGCTTCTTGAAAAGGGTGCCGACATCAATGCAGCAGGGGGACCCTATGGGAGCTCATTGCAGGCTGCTGCTGCTGGAGGCCACACAGAGCTTGTCAGCATGCTTCTTGAAAAGGGTGCCGACATCAATGCAGCAGGGGGACGCTATGGGAGCTCATTGCAGGCTGCTGTTGCTCGAGGCCACACAGAGCTTGTCAGCATGCTTCTTGAAAAGGGTGCCGACATCAATGCAGCAGGGGGAGAATATGGGAGCTCATTGCAGGCTGCTGCTGCTCGAGGCCACACAGAGCTTGTCAGCATGCTTCTTGAAAAGGGTGCCGACATCAATGCAGCAGGGGGACCCTATGGGAGCTCATTGCAGGCTGCTGCTGCTGGAGACGACACAGAGCTTGTCAGCATGCTTCTTGAAAAGGGTGCCGACATCAATGCAGCAGGAGGACCCTATGGGAGCTCATTGCAGGCTGCTGCTGCTCGAGGCCACACAGAGCTTGTCAGCATGCTTCTTGAAAAGGGTGCCGACATCAATGCAGCAGGAGGACCCTATGGGAGCTCATTGCAGGCTGCTGCTGCTCGAGGCCACACAAAGCTTGTCAGCATGCTTCTTGAAAAGGGTGCCGACATCAATGCAGCAGGGGGACTCTATGGGAGCTCATTGCAGGTTGCTGCTGCTGGAGGCCACACAGAGCTTGTCAGCATGCTTCTTGAAAAGGGTGCCGACATCAATGCAGCAGGAGGAGAAGATGGTACTGCACTGGAGATTGCCTTCAAGCAAAGGGACAATAAAATTGTTGGCATGCTGCTGGAGAGGAGTACTAGGTTTCCAATCATGTTGGAAAATGAAAGAGATGCACTATAGTAAGCATGATTGTCAATTTTCATGTTGTCCCCCCATATACCCCCCCATAGGTTTCCATTACTTTCTACTTCCAAAGTCCTTAGGCAGGAAGCATCCCAATGATACACATGATATTACAATATATATTCGAGCAATTGCCTTTGTCTGTGCTCAAAACCTGCCCTTTCACAGTGCTTTGTTCTTTAGACATGCGACTAACAAGCACCTCTGCTTTGGTGAAAGAAATATGATTGATGACCAGTTGTAAACTAGGGTCTAACTCTAGATTGCAACCTCATACAATTCAGATCCACAAAACATGCTATCCTCCAAAAGAAAGAAAGAACACTTCCAAATGAGTTGAATCAGGGCTCTTGGAAACATATCTGAGACTGAGAGTGTCAGGGATCGAATCTTAGTGAGTGGAATTATACCTGACACGGAGGTCGCATGGCAGAGTGGTTTTACATGCACCTTGGTCTCTGAGTAAACTAGAGATCACTGGGCCATGATTTTGCATGGGTTCAAACCCCAGTATAAGCAAAAAAACTCTTATTTTGGAGGTTTAGTAGGTATTTGATGGGACACGGTCGAGTCCCACACTATTTGGCATTTGCTGTTTGTGTGTAAACACATTCCTTCCATGGTTCTGAGGTCACATGTTCCTCAAAAAATTATAGATTAAAGGGGCTGATCTATTATCAGTTGCTGGAGATCACAAGAAACGTAGAACCAATTTTTTTTGTTCTTCTAAATATACCTGACACTTGAAGAATAGGTTGCACTGAATTTGAGCCTGATACAGTGAAATGGTGCACTTGGGTGCAGCCATGTAATCCAACCATCAACTCAAACTATCAAACCAGAGAGCACAGCAAACAGAGTCACAAAACACAATCCAATCCAACAATCCAAACCAACAAAATATATCACAAACTCCAACTCCAAATGTTGTGAATGTGTTCGGGGAAGTAGGGTATGTATCACCCTTCAAGAGGGTGTGGAAGGGAAGTAAAAGGGGAGTCTTTGTAGTTGGAAAGCAATAACAACGAGCCTGTTCAGGCACTTGTTATGCAGAGCAGGGACTTCTGACCACAGGACAATTGAGGGGTTCAATAGGAAGACTAATGACTGCCGGATAATTCTTGAGGGAAGCAGAATTCAACAACGGCTGACACCAAGCCAACGGGTAGCAATTGCAGAGCAGACCGTCAACAGACAGGCCTTACTGGGTACAATGGGAACATGGCTGGCAGCAGCTTGACAACGCGGGGACAGTTAGAGAGATGGCGGCAGCTCTGGCTAGGAGTGGGGCACTTCTACTGCAGGTGGTGGCGCTACACCAAGGTGGGTCTCGACCAGATGGCAGCAGCTACTACTTGTGGGGACAGTTACACAGAAGGCAGCGGCCTCTGACTACGGGCAATTACATGAATGGCAGGGACTCCTGGTTAGGGAGTGCGGGCACCTATATGGGAAATTGGTTGGATCTTACCACAATGACCAATCCCGGTGAAACTTCCAACCACACATACATGGATACTACTACAACCTACCAACATCCGAACAGACACCCTTTAGACGCTGATGACAGATCGGTGGAAGAAGCAAGTGGAACGGAAATGGGAGCAATAGACGGCAACATCACCATATGCAAGACATTGTGTCGCAAAGTTGCGCCCATCCCAAGTGACGTGCAAGTCCTGCACCCACCTTGGCCCTCTCAGCAACCCATTCCGTGTAGCACCCCATCCCCTCATCTAGAGTGTAGCATGAATAGTGAATATCACGAATATTCGTGCCAAGCCATTTGCAAATAGCGAATATTTATATTCGCGAATGGCTGTGGCTGTGCTATTCGCGCGAATGCGAATATCAGTTTTCAGGAAAGTTGATGTTCGCGAATATTCGTAGCTATAATACACAGCTAAAATTTCAATCAAGCATAGTAAATTTAGGTCTGTTTAACACATCTGCTCTCTGGAACCATAACACACTTCATTTACACCAACTAGATCTGTCATTCATATGCAAACCAACCACTTTGGAGACATCTTTGCATGGGAAACTGCTTGACAGGTTGAACACAGCAAGTGTGATGCTCCATCAAATGGTTGAACATGCAAGACAAGGGCTTGTATGAGTCTTTAACAATGTTTAACCTCACAAGATAACATAAAGTGTCCTCAGCAACTCATTGGTGGCTACTAAACCCCCGAATTCTCAATTTATTCACTGAATATTCATATTCATGAATATTCGCGAATATTGCTGACTAAGCAACGAATATTCGCCATCAATATTCGTACGAATGCGAATATCAATTTCTAGGTTTCGGCGAATATTCATATTCGCGAATGTATATTCGTGCTACACTCTACCCTCATCGACCCAGCCCTCAGCTTAACATCATCAGCAAATCACCCGATACCGCAAATAATGACCCTGAAAAGTCAGCGCCCCCCAGAGGTGACTCCGGATTTGAGTGCATGAGTTGGTACTCGCAGCAGCGACTGGAGAAAGTGAGGGAAAGCTTGCTACTCACTTAACGCGACAGGCGAGCTTGCACCTCTGGATGGAAGGTGAGCTATTCCTCGCCCTTCCAATAGAGCATCTGACTACGTCCCGCCCTCAGAAACTAAAGTGTCAACGGCAAAGTCCAAAACCAAAGTTAAAACCAAAGGAGCTGAAGGCCCCACCACCGCCTCGAAGCATGACACTGCTAAGCAGGAAAACTATGAGCGACTGTGAGGTTTGGCCCACAATGTGGCAAGCCTCGACGCACTAGCGGACACTTTACTCGAAATAATTATGGTCATGCACACGTATGGTGCTGCAGCTCCCACTAAACCATGTTTCGCACTACTCAACGAGATACACGAGTGGCTTAAGAGCCACTACGAGTATCTGGGAGTGGACAAGAGTGCTGAATCCTTCAGCACGATCGTCTCGTGCTCAGTAACCTCTCTAGTAAAGTCACTCACAGCGCAGGTGAAAGCATAGCAGCACACTATCCAGAGCCTCACCAAAACGGTTGAGTCGCTGGAGAACCACACCACTACTGTCCTCCAACACACCCGCAATGGCCTCCTTCGCAAAGGTCGTAGCAACGGCATGAGCACTGCCAAAACCCAAACCTCCCCTGCTCCCAAGCAAGTCAGACGAGCACCTGTTCATTTGCTTCAATGGGACACCACCTCCGCTCTACCACTTGCCATACGACAAGATTATGGGTATGCTCAATACACACTTGTTGTTACTGGGCCTCCCTACTCTTCTCTTCACGCAAAAGCACAGCAACAAATTGATGCCAGACTTGTTCATTGCCCCACTCCTCGGAAAGGAGGGCATGGACATCCTTACTGTGCGCTGGAAGGAATGGGCCACGGGTATCCTAGCTGGTGGTCGTATAGTCCCAGTGGTGATTCACTGCTTCATGCAGGTAGACAGAATCCCATTTGTGTGTGTGAAGTCCCTCGATGCAGTGAAGCACAACTTTGAGGAACAAAACCCCAATCTGGGACCGGTGGTAGGATTGATTTGCTGGAAGAATGCCCCACCGAGTGATGCGCAAATTGCAGGCATAAAAGCTGCTGGACGCAAACCACTGGTGGCGGGTTCCTTAATTATACAGCTTGAATCCCGGGACTGGGTAGACTGCACCGTCGCAAGAGGGCAGGTCTTCCTGGTGGGACACACACCACAGGTGGGGAGAACCTTCTCTCACCTAAACGTAGTGCAGTGTTACAGGTGCTTCAAATTTGGACATACCTGTGCTCACTGCAGTGCGGGATGCCAAATGCAGAAGCTGCAGAAAGGACACCCACGATGGAGGTACCTGCCCAGAGAAACTGTCTTGCATTAATTGCGGCAGTGTACACTGGGCGAGCAACCCATCCTGTCCCGAATGCAAACATATCTCTGAGCAGTTGAAACTGCTGGCAGCGGAAGTATACCGTGTTTTGGACAAGCAGTCGAGCTAGAACAAAAACACGCCACGCTGTGATAAGCCGTGCAAATAGCTACACATGAAAGACTGCAATTTTGCGATCTCGACTAGTGAAAGCAACATGTAAACATCCCAGAGCAGTTACTGTGAGCCTTGAACAGATAACTAAGAGTCACATGGCTAGAGTTGTTCTTCCTCGACAGAGACTCCTTGAATAACTGAACAGTACCTAGGACCCCGCCTAGATGAGCTGAAGCTAGACTTGGACCAAGAGGAAGTGAAGATATTATATTTGGTGCCATACAAAGTGTTCGCGACAATTGCAAAGTGTCCGCGACGGTTTCAAAACCACCTCCAGGGATCGGTATTATTTGTGCATGCATCCCGAGACTAGGAGACATGTTTGATCACGTGATGGATCATGATCCAAAAGGCCCAGACTCCAGTCTGGACAAGCTAAATTTGTTCAAGGGATACTCCGAGATCAAGTGTCAACCTGTCCGATCATGACAGCTGTCATGGTCAAGCCAAGAGAAGTTGAATCCAGTTCAACACACAGAGAATGAAGCATCGAGGAAGAACCTAGTCGTTCAAGACCCACTACTACGACTCAAAAGAAAGAGATATCCTTACCTGGACAATAGTCTGGAGGAATCTCAGAGAGATCTGGGATTTGCAATTATAAAAGTGACAAGCTGGCCAATCACGACAGTTGCGAAAGTGATCAAGAATAGTTGAACTCTGTTCAACAGAGGTCCAAGCTAGGCTGAAGGCCTCCTTGAAGAGTCCCCATTGAGTTCAGGATGTACTGCATGGGCTCAGTTGAAGAAGACAAGGAGCAGCAAGAGGAACTTTGGTCTTCAGCAGACACAGTCCCATAACAACCCAAATTTCGATCAACACCTGTTGTTTTGACATCCGACAAATAGGAGGGACCAATAGCATTAATAGGGCAGTTCATTCGAGTCAGAATCTCGGTTAAACGGACTTTTATCGCATAATAATGTACAATAATCGATCAGAGAGAGTAGTATATAAGGGCACAAGTTGGGATGGTTAGACAGCGGACCTTGGGGAGCTACCACCCCTTACAAGCACTTGATGGGTTGCCAGTGTGGGTAAAAGGGCCTTGGCTCAGACAAGCAGTAGCTTATCCATTGCGAAAGGGGACTTAGACAATGGATATGGACTTGATTGAACAAGTTGTGTTTGATTGAACTGTGTGATGTGTCTTGAGTGTTTTGCATCCACAATTGAAATGAACTGTGTCTGTGAACTGTGTCCTGTATGTCTTGTGTGTCCCTGTGTCTGTGCCTGTCTTGTCCTGTATCTTGTGTTCTGTGAAACTGTTCGCAAACCATGTTGTGAGCTCACTGAGCCAACATGCTAGCAAAAGCCTCGTTCCTTGGAACAAAACTGTGCCAGTCCTTCGAGGCTGTTATCTTGACAAACCAAACTCTTGTTCCTCAGAACAAAACAACGCCGGTCCATTGAGGCTGTTATATGCACAACAAACCAAACTATCCACACTTTGAGATTGCAAAATCCAAGTTCCTCTCTGAGTTTGACAATGCCCAAAAGTGAACATGACTTCTCTGCTCGACGACTTGACCAGTCGCAGACAGAGGTCCTAATTCTAGGACAATGGAATCTTTGCTATAGGACCTAATACTTGGTCCTTACCCCCGAACTTGCACACATCTTGCTCTTGGCAAAAGAGGGAGTTGATTTGGTTTTAGTTGGTTGGTATATTTTTGGGAGACCTTCGGGTCTGTCAAGGATATATTGGCTTGCTAGAAGCTAGAGTGACTTCCACCCACGCATGAGTCAAATACCTTTCAGCGGCCCCCTCTCTCCTGTTGAGTCACTATCCAAACTTGCGAGCCTCCCCATAACCAAAACACCAACTGTGCCACAGCTGCAAAAAACTGCTGTAATGCTGAAGATCCTGCAGATAAATGGTTGGTGCTCGTGAAACCCGGTGGAAGTAATCATGAACAAATTAAAATTCAACATTATATGCTTTCAGAAGCCATGGGAGAAAGAAGCGCACAAACTCGACATTACCAGCTACCAACTGGTGATGCCCATCTGCACCACTCGACATCATGTCTCCACATACATTAGAGAAGCCTCTATCCCAGCGTCTGCCATCTGTGCATGCCCGGACTTGTCAAATTCTCCCAATATCCTGGTGGTCAATCTCTCAGTTAACCAACACATAATATCCATCATCAACCTATACAACGACTCTACTACGCATGCGGGGGTAAAGCTGCTTAACGGCGTCCTGGAGAAGTTTATTGGATTTTGAGCCTAGGGACGAAGCGAAGCCCAGTGACCCTCTGCAAACGCGCAGAGGTCTTCATTCAAAAGCTACTTCTTAAATACACCAGAGCAAGTAATATAACCATAAGTAGCACGACAGTATCCATATGGTATCAGAGTTGGTAACACAGAAACCAACAGAGAAGAGCAGAGAAGAAGATGAGACCAACAGAGTTCCACATGGTGTCCGCATGGTACCCATGTGGCCATCTTTGATATGCAGGGACGGGCAGTGCGTTGGTGTTTCGATTGCTATTCCAACACACCCCCACAAGCGATAGCACCAAGGCACACCCCCACAAACTGGAAGGGGTGTTCACCAGACTCCGTCGAAATCATCGGAGTCGTAGTCGACTGCAGCAGCTGTCTCTGTGGCCTTCTTCTTCTTTGACTCTTCCCAGCGTGCACGCTCGGGGCAGTCAGACCTGAAGTGGCCCTTCTTGTCACAAAAGTAGCAGGTGTGGTCACCAGCACGGCATGCAGCGAAGGCAACATTGGGCTTGTTCTTAGCAGCTGGAGTAGTAGTGGTGTCGGTGGAGTTCTGGCGAGTCTCCTCATTGAGCAGGCGGCTGATGACATGCTCAACAGTGAGGTTCTCCGGAGGGGTGGCATCGAAATTAATGATGACAGCCTCGTATGCAGTGTGGAGACCCATTGTGAAAGCAAGGATTTTGTCCTGGTCGGTGACAACAATCCCAGCATACTCCATGCGAAGAACCATGGATTGAATGCGACCAATCCATGCCTCCATCGTCTCGATGTCGAGCTTCTTAGATGTCAAAAACTGGTGACGAAGAGCGAGGCTGGTGGCAAAGCCGGCGGAGCGATGTACGCGCTCAAGGTTTTGCCAAATGATCATGGGGTCGCGGGAGGTCATATGAGCGAGTTGACCAGCCGCGACACGTAGCACAAGCTCTGCACGAGCTTCTGCCATCTTGGTTGTGTCGCGTGCAGCAATAAGGCCCATCTGCTCGGTTTCCATTTCTGTGTCCCACAATGCCTTCTTTGTGAATATGGCCTCCATGCGTAAGGCCCACTCTGGATGGTTCGAGTTCCCGAGGCGTTCAAAAATGTAGCGATTGTCGGTCATGGTAGAATGTGAATCGAAAAGGAATGAAGCGGTGAATTTAAAGAATAGAGCTCGATGCCTCGTCGTCGTGAGGACTTTCGTCTGCCTTCGTCGTCGTGAAGGACTTTCAACTGCCGGGGTTCGTCGTACCGGCGGGGTGCACCTCCGTTCGTCGTGGAGGGGAAGGATAAGAGTCAGCCGATGATCGTCGACAAAGGCAAGACAATGGCAGCGAGTGCTGAATCAATGAAGCAAGGGTTTGGGTGTATGCGCGTTTGTATTGGATTTTGAGTCTAGGGACGAAGCGAAGCCCAGTGACCCTCTGCAAACGCGCAGAGGTCTTCATTCAAAAGCTACTTCTTAAATACACCAGAGCAAGTAATATAACCATAAGTAGCACGACAGTATCCATATGGTATCAGAGTTGGTAACACAGAAACCAACAGAGAAGAGCAGAGAAGAAGATGAGACCAACAGAGTTCCACATGGTGTCCGCATGGTACCCATGTGGCCATCTTTGATATGCAGGGACGGGCAGTGCGTTGGTGTTTCGATTGCTATTCCAACAAAGTTGGGATCTCAACGCGAAATATTGGCGCTCATGAACTCGAACTCCCACCATGTCTTGTGGGATTCACTAACGAGTCCAGCATAGAGGGAGGAAGACTTTGACCTACACGACCTCCTCCTGTCCCACCTGCTCACACTCATCACACCTCCCAACGTCCCAACCAACATCCCATCCAGAAACACCATCAACCTGGGCTTCGCCTCACCCTCACTTGTAAGATACATCCAAAACGTGGAAGTTAATGACAGGCTGGGACTAGGCAGCGACCATTGGCCGATAACATACAACCTGGAGCTCATCATCCTGCAACCCGCCACACCCTGCGTTAAGCCAGACAAAATGGACCTTGACATGTTCCTGGAGATCCTGCGCCACAAGCTCAACATACCCATTCCTTCCATAGTTAGCCAGGCAGATCTTGATACGGTGATGGATCCTTTGCTGCGCCCTGATAGTTGCACTCGAAGACTCTACACCCAGGTGACGCCCGTCCTCCCATGCCAAGCACTCGTGGAATGCTGAACTTGATGCACTTCGAGCCAACCTGAGCTGTGCGGAACAGCACTTCAAGGGCTGTTGGGTCAAGAGCACATGGGATGCTTTGAGGGAGGCCAGGAGGAAGTTCTATGGCAGCATTGCGACAGCGAAGGATATAGAATGGAGGACTTTCATCTGCGATCTGGAACGAACAAGCGTCTATGATGCCTTGGACTGGATATGCGCACACCCCCATGACATCTTCCCATCACCAGTTAATCCGGAGTCGAGAGACGTTGTGGTGGACCACATGTCAAGGGGAAGGATTCTGGGCAAGACATGGTTTGGAGGATTGGTCGAGGAGATGGTCGAGGAGAAGGAGGTAGGAAAAGACGCTGAGAATGATGGAAGCGAAATGAAAATGAAGAAAAACAACAACAATAATGATTACAAAAAGAGAAGAAAAAAAAACGAAAAATAAAGACAATGTAGGTAGTAACGACAATAGGGCAAACACTAGTGGGGTGAAGGCTTGAAAAAGCTCAGCAATGGGAGAGGAGGAGGAGAAGTGGGAAGCAGAGCGAGCGGAGGCCAGGGCGAGGATGGTGGAAGGTCTGCAGATCGTGGGGGAGAGGGAAGCCTGAGAGGTACCAGATGCGGAGGTGGACGCAGCGGTGTGGGAGGGGGATGGGTGGAAGGCACCGGACTCACATGGGGTACAGCTGGGCTTCATCCGATGAGGGTGGCCGGTAATTGTGATCTAGGTACGTCACGTATTCAGCTCTTCCATTCGACTGAGCCTCTATCTGTACCAGCTCAAGTCATTGAACGCAGTACCGACACCCAAATTAGCAAAGAAAGACAAGACCAGCCCCAAAGCATACGGCCCAGTGGAACAGCACATGGATGCTTTAGCGAAACCCCTCGAGCATCTGATGGCCAATCACATCTGATTCGAGGCTGAATTGCTCATCCTATTGGAAGAGGAAAAGTTCGAAGGGAGGCTGGGTTATAGCACACAGCAAGCCACAGATGCCTTCATCTACAGAGCACACCCAAAAATTGACAAGGGAATGATTGTCTTGATAATGTTCTTTGACCTCAAAGGAGCATTCAACAGGATCAGTCACCGAGTTGTCACTGAGGAGCTGGTAGCGTGCGGGTTCTTGCACAGCACTATATTGTGGGTCCTGGCATTCCTAGATGGGCACAGGGTGACCATTGTTATTGACGGCAAAAGCATGGTACTGTTCAGATGTACAGGAAAGGGCGCCCCACAAGGGTCCGCCCTCTCTGTTATCCTGTTCCTGCTATGCATCAACCATCTCCTGTGCCGCCTCGCAGCTCTGTGTGCGCTTGTTGTCTCATTCTCTTGGGGCGGGTTTGTCAATGATGTTAACTTCTCTACCACTAGCCGATCTATCCTGAGCAATGTTTGGACCCTGGAATCCGTGGGCAGGGTTGCAAAGGAATGGGAGGCGAACAATGAGGCCTGCTTCGAGGACGATAAAACCAACCTTCTTCATGCTTTGGGGGGCCACAAGGACTACTCCCATTATGGTGTGTGGTTCAGGTTTGGTACGCACCTCATTGCGCCATCCAGCTCTGTGAAGTGGGTAGGGGTCATCCTGGACAAGAATCTGTTGGGCACCAAGCACATCCATGCCCGGGCTGCATCCGCTGTGTGCGCACTGAACGTGTCAATCATAGGTCATGGGGGATGCGACCACAGCTGATTCACGACCTTGCCAGAGCCACAGTCTTGCCCTGTGCAGACTATGGCGTAGCCTCCTTCCTCCCCTTACCCTCTGCTGCCTTCAAGCCCCTGGACAAGATTGATAGGTCTGTCGCTCGATCCATCACCGGCACCATCAAAACTGCGTCCCTCACAGCACTTAAGGAAGCAGCGTTACTCCCAGCTCACCTCTGCATCGAACACGCTGCGCTCGATACAGTAGCATACTACCTCACTCTCCCTGCAAGCCATGCCCGCTGACCTCTCCTCCACAAAGCTATCACAACAACGCCAAAGACCCACAAGCATGCCTTGATCCTTCACCTGGTAGAAAAGATTCCGAGAGTACAGTGGCCTCAAAATGTACCAGCTTGAGGCCAACACATCAGATCATGTAAGGCGCAGCAGACGATGGGGAGTACCGAGTTGAGGGACGCTACCTTTGACACGACACTAGGCATGGAACCCATTATCCCAGTATTCGCTGCCCCATAGCGCGAGGTTCTGCTGGTCACAACGGTAATCCTGGCGAAGGACAACACTCTTGAGGCACTAAAACTCACCATAGGGGACGAGCACTACAATGTGCTGACATGGTTTACAGATGGTTCCCTACTGGAGGGCAGTGTGGGAGGGGTGGCGATATGGGTGTCAAGAGGTGCGGTGAAGGGATCGGTGCTGGTGCTGCTGGGGCTAGGACAAGTATGCAATGGGGAGATGGAAGGACTGGTGAGGGTGACATCTAGAGTGCTCGAGGGTGACCACACATTGATCCTTTGCGTCTCTGACTCACAAGCTGCGCTATGAGGGATCACATCCACCAAACCCCGCTCTGGCCAGTTCCGGGCTGTCAAGTATGACAAGATCATCCGCGAAGCCCAACACCAGCTGCCACACCTATCAATTCTGAATGTGTGGACACCAGCGCATATCGGAACAGAGGGTAACAAGTGGGCAGACAAGGCAGCGAAGGAAGCTATAAAGCCTGATGTCAATGCACAGGTACACGTATCACTCACCACAGTGCGCTGCCTCATCCACCTCTAGGTCCTCGACAAATGGCCCGAGCACTGGACGACATTGAAGTGTGGTGCAGTGATAAGCCGTGAATTCCCCAATACCTGAAATTTAACATTTTCTGGATTTACATTACGAATACACGCACGTCTGGGTCTATGGCGAGTCCTGAGTCAGTAGACCTGGAACTACATGCTAAAAGCCAAATCCGGAACTGGTTGCGGATGAGTATCCAGAAAGCACACATACTGGATGCCTCTGACTAATAAGCCATCGCTTCTGGATCCAACTGTCGTACCATAGGCAGGAGGTTGCAGATAGTCCAAATGAGCATTAGGGAATATAATATCCACTCTGTGCCAATTATTGGACTCACACCGAGTTTATCTTGTGCAAGTTTCAACTTTGTTTATCCATGCTTGTATCAAGAAGGTGACATGTTTGATCATGTGATAGATCCAGAGCCTTTCAGACCGCAATGGGCCGGATCCAGATAAGGTACCATACACCCATCAAATATTGATTGGCTCAATATGGCAACTGAATTTGAACCCAATTTAGGAAGTGACCTTTTACTTGGGCTATGAAGGGGACCAGGATGTCTAATTGGAGGTAAAAGACCCAAGGTTCCGGATTTCCAAGAATCATTCAAGGGACACCAGTAGTGCACCCGAGAAATCCAGAATACTAGGACCGATCAGGTGCTAAGTAAAACCCTCAATGATGTCAGGAATAAATCAGACAAATAGGGAACCTGCTCAACCAGGCCCCACCTCGATGGTTAAACAGCCTAAGGTAGCTCTTGGGCTATGGACAAGTTCAGGGTGTTTATAAAGAGGCATTCTGGAGCACTACCTTACTCAACCATAATATCTAGGGGGACCAACCCAGAACCAGTATTTTCAGGATCCAGGTTAATCAGTCAGCAAGTCTTGGCAATCACATTTCATATACCGAGTCACGGACATGGATACACTGGTAGCTAATATATCAAGTTTGTCAAGTTATTTTTAGTTGTACAGTATATAAGGAGGACAGTTTGTAGGGAGAAGGCACGGAATCCTACCCAGACACTGAAAGCGGAGAAAGCTGATGGTCTCTCCAGCAAATACAGAAGGGCGGAACCTCCGGCTTGATTCATCGAGGCTACTCCAATAGAACGTGCTTGTATTTTCGAGTTATCACAATCTATCAGCTTTATTTGGGATAATACCCTTGCTTGTTATGTGTGCGCGTTTTGCATGTACATGTGCATGTACTTGGTCCTATATGTGTATGTGTGTGTGCTTGTCCTACTTTATGTGTGTTCTGGATTTGTTGCGTGCTGCATGTCAAATTGGTTCACTGCTCCTGTCTTACGAGGTTACAGTGGGTGACCCAGAGTTGCAAAACTATAAATTGAACCTTGTCTGTGGACAACCATTGGACCTGCTTATAGCAATCCATGCAATATTAAAAACAACTCTTCCTGTGTATCTTCTATCGGTACACAAAGACCCGTAATCGGTCGCACTCTCCGGGACTGTATCTGGAATCACTTGTGGAGTTTGGTTGGTTGTTGTGTTAGGATTTTGTGTTGGTTTTGGGATTTGTGACTCCTGAAGAGAAGCGTACTGTCTTATTGCATTCAGCCCGTTGATTTGCATATAGTTGTATTTCACCCATAGACTGCCAGCACACGTTTCAGCGGCTTTGTGTCAGATCGATAAATTGTCACCCTCTCTCATCCCCATCCCCCTCTATTCATCCACCTCCTTCTCTTGCAAAATGTCATCAGCCATATCCCAGCTCTGAACGGGACCCTCCCACCTCAACACATACCGCCATAAAGCAGGATTCATTGACTCACCAATCTGCGAAGCGTGCAGCGTAGCGTCCAAAACTCAATCCCACTACATCCTGGAGTGCCCAGCCTGGGAACACTTGCAACAGCTACTTCACACCGCTTGCCGAACAATTGGCCTCTATGGACCCCTGCACTGCTCCCCCCTCCTCTCAGAACCCAAACTCCTCAAACCATTCAGCACCTTTGTGGAAGCCACAGGACGATTCCAATAACGAAATACCCATACACATCGTACCCTTATATCTTTATTATTATTTCTTTTCTCTTTCTCTCCCTCTATATCTCTCTTCCATTAGATACAATACCCACTCTTTAATACACATACATCTCATCCTCGAAACATCCTCGAAACAACATACTGCGCCCCATACCAAACAACCACGCAACCATATACCTCACGCACATATACCACTTAGAAAACCGTTTCCCCTTATATTCTTCCTAGTTACCTTACAGAAAATGATCCTCAAAGAGCACCAAATTAGATACATACTTACAAACACTCATACCACGACCATAGTCAGACCTGACTGCATGTAGCATAGAATATGAATATCAATCAATCAATCAATCAATCAAACAAACTTATATCAAAAGCGGCGGCAGTACAACGATGGGGGTGGTTACACCGAAGGTGGCGGCAAGCAGCAATGGGGGCTCGGACACAGGCCAATAGCACGCTCAGCTATATCGTTGAAAGCAGCACACAAACCACAGGCAGCGGAACTACAGCAATGGGGGCACTTCTATGAATGGCGGGGACCACTCCTGAACCACAAGAGATGATGTGGGCACTATATCAATGGTGGCGGAAGCTGCAGAACGGGGGCAGTTACGTGGTGGCAACTCCATTTGAGCAGGGGCACTTATGTCTCATGCTTCCAAGGACTGTTCAAGACTTTGCTTCGTTCGGTCCTCTTCTGAATATCAAAAATATATCTTTTATCTCACAAGTCCACTATATTCACCCCACCTATAGATCCCAAATCCCAGCTCTAGTTAGAGGGGGGATAGCAGTGTGACTGTCCACACCAGTTAGAGAAAGATCCGGTAAATTCCCCCATGCTGCAAAAAATGCTGCAAATATGCTGCAGATATTGCTGCTAATATGCTGCCCTGTATGCTGCTAGGGACTTGGTGGTTTTCTGCGCAATTTCCTATATAAGTCCGATGTGTCAGGGGTCGGGGTCGGGGGTCAGGGCGCTGCATCACCAAAAAAGGAAATTTTTGTATTTACATCATACAAGTCATTAAAAACATTGGCACAAACTCAGGGAAAAAAACACCTGCCCCTACTCATCATCACCGCCTGTTTCCCGCCCCGCTGTCCACCCCGAGCATGCTGATGTGATACAGCAGGCCTGACACTGCCTTGTCATTGGCCTCGTCCTCCTCATCCTCGCTCCCCTCCGGCCCTGGATCAAGGCAGGCATCCACTGCTACCACATGTTCATCGTCCACCTCCATCTCGTCCTCACCACCATTGCCCACCAGCTCCACGTGCAGCTCCCTCAGCCGCCGCCGCAGCTCACCACGCTCTACTGCGACCCCACATGTCAGTGTCCTGCTGAAGCCTGGCATTCGCGACAGCTTGTGGAAATGTTCCATATGACCTGCATCAAAGCGTCCCCACTGCTGTTGATACAACTGCACTTGCACTGCCATGTGCTCATCTGACTCCTTCTCTGCATCTGTTTTCCCCTCTCCATCCCGCAGGATCCCCTCCATCTTACACAGAAACTGGTTTTCATCTCTGATCCAGATAATGACGTGAGAGATCTCAACATTCAGGTGCTTGATCTCCTCGTGAATGCAGAATCTTGAAGTAGCAATCCATGGCCAGACGGGCCAGACGATAAGCCGGATGCATCCAGGGCCTCGCCTGCACATCCGCATGCGTATCCCACAGGATGTTGAAGTCCGCCAAGAAGGTGTAATCCACCACCTGCTCCCAGCTGAGGATCGGCATCGGGGGAACGAGTGTGGACGTTGCGTTGTTGTATCAGTCAATCGCACTCCGGACTGCCTTCGACCGCGCCTGCAGGGCCTTCGCAATATGCTTACACATCTTATACCCTCTGTCAGCTGCTGTTATACCACGTCTCGCGCCACACACCCATCTGTGACTGATTCATTTTCATCAGTTCAAAAATGTGCTCCACAATCAGGAGCTCCAGTGCGTCCAGCGCAATGTTGTACTTGCGCTTCTTGATTTCCCCCACGGTCGTCTCCCACTTTGAGGACCCATTGTCCAGCGCTCGACGATGTCGAGAATCTCCTCCAGCTCTTCCACCCGTTCCAAATTCTTCTCCCCCTTCTCCTGTGCTGCCTCGCCCAATCACTCTAGGTATGTACCTCCTATCTCCTCCTCTTGCACAACGTGCTTCCGCTGCCGCCACCTGAAGATACCTTGCCCTATCAAGACCCTCACTCATCAGCCCACAATACTCAGGCCAATACTCAATGACGTACTGGCTTGCACTCAAATCCACCAACTTCTGAATGTACTCCATCTCGAGCGTCTCCTCAGTCGTTTTGGCAGCACCCTTCAAGCCCTTGAGATATGTCTTCTCCTCCGCCAACCACTCGTGGAAACGATCCACACTGTCTATGCCCTCATGGTGCATCCACGTTCTGAGCGCACCCTTGGTCTTCAGGATCGTCAAGGCCTGTTGATAGTTGCTACACAAGGATTTACCTGCGCCACGTCAGTTCCCGCATCGATATGCATGAGCCATGAATACACGTACTCAAGTTTGCATAGGGCTCGAAGCTGTCGAAATGCTTTGCATAGGTAGTTATCTCCTGCTGGCGGTGGAAGTGGCTCGCATAGCGGCATGACTTCACGAGCCCATTTGACCGCGCAAAAAAATGCTTGCACCCCTCGAGGTCCGCCAAACCCATGCCCTCCACATATGTTGCCAAAAACCGCAGCTGGCAGAGACAATTATGTGTGTGGCTGTGGAACGAGCCAACCAGGCATCTCAGCCTCTTCTCCTGCACCTCGTTGCCCAGCTCGCTGTTCGCCACAGTGATAAGCCGTGAAAGCAGCCACACGTGAAACGCAGCTATTTTGCGATTTTCAGTATAAACAATCACGCAGACATCCCGAGAAGCTTCCGCAACGCCTCGCGCGGAGAGCTACCAGTCATATAGCTAGAGTCACGCTCACGCAGAGACGATCTCAAATAACCAGACAGTATCTAGGAACCCGCCTAGAAGCGCTGACGCTGACTTGGACTACAGAGGAATTAGAAGGGATCTATATTTGGCAATCGCGGACGGAACCCAGTGGTCGCGACCACCTCCAGAGACACTTTGTTTGTCGCGGCATTCCTGGAATTAGTGGACGTGTGTGTCACATGCAAGCAGAGGGCTCCGAGAACAGAAAAGCGGTGAATACCCCGAACGGCTATAGCTCCGAGGTCCGTGCAGATCCGGAGTATGACTAAGATGAATTAGGTGACCGATGCCAAAGCGCGCTCCAGGTGGAGCTGTCCGATCAAAGATGGCAACAGCCGAAACGCAATCAATATAGTTGAACCGCGAGAGTTTGACAGTGCCCGCGAATTATATAAGTTGCTCGCGAATTATATAAGTTGCTCGCGAAGAGACCCCAACCTCAGTAGGAGAATCTGAATAGGGCTAGGATGAAGAAGAGACACGTCTAGGCAAGAGCGTCACCCGAGCTGCGAGTCGCGGACCCAGCATATCACCAAGATACCATAATGTTTCAACTTCGATCGATCGAGTCTGAACCGGTGTTCGATCTACCGGTATAGGGAGCCAATAGCGTTAATCGAGCAGGGATTTGAGCAGGCAGTTTAACAGTACAGTAGCAGACCCCGCCTCTAGACACAGCAGTGTTGTAGATAGGTTTGGCTCGAGAGCTCAGTAGCCCAGCGCGACTGTTCTTTCATCTGATATAAAGTGACTTGTGGTTTGGATTAATATCCGTGTGGACTTGTGAACCTGAACTGTGGAATTGTGTCCGTGAACGTGTCTGTGTCCTGTGTCTTGTGTTTGTCTTGTCATTGTGTCCGTGAACGTGTTCTTGTGTGTCCTGTGTCCTGTGTTCTGTGTCCCTGTGTCCGCGAACCATTGTTGTGAGCTTGTTAAGCCAACGTGTTAGCACAAACCCGTTCCTCGGAAAAAACCACGCCAGACCTTTGAGTCTGTTTCTTATACTAAGCAACCTACGTTCATCCGTGAACAAAGAAAAGCGCTCCTCGAACCAACAAAACGCACCATGCCCAACTACAAGACTCTCTCGAACGGTTGAAACCTGCACGCACTTGGCTATTTGACCTAATACTTGGTCTACACCCCCGAACTTAAACTATCATTCCTATTAAGGAAGGTGTCGTTGAGTGGTTTTGGTTAGGGTTTGGTTTTCATAGAAGTTAGCTTTGTGAACCTTTCTCGAACGTGATCCATCCGCACTAGGAGTGACTGTCTTTCAACGGTTGTCCCGAAATGACACCCTACATAGCTTCATTCCAAATGCATTGAGTAGTTCCTTGACCACGGCCAGCAGGTACTTTGCCCTGAAAGTAACGGTAAGTCGGGGCATACAGTAAGTGTCGGCCAACTCACAGCTCCCCACTCCTTATCAGATCCGCAATCACTAACACGAACCCATGTCGACACAATGCCAAGAAAATCCCCGTCTCATCAAAGATTCCCCACATCTTCGATGTCACATCATTAATCATGTTTTTCCAGCGATCTGCGCATGGATTTTCCTCCTCCTGGAAAGTGTGAGCCTGAATCCCAACTGCACGTGGAGCCCGTACTGCATTCCCTTTCTCTATGGGAAGCCTATCAGCCACCCTATCCTTCGCCCACCTCTCAACGTGCTCCCATGAAATGTAATATCCAACTCCCACGTCCCTGTTATCGACGTGCTCACTCGATTTCCCCAGGACTGGCTCATCCATCTCGCTATCTGCCATCGTCATCTTCTCGTGGCGCAACACCTGCTTCAGCGAGTCGTTGACATCCATCATCGTGAGCATGTCGAAGATGAGGGCGTCCTCACCCTCCAACTTGTACGTGCATGCTGGGCACGCGTGGTTCAATCACCATTTTGAATCCCGGCCCAGGGCCTGCATTACGCGCTCATCCATCTGACGGCGCAGGTCGAGGTACAGGTCGTATGCAATAGAGAATTGTTGGCACAGGTACGGTCGATAAGGCGCCTAAGGTCCACGTCAGCTAATGCTTCACAAGGACAACACCTAACCAACGTATGCCATGGAGGCCACACAGCGACTTTACGAACACTTGGATGGCGGGGTGTGGGCAGCGGACATGGGTGACGCGGTACGCCTCCTGCACCCAAACCTTCACAGCTACCGTTGGATGATCCGGTGCGCAGGGTATCATTTGCACCAGGATTAGAGCAGGAACAACACCATTTCCCCAAGGATCTGGTCTAACCTCCACGCTGCTCGTCTCTGCCCCAACAATCAGGCAAAGAAAAAACCGGTCGGGGCAGCATACTCACCAAACATGTCCACCACCTGGATTTCATAGATCTCTTCCGTGGTGACGTCCTCCGAGCACAGCTGCGCTAGCATTTCCCCTTCTGCGCACATACAAATATAGGCCGATACCATCTCTGGCATCTGGCTCAGAAAAGCGTGGGTGCGCAATTCTGTACAGTCGTGCCATGTGCGCCAATCCTTGTGTTTGCTATACTGTGTTAGCATTTGGCCATCCTCTGAAACCCGAATTTTTGACATACTGTTGGTTCTCATTATGCTCATCCGCCCATTCCTCCTCAATGTCCTCCTCCAGTGAGACAAACTCCCCCCCCCGCCTGCGTGACTAAAATCTGCTCACTCAGCGCCTGTCAAGATATCCCGCATGTCCACCATTTCAGGGAAATTCAGCTGGTCCCCAGCATGGAAGTCCTCATCTTCGGCCAGAGATTGGAGATGGTCGAGGTCTGCTCGATTTTCCTCCTCCATAGCTGGCTCATTTCAACATTAACCTTTCCATTATGCCCGAATAGACCTACCATTTAACCTTCCGTGCAAAGCCTCCTTGCCTCGTTGGCGATATTCATCCACGCCACACCATGAGAGGATGATTTTCTTGACAGGAGCTTGGCCTGGGACGTGGGTTGCCTTCTGCTCACTACCGAGCATGCACTGCCCTTGCGTATTGAATGTATCGCGAGTGAGTCTTGACAGTGAACTATCAAGACCTGTCAGGAGGCTGTGTGGTCATGTTGTGACCCAGCGCATGTATCTGCACGTGGTCATCTCGTGACTTCTCGCATGCTTGTCAACAAAGTGACTCTTCCCAGCATCCCCCATGCGTGCACTCTCCCCAATGTCATGTAAGTGTCTCCTCCATCCCATCCTCCTTCCATCCCACCATCCCCGCCTGCAGAGATCCGACCCTGGAACTCGAACGGCCTCTCCCCTCCCTCCCTTTTCATCTGCTATATAGACATTTTTGTTCTTTTCATTTCTGACACGCCACCTAGCCCCTGCGCTGCCTTGCCGGACCCTTCGCTCTGGCAAGGAATATTCTGCCTTTGACCTCACTCTGGGCTGCGCTGTCTAACCTGCCGCCGACTTCAACCTCGCGCAATACATTCGAGACCGACTTGCTGACAAAGACACCAAGGACGATGAAACTGACGACCTTGACTTATACTTCGACACCAATCACGACGACCACTACGTCCTATACGTGGAACCCGACACCAACCCCCTCGAGCTCCCACCCACTCTGCCACCCACTCTGCTACCGGCCTCCAGCCCCTCACCCTCCGCCAAACAGTGGAACAAGCTCAAGTTGTGCGTGCGCCTTGATAAAGAAGAGGGACGAACCTCGCATGGCCTCCACCAATCCCGCTGTGAAGATGGTTGCCCGAAAGCGGATCCGGGAGGGCAAAGCAAATCCCCTACCCGCTGATCTTGATGCCGCCGACCTTCCGCACTCGCTACCTGGATGGGTGGGTCATTGGCAAGCGCAGCACACTCCATTCGAGTTCACGGATCCTGGCCCCGCTCCCGACATCGGCGACGGACTCAGTGGCACTCGCTACACCCAGGAGGAGGTGGATACACTCAGTGGCACCAAAGGCTTCGCGTACATTGGGTGGCTCGGAGCGTACGTCATCCAGCATCTCTTTCCAGTGCTCCCCCATTAACTTCTCCTCAGGCTGACAATACCGATAATTGACCAGCAGCGCTCGGTCATCTCTGTGCTCAGTGGCAGTCCACGCGATGCTGTGGGGTGGAAAGTCGTCACCGATGTAGTGTTGCCGCGACTCGCTAAGTCGAGTCGCAACTTGAAAGTTGCAACTTAAGGGCACTGTCGACTCGACTCGACTTGACTTAGGGAAACCAAGTCACTTGAAGCCACTTAAGTCGACTCGAGTCGCTCAAGTTGATGACACTTTCCCCCGAAATATTGAATGATGTGTGTAGCATAGGGTACGGTAGCTTACAATTGACAAACGGTACATGTTTACGAGAATCCAGCCTCCTCTGGCATCTGCAAATGTGGTGCGCCATCTGCCAACTCACAGCTGTCAGAAATTTCCCGCCAAGTGTCCTCTGTGTCACCATCGCGTTTGGAAGCTAAAATGTGAAGCCAGTCCTCCTCCTCGTCAGGAATAGCAACTGTTTGCCAGTCAGACATGGGGTTAAGTCGTGATTTCTTGTAATTGAACTTCAGCATTTGAGGTGCTTCCATCAGCAGAGGATTGGTGTGGTTTCGGTGTTTGGTATCAGTTTCGCCTGACGATGAGAAAACTCGCTCGGATGGCACAGAGGTGGCCTGGATGGGAGCGTAGTCTGCAAAGAGCCGGAATATCTGCGGCCAAGTCGTCTTCCCGTGATTCTAAGTTCAAATGTGTGAGTGTTGAGTTGAAAACAGAAAACCTGAGGGCCAAACCATCCAGTAGCCCACCATGTCAGTTGACTTTCGGGGTGGGAGAGAACTGCTCATGTAGTGATTCATTTTGTCTTCACTAGATTGCTCGCCCCCAGTTGCACTGCTGCTTGCGCCAGAAAAATCAAGGGACTGGGCAGCATTTCGATAACGGTTTGCTACCTGTGTGATCACAGTGAATGTTGGGCACCTGCTGGTGGGCGGGTTCGGGAATGTGATCGTGATGGGGGGCGAGAATCTGAGCCAAATCCACTAGCACCAAGGGAACTGGCTCGAGAGCGAAGATCTGGGGACCCAACAACATTTGTGTATGCTCACAGCTTGAGACCAAATCAGTTATATGTAAAAAATATATATAATGAGGTTGAGGTTGACTTGCCTTGACCAAGATGACTTTCTTTGCCTCATCTTGCTCCTCTTGTGACCAATTCTTGTGAATCCACTGAAACCGGATTGAAGGATTGATGACTGCATACTAAGCGCATGTTACACAAACCATGGATCACTTACACATAGCGATGATGTATGCATCTGTATCTCCCATCTTGTTGTAATAATTTGTCGCAACGTCAAGATCTCTGTCTGGGCGGCAGCTACAACTGTCTGGAGTTGGCATTCCAGCTGGGGATTGGGTTCTTGGATATGGAGAGCCTCCAATCTCTCCAGGAGCCCCTTCAGGTGGGCCATAGTAGAGTGGGACATTGTCCAAAGCGGAAGCAAATGTAGTGGGCGCGTTGACGCGGTGAGAGAAGAAGCGAGCACAGCCTTGCACAGCCACATAATGTGTGGGTTCACCTTTACGATCAATTTTGATCATAAAGGTGAACCTCATGTATTTATGCAGCCTCCCCACATCCTATGGCCACAAGTGAATAATTGGAAGCTAATATACAATGTATCCTAAGAGCTTCTATGGAGCCAAACTGAACAAAAAGAGGTAATTGCTGTCAGGGGAACCGCCCGTCCGTCCGTCCATCCGTCCGTCCATCCGTCCGTCCGTCCATCCGTCCGTCGAGATGCAGTCGGTAGAAACCGCGGCTAAGATGTCCGTGAAGGGTCTGGTCGACTGCGGAGCGACCGGAGACTTCATTGACTCGGAGTACGTGATCTCTCGTAACCTCCCCGTCCGGAAGCTCTCCCAGCCTATCCCGGTCCTCAACGTCGATGGCACGCCCAATGCGTCCGGAGGCATCACCGGAGTAGTTGATATGGTCGTCAACTACAAGGGTCACTCGGAACGCATCCAACTCGCTGGGACGCGGCTCGGAAAGCAGCACGTCATCCTCGGCTACTCCTGGCTTCAGAAGCACAACCCGGAGATCGACTGGGAAACCAAGGAAGTCCGGATGACCCGCTGTCCGACCAGCTGCAACACTTGCCGCGACGAGCTTCGCGCCGTCCGTCGTAGCGCGAAGATCTCCGCCGCGATCCTCCGGCAGCTCCGCGAAGATCCCGTCCCGTCTATCTGCGCCATCGACTCGGAGGAGTTGTGCGGAGACGACGGGTACGACCCGGACGGCGACGGAGACGATTTCCCGGACCTCACTCCGGACCCGGACGACGATGACGATGACGAGCTCGAGGAAGGCGACCGGATCCTCTACACCGCGTTCGCTCCGGCCGAGGAAATCCGCGCCGGGAGCACCGTCTCCCAACGGCTTGCGGAGGCCTTCGCCCGGAACTCGGCCCCGCCTGGGACCTCGGTTCCGACCTGGGTCGAGGACTTCTCCGACGTCTTTGACAAGGAGTCGTTTGACGCGTTACCGGAGCGCCGGACGTGGGACCACGCCATCGAACTCGTCCCGGACGCAAAGCCGGCCAACTGCAAGGTCTATCCGATCTCCCCCCTCGAGCAGAAGGAACTCGACGTGTTCATCGAGGAAGGGCTGAGCACCGGCCGGATCCGTCCGTCTAAGTCCCCAATGGCGTCTCCGGTCTTCTTCATCAAGAAGAAGGACGGAAGCCTCCGGTTCGTCCAGGACTACCGGGCGCTCAACGCGATGACCGTGAAGAACCGGTATCCGCTCCCGCTGATTAACGACCTCATTAATTGCCTAAAGGGAGCCCGGTTCTTCACGAAACTCGACGTCCGGTGGGGCTTCAACAACGTCCGGATCCGAGAAGGCGACGAGTGGAAGGCCGCGTTCCGTACCAACCTAGGGCTCTTCGAGCCACTGGTGATGTACTTCGGCCTCACCAACTCTCCGGCCACGTTCCAGACGATGATGAACGACATCTTCCAGGACCTCATCCTGTCCGGAGACGTCATGGTATACCTCGACGACATCCTCATCGCTCACTCCGACCTCGCGCGCCACCGGGAGATCGTCCGAGAAGTTCTCCGACGGCTCCGGGCGCACAGGCTTTACCTCCGGCCGGAGAAGTGTGAGTTCGAGAAGTCGTCGATCGAGTACCTCGGCGTCATCATCTCGCACAACCACGTCGAGATGGACCCGGTCAAGGTCGCCGGAGTCGCCGCCTGGCCTGCTCCGGAGAACCGGAAGGACGTGCAGCAGTTCCTTGGCTTCACGAACTTCTACCGGAGATTCATCCGGGCATTCTCGGACATAGCGCGGCCCCTCTTCGACCTCACAAAGAAGAGCGTCGCTTGGACCTGGACCGCTGCCGCGGCCGCCGCCTTCCAAGCCCTCAAGGATGCGGTGACCGCGGAGCCCGTCTTAGTCCTGCCCGACGAGTCGCGTCCGTACCGGGTCGAGGCGGACAGCTCCGACTACGCCACCGGAGCCGTCCTGTCTCAGCCGGACGCGAACGGGAAGTGGCATCCGGTCGCGTTCTACTCCAAAAGTCTGAGTGACGTCCAGCGCAACTACAAGATCCACGACAAGGAGATGCTTGCGATCATCCGAGCCTTAGAGGAGTGGCGACACTTCCTCGAAGGTACGCAGCACCCGGTCGAGATCTGGACGGACCACAAAAACTTGGAGTACTTCCGGAAGGCACAGAACTTGAACCGGAGGCAGGCGCGGTGGTCCCTGTACCTGTCCCGGTTCGACTTCGCGCTCCACCACCAGCCCGGACGCCTCATGGGCCGTCCGGACGCGCTGTCCCGCCGTCCGGACCACGGAGTAAGCTCGGACAACACGGACGTTACCCTTCTTCGCCGTGCAGACCCTTGTCGTCAATCAAGTGTCCCAAACAATCCATCTTTTTGGAATACAAATCACATTTTTCCTTTTTGAGATAGAAGTGGTTCTTTCTCAGTGTGTCAAAAACCTGTCCCAAATGTTTTTCATGCTCTTCAATCGAATTGGAGTATATGAAAATATCATCCAAATAGACATGCACAAATCTCCCGATAAATTCTTGAAAGACCAATGTCATTATTCGTTGGAACGTAGCCGGTGCGTTGCAGTCTCCAATCTGCATAGTGTGGCTGATAAATGTCCCGTAGACCGTCGAAAATGCCGTTTTCCACACGTCTTCTCCTATAATGCGTATTTGCTCATACGCATCCGACATATCAATTTTTGATCGATATTTTGCTCTGGCACAGTCAAGACGTATCTGGTCTTGATCTGGAAATGGGGTCACATCTTTTAATGTGTTCTCATTCCTTTTCCGGCAGTCAATCGCCGTGCGTAGTAGCCCGGTTTTCTTCGGTATGCATAGCATTGGGGCAGCTTGGTTCGTCTGTACCGCTTCCCACCATCCTGCCCGTACATATTTATTAATCTTTTCGATTAATTGTTCCTTCATCGCATCCGGACATCGGGGCAGGTGATAATTATATACCTTCTTCTCATCTATCAACGGAATTCGGTGATTCACTGCTCGCATCGGGGGCATTTTTTCAGGTACTCCCGACATTATATCCACGCTCAAATCCATCCATCGCTCAATAAGTCGAGGGATGTCCTTGTCTGTATATATCACCTTCCCTTCTTTTATCTCTTCCAACTGTTGTTCAACTGCGGCTTGAAACACCTCCGTCACTCTTTGCCTCATCTCTGCAGTGAACACTTTTCGTTCCGGCTCCTGAGTCACCTCCGCTGACTTTATACCGGTTGGTGCCTCCACTACTATCGGTTTCTTGTCTTTATATATATCTGGAAATCTCGCTCTCGAAAATTCCTGCAAAATTTCCGCATGGGTGGTTCCGTCTCTCGCAGTTACCTCCCCTGTTTCCTCCAATATTACTGGGAACCTGCCAGCAGCTTTCCGTGTATCACTATCTTCGTCTTCGATCTCTTCTACCGTCACTGACCCAAATCTGGTACTTCTTCGACTACTCGCAGGCTCTGCCTTTATTGATTCGTTGGATGCAGGTTTTTCAGCTGCATCCGCTAGTCATTCTGATTTCTCGTGATGCCTAGCCGCATTCCTTCTTTCCACTTCCGCCTTTTCCTCCATGGCCGACAGAGTGGGCGCAGACAGTCCAGCGATTTTAATCGTGTTCGACTCAAAATCCAGTGATACTTTATGTTTGCGCATGAATATCGTTCCAATACTGTACTATTTCGATCAATTCGGCGGTCACGCGTCACGCACCCCCTGTGCCGCGACGAATTTTGGTCTCGGTCACTGGTCGCGGCGCCCAGTGCCGAATGTAAAATACGTGACATCCGGGCCAAGTCTTCCTTGGAGGTGCAAAAAAGGCAGATTTTTCGGAATTTTTCGCCTTGAGGGCCGAATTTTTGAAGATGTCACGCCAAAATCGGCTAGTTGCCGAAGTGCCGAATCGGTGTTTTCGGTCACGGGTCACAACCCATGCCAAATTGATCGAAATAGTACAGTAATCATATCGAATCTGTCCAGATTCACGATATCCATATATTCCTCCGAAACAATTGTCCCATAGCCGACTTTCGACTTGGTTCCATAATTGATCATAGACCGACTCCCAGCCGTACCAAGCTGCAATGTTATAGCTGTCTCGATTGGTAATACCGTCAGATTTGCAACTCGTGCAAAGTCTGGACTAATAGTGTCGGTCGTACACCCCGAGTCAAATAACGTAAATGCTTTCTGACCGTTCACTTCCACGTATGCTGTCAGACAGAAATTGTCGGACTTATTTCTAGGTGGTCGCTGTTGTACCACCTTTGACTTCTTCAAGAACACCGTGCGTTTGTTCTCTTGCCTTCCTGTCTCCTTCTTCGGTGACAACGATGATCGTTCCCCTGTCCGAAACAAGAATTCCTCTACTTCCTGAGTATCTCCTTGTTCAATAATATGCGTTGCCATTTCTCTAGCTACCGCATCTAACTCCTGGTCTCCAATGAACTCATCTTCCGACCAGTCGTCGCATGCTTTGAAAAATCCATCTGGATACGATAACTGTCGTTTCCGAATTGATTCTGTTTTCCGTGTCTGATACTCACTTTGTGGCGTATCATCCTCCTCCTCATCTCCCGAATCGTCTGTCAACAACTCGGGTAAGCCTTCATCAATCTGTGCGCACCGCTCCTCGCTATCACTCAGCGAGTAATCGCTAAATGCTTGTAGAGTGTATTCACTCTCCGAAGACCACTCTTTTTCATGTGCTTCACGCATTTGTTCCGTGGGTCGACTGCCTTTCTTCGGCCTTTCGTCCTCCGACTGCGACTCCTCCGAGTTATCATCCACTATATCCCGTTGTGCAAACAGTGCGTCTGTGTTATCATTATCTGGACATTTATCTTTATAATGTCCTTCTCGTTTGCATCCGAAACAGATAATTCCTTTCTTGAAGGACTCTTTGCCAGCTTCTCCCCCATCACGACCTGCCGGTCTTGATGCTTTATTTCCCCTCTTCACAAACTTAAACACTTTCTGTTTCAAGTCTTCCGCCTGCATCATCCGAATTTGCTCCCCTTTCTGTGTCCTTGGCGGTATTGTTTTCCCCGATACTGCGCCTCCTGTTGTCGCAGCTGCGTTTCTTTCCGCTCGCTCCCTTGCTCTGCCTGCCCTGTATCTTGTTCTGATACTCTCCTGCCACTCATAATTGAGAGCAGATTCCAGTATTTGCTTAATACTGGAATATTCCGCCGATACGTTTCTACTCAACATAAAGTCCGACATTCCTGCAGGAACTTTGCTGAACAATAAATTTTTGAACGTGTACGAGTCCGGACGTTTCACCATCCGATTCGCACAGCTCATTAATTCGTTATAAAATCCGGTTATCCCCATTTCCGGGGAAAACTTCGTACTCCAGAACTGTTCAGTCGCTTGTTGTACGCATGCGTTATCAATAAACCGGTCAAACACAAGGGGGCACCGGCATTCAAACCGGCGACTAAGGGCTAGGTAGTTAGCCGGCCGCGAGGCCGGAAAAAAAAGAAAATTAGGGGGTCGAGTTTTGCCTCAGGAGGCCCAAATTTACTCCGGGATTTTTTTTGGGATTTTTTCCGGTTGCCGTGAACTCTTTCGGCTGTTCGGTGGACAAGAATCTGAAAATGGTAAATGGTGTATGTTGTTTGTCCAGGACTTCCGTCCTCTGATCTAGGCATGATTGCGAGACTAAATGGGTGCGTGGTTATGAGTTCGAATTCAAACTCACAACCTGTAGTTTCACCTTCCCTGCATCAACATGGAATTTGCTGTCACCCGTTGGACCGGTGACGCTTGTGCTTCCTCCGCATCTGGTTCTCAACAGGCTAAGCATGTGTGAAGGGGTTAAAAAAACCATTACATATGCCTAATGTAGTCTGTATATATCGACGTTCACTGGGAGGCCCCCGTACTGTCCCTAGTGCATGATTGGTACTGAAATACACGAGTTCAACACCGTCCGGCAACTAACAACGTAAGAAATTACCATATATGGAGCGTGGGAGCATTACGTTAGTTAGGTAGTCCAGAGCTCGAGGTTGAAAAAAGAAAAACGGCCCTATATACTTTTTTTGAATGCCGGTGCCCCCTTGGTCAAACAGTGCAAGTATCATTTCCAAATGCGTCCACGATGCTTTTGGCTTATTAATCCCGTTCACCGTGGTCTCATACCACTCTCGGGCTGCTCCCGTAAGATAAAAACTATGGAGCATTCGTCGACGCTCGTCATGTTCCTTGCCGCCCACCCCGCTGATCTGCAGCCAGACACACACCGTTTGTATGTGTTGTTCAAACACTTTAATATCTTTGCTCCCCGAATACTTTTCAGGTGCGGGCAACCGAATATTCCGATGAAGATCTAGAATATCCGCAGCTGGTTGTTTCTTCCCCAACGTCGCCTTATAGAATTTGATATACGGTTCATGAAGCGATCTCTTGAATCTCTTCATCTGTTTCAACGGTACGCCTGCTAAAAATGGATCACCAGGTTCATACAAATTGAACTCCTTTGTCGGTGCACTCTTTTTATGGTGCTTTCTCCGCTGGTTGCGCTTACGCCGTTTACGGTGCTTACGTTCTGATTCCTCCGGACGTCTTCGCGGCGTCTTGGATGGACCTTTCTTCTTTTTCGTCGTCGACTCTGAGTCGTCAGTCTCCGAGTTCGATGAACTCGATGACGATGAACTACTGGATGGCTCTGATGAACTGGGAGACGGTTCTCCCTTCTCCATCTTTGATTCCATGTGAGACATAAGTTCACGGGGATCCTGATCCCACGCACTATCCGATTCCTCGCTCCCTGACCAGTCCTCGTCTGACGACGGTTCACTGCTACTGGAGCTGCTACTTGACTCACTGGGCATCGACGGCTTCGCCCCATGTGTCTTTCCCTCAGACTTTGACGACGGTAGTCGTTCAGTAAACGATCCTTCCGTAATCTTTCGGTCTGTCTTCATACTCAACGGACCACTACCTTTTTCACTGGGGACATAATCTTTCCCGAGCTTTCTCGAACTACCTCGGCTGACCGGAGTAGCAGCCTGGAACGGACGCCCTTTCCTGTCCCAGTCCACACCTTGATCACGAATTCCTGTCTCTCCTGACGGGTTGGCCTTGCGGTCAGCGACTCGATATTTTTGAAGGATAATTCTATCCTTAAACGAATGTGTCTTTCGCTTCCGTTGGTGCGGTGTGTACACCGACTCGTACTCCGATTCACTTTCGGAGTCCTCTACTATATGTGCCCTTCGTCGCTCCTTCCTGGGCGACTTATCTGTATTCCCTTTCACTTTGGTGCGAAGCTCATTCAGCTCCTGCACCTCCATTCCTTTGCTAAACGGACAGGCATTCACCGTCCCTTCCGACTCACTACTGCTGTAATGTCGACGGTATATCTCCCGTCTCCCCGACTCCCGCGTCTCCGATGCTGTCGTATCCACTAGTCGGTTCATACGTCGTTGAAGCTCCAACGCTTCTGCTTGCTCAAGCTCTCGTGCCAACATTTGGTCTGCTCTCTCTCGGTCAAAGTTCGCTTGAACTTCTTGAGCATACTGTACTATTTCGATCAATTCGGCGGTCACGCGTCACGCACCCCCTGTGCCGCGATGAATTTTGATCTCGGTCACTGGTCACGGCGCCCAGTGCCGAATGTAAAATCTGTGACATCTGGGCCAAATCTTCCTTAGAGGTGCAAAAAAGGCGGAATTTGCGGTTTTTTTTGTCTCGAGTGTCGGATTTTTGAGGATGTCACGCCAAAATTAGCTGGTTGCCGAAGTGCCGAATCGGTGTTTTCGGTCACGGGTCACAACCCATGCCGAATTGATCGAAATAGTACAGTACCTGCGATCCTCATCAACTCTCATATCTACCAACGCCTGCTCATTCCTTAAACGCGCAGCATGGCGTCGCCTGAATTCAGTCGATGTTTCATGCTCCTCACGTTCACGAGCTAATGCTTCTCTAGCAGCACGCAATATCCGGTCATCTTGCCAGGTATTCCTTGGCCTGTCTTCGCCCTCACTGCTGGGACCGTGCAGCTCCTTCAGACTACGAGCTGCCGCTTCATGTAACTCTGCAGACTCGATAGAGTCGGCGCGAGCGCGCCTACTCTTTTGCTGGCGCACCTTTGCGCGCGTATTCTGACTTGGTGCGTCGCTTGTCTCCGAGTCCACTTCCTTACTTTTCTTCAGTCGTCTTACAGCCTTATGTTTCATGACTGTATCACCGTGATCCCCGTTCTCGACGATCACCCTCCCCATATTGCTCAATGACCTCCTCGAGTGTTCCTCCATATCTCCTTCAGCTCTACTTCGGACTGAGTGCGCTGAGCGCACTCGGTCGCTTCGACTGTTCTCGCTCACAGCCTCGCGTACCTTAACCGATACGTCTCTCTCCGGTGGCCTCGTTCCCGATTGCACCTCCGCGAGTAGCGATGACTGTCTACTGCTCGATTGCCGCTCGACTGGCGACGCGACAACGTTGGACGGAGCTGATTTCCTCCCCTTCTTTGCTGTCTTTCTCTTGTTCTTGCCCATAGCAATAACGTAGGAGAAAAGATTGGAGTGGGAATAAAAGACGATGAAGAATACCACAACGATATTGTGGGATTCAAAAAAGTGTAAGAACTCCTAATGCTTACTTTCACACAGAACGAATCTTCACAAATCTTGCGATTGAATGTGTCGTCGAGTGTACAAGGTAAGAGTAAAAGTTGTAGTTATTTACTAGTGTTGTTTGCTTTATATGAAGTGATGGCCGAGGTTCGGTCATCACTGATTCCCAATCATTACTGATCCACCGGCTGTCCGGCTGGACAGGGGCGTTACAGGTTCTCAGGATTTTTGCTTCAGGCTGCTCTTCTATATTATGGAGATCAGTGGATCGGTTGTCTAAGTCTAAAAGCGCATACTAATTATGTTTGTGAGGAAATTAATAAATCTGATTTAGTGATTCAAGAAACGGATTTCAATGCAAGACGGCAAATCTGATGGGACCATTATGTGCGCATTTTAAATGCGCTTTGAACGAGCCTTTATACAAGGAAAAAGGCGAAGAAATGAGGGCAGAACACCTGTTCTAATAGGAAATTCTCAGAAAGGTTACCAAAAATCGGATTTCACGGCCCAAGAAGCCCATTTACATGCAAAAGAGGATATCCGAAGAGACCATTGTGTGCGGATTTTAAATGCGCTTCGAACGAGCCTATGGAGAAGTCAAACAGATGAGAAGTGAGGCCGCAACAATTGTCCTGGTCGTAAAGACTACAAAATGCCCAAAACGGGGGAAAAAATGTCAGTGCCAAACACGAACAAACTCGTGTGTCGGACGCGCCAAAATGCGAGCTTACCATAGAGGCAGGTTATGGCACCTCATATATGTGCCTCAGCATCCAGAGAACAGATCTACATACTTTGATTTTCTTAGCTGATTGATCCCAGCTTGCAATATACCAATGTTTGCAGTGCAATAGTTGAATATTCATGCTATTTCAGCCGCTATTCTACCAAACTGTAAGGTAGGGGACAGACAAGTGCGGTTGCCCCACGTGATCGACTAGCTTTATTGGGAAGATCGTTATGTTTTCACTGAAATCAACCTGTTCGCAGACTTAGATAAAAAATTCTGGCTCCACAGTTCTGTGTGAATCAATCATAAGACTACTTCCAAATATTTTGAGAAATTTTGGTCAAGAAATGGGGGACGAGTTCCCAAATTGATGTGCCCTGGCAATGTGATTGATGTGGACAGAAAAGACCATCAATGTCTGATCATTTTGGAACTAGTCCTCCATTGCTGCACCGAAACTCCTCAAAATATTTGGGAGCCGTCTTATGATACATTCACACAGAACTGTGGAGCCAGATTTTTTATTTCAGTCCAGGAACAGGTTGATTTCAGTGAAAATATAACAATCTTCCCAATAAGGCTAATCGATCACATGGGGCAACTGCACTTGTCTGTCCCCTACCTTACTAGTAAAGGAAATTAGCCCATAATATAATGAGACCATCTTTTATTCACATGGTTTGTGCAAGATTTGTAGAAATTCGGGCAACACCTAAAATTATTGATCCGCCCCCCAGGCCCGGGCTTGACGGCCGGGCTTGGGCTTGAGAATTCTGAAGCCCAAGCCCTGGGCCCACTCAGGCCCTGCATCGGGCTTAGCTTGGCATCCTATCTTTGATTCCCTCTGACTAGAATTACCTCAAACACCTGATACCTGGTGCTATTCAGGTCAACTTTGATGGCATGTCTGATGCGGTCATCCAGGGGATACCCCACCACCAATTTGCCTCCATTGCAGTTCCATGCGGGGAGGGTGTGTATAGAGCTTCCAATATATCCTATCCTTCATTCTCTGTGACCAGAATGACCCCCCAAATGCCCGACACCTGGTGTTATTCAGGTTAATGTTGATAGCATGCCTGACTCGGTCATCCAGAAGATGCCCTACCCCTAATTTACCTCCACCGCAGTTCGATGCATGAAAACTGAATAACATCATATGTTGGGTGCTTGGGTAGTTTTGGTCAGAGGTAATCAAAGACAAAATGCATTGGAAGCTTCTTATCTAGGTCAAATTTGATGGCATGCCTGATGCGGTGATCTGGAAGATACCCCCACCACCAATTTACCTCCAGCACGGTGTGCAGTGGAAAATATGTTTCCCAAGAGTTGCTCGAAATAGAATTTATTCGAGAGATAACTCTTTGTGTTCGAAAACCCCAACGAACTTCCTTTTCAAGGATTTGGTGTTGAGTTGGTCAAGTTAAGAAGGTGTTGCTTATGTAAGCGGTGGCTGTGTACGCGACCTCGACGACGATAGTTTCGGTATCTAGTTCAATTAAGTCGAATTGAACAATGTCGAGTGTTCGAAATAGACTTAGAAGCTCAAGCACACAAATAAGAGATGGTAAGAACTGAATAGTTGATTGCCCAAAAGTTTGTACAAAGGGGAAATCTAAATCTACTAACTAAGAAAGTCCGGCCCTTTTATACTTTTTCTAGTACAGCCCCGAGGCAGTAGTACTGCCCAATAGCAATGTCGCACAGCCTAAATGTGCAATGTCACAGCTTCTGACGCAGTGACAGTCACAGCCTTCAACACAGCTCTGATAACAGCTATCTTATCTTTTCCCATCAATTACTCAATATTCATTTCTTGGAGTTGCGTGCATGTTTATGGTAAACAAAAACTTGGCGGCACAACGGTGGGACACATGGAAACTGGATAAAAAGCTTCAAATACATCCTATCCTTGATTTAATTTCGCAATACTTACCTCACACAGCCGTCAACCGGTGCTATCCAACTCAGCTTCAAAGGCATTCCAAAAGAGCAGCAAATTTGATCAAATGACCGAACTCAACTGAACAACCATCATCTGTGGCAAAATCCAGGACATTCTGGTGTTGTAAACCCAGTATAGGGGTTTTGGAAGATTTTTGGTTCTGAGACTCGACTCAAGTCTACTTGAGTGACTCCAAGTCGACTTCCATCGACTTCGAAGTCGTCTCAAGTCTGGGGTCCGACTCAACTCAACTCAACTCAAGTCGCCTCCATTAAGTCGACTTGAAGCCGTCCAAGCCTAAGTCGCGGCAACACTACACCGATGAGGGTGACAATTTATCGATCTGACACAAAGCCGTTGAAACGTGTGCCGGCGGTCTATGGGTGAAATCCATTACAATGCAAATCTGACGGGCTGAATGCAATGAAGAAGTGCGCTCTAGTTCAGGATTCACAAATCCTGAAACCAACACAAATCCCTAAAACAACAACCAACCAAACTCCACTAGTGATTCCGGATGCAATCCCAGAGAGTGCGACCGAGTACGGGTCTTTGGGTACCAATAGAAGATACACGGGAACAGTTGTTTAATATTTGCGGATCGCAGCAAGCAAATCCAGGATCGTCCGCAGACAATGGTTCAATTTATAGTTTTGCAACTCTGGGTCACCCACTTTAACCTCGTAAGACAGGAGCAGTGAACCAATTTGACATGCAACACGCAACAAATCCGGAACACACATAGGACATGCAAAACACATAGGACACCCACAAGTAACACGCAGAACACGCAGGACACGTACATGTACACGCAGGATGACATAGAACACACACACACACGTACATGCAGAACACATAAGGGAATATCCCGAAAAAGCTGATAGATTGATAATAACTTGAAAATACAAGCACGCCCCCAAGGACAGCCTCGATGAATCAAGCCTGTGGTTCCGCCCTTCTGTACTCGCTGGAGCAGACCGCTAGTCTCTCCGCTGTACATTTCTGGGTAGGAGTCCGTGCCTTCTCCCTACAAGCTGCCCACCTTATATACTGTACATCTAAAAATAACTCTACAAGCATAATACATTAATCATCGGTGTAACCATGTCCGTGACTCGAGAATATGAAATAACGATCGCCAAGCTTGCTGACTGATTATTTTAGATCCTGAAAATGTTAGTTCTGGATTAGTCCCTCAAGATATTGTGGTTGGATTGGATAGCCCTTCAAAATGCCTCTTTATAGACACCCTGAACTTGTGTATAGCCCAAGAGCTACCCTAGACCGTCTACCTGTCGAGGTGGAACATGGTTGAACAGGCTCCCTATTTGTCTGATTTATTTCTGACGCAATCGGGACCCTGACTTGGCACCCAAGTGGTCCTAGTATTCTGGATTTCTTGGGTGCACTACTTGTGCCCCTCGAAGGATTCTTGGAAATCCGGAATCTTGGGTTTTTTGCCTTTAATTAGACACCCTGGTCCCCTTCATAGCTCAAGTAAGGACCTTCTTCCTAAATTGGGTTTGAACACGGTTGCCATATTAAGCCGATCGATATTTGATGGGTGTATGACACCACATCCGGATCCAGCTCGTTCTGGTCTGAAAGGTTCTGGGTCATCACGTGATTGAACACATTGCCTCATTGGTACAAGCATGGACAAACAATGTTGAAACTCATTCAAGATGCATTTGCTTTGAGTCCCACAAATAGGCACAGAAAGGATATTTTATTCTCCAATGTTCGTTTGGACTATCCGCAACCTCCTGCCCATAGTACGACAGTAGGATCCAGAACCAGCGGCATATTAATCGGAGGCACCCAGTATGTGTGTTTTCTGGATACTCATCCGCGAATCTTGCCTGGCGGTCTCTTCCGGTGGGTACGAAATGGCTTTCGGACAGCTGATGCATGGGCAGCATCTGCATCAGCGGAGGAAAAAACTGTGTGGGCAGCCAAGGATGTGCAGCAGTGGGAGAAGGAATGTACAGCTGCATTGACAATTTGTGATTCGTAATTACCTACCATTATACCGGTGTTATGGGCACCGCAAATTTTGTCATATCATGCCTGCTTAATGAACACTTGCATTTTCCATAACCTGACCTGACTCTGTCTTCATGAGTACCCAGTAGCCAAAGCAGTGGGACTTGGTGTTATGTAGCATGCAGCCAGTTCGGCTGACAGAGCCGACACGTCCGATATCACAAACTGTAAGGGCAACCTCAGCTCGGCGCGGAGCGCGGGAGACTAGCGGGAGAATCCGAAGTAAACTCAATTCAAGGTACTAAATACAGAGTTCTAGAATACGCACCTAGCGGGAGAATAGGACCCCTGACAATGCCTTTGGAGGCTAGGTCCCGGCGGAGCCCGATCGGCCGATTTTTGTCCGGACAGATTTCGTCGTTGAAGCCCGATTTTTGTCCGGATGGGACCTAGCCTATCCAAAATCGGCTGTTTTTAATTTCAGGACGTAGATATCGCTTCTAAGGGCCTGTAGCATGTCAAGAATCACATTTTTGTGCTGTTTGAAGCCTCTAGAAATGTTTAAAATATATTTACTCAGAATCCTCGCCATCATCATCGCCTGACTCCCCTCCCGCTGCTACCTTCTTCTTTCCCCTCCTTCGAAACAGCTTCATTGCCTCGTTGAATTTTCCCAACCCCCCAGCGAGCGTTTTGAAGCGGGCAACATCCTCCTGTGTTAGCTCAATTCCGGTGGGGAAAAGCCGCGCAGGAGCCGACAACAAACACAGGAATTGGATGGGTGGGATGTGCGCGAATTGCTTGGTTTGTACCGCTGCGGTAGCCAACGGGATCGATCTGAATTGCGCACCATGGAGATTCTCGAAAACCTGAACCGAGATTTTTGATAGGGCGGAAATATTCGAGGAGTCAGTTACGGGTTCATGTTTCCCGTACTTGCCGCCACCTTTAGCATGTATCCCAAAGACTGAACAATTAATTTATCAGCCTCATGGAGAGTTTCAGACCAATTGGAACATACTGTGTCCAACCATCAGGCCGCGCGCAGTCAAGATCACACCATAATCCCCGATACAAATCGGCCGCAACATCGTAACCCTGGCTGCAATTATGTCGGGTAGGTTCGGGACGTTTGCCTTGGTGAATATGTCCTTGCGTTTGATGGCAGCCTGTATTAAAAGTGGATGAGAATACAGACATGAGGAAAGGAAGACGGCCACGCCTTTTTAGCCAAAGCGGTAGCTGTTGCCGCAGCGTTCTGCGAGTTTCCTGCAACCGACAGATTGGGTTGTGAGCCTGGAACATTACCTCCACGTCCTCCTGGAGCCGATGCACGCCAGCGGGCTGCGCGCTCTAGACCAGTCCCGGTAGCCTTGCCCTGTTCTGAATCTTCCTTCAAGGCTTCGTGGAACTTTCGGATGAGTTGCTGGCGCAGGGATCGCTCCTTCTGCTTTTCCGCATTGCCACTATCCACAGTCCGCGTACGCACCCCACGAGTAGCCTGAATTGTTTGATGCCGGCGCCGCAACTCTACGAGGTGATCGAAATCAAGAGACTGGGCTGTTGCCGATCCTTGACCTAGGGGCTTGGAAACTTCGCTAGTAGAAAGTGTGGGGAGGTGATCAACGGCAGCCTGAATGCTGGCCTGTTCCTCCGCCACTATCTCATCGAGGATTTCACGGGTCTGGTCCGAATCAGGCAGGCTGTGACTGAAAAAAGAAGTGTCAGAAACCAAATGCGCGTGCGACGAAAAAATAATGAAAGTTACATCTTGATCATGTCGTCTGCTGAAAGCGCGAGAGCGGCAGAGGTGAGGGTGAGGAGATCCTCCGTCTGTGCCCTTGTCCGTGAAATGGTGTCCTCCTCCGCTTTCTCAAGCAGATCCTGCAATTCTTGCGCCGACGAAATGCTGTCGGCGTCACAATCATCCTTGGTTGGCGGATACCAGGCGGCAATACTAGGTAGAATCGGTGGCGCGGGATTCTCACCTCGATGGAGCTGTGCCGGTGCCAATCCGAGCAACGCAATTAGGCTGTCTGCTTCCTCGGCCGCTTCCAAAGCAACGTCGCTGATCATGTTGTCGTCGGGGAATGTGGAGAGGGCGAGGATATCAAGACCAGTGGCATCAAAATAAGTATGTGAATACCCAGCTGCCCGATCCTTCGGGTTGGAAGTTTTCGCACTGAGGACAGCTGCGCGAAGCTTGACACGAAGCTTGGGGATCATGTAAAGGAAATCAAGCATTGTAAAATCCTTGACAATGTGACGAGCCTCGCCGAATACATGCTCGCAAGCCTCGCTGGAATGCAACCATGGGAGGAGAGGGAAAAGGCCATCGAGGTGGTCACGGTGGATGAAGAGGAGAGACAGGTACCCTTCGATGATAAAACGGGAGATGTCGACGGCCTCGCGGGAGAGGAAATAGACCGATTGTGGATATTCAGAGAGGTCGAGGAAGGAGCTCCAAGAATCGAGGAAGTAGCGTGCGCGCAAAACGAGCTTGACTCGATCCGCATGACACATTGATCTGTTCTGGTATGCGTCAATGAGCTCTCCAAATATGAAGAGATAGATGATCTCTCCCAGGTATTCGGGATGGTGATCTGCCAGATACTTGAGGGTGTCCGCAGAAAATAGTCGTGTCGCGGCGTTGTCGTCTTGGCGATCCATCTTTTCAACATCCCGTCGAAACAGAGGCGAACCATCAGCGAATGCCATTTCACGAATCCGGGAATAAATCGCAGAATAACTGCCGAGAACCAACAGTCGCGCGCCAGAGAAGAGGTTATTGCGGAATGTTTTGAGTGCATGTTTCGAGTCCTGGATCATGCAGATGGAGTGGTTCCGGTAGACCGCTATTCGAATACGCAAAGGAGGGCCCTTCTCGTGAGGGTCCTTGATGAGATGTTCGATTTTTTGGATTGCCTGGTTCACAAACATGTCTTGAACGGACCTCTCGGTCTGAGTCCCGTCACAAGCGTACGAAATGACATTGATGTTGTGGTCAATGAGCCCGTCGATGACCTGGATCAGGTACTTGAGAAGCATGTCGGCCTTGAGGTCGTTGGCGATTGGGAGAGCAGCGACAATGATTGGAGTTACCCCAGGCACCGGTATCGTGAGGCACCAGAGTCGAATCTTCGATGAATAATTAGTAATAAAGCATCTCAACTATTTGAACACTTGCCTTCGTCGCCTTCGCCGCTTTTGCATCAGCAATAACACTCTTTACTTGGTCCGGATCAGCGACTCGCAGTGGGCCATCGCTTCCGCCAACCAGGAAGTGCGACTTCTTGTCCTTGTCCCAATATAATCTGAAGGATGGGAAGAGCTTTGTATCATCGCAACTCAAATTTACGGGGCCGTCGTATTTCAAGGCCTGCAAGTGTTCGCTGGCCAGCTTGAAGTTTCTGTCCGAGATGTCCATGGGAAAGCGTGGCTCGCGCGCCTCTTTGGCACTAATCGCGGGAGTATTATTCAGAGCTGTTGAAATAGTCTTCAGGGTATAGAGCTTACCGAAAGCTACGCTCGCTTCGCCCCGGAAGATGTTCTTGGAAGGCCCGATACGCGGCTGGGCTATTGATACGAAGAACATTGCAGAATTCATCGTATGCAGGAGCATACTTGAAGTTCTGCATACCGACACCGCGTTCTTCTTTATCCGTTTTGATTACCATAGCCTCAACAAGTCCATTGAAAACCTCGTTGTTGTATTTTCCCGACAGAGCACCTTGCGCGTACCGAACACACGGGGTAGTCTTTGCATTCTAAATCACAATCAGTCCCTATTCGAGTACGTGGTGATAAGTGTCAAATTATCAACGCACCGGTTGCTCGATGATATCTTTCAAGCCAATGGTGCGACCATATATCTCGCCAAGCAGCTGGTTCCTGAACTGCTCGTTGGTGTAGATATAATTCTCCGGTTTTGCAGGACCTTTCTTCTCAAGGGCACGTTTAAGCGACCTGCGTGACAATAACATGGCACAGGGCTGACAAGGAAGGGTTCGAGGGGTAGCAGCGGGAACCTGTTTGTCGCAGGCAGTTGAAAATATGCGCAGGTTGGCATGGTCGTTCCGCCATTTCTGCTCGTGATACTGGATGTCGCGAACCTCCTTTTGGCGTTTCTCTTTCAGCGAACTGAAAGCTTTCCGAAATTTGTCCATTGCAATTTTGAAGACCGATCGCGAGCCGCCGCCCGAGGCTCCTGTGCGCTGCAAGTATTTTTGAACATTCGGAATATCGTCCTCTGTGACTCCTGGACAGGGTTTCATGACAATGGGATAGAGAGCAGCTTTTTTCGCAGCCATTTTCGAGCTGGATTGCGATGACCACTTGAAGGATCCAGATATCGCCCCAAGTGTAGACATGTTTGCGCTGGGTTTGACTTTCTTGCATCCCCCGGGATTCTCGCAGTGCGATCGGAACCGCGAAACCTCGTATGGTTGTCGAACCTTGATAATCGAGCCACACTTGGAATGCCGAACGCTGCGCATATCTTGCCAATCCTTGTCGCCCAAGAATTCTGCCAGTTTATCGACCGTGCGAATGCTCTTCTTGAATTCTCTCCACCTGTCTTCGTCGACTTCGAGCTCTCCGCTTTTCAATTTGTCCATTAACGCGCGCGCAGCTTCGGAAGAGCGCGCGATTCCGCGTGGCGGCGGAGACGTCGCACGTTCCACTTTGGGTTTCTTCTTCGTGGGAATACGGCTGCTTGCGCTCGCGCCGTCATCGGGTCCTGAGCGGTGTCGTTTCTGCCCGGTCGACGGTGCGGTGGACTCGGGCCTGGACTCGCCGGGTTTGGTACGCGTGAAGAAACCGAACAGAGAGCTCTGCTTGGTTGGCTTCTTGGGCTTGATTGGCGGCTCTTCCACGTCTACCTCCATGGCTGATCTGGTGTCTGTTTGCTCCGCGACTGTTGGTTCAAAAGCGAACGTTGCTGAGTCCACCTCGCTCTCAGAAGCAGCAGACATCCCCAAACCGACCCCCGACCCCGACGTGTTGTCCCAATCAGTGAAATCATCGGCGCTCGCACTCGTAAAATGGGCACCACTCCCGGTCGCAAAAGACATGTCCGAGTCGTGATGGCTGCCCTGGACACTTTCTCCACTTGTACTGCTTGAATCATCGTCCCATGTGGCCCTTCCAAGAAGAACGTCGGAGTCAGAGATAGCGGAGGACTCTGCTGTGTCGGTGGAGGCGATGGAGGGGGCGGCCTCAGGATTCAAAAGGTCGGCAATTGTAATTTTCTCGTGGGCTGACAACTTGAGATTAGGAATATCGTGGAAGTTGTGGTCGCCGCGCCCAACTTGGGTAATGAAAGCAGGATGCTCGCAAAGCACCTCGTGTTCCTTGGCAGCATGGCGGACAGCCGTCTGGGCGGAAAATCAGTCACGGCAACAGAAGAGGCAGCAATAAACTGTACGTGCCTCGGATTGTTTTGATTCTGGTTCTTTCACCTGTTTGGTACCGTATTTCAGGAAATGGTGCAACCTTTCTCGTACGGCGGCGCGTGGAATCCATAGCGGGGTACTGGGATACAACGCGCGCTCGCATGTGTTCCTCATGACGACTCCACAACTGAAGCTGTCGCGTTGAACACCATGCTCCAGCGCGTCGTAATTGCAAGGGAATTTCCCACTGAATTGGTTCTGCAACCACCGTTGCAAGCCTTTGATCAGCTTCGCTGGGGGTTGGAAGCAGTTTGGCATCGAATCCCCTGCCCAATGTGAGTCTTTTGCCTTGCGATGAAAAATTAACTCACCAAAATCAATAGAGTTATTCGGAAAATCAATAACACCTGCAATCCAATGACAATTCCCGACGTTGGCCGGGAACACAATCTTTTCCTTCTTCTTCTCCCTGATTTCGCTCTCATATCGATGCAGAAGCTGGGCCGTTCCCTTTGTATATTCCCCTTTCCGCGCGCCAAGTACGGCATTGGTGAAGGCAAGCGGTGCGACGATGACTCTGTCCGCGAGTTCCGGATCGGATGCGACTCGTTCCGCCAAGTCCTCCATCATGATATCAATATTATTTGTGGTGAGCCAAACCGTGCCGAGGAACTCCCGCAGGTCCAGAGTAGATATTGACTGCCGCCCATAGGTCAGTGGAACATTCCATCCCATGGTAACCAGCTCGGCGCGTGCGCGGTCAATGACATGCGCGGTATCGTTGTCCTGGCTTTTCTTTTTCTCGTTATCCAACCACTGAATGCTCCTCTTCCAGCCGGCTTGTTGCTGGATGACCGCAGACATCTCGATCCAAAATGTGAGTGTCGACAAGGGAAACCGATCCGCGCCGTCATTAAATCGTGGGTCAGCAATAGATTTCTTTCCATTGAGCCACGCCTGTCCGGACTTGCGGCTAAGAAGGTCGAGGACAGCGGTCGGAGGGATGCTGCGGTCCTTCAGTAATAAAATGTCGGTCGTCGGCTCGTCGTCCGTAAACCAGAGCTGACTTTCCCCGTAGACGAGCTCCGAGGAAGTGCGGGGTAGGGATAACTCCGCGAACTGGATAACAGGTAGTTTTCCGGCCGGCATCATCTGTATTGCGCGCGCGGGAAGCTTGTATACGGCATTTTTAGCCGTGACAACGGCAATAGGTAAGTGCTCTGTCAAGTATTCCTTCTTCTTCCCAATCCAGTCTGATGGGATGAAGGGTGCATCGATGTCAAGAGCTTCGGGAGGCATAGTGCGTACACCAGACGGCGGGGTGATGTGATGGCGGGGTGATGCGGAAAAAAATTGTGATTGTCTTTGTATAGCTAAAGCTTCTGACGAATATCGGATTTGTAAAATGGTGTTCCCCGAGGCTCGAACGCACGCCAACAAAAAGAGAGTTGAGTATGAAGTAAGAACACTCCAACTAGGCCATACGGGCACATACTTGATCTTCAGACCGACCTCACTCGACACTTTTTGTCCGGACCCAGGGCCTAGGTACCCCGGCTCCAACCCCTCATTTTTGTCCGGTTTGGACCTAGGATTTAGGGCCAAAATCTCAAATTTTTGTCCGGCACGGGCCCTAGCCTCCAAAGGCATTGTCAGGGGTCCTGGGAGAATCCGAAGAGAAGAAAGGATGAGGATTCCCACGCTAGGCGAGGTTTTTTAAAGGTACTAGCCAGTAGCACGTGTCCGGAGGGATCGGCAGTGGTCTCGAGCTTGATCGCACAGCACGTGCCAGTGAGAGCGACCGGACGGAGGGGGACGGAGGGGAACGCAGTCCGGAGAGACGGGAGGTGACATTCCGGGTGGAGGCGCAGGCTGAGGTGCGGGTCCGAAGGCCGGACAGTCGGGCGAGGCCGGACGGTTGGACGGGGCCGGACGAAGGATCGGACGAGGCAGTGGGGCAGTGCGATGGGCCGGAGCCGGACGGACGGACGGACGGACGGGTGGTTCCCCTGACATCACCCCCCCCCTTGGAATGCGGCGTCCCGACACATGAATCGGACCTGGGCGTCGCGCCTCCGGAACGAGAGCGAGTTCGAAAGCGGCCGAGGCGATCCGGCGCGGGGCGTTAGGGTAGCGGCGGTAGTAGGCCTCAATGGCGTCTTGGGTGAAGGCGTCGGAGTGCTTTACCCATTTATTGTGTTCCGGGCTGTAGCCTTTCCACCGCACCATGTACCAGAGGCTGCCATAACGGACCTTCGCTTCTAGGATCTCTTCGACCTCCCATTGAACGTCGTGGTCCGTCTGATAGACGGGCAGGGGTTCGTTGTTCCGGGGGCGTCCGGGGAACGGGTCCGGTTCCGCGAGCTGGAGTTTCACCACCGGGAAGACCGGGTGGAGCTGGGAGTACCGGGGGGGAAGCTCGAGCTTGTATGCACCCTTTCCGACGACCTTCACGACTTTGAAGGGGCCGAGGTGTTTGTCCACGAATTTGACGGACGGACGGGTCATCCGGATGTCGGAGGCGTCCAGCCAGACTCGATCACCTACTTTGATCTCTGGGGCGGGCGTGCGTCGGCGATCGTAGTACAGCTTGAACTCGTCCTTGGCTTTAACGAGCGCGGCTTTGGCTTCCGAGACTCCAGACGCGATCCGGTCGCGGAACTCGTTTGCGGACTCCACGTTCAAGCGTAGTCCGTTGGGCTCGAACCCCATCTGGGGGAGCCTTCCAGTGTCCGTCATGAACGGGACTTGCTGCGTCGAGGAGTGGACGTGGTTGTTGTACGCGAACTCCGGAGCCGGGAGGAGCTCGTCCCAGTCATCTTGTTTGTAGTTCGTGAAGATCCGGACGAACTGCTCGCGAGTAGAGCCGAGCGGCTCCGACCGCGCCAAGGCCGGTGTGGCACTCGTTAAAATGGGCCCGCTTACCCAGGATGTTGACCACGACCATAACGGCGTCGAAGCCGTGCGCGTCCGGGAGCTCGACGATGAAGTCCACCGAGACGGTGTCCCAGCGTTCCTCTGGAATCTCGGTCGGGTGGAGCTCTCCGTGGGGTAGCTTCCGGAGTGCCTTCGTCCAGTTGCATGGGTTGCAGGTTCGGACATATTGGCCGACGTGACGGGACAGCTGGGGCCACCAGTAATTCCGGGAGATGAGCTCGAGGGTTTTGAAGCGTTCAGCGTGTCCGGCGACCCGGGTGTCGTGGTGCAGGGCGATGATCCAGCGTTGGAGGTCCTTATTCCGCGGTACGACGATCTTACCGCGGTAGTAAAGGAGCCCTTCTGCGACACGCCACTCGGACGACCGGGGAGGGCGGACGTTCCGGTTCTTGAGGAGCTCTCGCGCGACAAGCGCGACGGGGTCCTCAAGGTCTGGTTCCCCCACGAAGGCCTCCCGGACGTCGCGGAGGAGGGGGACCTTGGGTCCGGCTACCACGACGCCTTCTAGCGCGCGGACATGGAACAAGTCCGGGCGAAGAAGGGTAACGTCTGTGTTCTCCGAGCCTACCCCGTGGTCCGGGCGACAGGACAGCGCGTCCGGATGACCCATGAGGCGTCCGGGCTGGTGGTGGAGCGCGAAGTCAAACCGGGACAGGTACAGGGACCACCGTGCCTGCCTCCGGTTCAAGTTCTGTGCCTTCCGGAAGTACTCCAAGTTTTTGTGATCCGTCCAGATCTCGACCGGATGTTGCGTTCCCTCGAGGAAATGTCGCCACTCCTCTAGGGCCCGGATGATCGCAAGCATCTCCTTGTTGTGGATCTCGTAGTTGCGCTGGACGTCACTCAGACTCTTGGAGTAGAACGCGACTGGATGCCACTTCCCGTTCGCGTCCGGCTGAGACAGGACGGCTCCGGTGGCGTAGTCGGAGCTGTCCGCCTCGACCCGGTATGGACGGGACTCGTTGGGCAGGACCAAGACGGGCTCCGCGGTCACCGCATCCTTGAGGGCTTGGAAGGCGGCGGCCGCGGCAGCGGTCCAGGTCCAAGCGACGCTCTTCTTTGTGAGGTCGAAGAGGGGCCGCGCTATGTCCGAGAACGCCCGGATGAACCTCCGGTAGAAGTTCGTGAAGCCAAGGAACTGCTACACGTCCTTCTTGTTCTCCGGAGCAGGCCAGGCGGCGACTCCGGCGACCTTGACCGGGTCCATCTCGACGTGGTTGTGCGAGATGATGACGCCGAGGTACTCGATCAACGACTTCTCGAACTCGCACTTCTCCGGCCGGAGGTAAGGCTTGTGCGCCCGGAGCCGCCGGAGGACTTCTCGGACGATCTCTCGGTGGCGCGCGAGATCGGAGTGAGCGATGAGGATGTCGTCAAGGTATACCATGACATCTCCCGACAGGATGAGGTCTTGGAAGATGTCGTTCATCATCGTCTGGAACGTGGCCGGAGAGTTGGTGAGGCCGAAGCACATCACCAGGGGCTCGAAGAGCCCTCGGTTGGTACGGAACGCGGCCTTCCACTCATCGCCTCCCCGGATCCGGACGTTGTTGAAGCCCCACCGGACGTCGAGTTTTGTGAAGAACCGGGCTCCCTTAAGGCGGTTGATGACATCGTTAATCAGTGGGAGCGGATACCGGTTCTTTACGGTCATCGCGTTGAGCGCCCGGTAGTCCTGGACGAACCGGAGGCTTCCGTCCTTCTTTTTGATGAAGAAGACTGGAGACGCCATCGGTGATTTGGACGGACGAATCCGGCCGGTGCTCAGCCCATCCTCAATGAACGCGTCAAGTTCCTTCTGCTCAAGGGGGGAGATGGGGTAGACCTTGCAGTTGGCCGGTTTCGCATCCGGGACGAGTTCGATGGCGTGGTCCCACGTCCGACGTTCTGGCAACGCGTCGAACGACTCCTTATCGAAAACGTTGGAGAAATCCTCTACCCAGGCCGGAACCGAGGTCCCAGGCGGGGCCGAGTTCCGGGCGTAGGCCTCCGCGAGCCGTTGAGAGACGGTGCTACCCGCGCGGATCTCTTCGGTCGGAGCGAACGCGGTGTAGAGGATCCGGTCGCCTTCCTCGAGCTCGTCGTCGTCATCGTCATCGTCGTCCGGGTCCAGAGTGAGGTCCGGAAAGTCGTCTCCGTCGTCGTCCGGATCGTACCCGTCGTCCCCGCACCACTCCTCCGAGTCAATGGCACAGGTAGACGGGACGGGACCTTCGCGGAGCTGCCGGAGGATCGCGGTGGAGATCTTCGCGTTGCGATGGACGGCGCGGAGCTCCTCCCGGCAAGTGCTGCAGCTGGTCGGGCAGCGGGTCATCCGGACTTCCTTGGTCTCCCAGTCGATCTCCGGGTTGTGCTTCTGAAGCCAGGAGTAACCGAGGATGACATGCTGCTTCCCGAGCCGCGTTACAGCGAGTTGGATGTGTTCGGAGTGTCCCTTGTAGTTGACGACCATATCAACTACGCCGGAAATGCCTCCGGACGCATTGGGCGTGCCGCCGACGTTGAGGACCGGAATAGGCTGGGAGAGCTTCCAGACGGGAAGGTTGCGGGAGATCACGTACTCCGAGTCGATGAAGTCTCCGGTCGCCCCGCAGTCAACCAGACCTTTCACGGACATCGTAGCCGCGGTTTCTACCGATTGCATCTCCAATGGAATGTGCAGGGAGTTCCGACCCTCCACGGAATCAATAACGTACTGCCGGGGTAGTTTGCGTTCCCACCTCGGACGGCGGACGCGGGGAATGGAAGGGGGAAGTTCTGTCTTTGCCTCCGGGGCATGAATAGGGGGTGCGCCTTTCATTTCAACTGCTGATTTATTGGGTATATCTTTGTACAAGCAGGAGTAACGATTGGGGGACGCGACCGAGGGCGCACTGCTCACTCGGCCAGGTCCTCCGGCTCCGCGTCTCCGGTGTCCGGCTCGGCCGGAAGCCCACCGGTGGTAGAGAGGCGCGCGAAGAGTTCTCCGAGGAGGTCGTCACCGAGTTGACGGACGACCTTGTCCAGGATGTCTGCGTGCCGGACGTCCGAGGGAGTCGGGCAGTCTCGGGCGAGGTGTCCGGCCGCGCCGCAACGGAAGCAAGTGCGCGGCGTGAAGCATGCGCGGGTCCGGTCGACTTCCATCGGAATGCCAGGCGGAAGGGCGGGCGCCGGCGCGGCTTTGGGAGCAGGCGTGAAGGAGGGGACTGGGAGGAACGTCCCAGTGCGGGGGCGTGCGGCTGGAGCCGGGGCGCGAGTCGGAGGTGCTCCTGCTCGGACACGGGCAAGGGCGTCGTACTGGCAGAAGGCGCGGAGACACCATCCAGCGTAGTCTAGCAGCGCCGGGGCGGTCCCGGACGTGGTGATCGCCGCGTTAATCCACGGGTCGAGCCCTGCTCGGTACTTGGTGACGCGGACGAGCGGATCCGTGTACCCGGCCGTGGCGGCGAGTTCCTCGAAGTCGTCCGTGTACCGGTAAACATCGCGGGAGCCCTGGTAGTAGCTATGGGTCTCCAGCCGGAGGAGAACTTGGTCTTGCTCGTTTTCCTCTACGAACCGGAGCCGGAACTCGGACTCGAATTCTGCCCAGGACGGGAATGGGAACGGAACGATTGCGGACTGTCGTTCGGCCCATCATCCGGCCGCGTCTCGCGCCATAACGGACATGGCGTACCGCACGAGTTTTTCCTCAACGACCTGTCCGTGGACCATGAAGGCTTCCGGAACCAGTCGGAGGTATGTGAGGACGGAGTGGAGGAACATCCGTCCTTGAGTCCGGTCGCCGTCGAAAACGGCCGGGGGGTTCGGTCAGAGAACCGATTTTGCTGCAGGGGTGAGGGTGGTGAAGTCTGGACCCACCGCCGGAGCCGGAGCGGCAGGGACGGGGGCAGTCGCGGGTGGATTTTGGCTGTTGTGTAAAACGCGGAGGAGTAGGGTTTCAATATTCGCGAGAGAGCCTTCTACCGCTGTCAGCCGGGATTCGGGGTCGGCAGCCGTGTCCGGGATGTAAACTTCTGGGAGCTCGGGTGGCGCGGACCTGTTTCCGGGCGTCGGGGTGTCCATCAAGGAGGAGGGGTCGAGATTGGAAGTGGGGGAGGCCGGAGCGCTAGCGTAGCGGTCCGAGTCCGAGTCTACACCGAACTTTGCAATCTTGACTGGTTGATCCCTTAGATCCTTTCTTCTGCTGTAAGGGCAACCTCAGCTCGGCGCGGAGCGCGGGAGACTAGCGGGAGAATCCGAAGTAAACTCAATTCAAGGTACTAAATACAGAGTTCTAGAATACGCACCTAGCGGGAGAATCCGAAGAGAAGAAAGGATGAGGATTCCCATGCTAGGCGAGGTTTTTTAAAGGTATTAGCCAGTAGCACGTGTCCGGAGGGATCGGCAGTGGTCTCGAGCTTGATCGCACAGCACGTGCCAGTGAGAGCGACCGGACGGAGGGGGACGGAGGGGAACGCAGTCCGGAGAGACGGGAGGTGACATTCCGGGTGGAGGCACAGGCTGAGGTGCGGGTCCAAAGGCCGGACAGTCGGGCGAGGCCGGACGGTCGGACGGGGCCGGACGAAGGATCGGACGAGGCAGTGGGGCAGTGCGATGGGCCGGAGCCGGACGGACGGACGGGTGGTTCCCCTGACATAAACACGTAGAAATTGTGAACACCATTGAGGCCATATAAAATCGCAGACGTACTCTTTGCTTCCAGACTTTTTGGTATGGCTTCACAGACAAGGCCTGCGTGTTATGTATTTTTTTCCTGAGATGTTTGCCACAGAGATGCAATGGACTCTGACCTGGGCTGAGGAGTGCCCTCTGTTCACATATGCAAGTTGATCTTTCTTCGTGCCACCACTACTCTTTCGCTCTAGCTCAAGTTCCTCATAAATTGTCTGTTCCGAGACCATGGCTTCAGATACCACCAAGCGTTGCTGTCACGCTGAGGCACAACCCTGGTACCGCGAGAGGTGAATTCTTATCTGGCGCATACTTTGCACGACTCGTAACTCATGTGATGTTCTAGAAATCCGGAGGCCACACTCGAGAAAGCCCGCGAGCGCATGCAAGAGTGTGTGCCTCGGTTTCCATCTGTCAACCTCTCTGAATGGTCTCAGGAAACAAGCGAGCAGAAGCGTCCAGGAGGTGGCAGCAGCGGCAGAGAAACGGTGCGAGGCAGATGCAGACTACAACAAATAGTGTGTGCCACCACTACAGCCTGACTGGAACTGCAGCTGACTATGCTTATGCTCTCCGTTGCAGTCGCTGCCGCTGGTTCATCCACTCAATTCCCCGGGCCTGAGCAATTTCATATATTCTATCTATACACGTACAGATGATAACTATCTGTGAATGTGAGAAAAAAAAACCCCGAAGAGATTTAGACGTTCTCGATGTGGGACACGATGCTGACAGTGGCTCCGTGGCGGTGTGATGTCCATCATGTATGTCACGCGACCTGACCTTTTCTTGTTGCTCTCCTGCTATGGTTGGCCATATGCTGTTCATCTTGCACAACACGTAAGGTGCACCCCATCCACCCTCGACGAACGTCACGTGGTCCAGTGTGACAACTGCCTTTTTTGGACGATGCCACTCAATAATTCTGTAAAATAATTAGTAGCCCAAATTCAGCCAAATGCTTCGACCAAAATGTGCATTTGCTGCTGATATTACGTCTAATCCACAAAAATCCGGTACAAACAGCTAATTTGGTCGCAGAGTTAGCAAATCTATCAAAAATTTGCCTACTTTCCTGCCACGCTGGCACGCAGTGTAAGCGCGATCCATGCCGAAGGCCTCGAATACAAAGCAGGCTCGAGCAGCCAACCTACTAAAGAACCTCAGTAATATCGGGACCAAGACTAAGCGTGTATGGGGTGAGCTTAGTCCCAAAAAATTGACAAAATGGCTCTCTCCACGGAAAAAGCGCAAGGAGAATATCACGGTGAGTAGAAAACAGCTGCATATTCACCACCGTGAACTGGCTCTCAGGCTGACGACGCGACGCATTCAATTGAGGACGCGTCTGATGGCTCCATTCACACGGGCGACGCATCTCATGCGATTGACACGTTGGCTACTGAAGATCCATTTAGCACGTCGATCCAATCTTTTCCCATCCCCGGGTTGACATCGGAGTCCCCATCTGGTGCACCGGCGACCCGTTCATTTACTTGGAAACTACCGAAGCCTACCGTAGAGGAGGTGGAAGACGAAGATGACCGACATTTCCTGCTCCTGAGCCCCCTCACCCCTTCTGCTCACCCTCTTCTTCTGCCCCTCCTCCTGCGAACGATTCTGATGATCCCCTTGACTTGATCGATGTTCCGGAGGCCGAAGACGAACTCTTGGCAACATCACCTTCCCATGACGATGACTACCCGAGACCGCTCGCACCCCAGCCTTTTCTGGAACGGATGCATGAACAGGCTACATGCAAAGGAGTGCACTGTCAGGCACCAAATCTCGGGGAAGCTAAGGCTGCTCTGGATTGCGTACAGCGCTTCCTGCGTGGGGAATTGCGTGGTACTGATCTCTTTGGACTACGTGGTGTCGGCTATAAAGATCCAGACATTAGTGCTTTCACACGGAACCGTTTGATTGGCATCCAAACCATGCTGAACTTCTATGTGACCCCGGGATTGTGGGGCAGTACTTACGCTCAATGGGGTGCTTCCGCTCGGTTGGCAGCCCATGGTCTTGGACGCGGCAAATATTGTGCTCGCGTATTGGCTGCTCTGGCACAGGAGTTCATTATTAACCGCGCAGTTTTGAAAGTGAATCCTTATGGCAAATGGAACGAGAGCATGCTGGCCGATGAAGATCTAGCCAATGACATCCGTCTTCATTTGCAGTCCCTCGGAAAAGATATTACAGCTGAAAAACTCGTGAATTACTTGAATTCTCCTGAAGTGCGCGAGGAACACAACATCGACAAACCGGTATCGTTAACCACAGCACGCCGATATCTTGATGAGCTGGGTTACAGGTGCGTTATTATTGTCCATCATGATCTTGATCTTCATTCGCATTTATTAATGATATATTCAGATTCAAATCTCCCAAGAAAGGTCAATATGTCGACGGACACGAACACCCAGATGTCGTCTATTACCGTGACCATGTCTATCTACCACGGCTATTCAAACTGCACAATCGAGTGTCTGTGTTTGACAATGATGGTAACCCCATCCATAACGAGTTTACCGAGACGGGACGGCGTGTCATTATCTGGTACCATGACGAGAGCATTTTCTATGCACACGATCGGCGGCATACCACCTGGTACCACAAAGATTCACCGGCAAAACCATACCAGAAAGGAGAGGGGCATTCATTCATGGTCGCCGACTACTTCTCCGCTGATTTTGGATACCTCCGCGATCCGACTAACCCCAAACGAAATGCGCGCCAGTGCATGCATCCAGGAAAGGGCCGTGATGGCTACTTTACCTCCGTTGAAGTGCGGGGGCAGGCAGCGGCCGCTCGTGCTCTTGTCAAGGAGCTTTATCCGGATTTTGACCATGTCTTTGTTTATGACAACGCAACCACTCACAAAAAGCGGTCGGAGGGCTCTCTTTCTGCACGCAACATGCTGAAAAGTCCTTCCGGGACTCAAACGGGTTTCGAGCATTCAAATTTCCTCGTCGAGGTTACAGGGTTTCCTGAAAATAATGGCAACAATGATTTTTTTTCTCCGCACTTCACAATTTGGTAATTCCAAATGAAGCAGTCGCGCGTTCGATTCTCAGCCGTTACTACTTTATGGAACAATTTCAAATATACTCCGGGGAAGTTGAGTAACTGAAATGCGGAATGTGTAAGAGCCAAAATTACCTTTCTTTCCATTATCATTTTTTTTTTGAAGAGGTCAGGGCACAACTATGTATGGCGTGTGAATGAAGTTCATCAAAAGAACTATAATGATAGTATATACTATACAACAAGCTGTAGATCCAGTCTGTGACTGCAGATGGGGGCTGGAGACTGGAGTAAAAATAAGACCATATACTTGGTTCTAACACCCCAACCATCCAGGATTCCTTTGAAAGGCCAGCACACCCGGGCCTCAAATCAGTTGAAACCAGGTAAAAAGTGTTTCCAAGTGGTATTCCCATCGAAAAAAATGGGTGAGCACAAACCCGAATAAAACCATCATTATTGCAACTGCATTCAATGTGTACAGGGATTTCTACCATAGTATCAATCTTACAGGTTATTGGCATTGGGATTCCACTGTGCATACTATTGATGTACTGATTTCAGGTTCTACAAGACTTTGAGCAGTCCCTAAGTGGCCATTCAGAAGCTGTTCTCCATATCTACTTAGGGGAAATGTTGACTGTGCTATCCTTCTAAAAAATTCTATAGCTCTAAGACTATAATGCTCCAGGTTTTCTACTTGGATTCCGAGCCATGGGGACCAGCACACTCTTGATAGTCATATTACTTCAGAATGAGATAATAATTTGGCACATTTTAGCTTGAAATGGTTTCAAATTTTGGTCAGAAACCGCCAAAAAAAAATGCAAAAAAAAAATTCACTACATGTAGGAATCGAACGCGTGACTGCTTCATTTGGAATTACCAAATTGGGAAGTGCGGAGAAAAAAAATCGTTGTCGCCATTATTTTCAGGAAACCCTGTAATAAACGCGACGCAGAAGGGAAACAAGTTTATGATGTGAAGGGTAATCTCGTCAAGGAGAAGATAAAAATGACGGGCGCACATTTTGAAGACGGCACACCCCAGGATCTTTACTTCCCCGACAACCACCCACATCATCCCGGTAAATTCAAGGGGATGAAGCAGATCTTGGAGGAGCGTGGGATGCATCAGTATGCTGCTTTGCAGACCAAGTGTCCCGGCTTCAAGTGCGCAGATCCCGGCGAGGAATCAAAATGCTGCTGCCGGCGGGTCGTCTTCAATCTCCCTGACTTCGCGGAGACCAAGTCCCTTTTGGAGGAGGAGTGTGAAATTGATGGTGTCGAGGTCTTGTTCCTGCCAAAATTCCACTGCAAGCTCAACCCCATCGAGATGGTGTGGGGCTATGCTAAGCGGCTGTATCGGCAAAAACCCGAGTCCTCACGGGAAGACATTCTCGAGAAGAACACAATGGAGTCGTTAGATGTGGTTCCTCTGCTGCTTATGAGGAGGTAAGCTGTGTTTGCTTTGGTTTCGGCTTTGTTCACCTGAATGCAAATTCTCGGCAGATTTGTCAATTGTTCGCATCGCTTTGGAGATGCATATTTTAATCACAAGCTTACGGGAACACAGGCAGCATGGATTGCTAAGAAATTCCCAGGCCACAGAACCTACCCAGCATCCATTTTGGAACAGCTCGACGCGGCGGGCATTAATTAGTAGTAGATTTTCTTCTAATTTGGTATCTCCTCACACTAAAAAGATCGGATGGCCCTGATTCTTGGTCGATAATTACTTTATACCTATATCTATAATCTGGTCGGAGGGATTTAGCTCTGGGTTCGTCGTTGGGCCAATATTAATTGTTTTCGTCAACGCAGCCCAGTATGGAAGTGTGACCATAACGCCACGTGACGTTTGTCGAGGGTGGATGGGGTGCACCTTATAAGAACGACGAGGATCACAATAGGAACACACGTAAGTTTTGGTTTGTGGTTTTTGGTGTGGGCCTCTTCACGGCACAGTGCATCTTTTTTTGGGGCCGAGGCATGGCACTAACGGGTCTCCAGAAGGGATGCTCTGGGCACTGCGAGGAACGACGAGGATGCTGTCCACGTCTTCATTACGCGCACTCAAGCCACCTGCGCGTGGGCTAAGCATTGCCGGAGACGTCACGTGAGCAGGTGCCACAAGAAGCGGGACCCCACAACACACCCCAGCGACACTGATAGCGACACCAACGGCAACACAGAAGGCCCCCAGGATCGTGCTCGGGTTCTGGACCGCATTGCTCATCAACTAGCCACCGGGCCCGCAAAGTGGGTCAAGACCACTGTCAAGGTGAAGAAGGAATTGAAGTGTGACTGCCATGCATCAGCTCCCCGTGCCACCTCAGTGCCTGTCAAGTGTGTGGCGCGCACCCCTGCCCCTCCTATCAAGCCTGAACCAGCCTCCCTGGAGAAGAAGCTATCGCTATACACAGATGTCAAGGACAGCGACAACTCAGACATTTTCCAAACTGATTCCAGCACGGAGATGCCACTGGCCACAACTCTCGCAGCGTCACGCGCTGCCTCGTGCACCATGTCTGGTCTGTCCAGCCTGGCCGAGGATGAGGATGTCCCCATGCCTGCTGCCACTGCCATTCCTGCCGCTGCCCCCATTTCGCCCAGCGTGCCGTCTGTGTCCTCGCTTTCCGCATCGTCTGCCACGCTGTCAGCATTCTCCTCGATCTCAGGGGCACTGTGCACTACATCCGCTGCTGCCGGGCTGTCTGCGTTGCTGCACGCCACTGTGCCTGTCGCACCACCTGCTGTGCACATGCTCTTCAACCGGAAGACCCTCGTCCTCTATGACAATGCATAAGTTTGTGTCTGGGCATGGCTGTGGCGCAAAAGCTGATTTTTTTGGGGGGGGACGTAGGACGGCGGCTGTCGTGGAGAAAATTGATGGAGGTGGTGGAGGCAGAGAAGGTGATGTCATGAATCAGTACCTTGGGCAAGTCCGCCAACATGCTGTATAACCGGAACACCCGGGTCCTTTACAATGATCTGTAAGTGTATCGTCTCCAGGCTCCGCTTACAAAAGCTGATTATGGACTCTGTGTGTTGGGTAGTAAGGCTGCTGTCGAGGAAAGGAACATCGGCGAATCAATGCAGGTGGTGGAGCCGGGACAGGTAGTGGAGTGGATTAGCGCGTTGGGAAGGTAAAGCAGGACCTTTGGGCATGGCAGATGTCTTTGGGGTGGATTTTGGGATGGATATACTGGGCAGAAGTTGATTTGTACACACATGTATCCCTGGAAGAAATGAGAAGGATGGAGTTTTCGTTCTCCTGAGTCTGTCTTGAGAGCGAGACTTGTACATTACAAACCGGAATGACATACAGTCACAGTGGAAATTGTTGCCCATACCATATTTGGGAATTTTGTGATGGCTTGCAGTAAATAGGTGGTAGGCCCACTATTAGATAGTTTTTGGGTAGAAGGGTTTCCATATGGTCTATATGAGTAAAAATGCATGTGGTTTGACTGCGTACAATCCTGGAAATTGCTGCCCTGCTGTGATTTAGTAATACTGGGATGGCCCATGTAATTATGCATCCAATGCCAAGTCCATGGCAAAGTAACATGTATTTTGAATCATAGGTCACAGCAGAGGAATCCTGTGGCCTGTAATTGGCTAGTAATGAGCCTACCACCTATTTATTGCAAGACATCACAAACCTTCCAAATATGGTATGGGCAACAATTTCCGCCATGACTGTAATGGTCCCAAAAATAGTACCAAATGATACACAGGCCCTGGGCTCGAACTGGGGGCCTGCACAAGCAGGCTTGCTCACAATCTGGGACCAGGACCTCTGTACCAGTTGGTACTGAGGTCCTGGTCTCTCATTGATGGGTATATGCTCTCCTCATTTCGATCACCATAGAGGCCGCGTAATCACCGCAATTCTATTGAGCTGTTAATACCTTATACCGTAAGTATTGTAAGCTTGTGGGCCCACGGCTTCCATGGTTTGTCTGCCACGATGCGGTGGCACACCTCTTCTTCTTTGCTTTGCTTATGTGGTTTGCTGCTTTCGACAATGTACTCAGCGCGCCTCCCCATTCGAACTATATCTCCGGATCACCGGCACGTGCTGTGGACCACAAACAGACCGCAATGGGAATTTTGTGAACGACCTCCCTTTCCAGCTTTGCAGCGTGGCCCCATCCCCAATGTCTCCTCTGCTGTGCCAAGTGTGCGCTCTAGCTCCTCATTCGACTAGGACCCATTGGTGGATTTGTGCACCGCTTCTTGGGATGCACCTGGAGACAAGATGTCTGACCAGGAGGACCAGCTCAGCGAGGACGATCCCCTCCCGCGCGACGATGAACATGAACACAGCAACGACAGCTCCCCTCCTCCGAGAAAGCACTGTGTAGCGGATTTCATAGTAGAGGATTCGGAATGGGAGGATGAGCCTGATGGGGATTGGGAACAACAACGCACTGGAGTTGTACCCTGCAACTGCCAGCCAACCCTCGTCGTAAGCCACGCCACCGCGTTGTGGCTGGTCCGAACATGTGCGCTGCAGTGGCGAGGCAGTGATAGGAGGGATCAAGCGCCTGGACGCGCTCGCAGCGGACCTAAACGATTGGGAAGTGGAGCAGGAGCAACGCGCGCACGATCTGGCTGAAAAGCACAGCATGAAGCCGAAGGAGGTGTGCCACTGCATACTGGCACTTTCCACGTATGGGGTTCAGCACAAACTGAGCACCTACAACGCGAAGATCTCGCAGATAATGGCTGAGTTGAATGCCAGTAAGTATTTTGGCCAGAAACACCACGCACAATTAATGAGACACTAACAAAAATGAATCAATCCCAAATGGGTACGTGGCGCGAGGCTTGAGTAGTGCTGCTGGGAGCTGAGCTGAAGCTGCCTCGAGCTGATGGGCCATCAAACTAGGGTCACCTTGAGGCGCCCAAGCTGACCTCGAGCCAGCTCGAGCTCCCTGACCATAAAAGGAAAGCCAGTGTCCCACAGTACTCCAGCCTCTTCACAGCTCACCCTGTTAAATATTCTATGCTCTACGGGTCCTGAGAGGTGTCATATTCAATATCTACAGGGTTGATAAACCTTCTCCAATTTTTTTCCCACTTAAAATGCCTCAATTTCCGGGCACAGAAACCCAATTTCACGTCAAGGGCAAAATCATTTACATGTATCCCAAGTTGATGTGTTCTGCTCCAAATAACATCTCTGCATAATTATATTCAAGTTTTGAATCCTACAAAAAGATTCTGGCTTCTTACCTTATGTTTCTCCTTTCAAGTCACTGGTTCAACTTGACGCGCTGTATGCTGATATCACAGAAATCACGAAAGACCTGGTGCATGTTTTCTGGCGGGGGCTTAAAATTTGGGCTAGTCAAAGGCATCCAACAGCAAAATCAATATTATTGGGGTCATTCTCCCAGCACAAAGAATTTTTGAACTTCAGGGGATTGAACCTCGGGCATTGCCGCTGTGTACTATAAAAGGAGGTGGGATTTGATGAAGTTCGAGCCAGCTTGAGCTGAGGTGAGTTAGCATCAGCTCAAGGCACCAGATATGGTAAACACCCAAGGCGAGCTGAACTTGGCTCGAGCCAACTCCAGCTCCCGGCAGCACTAGGCTTGAATGATAATAGGGAATGACGGAGCCTACAGGGTACAAAATGCGGAAGCACATCACAAAGGCCTTGCAGGCTCGCTCGAAGGCCATCAAGAATGCTATTGAGTGCTACAACAACACCGCGACCTTACTCCATCCCCCGATGCCCAGGCTCAGCTGGGAGCAGGTGGTGGAATATGTGTTCTTGGCCAATTTCGACATCCTGCGGGATACATGCGCCGAGGTGCAGTCAAAGCTGTGGATGCGTCCGGCTTATGGCCTCGCCATGGATCGCTACTTCAAGATCTTGCGTGCCAGAGAGGAGATTAAGCATCTGGACATCGAGATCTGGCGCGTGATCACCTGGATTCGTGACGAGAACATGTTCCTGCATAGGATGGACCAGAACCTCAGAGCAGCAAATGGAAAGACAGCACCTATAAAGCCCAGATAACCTCAGTAATTAGTGTGGGGATGCAGCATGCATTCCCCACAGTAGTTATTGCAAAATTGGGTGCTCTGGCGCTCACTGCAATAATTTTGCCAATAACTTTCAGATAACTTTCAGTATTTTCAACACTTAGGACATAGAGGTGTAGCTTGTGGGCTACACTGGATAACTTTCAATAAGTATGAGCCTTGGGCACGTATTGCACTGTCAGACCAGCCCAAAAAGGAAATATCACGTCATATATGCTCAAAAAGGAAATCTCATCTAGGAGGACAGAAAATACATGGAAAATCACAAAAATATATTGAAAATTTGTGTTCTGTTTGAGACACCTATCACTCCCACAGAACCCTGGTTTAACCCCTTTTAACCAGAAGAGGCTTTGGCTGTTTTACCTATGTTGCAGTAGAAGCTGTGGTGAAGGTGCAATAAAGTTGCAATATCTCTAAGGTCTGGAAGCACATGAGAGCTAAGACAAGCTAGCTGCAATAAAGTCACAATAAAGCTTCACTATCTATCACCTTATACAGAGATGTGACATCAGATGTGAGCTGCAATAAAGTCACAAGCAATGTGACCATTCACATAGAGTTAATAGAGAACAGTAGCTTGTTATGTCATGTGTCCACAGCTAGCACGATAACCAACTGAGCCAAAAGGCCACTGTGACAGGTCAATCCTGTCATAGGCTGCGGACTATATATACATGATTATATGCACTTTTTACATGCATATAACATAGCTGCAATAAAGTCGCAATAAAGACACTACAAAGTCATCATTGTATGTAGGGTTCAGAACCTGCATATGCTGTAATAAAGGTGCAGTAAAAGTGATTTTCCTATCAGAAAGTCACAGTCAACCTCTGCAGTACTAAGCAGGTACTGTATATAGCAAACCATGATGATCAGTCCTTTGTTGGAATGATTTTGTGTGTATGGGTGCATCATTTCTCTTTACTTATATATAAAACAATAATGACAGAATTGCAAACACAAACCTTACATAGATATTACTTGTACTGCTACCATAGCTTACTTACCCTGGCCCACATGTAGCAAAATATTTGAAATATCATCATCATCATCTCAACTGGGAGAACAATGCCCTACATACAATACAGTAAGTGCATTCATTACCTTGCCCCCAAAGACGTACATTATCTTTTATCTATAACTGTTATCTGTTATCTGGCCTATGCCAGGGCCTAAGTAAGGATACCAGCCCCTCAGATTCCTTGCATGATCCAGATCACTTTGATGAATATTTTATTGAAATATAATATTCATTTAACACCGGGTTTAGCCAAGTATTTTGTGTTTTGCACAGCAATCAAGGCACTGATTACAAAATGGATTGGACAGCCAGATTGAGTGATTTTTTCTCTACAGCTTTGGTTTTGACTCTATTTTTGGATTTTTTTGCTGTGTCGGAGCCTCCCAGGCCGACATATTTCCTTTTTGGGCTACTACGCTTTTGGTCAAAAAAGGAAATTCCTCGTCTTTGCCCTGTTGGGCACAAATTGACCATTTTTCTTGATTTAACTTTGCAGCTGTCATGTTCTATAAGTGTAGATGGGACTTGCATCACATTTTGAGCTAGAGTGTAACATGGAGAAATTGTCTTTATATATAGCTGTTATCTGTTATATGGCCTGTGCCATGAGCAAGCATACCAAGCCTCCCGGATTCCTATCATGATCCAAATCACTTTAAATGAATATTTTATTTGAATAAAATATTCATTTATCGCCGGGTTTGGCCGAGTATTTTGTGTTTTGCGCAGCAACCAAGGCACTGGTTGCAAAACGGATTGGACAGCCAGATTGAGTGATTTTTTCTCCACAACTTTGGTTTTGACTCTATTTTTGGATTTTTTGGTGTGTCGGAGCATCCTAGGCCGACATATTTCCTTTTTGGGCCACTACGCTTTTGGCCCAAAAAGGAAATTTCTCGTTTTTGCCCTCAGTTGGGCGGAAATTGATCATTTTTCTTGATTCAACTTTGTAGTTGTCATGTTCTATAGGTGTAAATGGGACCTGCATCACATTTTGGGCTGAGAAAACAGTGTAACATGGGGAAAATGTCTGAACTTGCAAAATGCGATTTCTGACCTTACTACCTCATACATGGCCATGGATCACTATCAGCAGTCCAAGTATATATCCATCTCATCATTAGACAGTGTTTTTACATGGTTTTCCATTATTCCAGGCATCAAACAGATGAATTCTAAGCACATGGACAATTCGCTTATTTGTTGTTTTCCTTGCCTTTCCCTTATGTGGTGTGCCTTTCCAATGATCATACATGACATGTGGGATGTATGAACCTGTTTTGAAACTTCTATTCTTCCTCAGTTCACTACATATTGGCTTTGGTGATGTTCAGGCTTCAACTGAATATTAATGTTATTTAGGCTGCCTTGCAGCATTAGAACATGATGTAAACCCTCCTACAATGTACCCAAGGTATCAAAGATTGTTTGAGTCAAAATTCAGGGCAAAACATTGACCTGAACCTGAGATATGGGAAGTGACAATTTCTGATCATTTGTCCAATAGGGCTTTAAGCACTGCATATAATGGAAAGAAAAGCATCTAAACAGTATTTTCCAATGTGAATAAGCAATGTTCAGCTTTATTTGAAGGAATTTTGTCAGGTTTCCACTAGATGGTGTTTTGGGGCATAAGAGCTGAACTGCAAATTACAGCCTCTAGACTACGCACTGTCCAAAACACAACTTGCTCAAATCTTGACCAAAATTGTCAGGGGAACCGCCCGTCCGTCCGTCCGTCCGTCCGTCCGTCTGGCTCCGGCCCATCGCACTGCCCCGCTGCCTCGTCCGATCCTTCGTCCGGCCTCGCCCGACTGTCCGGCCCCCGGACCCGCACCTCAGCCTGCGCCTCCACCTGGAACGTCACCTCCCGTCCCTCCGGACTCCGTTCCCTTCCGTCCCCCTCCGTCCGGCCGCTCTCACTGGCACGTGCTGTGTGATCAAGCTCGAGACCACTGCCGATCCCTCCGGACACGTGCTACTGGCTAGTACTTATAAAAACCTCGCCTAGCGTGGGAATCCTCATCCTTTCTTCTCTTCGGATTCTCCCGCTAGGTGCGTATTCTAGAAGCCTGTATTTAGTACCTTCAATTGAGTTTGCTTCGGATTCTCCCGCTAGTCTCCCGCGCTCCGCGCCGAGCTGAGGTTGCCCTTACAGCAGAAGAAAGGATCTAAGGGATCAACTGGTCAAGATTGCGAAGTTCGGTGTAGACTCGGACTCGGACCGCTACGCTAGCGCTCCAGCCTCCCCGACTTCCAATCTCGACCCCTCCTCCTTGATGGATGCCCCGACGCCCGGAAACGGGTCCGCGCCACCCGAGCTCCCGGATGTTTACATCCCGGACCCGGCTGCCGACCCCGAATCCCGGCTGACCGCGGTCGAAGGCTCTCTCGCAAACATCGAAGCCCTACTCCTCCGCGTTTTACACAATAACCAAAATCCACCCGCGACTGCCCCCGTCCCTGCCGCTCTGGCTCCGGCGGTGGGTCCAGACTTCACCACCCTCACCCCCGCAGCAAAATCGGTTCTCCGACCGAACCCCCCGGCCGTCTTCGACGGCGACCAGACCCAAGGACGGATGTTCCTCCACTCCGTCCTCACATACCTCCGACTGGTTCCGGAAGCCTTCATGGTCCACGGACAGGTCGTTGAGGAAAAACTCGTGCGGTACGCCATGTCCTTTATGGCGCGAGACGCGGCCGGACGATGGGCCGAACGACAGTCCGCGATCGTTCCGTTCCCATTCCCGTCCTGGGCGGAATTCGAGTCCGAGTTCCGGCTCCGGTTCGTCGAGGAAAACGAGCAAGACCAAGCTCTCCTCCGGCTGGAGACCCACAGCTACTACCAGGGCTCCCGCGACGTGTACCGGTACACGGACGACTTCGAGGAACTCGCCGCCACGGCCGGGTACACGGATCCGCTCGTCCGCGTCACAAAGTACCGAGCGGGGCTCGACCCGCGGATTAACGCAGCGATCACCACGTCCGGAACCGCTCCAGCGCTGCTAAACTACGCCAGATGGCGTCTCCGCGCCTTCCGCCAGTACGACGCCCTCGCCCGCGTCCAAGCAGGAGCACCTCCGACTCGCGCCCCGGCTCCGGCCGCACGCCCCCGCACTGGGACGTTCCTCCCAGTCCCCTCCTTCACGCCTGCTCCCAAAGCCGCGCCGACGCCCGCTCTTCCGCCTGGCATTCCGATGGAAGTTGACCGGACCCGCGTGCGCTTCGCGCCGCGCACTTGCTTCCGCTGCGGTGCGTCCGGACACCTCGCCCGAGACTGCCCGACTCCCTCGGATGTCCGGCACGCAGACGTCCTGGACGAGGTCGTCCATCAACTCGGTGACGACCTCCTCGGAGAGCTCTTCGCGCGCCTCTCTACCACCGCCGGGCTTCCGACCGAGCCGGACTCCGGAGACGCGGGGCCGGAGGGTTTTCCGGACGCGGTCGAGTGAGCGGTGCGCCCTCGGTCGCGTCCCCTAATCGTTACTCCTGCTTGTACAAAGATATATCCAATAAATCAGCAGTTGAAACGAAAGACGCACCCCCTGTTCCGGCTTCCGTCCCCCGGCCGGAGCCCCCTATTCCCGCCCCGGAGGCAAAAACCCCTTCCATTCCCCGCGTCCACCGTCCGAGATGGGAACGCAAACTACCCCGGCGGTACGTTATTGATTCCGTGGAGGGCCGGAACTCCCTGCACATTCCGTTGGAGATGCAGTCGGTAGAAACCGCGGCTACGATGTCCGTGAAGGGTCTGGTTGACTGCGGGGCGACCGGAGACTTCATCGACTCGGAGTACGTGATCTCCCGCAACCTTCCCGTCCGGAAGCTCTCCCAGCCTATTCCGGTCCTCAACGTCGACGGCACGCCCAATGCATCCGGAGGCATTTCCGGCGTAGTTGATATGGTCGTCAACCCCAAAGGACACTCCGAACGCATCCAACTCGCCGTGACGCGGCTCGGGAAGCAGCACGTCATCCTCGGTTACTCCTGGCTTCAGAAGCACAACCCGGAGATCGACTGGGAAACCAAAGAGGTCCGGATGACCCGCTGTCCGACCAGCTGCAGCACTTGCCGAGACGAGCTTCGCGCCGTCCGTCGCAGCGCGAAGATCTCCGCCACGATTCTCCGGCAGCTCCGCGAGGGTCCCGTCCCGTCTATCAGTGCCATTGACTCGGAGGAGTGGTGCGGAGACAACGGGTGCGATCCGGACGACGACGGAGACGACTGTCCAGACCTCACTCCGGACCCGGACGAAGATGACGATGACGAGCTCGGGTAGGGCGACCGGATCCTCTACACCGCGTTCGCTCCGGCCGAGGAAATCCGCGCCGGGAGCACCGTCTCCCAACGGCTTGCGGAGGCCTTCGCCCGGAACTCGGCCCCGCCTGGGACCTCGGTTCCGACCTGGGTCGAGGACTTCTCCGACGTCTTTGACAAGGAGTCGTTTGACGCGTTACCGGAACGCCGGACGTGGGACCACGCCATCGAACTCGTCCCGGATGCCAAGCCGGCCAACTGCAAGGTCTACCCCATCTCCCCCCTTGAGCAGAAGGAACTCGACGCGTTCATCGAGGATGGGTTAAACACCGGCCGGATCCGCCCGTCCAAGTCCCCGATGGCGTCCCCGGTCTTCTTCATCAAGAAGAAGGACGGGAGCCTCCGGTTCGTTCAGGACTACCGAGCGCTCAACGCGATGACCGTGAAGAACCGATACCCGCTCCCGCTGATTAACGACCTCATTAACCGCCTAAAGGGAGCCCAGTTCTTCACGAAACTCGATGTCCGATGGGGCTTCAACAACGTCCGGATCCGAGGAGGCGACGAGTGGAAGGCCGCGTTCCGTACCAACCGAGGGCTCTTCGAGCCCCTGGTGATGTACTTCAGCCTCACCAACTCTCCGGCCACGTTCCAGACGATGATGAACGACATCTTCCAAGACCTCATCCTGTCCGGAGACGTCATGGTATACCTTGACGACATCCTCATCGCTCACTCCGATCTCGCGCGCCACCGAGAGATCGTCCGAGAAGTCCTCCGGCGGCTCCGGGCGCACAAGCTTTACCTCTGGCCGGAGAAGTGCGAGTTCGAGAAGTCGTTGATCGAGTACCTCGGCGTCATCATCTCGCACAACCACGTCGAGATGGACCCGGTCAAGGTCGCCGGAGTCGCCGCCTGGCCTGCTCCGGAGAACCGGAAGGACGTGCAGCAGTTCCTTGGCTTCACGAACTTCTACCGGAGATTCATCCGGGCGTTCTCGGACATAGCGCGGCCCCTCTTCGACCTCACAAAGAAGAGCGTCGCTTGGACCTGGACCGCTGCCGCGGCCGCCGCCTTCCAAGCCCTCAAGGATGCGGTGACCGCGGAGCCCGTCTTGGTCCTCCCCGACGAGTCGCGTCCATATCGGGTTGAGGCGGACAGCTCCGACTATGCCACCGGAGCCGTCCTGTCTCAGCCGGACGCGAACGGGAAGTGGCATCCGGTCGCGTTTTACTCCAAAAGTCTGAGTGACGTCCAGCGCAACTACGAGATCCACGACAAGGAGATGCTCGCGATCATCCGGGCCTTAGAGGAGTGGCGACACTTCCTCGAAGGTACGCAGCATCCGGTCGAGATCTGGACGGACCACAAAAACTTGGAGTACTTCCGGAAGGCACAGAACTTGAACCGGAGGCAGGCGCGGTGGTCCCTGTACCTGTCCCGGTTTGACTTCGCGCTCCACCACCAGCCCGGACGCCTCATGGGCCGTCCGGACGCGCTGTCCCGTCGCCCGGACCACGGGGTAGGCTCGGACAACACGGACGTTACCCTTCTTCGCCCGGACTTGTTTCACGTCCGCGCGCTAGAAGGCGTCGTGGTAGCCGGACCCGAGGTCCCCCTCCTCCGTGACGTCCGGGAGGCCTTCAAGGGTGAACCGGACCTTGAGGACCCCGTCGCGCTTGTCGCACGAGAACTCCTCAAGAACCGGAACGTCCGCCCCCCCCGGTCGTCCGAGTGGCGTGTCGCAGAAGGGCTCCTCTACTACCGCGGTAAGATCGTCGTACCGCGGAATAAGGACCTCCGACGCCGGATCATCGCCCTGCACCACGACACCCGGGTAGCCGGACACGCCGGACGCTTCAAAACCCTCGAGCTCATCGCCCGGAATTACTGGTGGCCCCAGCTGTCCCGTCACGTCGGCCAGTACGTCCGGACCTGCGACCCGTGCAACCGGACGAAGGCGCTTCGGAAGCTACCCCACGGAGAGCTCCACCCGACCGAAATCCCGGAAGAACGATGGGACACCGTCTCGGTGGACTTCATCGTCGAGCTCCCGGACGCGCACGGGTTTGACGCGGTCATGGTCGTGGTCGACGTCCTAGGTAAACGGGCCCATTTCAACGAGTGCCACACCGGCCTTGGCGCGGTTGGAGCCGCTCGGCTCTACTACCGGAACGTCTGGAGGCACCACGGAACCCCCCGGAAATACATCTCCGACCGTGGGCCGCAGTTCGTTGCGGAATTCACCACGGAACTGTGGCGCCTCATCGGGATAGAACCAGCGACCTCCACCGCCTACCACCCGCAGACCGACGGCCAGACCGAACGCGTCAACCAGGAACTCGAGCAGTTCGTCCGGATCTTCACGAACTACAAACAGGACGACTGGGACGAGCTCCTCCCGGCCGCGGAGTTCGCGTACAACAACCACGTCCACTCCTCGACGCAGCAAGTCCCGTTCATGACGGACACCGGAAGGCTCCCCCGGATGGGATTTGAGCCCAACGGACTGCGCTCGAACGTGGAGTCCGCGAACGAGTTCCGCGACCGGATCGCGTCCGGAGTCTCGGAAGCCAAAGCCGCGCTCGTTAAAGCCAAGGACGAGTTCAAGCTGTACTACAATCGCCGACACACGCCCGCCCCGGAGATCAAAGTAGGCGACCGAGTCTGGCTGGACGCCTCCGACATCCGGACGACCCGTCCGTCCGTCAAATTCGCGGACAAGCGCCTCGGCCCCTTCAAGGTCGTGAAGGTCGTCGGGAAGGGTGCGTACAAGCTCGAGCTTCCCCCCCGGTACTCCCAGCTCCACCCGGTCTTCCCGGTGGTGAAACTCCAGCTCGCGGAACCGGACCCGTTCCCCGGACGCCCCCGGAACGACGAACCCCCACCCGTCCTTCAGACGGACCACGACGTTCAATGGGAAGTCAAAGAGATCCTAGAAGCGAAGGTCCATTATGGCAGCCTCTGGTACATGGTGCGGTGGAAAGGCTACGGCCCGGAACACAATAAATGGGTAAAGCACTCCGACGTCTTCGCCCGAGACGCCATCGATGCCTACTATCGCCGCTACCCCAACGCCCCGCGCCGGATCGCCTCGGCCGCTTTCGACTCGCTCTCGTTCCGGAGGCGCGACGCCCAGGTCCGATTCATGTGTCGGGACGCCGCATTCCAAGGGGGGGGTGATGTCAGGGGAACCGCCCGTCCGTCCGTCCGTCCGTCCGGCTCCGGCCCATCGCACTGCCCCGCTGCCTCGTCCGATCCTTCGTCCAGCCTCGCCCGACTGTCCGGCCCCGGACCCGCACCTCAGCCTGCGCCTCCACCCGGAACGTCACCTCCCGTCCCTCCGGACTCCGTTCCCTTCCGTCCCCCTCCGTCCGGCCGCTCTCACTGGCACGTGCTGTGTGATCAAGCTCGAGACCACTGCCGATCCCTCCGGACACGTGCTACTGGCTAGTACTTATAAAAACCTCGCCTAGCGTGGGAATCCTCATCCTTTCTTCTCTTCGGATTCTCCCGCTAGGTGCATATTCTAGAAGCCTGTATTTAGTACCTTCAATTGAGTTTGCTTCGGATTCTCCCGCTAGTCTCCCGCGCTCCGCGCCGAGCTGAGGTTGCCCTTACAAAAATCAATGAAATAAAGCTTGGAATTGTTGTTTTACCTTGTGGCTTCTCACTTATACTATTTATCTGGCACCAGGAGGCTTCCTTGGGCCTCAATTAATGAATAGATGCAGAACTGACATCTCACAGTTCTCATGATTCTGCCCATATATTGGTGTAGAATTTGGCATCGGAAGGATGAGGCATGTCATTTTGATTGTTTCATGAATTGGATTGGTGATCAACATAATAGGACGAAGCAGATAGGGTAAACCTCCATGTGCTACATACCTTCCTTGAATCTCAATGCTGTTGATGCCAATATGACCCCAAAGTCGCTCAGAAGTGTCTATATACCTCCCAGATACATTAAGACGATGTATGGAGCCAGCTTGGTGTGTGGTACTTACAATATACTGTGAATATCGAAATTTGCCACCTGGCCATTAAATTGTGTATATCAACCAGAAGCACAAAGAAAATCCATACAAATGACTGAGATAAGGTATGAATATGAGAGGAGAGTCATTAGGCCGAGGTCCACTGGGTCTGTGTGAAGTAGTACGGTCAGAGGTGAAATTTTGCAAGTTCAGACATTTTCTCTATGTTACACTGTTTCCTCAGCCCAGAATGTGGTGCAAGTCCCATTCACACCTATAGAACATGACAACTACAAAGTTGAATCAAGAAAAATGATCAATTTCCGCCCAACTGAGGGCAAAAACGAAATTTCCTTTTTGGGCCAAAAGCGTAGTGGCCCAAAAAGGAAATATGTCGGCCTGGGATGCTCCGACACACCAAAAAATCCAAAAATAGAGTCAAAACCAAAGTTGTGGAGAAAAAATCACTCAATCTGGCTGTCCAATCCGTTTTGCAATCAGTGCCCCGGTTGCTGCGCAAAACACAAAATACTCGGCCAAACCCGATGATAAATGAATATTTTATTCAAATAAAATATTCATTTAAAGTGATCTGGATCATGATAGCAATCCAGGAGGCTGGTATGCTTACTCAGGCCATGGCACAGACAAGATAACAGATAACAGATATAGATAAAAGATATTGTAGGCTTTTTGGGGCAAGGCAATGAATGCACTTAAGTATGCAGGGCACTGTTCTCCCAGCAGAGGAACTGTGCACAATATCATTCCAATGAAGAAGGACTGATCATCGTGGTTTGCTATATACAGTAGAGGCTTAATACAGACAGTGGGAAAGGTTGACTGTGGCTTTCTTATGGGAAAACAGCAGCTTTATTGCAGCATATGCAGCTCCCGAACTCTATGTACAAGGGCACATTCATTGTGACTTTGCAACAGCTTTATTGTGACTTTATTGCAACTACTACCCTCCACAAACTCTACACAAATGGTCACATTTATTGTGGCTTTACTGCAGCTCACATCTGATATCATGTCTCCATATAAGGTCATGGATATAAAATTTTATTGTGATATTATTGCAGCTTCTATTGTTTGGTATTCTGTTGTGAGGTAACACCTTGATTGTAGCTTTATTGTGACTTTTATTGCAGCTTTAGTGTGGCAAGGTTGTCTTGCGTTAAATCTTGAGATATTGCAGCTTTGTTAAAACTTTATCACGGCCTTTATTGCAGCATAGGGGAAAACAGCCAAAATTCTTTATAGTTAGAATGAGGTGGTAACTGTTTTTCCTGAGATTTCCTTTTGTAGCATATATGACAAAATATTTCCTTTTTGGGCTGGTATGACAGCACCATACATGCCCAAGGCCTGTACTTATTAAATAGGTGGTAAACATGGTGTGACCCTTATTAGATTGGTTTGTGACTGCTCCAAAGGACTCTGGAGAGATCTGGACTTCAAATGATTTTTCATTTGATTAGGTATTCTCAAACTGGACAGGAATTTTTAATGTATTTTTGCGATTTTTCCTTGTATTTGCCGTTGTCACTGAAGAGATTTCCTTTTTTGGCATATATGACATGATATTTCCTTTTTGGGCTTGTACAACAGCATAATACGTCCCCAAGGCCCATACTTATTGAGTGTAGCCCACAAGCTACACCTCTATGTCCTAAGTGTTGAAAATACTAAGCTTTTACTACAACATAGGCAAAACAGCCAAAGCCTCTTCTAGTTAAAAGGGGTTAAACCGGGGTTCTGTGGGAGTGATAGGAGTCTCAAACAGAAGAGGAATTTTCAATATATTTTGGTGATTTTTCCATGTATTTTCTGTCCTCCTAGATGAGATTTCCTTTTTGAGCATATATGACGTGATATTTCCTTTTTGGGCTGGTCTGACAGTGCAATATGTGCCCAAGGCTCATACTTATTGAAAGTTATCCAGTGTAGCCCACAAGCTACACCTCTATGTCCTAAGTGTTGAAAATACTGAAAGTTATCTGAAAGTTATTGGCAAAATTATTGCAGTGAGCGCCAGAGCACCCAATTTTGCAATAACTACTGCGGGGAATGCATGCTGCATCCCCACACTAATTACTGCGGGGAATGCATGCTGCATCCCCACACTAATTACTGAGGTTATCTGGGCTTTATAGGTGAAAGACAGAGGAGCAGGTGGAGGACAGGCAGATGGCTGTGCAGATGCACCTCTACTGCCAGCATCGCGGCCAGTTTGTTGGGGGCCATCTGGAGAGGTTCCAGAAGCTCGCCCAGACGCTGGGCTTCACAGGCACTCTCTAGTGTGGGGTGGCAGTGCAGCATTGGGAGGTAAGGCGGCACCTGCCTGAGCTGCACGCAGAACTGGCCAGAGAGGATGGGGAGGGTGAATGGGTCAGCAAGGAGGCGATGGAGCAATGGAAGATGGAGGAACGGTTGCGTGAGCTGCGTGTGGAGGTGGCAGCTGAGGGCGTGGATAAGGAGATGGATGTGGATGATGAAGAAGGCACGGAGGTGGCTGGTGAGGATGATGAGGGACACGAGGCGCGAGAGGAGGCGGTCTTGGGCCTCCTTTATCAGATCTCCATGCTAGCCATGGACGATGGCTTGCTGGGCAGTGCAGCAGATGAGTAGGTGGCAGCAACAAGCATGTTTTTTTTTTTTCACTTTTGTATGATGAAATACAATAATTTCCTTTTTGGGCAATAGAGATGCCCGATGCCCGACATGGTCGGCAGGTCGGTCTTATGTAAGGAGATGGCCTGAAAATGTCTAAGGCCACAGCAGCATGTCTGCAGCATGTTATGCAGCATATCAGCAGCATTATTGGCAGCATATTTTGCAGCATGGCGGGATTTCCTGTATGTCTCTCTAAGGGCCTGATCAGCAACCGTGATTTTTTTCACGTGAATTTAGCTTGATCCCGTTTCTGCATACTTTTCTCACAAATTTTGTCCCTAAACTATCTTAGAAAGGAAAGTAAGTGCCTTTTTTCGAGTTTGGAAGAGTCGGGGTGAGAGCGATGGAATGGGCTCAAAATATGATTAACTTCAACCAGAATCCCTTGCATCAAACTTGAAACATGGAGGAGATTTTGCACAACCATATCTCCGCCCCCCTCTGGCCTGGAATGTTCATGAAAACATTGTATTACTCGATTAAGGACACTTTAGGTACGAATTTGGTACCCATGCTAAATTCAGGCGAAATCCATGCGTGAATTCACGGTTGCCGATCAGGCCCTAACTAGTGAGGGCAACCACACCTACATCCCCCTCTAAGAAGAGCCAAGATTTGGGATCTATAGGTGAGTCAGTGATTTCGAGGCTGAATTCTACATACCTGCCGGTGTGAATTTCATTAGCTTTGACATCGTCTCTGCTACAGAACCAATACACTGATGACGAACTTGCATGTATCAGTGTATGGTCTGTTTGCAATCACGGACCGCTTGGCGTGCTGTCCACTGATTACATAACCCGCCTTCCACGAAATAAATTGGCTTGAAACATGCTATACACAGAATTTTTTTAAACATCTGAGTGTGCTATAATATAAGTCTTTGAGAACTCCCACACAAACTTTTGTGACCTGGAAACAAGGAGAAACCACCAAATGAGCTGCATCGGCAAGTATTGGATTGATCGGCCGAAGCGAAACAGGCTTCGAAAAAGCCATCAGATTGCGTAATCAGTCGACAGCACGCCAAGCGGCCCGTGATTGCTACAAGACTAGCTTTGACATCCACGAATTAACATGTATATTAGTTATTATTGGATAGGTGAATACAGACTTCGTATCACTATTGTGCATGAAGACTGAGTCATTATTGTATAGTAAACTCTCGCGCACCATTGTCTCACTTTTACAATGTGAACCGATCACGTCAAAATTAGCAACCGTGAGAGCGCTGCGGTCTTTTGGACGGAACGCGCTGCGCACCCAAGAAATTTCGGATTTTTGCGCCCTTTCTGGCCCATTTTGTGACTTGGTTTTGGATATTCATACATGCACTCGATGACCCGTGACAGGTACGATTTTTTTCCTATATTCTGGCCGCCGTGACGCGTGACATACAAATTGAATGAAATGGTACAGTATCACCCTTGATCCTGGATGGATAAGTATGGATCCTGCGGACTTAAGTGACGAACCAGAGGAAGAGTTCATCGAGGACTTGGACTTCGATGAACTGGATGCACTCCGAACAGGCCCGAGGCATTTGAATAGGCTTAGGAAATAAGGAAACCTTATTTCTCACAAGTGGAGAACAAAAACATATACTATTGCGCTATGCGAAATAGTATTTACGAGGGTTGGGAAAGCGCCGATACACTAAGGAGCATGGTACAAAGGAATGTAGGAGTGAGATGGGTCAGAAGAAGGCTTGTACGAAATTCTTGACCAAGGCTGGGACACTGGGGTATGGGAGTTTAATGGCCGCGTATGGGGACACTACGCAGGAGCAAAAACGGGTTACTTAAGCCCTATGGAGCACAAATGCAACATGTGGGATGGGCACCGCCAAATGAGCACAATTTTAAAGAACAGATAATCACTGGTATCTAATACCTGGAGGGGTGTTCTCAAAGATGAAGATCAACTCCCAGATGACTGGCAAAGAACCTGAGATTTTTGTGGGTATAGCTGCTGATAGGTTGAGAAGACCACCATCCCTGCCCATTGGATGACACAGCCAGAATAGATGAAGGCAGAAGTGAGCACCACACAATAGCTTAGGCTAGTGCATAAGGCATATCCTCAGGGGTGGAAACATTCACTCTTTTCTAGAAAATAATTTGCAAACCTCAGTAAAAGGCCTAAAAAAATATTCAAAGAAGGCTTCATGGGATGCCTCACCAAAAGTCGCGTCGCTTATGCTTTTGAGCAAACACGAAAAACGCCATGGACGTTGAAAGAAAGATGCGTGACCCCCCTTTCCTTTGCATCCACCATTGATGCACCATCCAGTCCCCAGCGAGTCCAAGATCGACTCTCAAACCCGGTAGCCTTGGTCCCACGGGTTCTTCTCCGTTCCATAATCTATCAATCCGCGCCCACAGCCTTTCATGCTAAGGCAAGACAGAAAGAAAGAAAGAGGGAAAAAAACTTCTTATTGATTATTACCCAACGCGCAATAATATTCTTTTCAATTCTTCCTGCGTCTCTCTCGCTTTCGTTTCCTCGTCCCTCTCCTCAAAACTCACGCCACTTCGCCACTCTCCCCTCGCGACGTACGATGAGCGATGCACAGTAGAGTGCTTCCCAGCCCGCCCACACACGCCCTACGCTCCCCACACGCCAACCCCCCTCCGCCTTTCCCGCTCGAGCTCCGCCCACGGCGGGAGCTGGAACAGCGCCGGGAGCCGGTCCCAGAAGCGCGCGCGGCGCGCGGCCCAGTCGGCTTTCATGTATGCTAGGCAGGGCGCGCAGACGGAGAGGCGGGCGAAGTCCTATAAGCGTGTAAGCATGAGCAAGTGGGTGAGGGAGAGGAAGGAGAGAGATGCAGAGGGAGGGAGGGAGGAGGAAGAATAGGGAGGAAGGAGAAAGGGAAGGGAAGAGGAGAGTGAGTAGGAGACGGAAGGGAGGCGCTGGCCAGGTGGGAGAAGATATCGCAGGCCAACGAGCATCAGACGCGCATCATCCCGACATCATGAATATCACGGAGGCCCCCGCCGCGTGTACCCCACCCTTCGGCTCTTCAGCGTGCGTGAACCACTCCGACAGCACGCGCGCACGCACGAATATCGAGACCAAAGATGACGCGAGCCAGCGAGTAGCCGGTGCCCGCCTGCACCACCCTTCTTCACAAGAATATAAAGCAGTCAAAAAAAAGCTCACCTCCTCCCCCCAAATCGCCCTCCCCCCCTCCTCCACCTCCACATCCGTCTCACTCTCACCCTCCTCATCTTCATCCATCTCCTCGCCTCTTGCGTCCTGCGGCCGATTCCCACTCGCACTCGCACTTGCACTTCCACTCGCACTCGCACTTGCGCCGGTACTCCCACTCGCATTCGCACTCGCACTTGCGCCGGTAATCCCACTCGCACTCGCACCCGTACCGGCATTAACGCTGAAATCCTCGTACTCGTGCTCCCCCCCGCGCCGACGCCACCCCGAGCACACGGCGATGGGGAGGAGCGCGTCCGAGCGCCAGCGCTCCGCCGCGACGCGCATCGCGAGGCGGTCCGCCGTGCATGGGTTCATCACGCCGCTTGTACTGGTGCTGGGAACACCTGCCGAGGTGTTTGCGCTTGCGCTGGTACTGGCGGCACCTAGATAAAAATTAGGATGAGCCATCGAAAAAAAGAACGATGGGGGAGAAGGGGAGTGAAGCACGGGGAACGAGAGGAGAGACGGAGACATGAAGGGAGGGACGGGAATCGAGAGACGTGAATCGTGAAAGGGAGCCAACGCACCCGCTCCCGTCGCATGCACACACCCCGGACACACCGTCGGGCTCCACAAGAACCCCAGCAACTCGCTCGTGCCTTCGCCGAGGAGCGCGCCGCCCGCCTCGAGTAGCAGCACCTTGTCGCCGCGCTCGAGCTCGACGTGCACGCCGGTGTAGTCGATGCCTTCCTGTGGGAGCGTGAGTATATATCTGGGTGGAGAAGGTGATGAAGATGGGGAGAGGAGAAGGGAGGGAGGGGAGACGGTGCGAGTGGATACGAGTCGGGGGACGGGAAGTTGGGACGCGGCGAAGGAGTAGGAGCAAGAAGAGGGACGGGAGGGCGAAGGCGAAGGAAGGACGGTGAGGGGGGAGGGGAGAAGGAAGAGAAGGAGGGATTCGAGGAAAATGTGCAAGTGTAAGGCATGATAGGTAGCGAGCGAGGAAGCGGGGGAGAAGGGAGGGGAGAGAGGTGCGACAGCAGTCTGAATGAAGAGTCAAGGTGGGAGGGGGGAGGGGAAATAAGGGGCGAAGGAGGAGTCGAAGGACGGTGAGGAGGGAGGGGAGAAGGGAGAATAGGCGCGGTGAGAGAAAGGGAGAGAGGGAGCGCGCCATGCATTCATACCGGTACGAGTGGAGAGCAGTGCGTAGCGGGGAGCTTGGGAGCAGCGAAAGGAGGGGAAGTATGCCGCACTCGCACCCTTTCTCCTTCTCGTCCCGCCCACCCGCTTGCACCAGCACTCCACGTAGCAGCGAAGCGGAATAACGCTCGTAACAACGGGAGCGGAATAAAAACCCTTACTCACCAGCACATCCAAACTCGTCAGTCCCCCGCCCGCCAGCGCTGCCGCCGCGCGCAGGAACGCCGCGGGCAGCACCCACGGCGCGCGCGCGGCTCGCGCCAGAGTCAAGATCGGCAGCTCGAGGTGTGCGGGGTCGAAGGAGGGGCCGGCGTACGGGGCTGGAACTAGAGCTGCTGGAAGTGTGAGCATGAGCGTGCGAGGGGAGAAGAGGAGATGGGAGATGGGAGATGGGAGCGAAGGGGTACGTGGACGCGAAGGAAGGAGGACGGACGTACAGGCGGAGCTAGAGTTAGAGGTGGAGGTGGAGGCAGACGAGGCGCCGCACAGCCCATCCCACGCGGCCAAGCTCGTCGGGTGCGCGCTCGAGAGGTGTTGGAGGGCACGGCGGCGCAGGGGCGCGACGCGGTACTTTGTGCCGAGGCGGAGGATGCCGTGGATGGCGTCGAAGTCGGTCGGGGCGGGGTAGGGGGCGAAGAATCTATTTTGGGGGGAAGGAAGGTTAGCGGTGGATTTAGAGGAAAGGAGCGTAGCGACGGAGTTAGAGGGAAAGCAAGTGAGTCGGCGCATGCAGGTGCAGCGCATGGGCTGAGCGGGTAGCAATGGTGTCACCAAGACGGCGAAATATGTGAAAGAAAGAAACAGAAGAATCAGAGAAGAAACGAGAGAATGTGTGCACAGGCAAGCGGAGTGGCTCGCATCGACGCTTTGGCCTCACTCCAGTCACTCGCCAGTACGGTCACCTCTCGCCCCGCACAGACCGGCGAGCACATATAGCGCGTCAGGACAGGGGCGGCACGTCCCAGCCAGGAGTTACGGGTGCGCTTGCAGCGTATGTACTCTGCACACGCCACCTCCAAAGAATGCGGCCCATCACGGTCAAGTCCCCATGTATGCATGCACACGCGGCACCTCTCCTCATGTGGCTTCCCCTCGCAGATAAGAGTCTGCCCACCTTGCACCCGCTCGCCCCAGCATGTCGCCCGATTAATTCCACTACGTCATTCCTGCGTCAAGGTGTCTGCACTGGCGCCTAGCGCTGGCCGCCGATATCTCTCTATTCGGCACCACACTTCGCGCTCCCGCTCCCGCTCCGCTTCAGCCCACGTCCCCAAATGAATCCCATCCGCGTCGGGGACTTGATACGTTGCATCTCCGCTCCGCATCCACCGGCGTACCCGCGTCGAGGAAAGTGGGAAATCGCACTCACTCATAATCGAAAATCGCCTTGAGGAAGTACATCGTGTCCGCGGCTGAGTCGTCGAGGTGCAGCACCGGCCACCCGTCCAGCATCTCCGCGCTGTCGTCCCCGTCCGCAAGCATGTCTGCGAACACGGGCGACCGAGCGACGAGAATGCCCTTGAAGACGCGGAAGAGGACGCCGTGCGCGGAGAGGATGAGGTTCCCGTCGGGGAACCAGAGCGCGGGGACGCGTTCCATCGTCGATACGTCCATTCTGAACGCGGTTTTGTCGGTTTTTGAGGTTGTTTTTGCGAGGTTGTGGAGCACGCTGCGCCCTAATACCCGTCAGGAGAAGCCGCAAGCGCAAGAGAACAAGAGAGAGCACGCACAGAAGGGTGAATGTGGTGGCAGGAAGAGAGGTGTGGGCGCAACGTGTTGGGGTAAGTAAAGCTAGGGAGCTGATGCAGAATGAGGTCAAGACCGTACACGGTCCGGTCAAAATTAAAGGCACAGCCCTCGACTCGGCGTTTTATCGGCCCGATCTACATGTGGATAAAACCCCATTTAGCATCGAGGTTGAACTCGTGTGGAATTCGGCGGATTTCTGTTGAAGCTTTCGTTGCAACCGGGCTCTGTTGAGTAAGTCTCGCCAGGCCGGGTGTCTTCTTTCACCAAGTCGTGAATTTAGTTTTTCCCGTGAGCTCGGTTCAAATGGCACCCAATCATCTGAGATTATTTGGAAATCAATGCACATGGAAATTCAGCCGCCGACGCGTCAACTCCCGCGCCGCACGCTGCCACATGTCCCACATAATTACCTGCCATCGATTATGTTCGGTATCATTCCCCCGGTGCCTGGCACCGGGAGTGACAATCTCATCTCGGTCCGATTAAGATTTCTATCATGTATTTCTATCATGTCGAGATCCCGGTCAGTGGACGAAAACTCGGTGAGGGGGCGTACTATTTTATGTAACTTGAATTTCCGCAAGATTGTGCAAAGGAGAAATAAATAAAAATTCTATGTCCAAGCGCCCAAGACCTGACCCCGAATCGAACGGGCATCCACTTGTAATTATATGACTCATGCAATCCATACAATGTGCAGACGTGCCCAGCACTATCAGGTCTTCCGAGCCTTCATCTGCGGCTCGATTTATAGGTGAACAATATCCAAGCTCAGGAAGCGTTTGCACTCAATTTTGGTGGAATGTCAGGGTCAGGCGTGAGGCTGGCAAATTTGCAACCATCCAAGAATTAGTCAGTCAATTGTTGAAGCTAGCTTCTGGCTGAGACTATCGATACAATATCACTTATGAACGACTCGACACTGAAGTCAACTCCCACAAAAAAAACCGAACAGGTCGTCGTTATGACTTGACCCCGAATCGAACGGGCTACCCACCAACAATGTTGGTCTAATCAAATGAAACTACCGTACAATTACGATCAAACCGACAGGGGGTGTGACGCGTGACTCGATTTACCTATTCGACATTTCGACAACGGCCAAAATGTTGCGTGACACCCCAAAAATTTTCAACAATCGGAAAGGAAAATTTGCAAAATTTCGCCTTTTTGGCATCCCGGGACCACTTTTTGGGACGCTGTCACGCTCGGGAGGTTCGACAACGGCCCGCGTGACGCGTGACCTCGACCAAATTTCGACATCGACAAGAGGGTGCGTGACGCGTGACTGTCAATTTGAACGTAATGATACGGTAAGTGCAGGCGTGCCCAGCACCATCAAGTCTTCCTAGCTACATTCTGTGATCCTTTTTGTTGAATGATTTTGAATTACAAGATCTGAGAAGAGACGCAGCACTTTTTCGATCTGTGCAGGATTGTGCAAAGGACAGCTGAAAAATGACTATTGCCCAGGCATGCCAACCTGACCCAAATCGAACGGATACCTATCTGCTGATAATTTTCTCTGATCGGGGGCGTTCAAATTCGATTGGTGGTTGAATCCAGCTTGGAGCCTTGAGGGGAATCAACGTAGCTCGGCTTGAAAGCGGAAGATTTAGTCATAAATATACCACTAAGTATTGAGTTGCGGCTGGGTGACTGCCGCTCTTGGAATATAGCGCTGTAATAGCATGCATGCTACGCCGGTTTGCACTGGAAGTTAGCGCTGGTATAATTATTGGCGCGGTTCCCTAACGCCTTAACCTGCAACAGTCAGCCAGGATTCCTGTGGGCAGATGGGGCGCAAATACCGTATGTAAGTATACGAGCATTGTTGGACAAAAATCCGTTTACCACGCGTTCAGCGCATTTCCATGCATCGATGAGCTGTGTTCTGATGCATTTAATTATTAATGATTTTTCGTTGTTCCCTCATGGAATGTTCTCTCCCAACTACATAGGTACGCCCTCGCATACTTCGTCGCTTGGAATTCAATCCATTCAAACGACGACGCAATGAAGAAAAGAACTACATAGAACGGCATCAATGCGTTACCCTGGAGATGAAGCGGAATAGCAACGTCAGAAGCCTTCCGAGCCCCCATGTGAACCTTTTCTCCGTGGTGGATCCCGATTTGGAAGGTACGGTCAACTTGAGGTTCAAAATGATTGCCCTCTTGGCATTTAATATTTCGCATTCGTGATCTCAGTCCACAATTTCCCCTCCATTCTGGCACGTCATTGACAACCATCAAGGAAATCGGTGAGCGTCGATTTATCTTCAAATTTTCAGCTTAACACATGTTGAACATTGCAGGATGGCGTCATCGATCTCGGCCGAAGACATAATTCACGTGAACCGGGAGCGGATTTCAGTACCAACCGAATAAGTATATATACCATTCTCTTTATTCTTAATACTAACGATTCAGTACAGCTTGTGAAATTAATTAATACACTTGGCATATTCGCATGTGATACATTCTCCTCTACCCCAAAATCTCAATGTATCACCTGCGCCGGTTTCAGTCAGGGTGCGTTAGAATAAGTATTAGCAACCCACCATGAATGTGCTGAGGCGGCAAGCGTACCCGCCGTTGCGGTAGCCGCGCCCATCGCCACCTGACAGTTGATCAATAATTGAGTCACCACGGGCGGCGCTAAACGGTGGCATGCATCCTCACCGATTTTCCATCACCTGTTTGAACGGACGATCTTTGCAGATGCCGGCCAGAATGTGCAGGCCCCTCGAATACAGTCACTGCGGCTCCATCATAGGATCCCGCACGACGGGGCGTTAACTCTTGGGAGCGTACAACGGGTGGTCGGCCCGAAGGGCCATCGAATACAAGGACAGTTTGAAGTGATGGATGGAGCGTGCCATGGCCTAGCGAGGGCCGTGCGACTTGGTCAACTAAGGAGGACAAATTTCGCAAAGAATGCGCGGTGGCACGGATGGCTGGCTGCGACATTTCGAGGTGGACGTTGCGTCTCGACTCTCCAGCTGTCTCCTTAAATGCGTAAATCCAAGGGCCCGGCTGCGAGCCCTGGGCCTGCCAGGCCGAGGCCTGGATCTACCGGGCCGAGCCGTACCCGATCGAGGCCAGGCCGAACTACACATGGAGGTACGAGATGGTCAGTTGAAGCACTGTCTGCAAGAGACTATTCAATACCGCCACTTCGTCAGAAAGTATTCCGGGCTTTCCTGAACTCTTGGATTGAGCACTGCCTTGAGTCCAGTCGTATCTCAACGGCTTGGCACCGGCTAAGTACCCGGCGATGGATCTCCATTTAGAAGGCAAGTTCGACTTTGGTGTTGAATAATGAATAATTACGGCGGTAGTGGTGCAATGAGGTTGGGCCTGGGCTAGCTTTCCTGTTATGAATTTGCGCGCTGCGATCTCGAAATTCCTGCCGCATGCCACATTTTCAAGAACTAGTGCATTTTCAAGCCCAAGTTCAATTATAGTAACTCGCGTCGACGGCAACACTAGATTGATCAGACAACCCCTTGATGCATGTTGAACGTCATCAATCTAATAATACATTCTCTGTACTCTTGATACTAGTACTCCGCTTTGACTGTGGGCTCGCGCAAGGTCCCTTCATGCATGGACAGCCCAAGGACAGTGTATAATTATTGGAGGCAGAAAGCGGTGAGACTTGAGAAGATCAGGCACCGCCCAGCGTACTGAGCGTGGAGGCGAACAACGGGGTTTGCGCCCACGAATAAGGTGCATGCGGTCTGTCCAGAAATGAGCGATACATAATGGCGCACAGCCCGCCGAAGCTTTTCCAAAGTTGAGCTACAATGCCATTGGTCGTGAAAAATAGCTCGAGCTCGCAGCCCCGAAAGGGAATGGAAGCGGAGATAAGGAAAACCCAATATGAGTAAATGACCCATCTGATGCGACCTCTTCCATTTCCCTCCGGGCCACCTCCCATGGACAATGAACGCCAGCCGAATCCTGAGTTCCCTCGCTCGACCACATTCAATCCTGAATCTGTCTTGTGGGTTTTCATCTCTGTGCTTTGGATTGTCCCCCGCCAACACCTAAGTTAGATCTGGCAGCGAAATGTTCTCGGGCTCGCAACACTTCACAGTGACGGCCCAGACGCTCACAAACATCGCAAACCTCCACCACACTACTACCCCAAGTGTACCCTCTGGTGCCTCCGCGTTCAATTGCTCCAAAAACCCCGATCAGCTGAACAATGGGTAGACTTTCGAATCATGCCGCTAGGAGATATAGATCTACGACATGAAATACGATTCAAAGAATCCACAGGTGTGGTGAATTATCACGCCAAACCGGTGCGCGCCCGGAAAATGTATTCCGCCGTAATTGAGGGCCGAAGGTCGGGTGTTATGGTAGCCATGTATGAAGAGAACGGAGCCGAAGAGGTGTGGTGGACCCTCCTTTCCGGTTATGGTGTCTGAACCGCTTTTGGAGGAATGGCGAGCGGATGTTGCCAAGTACATGTTCATTCGGTAAGCTACCAGTCCAGCCTTGCGTTCAACAGCTTTCCAACGTGTCCTTCAGGCATCCAAATATTATACAGGTTTATGGTACCGCAAGTTCGGGCAGGATACACGCCACACTCTTCCATGATGGTGCGGCGCATGCATTTGCAACTGGACAATAGATTTCACATTGAGGCTAGAGCTCATACCATTGGAAGATTTTATGAGACTCCACCGATATTCTCATGTGTCAACCGTTCATGTTTATGCGTACTGTGTAAGTTTCTACTGCCTCTCATCTAACATATTCCGGAATTAGGTCAATCGGACCATTATTCCCTGTGCTACACCTGTCCTAGTGGAAGGCATGATTTTTCTGAAGAAATTCTATTACATAATCACATCAAAAAAAGCCGGCATCTCATCCTCTGCGGATTTTCAATGTGATTCGATCGCGCCTATTTTCAAGGAAATCCGAGAAAAACTGAGCCCGTGGCAGGTGTTCTAGTCAAAACTGTTGAAAAAAAAAAAAATGGCCCGCGCCCTAAGTACCGCAAATTGCTGTAATTGACAACAGATGTCGATGATCAGCTGTCTTGCGCAGAAGATCGGTTTTACCGTCTGAGTGTAGAGAGTGAATCAGAATGTGGAAAGATGTTAAATGGCCAAGAGTTTTGTAAGTGGAATATGTTGTCCTGCTGGTGTGGTGACTGAATATTGCAAATCCCCAGCTACTGTCAGCGATGTTGAATTGTCGGCCAATCTAGATTGTGTGGGACTATTGGGCCACGTTCTCGAAAATTTGGTCCTGCCCTTCATCACTCCCACCATCAGCCTGGGCAGTCAGATTTGAATGCTCAGCACATACGCACACCTCAGCTTTGTTCTGTTCCATGAATATCAGCTCGACTTCATGTCAAATCAGTTATACGGCGACATGCAAACAATGATAAAGAATGTTGTATTCACAATCGCGAAGCAACAACAGCTGGATCCTGATGGCAAAGTCAACGCGAACGAGGATGGGACGGACCCAGTCGAGAACCACTTCGCATTCATGTGACAGTCAGGTGGACATAACTCGGCCATGAAGTAAAAGCAAGCCGTCAAGCACAGTGGATGGGTGTGCAATATCCAGGGTGTCTACAGCCGTTGGAAAGGTGGCAGAAGGAGAGCCGACATCACAAAATCACTCGCACGGCTGACAAAGATCATATCAGCACCGTCAGCTGGCAGGCAGATCTCAGAGCCGCAAATTGCAACATTGTTGACAACTGGGTGTGGGGAGCAGGTGAAGCAGTACACATCCTCGGGGAATATTCCAAACTCAATCCCACAAAATACTACTTCCCCGCACTCTTCTCTACTCCCGGCCTTGATATGTCACAGCCCTGGGGCGATGGCATTTATCCTGGGCTGCTAGAAGGTGCAGACCAGTCGCAAATCCAACCTGCATGTGCACCGCCCTTGACACCTCTAGCTCTTCTACCGGACAATACCCTGGCAGCTGATACGCAGCAGGTTTCCGACGAGGAAGATAATGAGGAATCAGACCCTGAGGACGAAATCATTCCCGAGATCGAACCTATCACCTTCATGGATCTCGTCGGCAACGAACCTGCTCCTCTTCAACCTGCAGCAGCCCCGGGTGTTCGACCAAACAACTACCTGGCCGATGAGAACGGGAAGTTTATTCACAAGGCTATGGTCTGCCACCTTGTTTTGAATAAGGAGTTTGTCGCGAAGTCCAAAGACCGTCAGGGAAGGGCTGCGGGATTGGGACTCAAGAACGTTTGATGTTTCACCAAGCTGAATTCTGGCGCCCTGGCTCGTGGTGGCGCCAGTTCCATGTCAGGCTCGGTGTTCATCATCGGCGACCTTTTCGTTATACTAACGCAGCACGCCAAAATCGTTTCTCTTGCAGTCCTACGCTCCACAGCCATCCAGCATGACACCACTCGTGTTTCAGAGATCGCGACGATCACCATCGGAAATTCACAGGCAAATGTGAAGGTTATAGGCCAGATTTTGCATCTCAAGGCAGTAGCAGCTACTGCTGATGATTTCGCATCGACGAAGAAGCCCCAGCATCTCTGGAAGGATCGTGGACTTGGCTGTGGACTGGAACAAACATCACAGGAAAGGCACGTATGAAGAAAACGGAGATTACGACAACCAAACCACTCACATTCACCGTCCCCGGCGTCATGCTAGAGCTCATCAATCCCGGTGTTGTTGATGCGCACAACAGACTCTCAGTGGAAGGGGCTAAAGGAATCAACTCGTCAGGAACTACCTGGGCTCTACCTGAATCCAGTCTCCAGCTTTTGATGATCCTGCTTGCAAAAAAGCTTGATGACCCGGCACTCTTTAGTTCCCTTCCGATTATCAACTTGAAAGAAGATAATATTGTTGGGTTTCCGTACAAATCTTCGTCTGGTCAGTGCTATATTCTATTCAAGGCTCTTATTTAGGATGTTCTCACCTCAGGAAAATATCCTTTCACTTCACAAGAAGCTACGAATCTGATTGTAGAGAAATCGACACGATTGTCCTTGTACTGCCCGGAAATCCCCAAAAACTGGTGTGTGCATCTGGGTGGACACATCCTGCGCGGTATTACAAGTACTTAGTAATCGTTCATAATAATTGTGAATCACCATTTTTTGTTCGCGCATTTTTACGGTCCGATTTACTGACGGTGATACTTTTAGTGGCTGTGCTTAATATTCATTAGCTTTTTGAATACTCAATAGTGGCTGTCTGCCAAATCTTACTTGATGCGAGTTTTCATTAGAAACGAATCTAACGAAGCTTAAATCTTTGTCACAGTGGCTGAGTATTTTCTTACGTAACAGTTTCCGATTTTTCACTCAGTTCTTCAAATATTTCGGTATTCAAATTTCGTTTTCCCTGAACCATTTCTTCATCATCAAACTTTGGTTTTGCTACTTCAGATACCTGCTGTCAGTGTTTGGTATTTGCAAAAGGCCCACACAAGATTGTCACTGACTGTGTGATGTCACATTTCATCATTTTCCAAGCATTACTGATCTTTGCCTATTGTCTCAAGGTGGCCTCGTACCTTCGGGGTAGGCTGACAACTATTTTAGTTTATCATTATATGGACAACTCTACAACAGGGCTTGATGGAATCCATTGAGAAATGAGTGAGCTCTGTAGGGTGCAAATAGTGCTAAAACACACTTTTTTGTGATTTATTTATTCATAGACCTTCGTGATATTTGAAATGAAGCATCTAGTGATATGGATTTACAAATTGCAAGCTGCACTTTGCCATATTCCCCTGATGTTGTGTGGTAGAGTGCAAAACATGTTGGCTGTGGCATAATAAATGCTGTTTTGAACGGCAGAGGAAAGCAGATGGTGGGGGAAAGAATTGAAGGAAGAAGAACACACTCACCTCCTTCCTTTTGAGCATACCTTGAGCACGCGACTGGAGAAAGCGAAATGCAATCTCGAATCATGGACCATGTGACATCACGCTCTGGCTACCCTGAGCGTGATGTCACACCCCGCACTTCCGTGGATTAAACTTTTCACGATCATTCCGACCACAAATTCGCAGTGGACAACCCCCAAGCATTTTAATTCCATGTGTATGACACTGTCTGGAAGATGTATGAAGCGCGACTCACCAAACTTCTTCGCATAGGGCACCTCCCAGTTTGCTCCCAGTACAACTTCATCTAAACTTGCTGCTTACCACTACCCTGCTTCAGTTATTATGTCTTTCAAACCGGCGGCCGCTTCGAGTATCCGAACTTGATCGCATTGGCGACAACATAACAATAACCCCGACCCACACCGTCGGTCGCAGAAGGCGATGCGTGGATAGCGCTAGTGAAGGCGCCGAAAGACGGTATACTTGTACTGGTCAGTGTGATTGGGCGCGCCGACCATTACCTACCTTTTGGGTTTGTGGCGTGTCCAGCCAAACCGCGGTGGTCAACTGACGTCGAGGGGATTGGTCACTGGATGTGGGGTGGAATAGACAACTTTATTTGGGATGTTGATCAGAATATCGTGGCGATGGCGGATAGCGATGTCAAGTTTCGGACTGGGGCCACATGCAAAAACCGCTTCTGCAGCGCCAGTTGGAATGAGGCTTGACAACAGGCGCCGCTCATTGGGAGCACCTTTATAGTGATAATGTATCTGCCCTTTGTTATATGTTTTTGCCACTTGATGTGTGAACTTGTTCTGATCTGGTGCAGACCAAGGTTCAGTGAACTTACTTTGCTTTTGGTCCGGTTTCTGGGCTGTACGTCTTTCCAATTTGCGCTCTGTAGTGGCTGTTTACTGCTCACTGACCAGAAATCTGCAGGTACTCCGAACTTCAGGTAGAATCAAGATGAAATTAATCGCCCGTACAGGGTGCCAAACGCGCGACTGAGAACCCAATTTGGCTCTTCTTTTCGGGCGCCCTGAGATGGCATCACGGAGGCGCACCAAACCACTATCAAATCGGAGATCATGAAGAGCAAACACACGAGAACCCAGACTGGGTTTGACCCAATAGGCGCTAGTACTAAGCAATATTACAAGTATGTGACATCACACTCTGGCTAACCAGAGCGTGATGTCACATTGACCCTTTGTCCGACGCCACAACAATGTTGGCTGACATTAACTCTCGGTAGACCCAGTGATCACGGTGTCATTGGCAAACTCAAGTTGACTGCTGGTGTCTAAGTACCAGAAATGGCCAGGAATGATCCAATGTAGATTAGGTATCGGGGCATGAGTATTTAAAACCGCTTAAGTAGGCGATAGCATAATCCGATGAGTAAATTGATGAGTTTCTCTCCTGGTCTAGATAAGTCGTGCCTAAAAGTTAATCCCGGATATGCGGAGCCAAGTGTGTGCGCACCATTTGTCAAGCCGGCAGCATGCAGTCAATAGTCCCTATCTGTCCCTTCAGTTTTGAGCACCAATTTTTGTGACAGATCGCACGCGTCGTAAGCTTTCATTGACCGGATAATAGGACAAGACATTTGCGTGCGGACTCAATTTTGAATGCAGTGGGCGTACACGTCACAATTTAAGTGAATAAAGGTAGACAAGCGCAGCAAGAACAGAAAGTTGATCAAACAAGTATTATCCAGGTGAACAATATCGCCTTATTTGGGATGCTCGTCTCTTCGTACTTATAAGGTAATTCAATAGGATCACTGTTGGCAATCAATACCAGGCCGTACGATCCATCAACAGCCGCTTTTTCTTGTATTCGATTTAATCCCTTCACATATTCTTGTGTACCAACCAGTGTTTCACCCTCTGTAATCAAATATAAGGTATATTGAACCAGAGTTACATTGAGTATTCATACCTTCCAGAATCAATGAAGGAGTGGAAAAACGTCAATCAGACCAATACAGTGTAGTAGGGTTCCTTGGATAACAACTTTGATTTTTGACTTGTAGAGCTCACAATTGTTGGGAATAAAATTTGAAATTAATCAGGTATATACTAGAGTATATAATAAGCTTCCCTGGAGGGTTATATGGTGAATGTACACATTGGAAGAAAGGGAATGTCTTTTTGATGGGAATGTCACATGGAGGGTTCAATGGATAATCCACATTTCTGGTTCCCCAGTGGTCCCTCTCCTGCTACTCAGCATCTCAAGGCCTAAGATATACTTTATAAGTACCATAGAAGTCATCTACCTTGTCCCAGCACCTGATGTAGGCCGAAAGAGCAGCGAAAGTATGTTCCAATAGTAACACGTTATGTCACGCTTTTGGCGTGCAAAGGCATACATGATTTTTCTAGCCACCATTTTTGGTCTGATCGCCTCACTCTTTGGGGTAGTATTGTACCTTGAATGGGGATCTACACTGCCGAATTATGATTCAGACAGAAAACTATCTAAATAGGTGCATAATGGACGAAAAGGAAAACTGATCAAAGTGGTCATCAAAGACTGATGGACCTGAAAACACATCCCATTCGGCCCCTAGTAGGGTTATGGGCCTGAAACTTTTTTAGGAGATGTAAATAGCATGTATGCATTCAAACACCAAGTGGATTTGGTAGAAAATAGGTGCAAGTTGAGTAAAAAAAGAATTTCTCATTGAACCCTCCTTATCCATTGAACCCTACTATACTGTACCAAGGGATGACTCAGAGAAAGAAAAAAAAAGTCAAGTACGAGTCACGCCACGCTCATAGCGGTGGCCTCACCCAACAAGTTTGGAAATCAGGTGAGGTGGGAAAGAAAGGAACTACCTCAAATGCCCCAGCGAACCCGTACCCTCAAGTCCGTGTTCTGTTATTTTCTTCGTGCCTCGCGCTCCAACTTGGCGGCCAGATCGGAAACACGTGTCCCTGCGGATTCTTTGGATGCTCGGGACGGCCGGAATGCCAAGTCTTCATGCAGATGAACAGCAAGAAGAACATCATTCAAACCAAGTGTCCATGTGTCAGCAATTTCCAGTACAAGATGGCGAACAAAGTGTCTGGCAAGGGCGCTTGCCGTAATGTTCCCATTGTTTGCGGTCTAAAGAATGATTTCGTACCTGCCGTATGGCGTTATAACATGCCAGAGCATTGACGGGATGTCCATTCAGAGTACGCTTCCCCGTTGCAGCCGGAGGGACTTCCTCTTCCATGTGCTGTCTGGGAGCAGATGGAAATCACGGAAGCAGAGGAGCTCGGGTTGGGGGTGAAGGGATTTCTTATCCCTCGTCCATTTACGCAGGTGGCTCCAGCGGTTCCGGGGGCGGAAACCCCTCCATTGGGCGTGAAGCGAGGTAGTGCCGGTGGAGGATCGAAGTCGAAGAGAGGCAGAGTGGCTTGATGAGTGCAGTATTCCATCTTTGTTTTGTGATTTAGAAGGAAGGTGACACGCGGTAGGCTCGTCCCCATCCGGTATCCAGGAAAACAAAGACAAACCCATCACTCGCTAACGCTGGGAGGCAGTCCTGGATACCGGTGATCTCCCTGTTGTGCACTCTTTGTCTGATTGTTGGCTATGTTGTGTGATCTTCCCGATTCAGCTTTACGTCCAGTCTCTGAGTGAGATCATTCGTTAATGTCGACTGATTCACGAGTCTAGACACGCGGCGTCGAGGTGTTATTAACCGCCTTGTGCACTTGCGGCACCACTCGTAATGCACTTGAGTCAGCTTGTAATACACCTGAGTCATCGCGTAATTATGCTTGGGTCATAGGCCCGAAATTATTGATCACCGGGTAGGCCTCCGGCTATCTAAATGACATGAGGTTGATGTCAGGAATTTTAGTTCCGCCTACCTCTTGCGACGAAGAGTCCACGTAACTCTTGGCGTAACTAATGAGAGCTTAGATTCACTCAATGTTAGAGGACAAAAGATAATTAGAATTCAGTACATATGCGTACTTATGGTGTTCACTTCGTACTGTACAAGCTGTCCAATATATATACTACATGTGTGAGTCATAATGAGTCTGGATAATGAATCATAGCACTAAACGCTATTGTCTCTCTCGCATTGTCCAAGCCCACGTTGTGTACACATTTGAGTCACTGTGCTTTGGTATGTACCAAGTAGTGATACAATAATAAATTATCCATTAATTTCTAAAAACAAATACTACAAGCAGATGGGGTGTTGCTCTTTGCGCGGTGTGCACGACGAACGGACGCGAGATCCCTGCACCCTGCGCCCCGCTTCCCACCGTGTTTCCACCACCGCTGCTAACAAGCCCGAAACCCACGCCAACCCGACTGTATGACGAACATCATCGACGTGCGCCGCGACGTCCCCTCCGCGCCTGCCACCTTTGGCCACAAGCTCGCTGTTCTCGGCGAGCATTGCTCTTTCGCGTCTTGACGACAAAGGCCATGCACCGCAGCCATTGGCACGACGGCTGTGTGGAACATGTATTGGAAGGGAGCGCAGTAGCGGAGGAAGCGCGTTAACATTTAACGTTGGTGGCAGACAGAGTCATCAGCAAATGTGCGGAAAACCCATATGGGCTGATAGCGCCGATGATTTCGGCTAATCTGACAATGTGTCTACGCGCGCTCACGAGTTGATGTCAGCGCAATACCAGCGCCTTCCTAACTTGTCGTTTTATACCAGCTGGGAGGTCCCGCATGAGAACGCGTGAGGCAGCATGACGAGGCAGGTGATTCTGTTGATACCCAGGTCGTATAACAGTTTACACGACATTTCTCACAGAGCATCAATAATATCTCAAGTAGCTGGTCGCGCGCGACAATCTGGTACAGAACTAAGTGTATTATATAAAGCTGCAATTCTATCTTTCTCGGGAAAATAAAATTTATCAAACAATGAGCACCACTGAATGGCTTAAAAGTTGCCCAAGCCCAGGTCCTCTCCATCTTTCCATTCCAAATCTTCGTCATCGACAGTAAAATGTCGGGGGAATGTAATTCTTGCAGAGTGCTTTAATCTCGTCGTGTAGACAGAGGACACCGATTGAGCTGTTTACAGCTCAAACAGAGTCTGTCTCGCATTTTATGTAGCGACGCGTTGGAAAGCGCGTCGTCCGCCATCAGCACGTGTAAGGTCCGTGCACCGTTGCCATCTTTGTTGATGATTTGATCGAAGTTGATCGCACTTCTTTCTTCCTCCTGCCATCTTCTCCCTGCCATTCCCATCCGCCCTCCACAGCCCGCCCTCTCAAGTCACCGTTGATCACAGCTTCCGCAAGCCTTCTGCCCTCGTCCCCTTCTGTCACCTCAATGTCTGCCCAAGCGAGCAGCGCAAGGAATATCGACTTCAGCAAGCACTGCAAGCCCAAGACGCAAGTGACGCAACACCTCAAGGCCTGGATTCGAGATCCGTCTTCAAGGCTCAAGCATACACTCAAGCCTCATCAAGTCACCTGAAGCCTTTCAAATAGTCGTCAAGTTTGAAGATCAAGCAAACACTGCAAGACATTCAGACTGCCCCTCTCCCTTGGCACGCCTCTTGTCCGGCGTCTCCGCGTACCCGCCGAACCACGTTCGCATTGGCTCCGACGTTGACTTGCAGGCATCCCGTTCAACATCCCCTCCCACCGCACCCCGCCCCCGCGCACCCACCTGCGTCAACTTGGCGTCGACATCGACCGCCGATGGTGCTCTTACGGGACGAGCCCTGCCCGTCGAGTGTCCCTTGGTGCCCTACCCGCCATGCTCAAGCAATGGTAGAGGATTGAGGTCGTGTAGGATCTAGCTTATTTCTGTACCCTTTGTTTCTCAATATATGCGTTTTTTCTCCATTTTTGCATGTCTATGCTCAATTCAGGATGCGGGGAAAGCCCAATATGCGAACATACAGCGGACCTCGCTCACCATGTCATGTCAGCGGTATCAGGTTGGCTGGAACTGGTGAAAGTCACTCGCGCTCATGAGTTTTGAAAATGTCGCTCGCTTCTACGAGTTCGGAACGAGCGCTCACGAGCTTCCCATCAGGCTGGCATGATCTAGTAGAGCTGACATCACATTGCCGATCATCACGAGCGCTGATCAGCATTGCGCAAATTTGGTGATGGTAGATGGTGAAGGAAGAGGTGTGAGGAAGGCGGTACGTAAGGAGAACATTCCGCTACCATTCTAGGCGTACAATGAACGTGTTAAGCGACGGCCCGATGCACGTGACCCGGAAGTTGCTGGGTAAATAGCATCTCCTAATCATAACAAGGCCGCGCGGAAGCGCGCGCTACCTCGGTGTGAGTCGACGTTTGACTCAACAGTAACGTGTATCAAGTCATCGGTCCGGTGGAGATTCAGGTTACGAGTACTATGTAATCGTTCATAATATCTTTCAGACCGAGTTTTTTTGACCTCTTTTTTTACTGTCCAGATCTATCGACTGTATCGAATTTAGTGGCTGTGCTTTAGGTTCATTACATTTTTAAAGCCTCAATAGTGGCAGTGTTTTTTTTCTTACATTGTTTCATTAGATTTTTGAACTTTCATTAGATTGGTGAGGCTGTGCAAGATCTGTAAGCAGGTTTTGCCAAGATCGCTTGTTCGATTCTTGCAGGGACACTTTTAATTTTTTCAGTCATCTGCACTGCATTTTAGCTCAGTGGCTGCAAACCTTTTGCTCAAGGGCATTTTAGCATCTGTTATTTTTCTTTCCTTCTTGTACACAAGTTTTTCCCTCTACACAGAAATCATTGTATGTAGGGCAGGAGTAACAAGTGAGAATGGATGTTTGGATTACTGTTCAATTTCATTCAATTCACAGGGTCACGGGTCACAAGCCTCAATTTCTACGAAAAAAATTTGTAGGTCACAGCATCACATACGAAAGGTCGCTTTCAAGTCCAAAACAGGCTGTGTAGCAGCCCCGCGGGACCATTGAGTACCTAAATACATCCATTGAGGAAAATACAGTGTACACCCACTGATAGACAGTTGACATCCTAGACAGTTGACATCCTCCATTGGCCATGCAGTCTTGTGGGCGCTCAGGTGCTGGTCAGTGGTAATTAAAGTATTTTCGTAATTCTTGTATGCTGCCGTGCTGCCCGTAAACTTGGAAATTAGTTTTCCACCAAGTTTGGAGGGATTCAAGCAACTTAGCTTTTCTTGGTGATTCCATTGTGGCTGGAGATGGCGGGGGCGCATAAATGGTAAAAATGGTTCTGTCGGCAGGCTAGAAAACTGTAAGGAATTTTTGAAAGGTCATTGAAGCATCATTCGACTTACCAAGATGAAAAGGGAGTGAGAAATCGGGGGAAATGTGGCTTATAAAATCAAGGAGTGCTTGTATCGGTCTGGGGACATCCCCAATTGGTTCTTAAGACCCTCGGAACAGTGTGAAACCCTTTTCTGTGGCTAAACCTGGTCCTTTCTGAGCCCCAAAGGAAAAGGTGCATTAATTCCCTTTTAATTACCTCGGGGAAGAGGTCCCAATCCACATCGGTGCGGGGTGCACCCTTCCCAAACAACATCCCCATTGCATTCTAGGTATAAAACTCTGGTTAGGGAGATCCAGTGGAGGCTCAGGGCAACATGCCCATCCCAGTTTTGGAGATGTTCTTTGCATGAGAAACGGTGAAATCATGAATATCTGCCCGGGAAGGCATGCAAAAATTATGGGACCCAGATTTTTGGATTCTACAACCTTGGAAACATTAGTGCGCCAAAGAACTGCACTATAGAGCCTTCTTATGTTGTGATGTGGCAAAATTGAGTGTACCCTCTCACTGGGCCGAAATTGGTGAATGCACCACCAATCCGAGCGCCTCAGGAGGGTGCCTTCGCGAGTCTGTAGTATAATGCGGGATGGGGGGTAGCGTGACTAAGCCCTACGACCTGAGGGCACAACTCCAATGCCGACTTAATTGAAGATTCACGAGATTGGTGCGCTTAATTCAGAGGTGGCCGCCATATTGCTGTCGGGTTGATACATTCCTCTAAGACATAATAGTAACCTGCCTGCAAAAATTTGGGGTGAAATACACCCTCGCTGGGGTGTGGCATCCATTTTATTGTGGTGGGGTCGGGGAAAGCCTGTCAACACTCCTCAACGGTAGCTCCTACGGCCAAGGCATCATGACCAATTGATTCCTCGGGTCCGAAAACCCTAGGAATCCACTCACCTCAAATGAAAACAGTTTGTGTGAACTTTTGAGCTGGTAGCAACAGCGTGGAATGAAACATTTGTGAATGTGGACCTCAGTGCCATAAATCTCTGATGATGGGCACGCACAGAATTGAGAAGAAGTTAAAAACACATTTTTAGCTTGAAATCTGGCCAAAGGTGCTTTAAAATGTCCCTTGCTGGCGGACCTTGATGAAAACTTCCTTTTATGGACACATGGCGGAGTGTTTCCCAAAAGGGAAGTGTGTATCAAGAGTCTCATATATATTATGTTTTCTTATCGTTCTTATTTCCCTCTATTGATTCGGTTCAATTTGGGAAGCGCTGAACATTCCCAATTTTTTTCATCGCATCAAATTGTTGTATGTTGGCGAGAAAAGCAAAATTTAGTGACATTCGGGCCATTCTCAAAGGGAAAAACAGTCCTAATAAAAAACATAAATAAAAGAGATAGTACGAGGCACGCCACGCACAATGCGGTGGCCCACCCAACAAGTATAAGAGCCTAGAGCCTGAGCTCCCACCCCACTTCACTCATGGATGACCCTCGGTTCCTTGTTCTCTCTGTCGGTCTGGCGATCCTCATTTTCGCTTCAGTTCGCAAGATATTTCATAACTCAAAGGTGCAATACCGCTCGCAGCGCCTGAACCTATAGCTTACCTCCGCTCAGCTAGACGCGATCCCCATCGTCGGATCCGCTGGGTTCCTCACCAGCTTCTGGGACGGCTGCAAGTTCCTCGTAAATGCAACTGATCTGATCCAGGCGGGCTACACCCAATACCCAGACGGAATCTTCCGCGTCGCTCGTTTCTCTTACTGGCTCGTCGTCGTATCGGGTCCCAAATTTGTGAAAGAGGTTGGCGGTGCACCGGAACACGTCCTCTCCTTCCACGAGGGTATCGAAGACGGCCTTCCATGTGACTTCTTTTGCTCTTCGGTTATTGTTGAATTTAAGGATTTGCAGTGAAGCAAGTAATTGGCCCCCCCATCGTGGAAAACCCGTACCATCAACACACCATCCGCACCAGCTTGACTAGGAATCTGCATGCTCGTTTCCCGGAAGTGAGGGATGAAATTGCTTGTGCCTTTGAGGAGGTCTTGCAGTTGCAGGGGTCTGGTGAGGAAATGAGTAGCCCATGGCTCCATTGTTCTGAAGGGGTTAACGTTTAAACTTAAGAATGGAAATCGCTTCCCGCCTTACACACTGCCATGGCAGTAGTGGCGCGCGTTAGCAATCGTCTTTTCGTGGGGCTTCCGCTATGTATTCACTCTCCTCCTCCTTGTCTCCCGCTCCGACTGAAATCACCCAGGCAGAAACCAAACCTACCTGTGGAATAATGTCCAGTTCGCGCTTGATGTGATACGGAGCGGCCAGAGAGTTGCCTTTTTCCCCTCTTTTCTGCGCCCGTAAGTGCCCTTCCAAGTCGCACAACTACTGTAGCAAGACTCATGATCACCTGCCATAGACTAGTCAGCTCCTTAATTTCGAGCAAGGACAAGAGCTTTGCGGTCGCTCTAGAAACTTTAGGCCCGCTTGTCGCGGAGAGGTTGGCGAAAGAGGATGAGCTGGGGCCAGATTGGCCTGGGAAGCCGGTGACTTTCCTTCAGAGAAGAATGACCGGAGAACCAGCTGCTCATATGTGATTCCGCAGAACGATTTGATTTCCTGGTTGCTGGAAGATGCGCAAGGCGAAGAGCGCACCGTACCTGCCCTCGTTCTCCGTGTTCTCACAACGAACTTCGCTGCCATCCACACATCTTCAATGGTTTGTCATTTATCGCAAAACCGACAATGCAGCTCATCTATCTCCTTCCGCAACCCAGGCTTTCACGCAGGCGCTATTTGATTTGACGACCCATCCAGAGCACCTTCTGCCCATGCGTGAGGAGGCCGAACATGTCGTCGCAAACGAGGGCTGGACGAAGGCCGCGTTGAACAGCATGATTAAGATAGATAGTTTCCTCCGCGAGTCGCAGCGCCTCAACGGGAACGATTCGGGTAAGAACTCGATCTACTTACTACAACTGGTTTGTGCTCAGTGGATGTGAATTTCCTTCAACAGTTGCTATGATCCGCAAAGTCGTTTCGAAGGACGGGTTCCGGTTCTCCGACGGAACTGTGCTGCCCAATGGCTCCTTCGTAGGTGCCGCGGCGCGTGCGATACATTATGATGCCTGTGAGCCCCAATGTTTTTTGTGCTTATTCATTAAACTGACAGGGGGCGGATGTCGTTTCCTCATCGAAACAACCCAGCGAACTATAAAAATGCAACTGAATTCGACGGATTCCGCTTCGCGCGAGAGCGCGCAGAGCACGCGGCTACTCATGATCTCACCCAAGATGTATTTAAACGCCAGATGATCTCCACCGCCGGAGACTTTCTGCCCTTCGGGACGGGAAAGCATGCGTGTCCTGTTTGCATTCACCTCTCGATATCTCCGCCTTTTGTTTATTATTTTCCAGGGACGGTTCTTTGCGGCGACAGAGCTGAAGGCGATGCTTGCGCATGTGGTCATCAACCATGATCTCAAGGCCGAAGTTGAAGGCGTGCGTCCGCCAAATAATATCTTTGGCTTGTCCATAGCTCCGAATGCAAGTGCGAAGGTGCGGTTCCGGAAGAGAACTGATCTGTAGGCGAATGAAGGACTGGCAGATAATTGATTCGTTACGGAGATTTCCATATTTTTTGTCGGGCTTTTCACCCAGGAAAACAATTGTACGTATGTACAAACTGGGAATTTTAACAGAGGAATAGGTGTGACGACAACGTATTGAAATGATACTTATTAGCGAGATATGTTAACGAGCCCTAAAATCACTGCGATCTTGAGGGCCGTGTCCGGCTGCTTCGAACATTCATCGCCAATCCCAAGGCAGAAAGGGTCGCCGCAGCTCCGAAGCATGTCCCAACATATATTATCACCTTCTCGAACCGCCCATTCCCCACATCGAATCCAGTGCTTTCCCCGGGGCTCGTGATGTTGGGAGGTTGGCTATATACGAGTAGTTTCGCCGAGATTGGAGTCGACACGATATTGCCTATACCTCTGGAGAGTAGGAGGTACCCATAAAGCATCGTTGACAGACCAGGGTCGTCCTCTGTTCTGTGTTAATAAAGCTTGAACAAGAATGGAGCGGTAAGGAGCGACATACTGGCAAGGGGCCTCACAAAGCCTGTCCACAGGCCGCTCCAACCGCCAGCGATACTGCCGTATACGATCCCGAACACCAGCAGTCCAGCGAGGGAGTGCGAGCAAACACCCCAAAGCACGAAAGTTGCGAGTGAAGTTGTAAGGAGATTGGCGAGCGCCAATGTCCACGGATTGAATCTGTCTGATAGGTATCCCATCGAAATACCGCCCACAACCCCCCAAACTTTGCCCAATCATTTCAACCATTCGAGGGGCCAGATTTCTCAGACGCACCGTTTAACATTCCTAATGTTACGGCTGATTTGAACGAATTGATGTGAAGGTCGTACGCAAATGCTGAACTACGGTGAGTGTTTTGAAACGCGATTGGGGAAGGGTTCGTTCACGCACTGGGTAGGTAAGCGACAGGAACAAAAAATGCAAATCCTTGCAGGGTGTTGGCCGCAAGGAAAATCCAGAAAGATTTGTGTTTCGCCCAGTCTCGACTCGGAATTCCTGCCCCTTGGGCTGCCGACCGTTGGATTGGGACTCTCCCTTTGAGAAAGGGCAGTACGAGTAAAAGAAGGATTCCGACAGTGATCCCCAGCATACGAAGGGTTTTGGACGCGCCGTACTTCGATATCAGCGCTGGTAATGCCAGCGGAAGGAGTAAACCTGCGACGGCAGTGCCTGGATGGATGGATGATGGATTTTGTTCATCCTGCATTTTCAAAGGGAGACATACCCGAAAAAATAATGCCGTTCGCCATTCCTCGCCGCGCAACAAACCATTCAGACATGAACGAGATGCATGGCAGGTACAGCAGGGCTGGCAGGTATCAGGAACTGTCAAGCAATTATTTCTTTATGGAATGGCTGACATGCGCCGATCGCGTATAGGACGCCTTGGAGAAGAATGAATTGCCAAATCTATGGAATATATTGAACATCATATAGATGTAAACACACAGACCGACCTCGGTTGCATAACTTGCTCCAACAAGCGTCCCACAACATAAAAGTGCTCCAAACCACATCGACTTCCGACGGTGATGCGGATAACGAGCAGCAAAGGAATTGACGACCGGTCCTGTTATTATGAATTAGCAGCGCGTTCCCGGAGTACCTGGTTCGATATTACCAGAACAGTAGATAATTCCGGACGAAAGCGTCCCGATGAGGGGAAGGAGAGTTGTAGCATTATTTTGTGAAGTAAAATGGGGGTCTTGGAGGTAATCTGTCCAGCACGACGTCATTACAATTTGAGCGTATCCAAATGGTAAAGCATTTACCGTCGAGGAAGATCCCGTAGGCAAAGGGAAACGCCCAAACGATACCCTCGACAACGAAGGCAGCCGCCAGCTGTGTCAGAGTTAGATTATTTGGAAGCGGTCAGACTTTAATCTTCGTACGAAGGACCAAGCTCCAACTCCCCGGTCTACGGGAGGTAGAGCCGATGCATCGGTAGGAACCTCACTCGAATTGCTGGAAGAAACAGATTTGCCGGGTTCCGGGTCTAAATGACCCTGTGTGTCGGAAGAGCCAGAGAATGTGGATGTGGATGGAGGAAGTTGCATACGAGAAGTGAGTTCCATTTGGAGGTCGAAGGGATTTTGTTGTTTGATGAACAAGATTCCTTACCCACATCTTCAAGAGATAAATAAATCATAGGTTTATGTGCATCAAGCAACCAGTAAGTGCAGATGAGTAGCTCGTCCTTGTTGGTCTTGATCGGTGCCGCAACATTAGCCTGGGGCCGTCCGGCAGACCTCTGCGCGTCGGGCAAGGTATGACCTAAACCAAATCGGTTCCCCGCCACCGAAGAGCCCGCCCCGCCCCGCCCAGACCAATCGTTTTACTAGGCTAGCGCTGCCCACAAGGGCTCCGAGAAATATAGTTTTTCGGCGCATAAATGGCTCGTGCATATAACGGTGGCGAACATGGCGTTACTTACACCTCCTGCATCTGCAAGATACATTATTCACCTAGGCACACGCAAGAAAGACGAAATCAACACTGAGAGTCAACCGAGCTCGGACGCCGACTTCCTGCGATCCTACTGTACTATTTCATTCAATTCGTATGTCACGCATCACAGGCCCCAAAATTTACGAAAATCTTCGTACATGTCACGGGTCACCGAGGGCATCTTCGAACATGCCAAACGTGTCACAAAACCGCCGAAAAAGTCAGCAAAAAAACCAAATTTCCGCTTGCAGCAAGTTTTGATGCAATGTACAGCGACAGCTTCCTTTTTTAAACTTTGCTTGATTTCCGCCACCCTCATCTGAGGCTCTTCAGCATTTTCTAGCGCTCCCTGATTATCAGAGAGCCTGTTTCCACCCTACTACTACTGTACTATTACGACCAAAGGTTCAGGTGACGGGTGACAGCCGCCCGTGAACTGAACACTTTTAGTACCTGTAAGGCTCCAACCGTTTTCGTTTGAAAACGGTTTCAAACGGTTATAACTGTTTTTATTTCCGTTTAGTTTGCTAGGGAGCCCAAACGGTTTACAAACCGTTTGAAAATGGTTTCAAATGGTTGGAAAAACCAATTACTTGCCAGGAGACATACCAGTGAGAATACTGGAGATTTTTGAAGTTCACGGCATTACTGAAGGGTGTGGAAGTCCTCTCAATCAACCAGTATATTTGTACTAACCCGTGGTGCTCAAACTGAGGTATTGTCTTCCAGATATGGTGATGTCCCATGTGACTGATTGTTCAAAGTCGGAATTGATCCGTCGCGTTTTCCCCTTAAATGCACTATGTCATCATCGGCACACTCCCAAGACTCTTTTATGCCCCCCCTCTTCCTCCTATGTACTGGTTTCAATTCCAGTGTGCCCTTGTAGTTTGACTAGACACACTCAGCCTCCAGTTCTCCAGAAACAAACTGCCATTTAAGCGAACTCCAGTGACCATTACCACCACGCTCTGCCCCGAGTTCTTTATTTTGGTGTGCAATAATGACATGAAGTTCTCAATCCAGTACTGCCTCCCTGCATGTACATTTCTGCCAATTCAACGGTTCCTTAGTTTTGGGGAAAATGTCTCCCAAAAATACCGTTTGAAACGGTTTTCAAATGGTTTAAAACGGTTTTATTACCATTTCCATTTGATTTGACCTGATCTTCAAACGGAAACTAAATGGTTGGAGCCTTAGGTACCTGTGACAGTGACGCTCAATTTTTCCGAGCCCAAATAGGCAAAAAACATCAAAAATTTCCGGTCCGGCATCAGCCGGACCCCATATAAGGGAATTTGATGTGATTGCCGATCAATGAACACCTTTCCCAGTGAACACTTGAGGTGATGGGTGACACCCCGTGAACCTTTGGTCGTAATAGTACAGTACAAGCTATTGCCTTCCACTGCTCCAAGTGTATCATGCAGCACTAAATGAACCTATTAACCATACTTGAGAATTACATTGATGTTTCTGTTGATTTATGAAAAATTTTGGGTGTCACGCTTGCCCCAGAGCATTTACGAAGTTCAAAATTCGAATTTTCGTGTCACAGGTCACAGCGCCAGAGAACTGAACGAAATAGTACAGTACTCACGGCATGACGGCACAACTCGGAGACTGTACAGACGTCATGGATGAGCTCACGATTCCCGACGAAATGCCTACGCGGACTTTTGCATTCCTGATGAATATCCAGCTTGTGCTGATCTTGTTTCTTGTATTGTCCTCGCTGTACAACTGTTTGACGGAGTTGTTAGATTATTGATTTGTTTTGACGATGCATGTCTCCGACCGTGATCCAGGACAGGATGGATTTGCAGTGGATCCCTCGGAAAAACCATGGAATTAGATGAGACAATTGGTGTATTATAGGGACAGTTAGCCGCCTGGGTGCCAGAACCCGAGGAACGTAAGGCGAGTAACACCAGGGGCCACGGCCGACGCACAGTGCGTACGCGGCCCCAATCCCGCGGCTGACCCAAGGCTAACCGAAGCCGCAGCACTCCTCCCGGTCGTCGAGTACAAGGTAGGTACAGCTACGCTCCTGCTCACCGTGATTCTACGCGCCCCCGTTTTTAATGGGACCAGCACCCCTACCTCTCCCTTCGGCGCGTCATATTTCCCTTCGGCACGTCATATTTCATGGTCCGCGCACTCTGCTGCTCGTGCCCGGCTAGCGCGCATTTCCGCTAATTCCTCTACTCGCGTCGAGGGTATCTCTGCTTGCGGTGCCGCTGCCCTCACCTCTTTCACGAGATGCCACCCCCACACGTCCGCGACGCATCGCGTACTGCCCACGCCTCTCCTTTTCAGCATCTGAGAAACGCGCCTACCCTCCTGGCCCTTTTTACCCGACTAACCGCTCTCACACCATGTGCAAGGCACCGCTGCACCACGCGCTGCTCTCCTCGTCCGTCGACCCGAATAACACCACTCCCACCCGACCCCCCCTTCGCGCTCCCGCTCCGCGTTAGGCAGAACCCGCGTGCGCTATAAATAAATGCCACTTGCGTCTCGGAATCGATACTTCAATCTCCGTCCAGCTCGCTCCGCATCTCCAGGCGCGATGATGCGCTACCCGCCCAGATGGGCGCCCAGGACCACACATCGCGACCCCGGCTCCGTTGGTGTGGCCCACTCCTCCCTCGCATTGCATGCGTCGAACTCCACACAAACAGAGCGAGCAAGAGTAGAGCTAAAGGAGGAAGGCCCACTCCCTCATAATCAAAAATCGCCTTGAGAAATACATCGTGTCCGCGGCCGAATTGTCCAGGTGCAGCACGGGGCATCCGTCAAGAATGTCCACCGCGCTCTCGTCCCCGTCCCCGTCGGCGAGCATGTCTGCGAAAACGGGCGACCAAGCCGTGAGGATACCCTTGAAGACGCGGAAGAGGACGCCGAGCGCGGAGAAGATGAGGTTCCCGTCGTTTTTGAGCTTGTTTTTGCGAGGATGGGGAGCCGAGGTCGACGAGAGTAACGACTCCAAAAGTCGAGTCACGACTCACGGAGTCGACTTCAAACAAGGTTCGACTCAACTCGACTCGACTTTGTCCCTCCGAGTCACTCGAAGTCGACTCAAGTCGACTCAAGTCGATTGAGTCGAATTTTTTGGGAGATATATTTTTGAGGCTCTTGGCAACATAGAAAATGTCAATTGAGGTTGGGGTTACCTTGGAAAGCTATGGTGGTTCAATATTGGTCTTTCTTAGGATGAATGGAGGCTCCATTTGACAAATTCTGAAACAAGGGATTTCTTCGAATTATCAACAGACTGGCACAAGACTGACGACACCTTTGAGAATATCTCGAAATTATGTCGTCCAAGACCAGAAATTTGACCTGGATCAATTTCAGGGTTACTCCGGGAGTGGATTTGGATCTGGATCTGATGGTGGATTTGGATTTGACGTCATGTAGTCAACAAAACACGAAATGTATTTTAGTTCCCTTGGTTGTAGTCCGGTTGTTCTCAAAAGTAGTGGAATTTGAACCAACATATCCAAAGTCATGGAATTGAAAAAATCTTGAAGGAAAACGGATAGATAATAAATGAGGTTCTGTGCCAAACTCATCAAACCACTTGTATATTTCGCTGTACTGCGGTTTTGGTTATGGAACCTGGATGGTACACTTAAAAGGCATATATAACCATTATTCACAAAAGTCCGGGGTAAAATCGGGGCGGCAAGATGATGATGATGCCACTGCCAAGATCACAGGACAAGTGCATCAAGGTAAGCGGAACAATTTAAACTCCGCTCAATGCATTGGAATTATCTGTGTGTCCTGTCCTGCCTTTATTTTTTCCCAGTGTTTGGGGTTTGAAGGCCTATAAATGTTTTCCAACCATTCCCTCCAATTCTCATAAGAAATTGTTCACTCTAAATTGGCGTGAGTCAATTTTACACTCATATCAATGGTTTTCTACCCTCGGGGACGTATTTTGGTCAAATTCATCGGATTTCTCTCAGGAGTTTTACATATTCCAGATTGTCACCCCTGTCTGTTGATTTTCCGCTCCCTCCAAAGACCATTGGACGAGAGATGAGTGAATGGGGAGCAACTTTGCGTTTTAGGATCATGTTGAAGTGCGGCCATCAATCAGTCGGCACGCGTCACGTAAGGGCATCAAATCCAAATCCGCCATCAAATCCAGATCCAAATCCACTCCCGGAGTAACCCACAGTGTGAGGTGTTCTACATTCTAGGCATCAATGGAGGTCTGTTCCCGAGCACCTGAAACCCACTTTGAATCCCTACCAACCCGAACGACTCCAAGTCAACTCCAAGTCGAGGAAGTCGACTTGCGTAGACTCCGGAGTCGGACAAAGTCACCTCAATGACTTGACTCGACTCGACTCAAGTCGATGACCTCAAGTCGACTTGAGGGGCTGGAGTCGCGAGTCGCTGCAACACTAGTCAAGAGAAGCCGCAAGCGCAAGAAAACAAGAGAGAGAGCACATGGAGAGGGCAAATGTGCTGGCAAGAGGAAGAGAGGTGTGGGTGCAATGTGTTGGGGTAAGTAAAGCTGGCGAGCCAATGTAGAATGAGGTCAAGACCGTGATGTCAGGTCAAAGATAAGGCACAGCCCTCAACTCGGCGTTTTCTCGGCCCGGCTGGTAGGTCCCAATTTAGCATTGCGGTTGAACTCGTATGGAATTTGGGTGGAATCCTGTTGAAACGGTCGTTTCGACAGGACTCTGTGGAGTAATTCTCACCATGCGAGGCGTCTTCTTTCGCCGAGTCATGATTTTTGTGTTTCCCGTGAGGTTCAACCACCCAATCATCTGAAATTACTCGGAAATCAATGCACATGGAAATTCAGCCGCCGACTCGTCAACTCCCGTGCCGCACGCTGCTAAATGTCTGATATACTTAATTACCTGCCCTCAATTATGTTCGGTATCATTCCCCCGGTGCCTGGCACCGGGAGTGACAATCTCATCTCGGTCCGATTAAGATTTTTTATTTCTATCATGTCGAGATCCTGGTCAGTGGACGAAACTCGGTGAGGGGCCGTACTATTTTAACTTTAATTCCTGCAGGATTGTGCAAAGGATGAAAAATAAATAAAAATGAAGCAAGCAAGCGCGAATGACTTGACCCCGAATCGAACCGGCATCCACTTGTAATTATATGGTTCATTCCATACACACAATGTGCAGACGTGCCCAGCACTATCAGGTCTTCCGAGCCTTCATCTGCGGCTCAATTTATGGGTGAACAATATCCAAGCTCAGGAAGTGTTTGCACTCAATTTTGGGGAATGTCAGGGTCAAGCGTGCCAAATTTGCAACTAGTGAATCAATTGTTGAAGCTAGCTTCTGGTTGAGACTACCAATACAATATTCATTATGAATGACTCGACACTCAAGTCAACTCCTACAAACAAAGATGCGCACCTCTCAGTTATGACTTGACCCCGAATCGAACGGGCTACCCACTAACAATGTTGGTTTGTCAATGGGAACTGCGTGCAGGCGTTGTTGGAAATCGGCCTGATGCACAGTGACCCTCTGCAAAACCGCAGAGGTCTCGATAGAATAAACGTGGTACTTATACAAAAGAGCGACTAATAAGAATGAACAGGGATAGTGCGAGGATTTAACAGCAGTGTGAGATGGATGATCTGGATGAGGGAGAGCTGTTGAGGGAGCAAGAACTATAGACAGAGCTGTAATACAGCATTTGGTGTCACAGAACTGAGGCTCTTCATCAGTGTGCATACAGCTCTTCGGCGGTGCATAGGTGTTTCGATTGTACTTCCAACAGGCGTGCCCAGCACCATCAAGTCTTCCTGGCTACATTCTGCGATCCTTTTTTGTCGAATGGTTTTGAATGATAAGATCTGGGAGACCCAGCACTTTTTTGATCTGTGCAGAATTGTGCAAAGGACAGATGAAAAATGACTGTTGCCCAGGCATGCCATCCTGACCCCGAATCGAACGGATACTTATCGAGGGGCATTCAAATTCGATTGGTGGTTGAATCCAGCTTGGAGCGTTGAGGTGAATCAACGTAGCTCGGCTTGAAAGCGGAAGGTTTAGTCATAAATATACCAGTAAGTATTGAGTTAAGGGTGGGTGGCTGCCTCTCTTGGAATATAGCGCTGCAATAGCATGCATGCTACGCCGGTTTGCACCGGAAGTTAGTGCCAGTATGATTATTGGCGCGGTTCCCTACCGCTCTAACCTGCAACAGTCAGCCAGGATTCCTGTGCGCAGATGGGGCGCAAATACCGTATGTAAGTATGCAGGCGTTGTTAGACAAAGTCCGTTTACCACGCGTTCAGCGCATTTCCACGCATCAACGAGCGGTATTATTAACAATTTTTCGCTTTTCCCTCATCGAATGTTCCCTTCCCAACCGTGTGCGCCCTCGCATAATTCATCACTTGGAATTCAATCCATTGAACGACGACGAAAAGAACTACACAGAGCGGCATCGACGCATAACCCTGGAGAAGAGGCGGAATGGCAACGTCAGAAGCCTTCCGAGCAACCATGTGAAACCTTTCTCCGTGCTTGGTGTCTTGGTGGATCCCGATTTGGAAGGTAAAAGGTCCTGTCCCACCTTCATCAAAAAATGCCGCCAAAATAGTTCGCAATGGCGCTGTTGTACATCCAATTCAAGTCCGGCCAAATCCACGGTCAGTGATACTGCGGTCCGCATCTTCAATCAATGGGCAGCATCAACCTAGTCTCTCGCAGACAGACACTCCAACAATTGATCTCGTACCTCGATTTGTTGGCATCAACCTCGAATCAGAAGAAAACAATAATTTTACCTTGAGAGTATTCAGAAGGTTTGCAATTTGACTTCATATGTTCGAAGTTGGACACCAATTTCATAATGTTGAATGAAGCGCTTGATTTTGCCCAGCTCTTGCTGCACAGAAGTGCGTATCTTCTGGAGGCCTCTGGAGAGCTGAAATGAGAAGGTTTGCGATTCGCTCTGGCCCTGGAATATACTGGACAAAATTTCCGATGCTATCCAATGTTTGGACAGAAAGAACACCTTGTTCCACCACATACATACTTACTGGTCCATGTAGCTTCCAATAAATACACAAATATGGGAGCGCTTTATTTCACATTGAATACTTACGCTGTTACTACTGTTATTCAGCTCAAATTTAACTGATAAACAAATAAAGCCTCATAAGGGAAAACAATCACTTCCCTGAAAGGGTTTTACGATTAAGTTGTAGAATCAACAAGAATAGATGTGAAGGTTAATATCAAGACCATCTTAACCCTTAACCCACGTTAAGAGCTGATTCTTGATTCAAGTACTGGACTGCACCCAAGGTGCGCCAGAGGGTGAGGGAGGATGATGAGACTGCCCTGATCACCCAACATGTCATGAATCACCTGGGTTCCACTTTTTTGCGCAACACGTCTGCATCACGGGAATCATGACACGACCACGGGACCTTCTCACGGTTGAAACCCGTGATTGGGTTTCAAGGGACTGGGACACAAGAAGACGTTAAGGGTTAGGGAACCTGCACAGTCAGTTCCCCTAACCCTCTGACACCACATACAGGAGCCCAATCACGGGCTTCAGGGACCAAGATATTGGAAGACGTCAAGGGTTAGGAATCCTGTGCCATCGGTCCTCCTAACCCTCAGACGCTATGGTGATAACACACAGGAGCCTAGGAACATCACACATTAATGCTCCTTAATGTTGCGATACAGGAACTGATCACGATCATATTAATTTATTCATAACATATATAAGCACGGTAGAATCTCCTTGTACAGTAGATTCTACCTCGTCTAATCTCAGGCTTCTGCTTTGGCTTGACTTAGGGATTGTCTCCACCCTGTCCCACTTCCCCTCCATTCTATTGCAGGTTGTCTCCACACCCCGGGTATTATACCTGAGTGGATATCATACCCTGTTCGACTCATTCCGGGTTCTGCCTCGCATCCCAACTCACAATATACGGCCTCCTAACGAGGAGTCCGTTCGGTTGTTCTTGCTGCTCAGGGACCGCACCAGTTATTAGCGGCTGTTGGGTTTCTCCTGGTTGGGGTTCTTGCCGAGTTGCTCATCGTTTAGCCGACCCAGAGGCCGTTGCTGACACAACATCTTGGGGAGCAACAATTTGAACTCCACCAGGAGGTTGGGAGCATCCTTGAAAAGATGCTGCACCTGAATATAAATCTTAGGGCTCTGCAAAATGGTCAACACCAGAGAGCATAAGGTAGAAATCAGTCAGGGACATACATTTTGAAGATGGTTTTGTTCCTGTTGCCATATCTGCAGAACATCCAAAAATTGCTTGTACGTGTTCAGATCGTCTGAGTACCGCGCCTTGACCTTGTTCAGGTACTGGATGGCATGGTTGAATTCACCCCGGCTGCTGCTGCTTGTCCACCGGGTTATGGTTGTTCAGGTTACTAAGGAACAATGTGGCGGCAGGTGTCTGTGGATGACTTCCAAAGGGTGGAGGATCGAATGGTGGTTGGTATTGTTGGGGGTGGAGAATGTGGTACAGTGGGGTCATGCCCATAGGTGTTGTCAAAGTGATGGTGTGAGGCTTTGCGGCGTTTGCAGAAATGTCGATCCGATATCCAACAGATAAAAAGGTGTTGAACCCCTGGATAAGTATACCATTGCCATGAAAAAGTGTTGAAACCCGCTGAATGATGCCAGGGGTGTCGATACTGCACGGAGGTTTAATGGATATATGATAACCATGACACAGTACACACACTTGATTTTTAAAGTCTCCCATTATGTCCAGGAAGTGATTGTAAACCACTGGCTGATTTTGAAAATGATTTTTGACCACATCGAGATAGCTTAGAGCATCAATGATATTCAACGGCCCTGGAGAATAGGGTCAAAAGTTGAATCTGGGGAACATTAGCTCTTTCCGTGCACTTGATTCCCCAGGAAGGACACAGAGCTGACAGATGAACTCCTTCGGATCACCAACACAGTCACTGTGGCTCCACACCTTGCACACCCGACACTTGATAGTACATCGTGATCCGGGAGCTGTGAGAGTGAGTAGCTGCAGCTATTGCACATTAACCAAATCTTGCTCACTGGGGTTGCCACAAATGCACTGAAAAGCTTCACGGACTCTGACTATTTTGTGGCAAACAGAGCAAATTTCCAACGGGCTAGGTGTGTCATGTGCTACAACAGCACTATCAAGTGTTGTGGTCGCAAGCATGATCTCCTCTCGGACATACCCAGGGCAGCAGTGTGGACTTTCCGTGTCTGTCCGAGTCACCCTGAGAAGATGGGAGAGGTTCATATCCAGGTCCAGATTGATTCGGCTTGCGACTTTCGCCAAGGACTGCTGTCCACGATCCATACCGAGTCCGCCAGACATATTCTCGCCGTGGTGGAATGGCCTGGATAGGAATCATTTCCTCTCTGATGTTTTGCGACACTATCAGCGATCCAAATGACGCTGCCACCGAAAGGTCAGAGGGTACAACATCCAGAATTGCAGGATCCCTGGGGATTTCTTCGTCTGGAGGAATAGTCATTGCAAAGTTCCAAATCAGCAGGGACAATATGAACATACTATGTAGCACCCGATTGGCAAACATCAAAACCTGACAAGAAATTTTAAGTTCAAAGCTGACAAGATGGTGACCAAGCAACCTTTTGGCAGAGTGCATTGAAGACAATCCAAGTATTCTCTTCGGGCTCTTGAGATTCGGCAGCGTCACCCTCCTGCCGTAATTCTGGGTTGACACTAATCACAAACCGGTCATTAACATCAAGGAGAATGTTAAAATTCTGGGGCCATTAACCTTTCAATATTGATAAGTCCATGAAATTAACACACCTCCACACGCATTGGCCCCAGAAATACCCCATGAAACCCGAGATAGTTCATTCCTGCCTGCAGAAAATAACTCAAAGGGACAATCCAAAGACATTTCAGAACGCACGGAAAGTTCTGCTATCTAAATACAGTTCATACAGTGAGCCGCAGATCCAGAAGATATTATAACGTGCGTACCATTTTAAATCCAAGTGTGATACTCTTCTGAAGGTCGTCTTTGAGGGCAGCTGCAAGTGGACCTGCTGCATTCTTCCAGTGAACTGTAATCAAACATCTCCACCTTCCTGACACTCTATCAAATTTGCTCTTCATATGCAATAAACTGAATCAGGGATGCTGGAGAAGAAACTCCTTTAATTCGCAGTACATTTGGATGCCTGAATCAGGTCAATTGTGAATGACATTAATGGCTCGTTGCTTTGCATACACATGACGTCTTTTGAAAGGGCCACAGTAGATTCAAGGTCACGTGCTTTGTCCAAATGTAAGTGATTCATAACGACCTTACCGATCTCCGCACTCACCTGCCGAACGGTTGGACCTCTATTGAAGACTTTGATGATAACTGCATGGCCTTTGTTCTGACCAGCATGTAGAAAGTATCCGGGGCCGCTACCAATCTCGCGAATGAGCTTGAGGTCCTCGCTTCGAATGATCTGTTGAAACATCCACATCAACAGTTTTTGCCAAATGAAATTTGTATACCTGAATTCCATCCTGTTCTTCCAGTTGGCGATGTTTCTTCACTGACTGTGTTGAAAAAGATCCATCTGAACAGTGGATCAGTTAGCCGGGCACAGCCTCCGCTATGAGGCAGTAAAAACTTTCCATCATGTCGGGGGTGTTTTTTCGTTACATAGACATTAAATTGAAGAGTGCAGGGAAAGGGTCTGAGCATTCCACCGACATTGGATGATGGTCCATACAAAGTCGCGTCCGCTGGAACTCCGAGATGCGCGTTGTCTGAGGCATAGTCCTGCATAACAAGCTGCACTGGTATGGTGAAGTGCTCAGCATTGACATCATAACACATTCGGGGTCCCTCTCCAGTACCACCACCGCCACCCTGACCCAATGCGCGGCCTTCGCCACCAGAGCCTCCGATACCTCCTGGACAGAATATCTAAGTAATGATGTGGGCTTTCTGACAACCTTTCCTCGCACCAGAGACCATCTGAGAAATACTGTGGTATTTTGTTCAATTCATATGACGGTTTGGTGTGTGACACCATCATACAAATTGTACCTTTCGTACGGCATCTAAATAAGGCAATCTGATCCGCCGGTAAAGCTCGGCTAATGCTCGGCTAACCCCGGGCACCTCGGCGAAGCCCCAAATCGCCTCTGTGACCCTGTGACTTACGAAAATTTTCGTTTATTTTGGGCTGTGTGACTCATGACAAAACGAATTGAACGAAATACTGCAGTATGGACTGTGTGTGATTCATTGGCCCGGTCAAGCATGCTTGACATGTTGGATTTATTGTGGCTGTGAGATGCTGTGCGAGCTGTTGCGAGCTCACAACTCACTTCTCACCAAGGTTACTGATTAACAGTGACCAGCCATGCGGTACTGCATATCATTTGCCTAGGTGACACATGGTCTTGCACAGCCTAGATAGTGGAGAGTAGTATAAAGGTAGTGTACTTTTGTCCATGTACCCTACCGGATTGCAACGAGATTCCCCTTCGCTTGCTCCTAACTCTTCTGGTGACGTTCACATCTGGGGCTTATTTCAATACGACATGGATTGTCAGAGATGAGAGCGTGTGTGACGGAGGCGACGTGCAAGAAGGCTGCCAGCCAGTTATTATTGCAATTGCCGATGGCCTGGTGCACTACAAGTACGGTAGGCGGGATGGTCGAGGTTGATTTTGACATTTTGACATTTGACATCTTGACATTTTGACATCGGGATTTTGCTCCGACAATCTTTGATCAACCCCTATCTGCACTTCTTCAGCCTGTCCAAGCGCATGGGGAAGGGGTGCTTAGAAAATGGTCATTAAAAATCAAGTGGGTGCCTCAAATAAAATTCAGGTCTAGTGATAAGGTATTTTAAAGAGACTGTTTGATGCTTAGTACGTGAAAGAAGGGAACATAATGTCCTAAATGGTGTTCATCTCGTGGTGTTTAAAAATGAAATGTTTTCGCGAGTCTAATCGGCCCGTGGCCCGACTCAGGCCATTTGACGCGAAGTCATCACCACTGATGCTGGAGATCACTTGATCTCCGAGCTTGGCGTTGACCTTCGCCAGGTCGCCTTGTCTTCGCCTCACTCAGCTTGTCGATCGAGTTGAGCAAGGGCCTCTCGCCTCGATGACGTGTCCTCGCTGGGACCAAGCACACAATGAGAGTCTCACTCTCTATTGTCCGCTTTGTTGTGCGCTTGGATCCCCTGCAGTACTACTTAGGACGGGGCAAGAGGAATGCACGTACTGACTACCCTCTTGTTCCGCTCGTCCTAGGTAAGTCTTCGCAAGACCGATTGCTGGGTTCAGGAAGCTAACTCGAGAGGTGTCGTCTGTTAGTTTCTCCACCGTGGCTCAGCCACGTTTGATTCCCAGTCGAGTCGCCCGCTTACTACGAATCATTTGCAGTACGTCTGCCCGTGGCCGCAGTACTCTGCACAGCAAGCTGAGATCCATCTAGCTAGCTGCGGAAATCCCCCAGTCGCATTACTTCCAAGAGCCATTGCTCTCTCGTGCTTCACACTTCACTAGGTAAAGGGATTTCGCTTTTTCACGGTATTTTATCGCAGAAATTCTTACGCTTCACGCGTCACTAGATATTTTGTGCTTTCTAAACTCAGTGCCCACTCGTACAACCGCTTCCTATCGCTCCGCTCAATGGTCGATGTCGCAACCAGCCCTTCCGCTCGCTGCGAAGCCCTTGTTGCTGCTTTCAAGGCTGGCACCATCTCCCGGACCGCCATCACCCTGTCCATCCACAACACAGTCCCATCCCGTCCGCCAACGAGGTCGAGAAGTTCATGGAACCTTTCATGGACCGGTGCGACCAATGGATCCGGGACCAAGAAAAGGCTAAGGTTCTCAGAAAGAAATGAGCTAATCCCGAGCAAGGAGCCGATAGCAAAGAAGTCGCGGATGGAGACGACAGCGCAAGAGGTGCCGACGACAGTGACGACGAGCACCCTGCCAAGCGCAGCAAACTCGTCCTCGACGAAGACAAATTCCCATGGATCAAGCATGACACCCTCGTCAGCACCGAGCCCCTCTGTGCTGACCTCGCAGAATCCATCCGACTTCTCGGTATTTATGGAGTCGATCCTAAACGGGCACTCTGTTCCCTCCGCACTCGAGCTCGCATCGAATTTCCCGAATCACAGTGGCTCCGGCTCCTCAACAACAAGGCCATCGACCTCGATGCTGTCCTCTCCGGGATTTACAGCGTCACTCCGAGCACCACTCACATGGAATCCATCGGGGACCTCGACCTCACCTTCAACGGTGCCAGTTCAAGCAAGCCTTCCTGCACCATTATTACGCAGTCTGATTGGACCCTCGCATGGATGCAGACCGTTGAGGCTGGGCTCACCGTCTTCCCCCACCTCAGCGTCCAGTACCAGGCATGGGGGATTTACATCCTCGGTAAATTTGGTGCCATCCACATCTCACAACACCACCACGTCATCACTTTCAAGAAGGCGGGTCGCCTCCTCACTAGTCGACGAACGGACGTGGCAATTGACCAACCCCATCATTTCACCACCCTCGAGACCATGCACCTCAATTCGATGGGAAGACTCACAGTCGAATCCCACGGTGAGGGCCTCGGGCAGTCGAAAAATCAATCCACCAATGGCTCTGGAGGTGGAAGAGGCGCCGCTCAGCAGAAACCTCTCTGCCCCAAGGGAAAGTCGACAGAACCTTGCCAGCTGTGGAACGCTGGCAAGTGCAGATGCGACAATTGTCACCACCTCCATGTCTGCGCTCGATGCAGGAAGAACCACCCTGAGTCCGAGTGCCCGAAGTAAGGGCCTCGCGGTGGCGCTGCCGAGGCCACGCTACTTGCGGCATTTCGTTTGGTCAGACGGTAGGCGGCGGACGAGTCAGACAGCGCTCGGGACGGAGTCAGACCCCCCATTTCCCGGTGCTCCACCCAAGGTGTTCGAAAATCAGGCGCTGGTAAGCACCATCGTCCAGCACCCCAGCCTCTTTGCCATCTCAACCCCAATCAACGTCGCACTTTTTGAGCGCCTTCTGGCTTTGCATCCCAACCGCCCGCTGGTCAATTCATTCTGCAAAAGCCTACGCGAGGGTTTCTGGCCCTGGTCACGGCCGGACTCCTCGCACCCAGTTACCTTCAACGGTTCGAAGATCGCTCGCTCGGACGCGGAGCAGGTGTTTCTCGAGAAAACGTGTGACGAGGAGATCGAGGCGGGCTGTTTCTCCGGAGCCTTTACCTCTCTCCTCCCAGGCATGCACGCCATCCCCATCCACGCAGTCCCGAAACCTCACTCAGACAAGTTCAGGCTCGTCACGGACTTTAGTGGCGGCAAGTTCTCAAGGAACTCGACCATCTCGCGTTTCGCCATGAACCCGACACGGATGGACGGCATTCACGAGCTGGCGGACCCCCTTCGCGAGCTTCAGCACACCCTGGGCTCGGACATAGAAATTGATTTATTCAAATAGGATGTCAAGGGCGCTTTCAAGGTGCTCCCCATGCACTTGCTATGGCAGCCATGGCAAGTCTATTGTATAGCTGGCAAGTTTCATGTCGACCGAGCAGCCACTTTCGGCAGCGTCGGTTCGCTGCTGATCTGGACCACCCTCGCGGGCTTTATACTGTGGATCACGATGGTCGTGTTCCTGATCCCCCACCTCTTTGCATACATGGATGACTTCCACTCTGCGCAGCATGCCAGCGAAATGCAGTATTACGGGCCCTACAAGTGCTCGTTCCCCAAGAACCAAACTCGCCTCCTGATGCTTTGGGACAGCCTCGGGATCCCTCATTCAGAGGACACACAGGTCTTCGGGACTGAACTTGTCATCATAGGCTTCCTCGTCGACTCCCACACGATGCGCGTCACAATTCCCGAGGAAGCTCGTGCAGCCTTCGTCTCTGAGCTGCGGCGCTGGACTGCAAGTTCCTCCCATGGAGTCAGGCGTACCCTCCGCGAGTGGCAAGCCTTGGCGGGCTACTCGAACTGGGTGTTCAACATCCTGCCCCTGCTCAAGCCTGCCCTCTGCAACATCTACGCGAAGATGGAGGGGAAGGACAGGGCAGATGCCCTGATTTACGTCAATGAGGCGGTCTGTCGTGACTTGTCATGGCTCGCAGACCATGTCGAGAGCAGCAATGGCATCTACCTCATCAAGTCTGTGGACTTCAGCCCAGACGAAGCTAACCTCGCAATATATTGTGATGCATCTACGCATGGCGCCGGCAAAGGTGGCATGGGATTTTACATCCCAGCGATGGAACTGGGGTTTCAGTCGCAACTACCCTCGGGCATTGACCCTGCCTTGAAGATTTTCTTCTATGAGGCCTTGTGTGTCTGTGCAGCCTTGCACCACGCTGCCACTCTCCTTCCGAAAGGTGTGCATATCACCATCTTCACAGACATCAAACTCTGTGAGCATTTTTAACTCGCTAAAGGCACTCCCGGCCTACAATGACATCCTCAAGTCCGCCATCGATATCCTTGTTACCAGGGACATCGACCTCCGTGTTCTGCATGTTGCAGGCAAACTCAATTCAGTGGCAGATGCCATTTCGTGCTGGAGAAACGACCTCACGCTGGCACTCGTCCCTGGATTGATCATCCACACCTTTACACCCCCTCGAGATGTGCTGGGGGCAGCCCAGTTATGATCTTCAAGCTGACACCCGGATCGCGTCAGCCCAAGAGGCCGATGTGGTCCCCTGCGAAGTTCGTTCACGATCGCGCGATCGTGCTTGGCTACGCGGTCGACAAGTCGACAAATCTCACTTACACCTCTGCCTTGAACTCTTACATCAACTTCTGCACTAAACACGTGTTCCTCATTGAACCCACAGAGGACACAATGTCCTTTTTCATCATCTATATGTGCCACTTCATCAAACCTGACTCCGTTGACTCCTACCTGTCTGGCATCTGCAGCCAACTCGAAGACGTGTTCCCGAATGTCCGCAAGGTCCGCGCATCCCCGCTTGTCAGGAGGACTCTCAAGGGTGGCAAGCACCTCTTCGGAAAGGGGGTGAAACGCAAGTGCCCCCTTGCCACCACTGATCTCCTCACAGTCGTCCGGGTCATCGAGGCCCAGCCAGCGCAATCCCATGATGACTTGCTCTTCGTGGCGATGCTCTTCACAGGCTTCAATGGCCTGATGCGACTTGGCAAACTCACTTGGCCTGACACCATTGCCTTGCGCAACTGGAAGAAGGTCATCTCGTGTAACTCGGTCAAGTTCACAGACACGTCCGTTGGGTTCTTCCTCCCCGGGCACAAGGCCGACATCTTCAAGGGAAGTCAAATTGTCATTATAGCTCGGGCCGACAAAGAACTCGACACAGTCACGAAAGTCTGGCAGTACCTCGCATCACGCGATACCCGTTTCCCTCATCACCCCGCCCTCTTCGTCCATGAAGATGGCTCTATCCCCACCCGGTCCTGGTTCCTGAACTGCCTCCATATTTATTTTGACAAAGACATTGCTGGGCACTCCCTTCGAGCTGGTGGCGCGACATCTCTCGCAGAAGCAGGTGCTGCCCCAGACAAGATCCAGGCCATCGACTGCTGGGCGTTGAACACCTTCCAGATCTATATGCGGAAGAATCCGGCTATTCTGCAATCGATGCTTTTCGCAGGGCGCTCGGCACACGACGGCCCCAAGCACATCGACCAACTAGTTTTCCCTTTAGCCCCCCATTAGTACACTATACTCCCTTTCCTCCTCTGTCTATTCTTTTATCCAATCCCTAATAATAATAAAATCATCATTCCCCATCTCCATCCTTCGTTACGATGTTTAGGTATACCCGGGTTTTCTGGCTCCTCCCTCTCCTCGCTCCCTTTCCTTTTCCGCTCCTCAGCTCCAGTTACCCCCTCATTACATTACCTTACGGCTCGCACTTGAATTTCCTCGGGCTCCCGCTTCGGGAGTCGCATTTCGGCTAAACACACGCAACTGAGTGCCTCCGCCGGGCGTGACGCTCAGTTTCTTTGGTGCCACGAGGTACCCACTAGTTCCCAGAAAGCCGCGCTTTCGGGTTGTCCACTCGGGCGATTAGATTGTATCACACACGACACTACTCAAATGAGAAAGCATTTGGCAAAATATGGTCCATCCTTTGGTTGGTACCAACTTTGGAGTCCCAATATGGTTATAAATCTCCGATGCCCCCGGTGTGCCGAAAATTGTTCCCGAAACTATTAGTTTCGGAAACAGTTTCCGCTGCCCCGGAGTTTTATACCCGCCGGTGGAAAGTCCATTGGTGGACACCAGTGGACACCACTGGCCACTGGTTTACATTGTTCGGCAATGGCCCGTTACGACCCGACGTTGGTCTCCGGTGATCTCCGTCGGACTTCTTCGGCTTTCACCCCTTTCTGCTCATCTGAGTCATTTCTGCGCGCCCTGGCCTCCACCGGATTCCACTGAAGTCCACTGTAATTCGCTTGTGTCTCTGTGCCTGTTTCAGATTCATCTGGGTGTGCACGGCAATATTTTATCCGACTATATGGGCCCCTGGTAGTATTCTCCGTTGCCAACGCTTCATGCCCCTGGACTAAGTGCATCAGATTCAGGCCTCAAAATGAATTCTTTTGCTTTATTTCAGGCAGCCAGATATACTGGGAGGGAATACTCATCCAGTGCCAACAGCTCCGTCAGTATCTGCGGGGAATTTTCTCATCCAAGTCAGGGCATGATGTCGGCCACCACGCAACTCATATTCTGTGCCATCTCGGGTATAATCCTGCACCGGTCAATGGTTCTCAGCCGGACCTCATTCCGATTGAACACAATGACAATGGTGTAGCGCATCAAACTCGTGCATTCAACACGGAGACCGCAGAGCAGTTGAATTCGTTTTGAGTCCCAGTTGCGTCAGATGTCCGATGTCAACTACGACTTTTTCATTCACATTTTGATGATGATTTACGGTGAAGGTGTCGAGGAGAAGGTAGTGAAGAAGGAATTAGGGCTTTCCGATGCATTTTGGGCAGAAGCAACTGGAAACTAGCCCAGCGTTAGTTAGTAATTTGTTGGAGATATTGATATGAATTTCCATTTTTGGCTTCGTTGACACATAGGTTCCATTGAAGTACAGTGGAAACCAATGTTACCCAGTGGATCATTGGGCTGAGAAGACTCCAATGGAATCCATTGGATGACAACATCGGAGTTTCCATGTGATACATCTGTTCTGTTGACATTGGTCATACTTTTTGGGGGCAGAATTGAATCAGGATAATTGTGGTACAGCCGTATTTTCTCTGAGAGATAAAGGGTATCCACCTATTCAAAATTAGACCATTATATGTCCTTAGTGAGCCATCCCCCGAATACTTTGGCAACAAACACTGAGGATTTTGTGCCCCACTGGAGTACAGTGAGCTTGCACTGCATTTGATAACCACTGTAGTCCATTACTGGTGGGTGGACTCCAATGGAGCACGAGACATCCGAGGGTCCATTGTATCTCACTGGTGACCACCAGAGGGACAGAACCAATGGGATACAGTGGTGTCCATTGGATATCAATGGTGAATCGGGCAGTTCATGGAGATTGGTGAAGGTTCCGAGGTGGGTTGGACCCAATGTACTCCACCAGATTTCAGTGGGGACCAATTAGCAGGCACTCAGACCCACTGTAGTCCACCGGAGTCCACTGAGGGCTTGTGGGTTTCCAGTGGTAGCCGATGCTGATCACTGCCGATCGTTGCCGTTTCCACTACCGGGTATATTACTGCTGCCCCGAAACTTTCAGTCCCGGGGTTGCCGAAACTGTTCCTGATTCTTTTGGTTTCGGTAAAAGTTTCGGGAACAGTTTCGGTAAAGCCAGAACCGTTCTTGAAATTATGGATTTCGGGTGCCCCGGAACTTAACTGCCGTGAGTTTCAGTGCAGCCGAAACTTAAAATTTCAGGAACAGTTTGGGTGGAGCCGAAACTGTTCCCGAAACCTCTAGTTCCGGTGCAGCCGAAACGGATCCCGAAACCAAAAGAATCAGGAACAGATTCGGCAGCCTCGGAACTAAAAGTTTCGGCACAGCGGAAACTGTTTCCGAAACTAATAACAATTTTCGGCACACCGGAACCTGTTCACAAAACTCTAAGTTCCAGGAGGGTAGAAATTAATTTGGAAACTAATAGTTTCACGGCAGAGGAAACAGTTTCCACATTCCCAGACCTGTTCCAGAAACTTTTAGTTTCTGAAATGTTTCCGGACGCCCTGATTCATCGGATTTCCCCCAGTGTACCGTACTACGAGATCTTTCTATATCACACGTCACGATGCATCTCTTTGGACTGAAAAATCTTTGAAAAATCTCTTCCTCCCTCCACCAGATTCTGGGGACCCTTGTCTTCACCACAGAGATGTCCGTGTGTAGTAGGCCAGCCAAAATCTCAGATCTCATGGGAAAAAAACTAATTCAGTTATTAAAATGGATTGTGCGGGCTAAGGAGGCGGCCGGGCAGATGAGAGTGGAAAGGGGGCGGACAGGAATCGAGCGAGAAACGATACTGGTGCCTAGCCAATAGTCGGATCAGGAAACAGAATTGCCAGACTAGGATCCAAGACCTCCTCGTGAGGGAGAGGTGACGGAGCGTATCGAAGAAAATCGGATGAGTGCGTGAGTAGTACTAGGTTAAAGTACTAAGCTAAGGGCTCAGAAGGGATGTAGATGAGTGGGTACATAACGGAAATTATGATAAGGAGGTCGGGTAGATGAATGGGTATTTAGCCGATACGAGTCGTGAGTGGGATCCAGCAACGGGGATGGGAGACATGCGCGGTCTACGGAACAAGACATACCCGCACCCGGTCGCGCACAAACCCGCTCTCGGATGCAATAGTGCATCGTAAAGCAAAGACACTGCGGACACAAGAACACCGTGAGGTGAGCCTGCGCAGGGAGCGAACACAGCGGAGGACCGGCATCCTCCTCGTCGTCCTCTCGCCTCGCCCTCGCGACACTGCCTACTCCCAAGACTCGCAGCCCATTTCGTCGTGGTCGGGGCAACGCGCTCATGCAAGGTGGGCGGAGGCATGCAAGAAATCTCCAGCAACGCGTACCCTAGCGAGATGAGAAGCGCTGGTGGCAGGTGCGGGCGTCGATGGCTGCGTGAGCAGCACTCGTCGAGCCCGGTGAAGGAATCCACGATGAGGACGCGAATGCGCGCCATTCCCGCCTCTGCCTTCCTTCCTCGCCTCGCCTTGCCTCGTATTCTTCCCTTCCCACCCGTCCGCTCTGAATCTACCTGTAGGACCGGTGCAACTCATGCGCACGAGGCAACGTTCGCCGAGCCCGTTTGGCGTAAAACCCAGGCCCTCGCAACGGGAGAGCGAAGACCGCTGCGGGCAGAACGCGATCAGGCACCTCGCCACCGATTGCATGGTGACGAAAAGGCAGGGTGCAGCCGTCCCACAAGCTGCGCATGCAGAGCGTGCACTGAGTCTGGAGGGAGAGCACAGGGACATCTTGTTGGACATGCACAGCTCGTCCAGCAGAAAGTCAGAGGTACATGCGACGAGCTGCAAATCGGAGGCGATATGGAACGGAGGGGGTGAGCAGATGGATGAGGACCGGAAATTGAGGAAGAATGGATTTTTATCGACAGCGATTCTTTGACAGTGGGAAGGGGGTGGAGGACGTACGTGCGTCGATGTTGTCAAGTAGACGCGAGGTACGAGTGGGCAGAGAGAGCCGAATATCCGCGCAGCAGTGGACAAAGGAGCAGGGAAGAGCAAGGCGACAGCGGTGAGGGCCGGCGCGAGCGGCTTCGCCGTGCCGGAAGACGCAAGTGTCGTGCTCGAGGATGAGGTTAGCGTTATTCGGAAGAAGAGATTGGCGGCGAGGGGTGGGAGTTAGGATACGCGGCGCCGAGGCGGCGGGTCGTTGAGGTAGCAAGTGGGGCGGCAAATGCACGCGAGCGAGGTGAGCTGGCGCGTGCGGTGTCGTGCTGGCGAGCGGGGCCTTCCTGGCGGAGGTGGTGAACGTGGTATGGAAGTGGCGAGCAGGGGTTGAGGTGGAGTCGAAGTCGCGAGCGGGGTGCCGCAAGGTGACGATGCCTCAAGGTGGCGAACGGGGCGTCGAGCTCGCGAGCCCACGAGAGGGGTGCCGGGCTGCGACACAGAGCATCGCACCTTGATCGCGCTGGCGGTGGGGTGTTCCTGAACCGTAGAATTGTGGGGTCAGCACGTCGAAGCCGAGTGCCAGGCGTAGTAAAATCGCATGCGTTACATAACTAGTGAAGCAAACTCGTCAGGGACGCGTCTACAGGAAAGTGCAGGAAAGAAGAGGCGCGACTTACTCCTCAATTTGCTCCTTCTGACCGTGCTGGTGTAGGTCATGCAGGAGCTGAGGCGGTGTCTCTGCAGGCAATCACTCAGCATCGTCACCCTGTCGTCCGTGGGCACCCACTCAAAAACCAGCAGCTGCACCAGGGTCGGCTTCGGGCGAGGGCGCCATGTGCTGGATCAGAATCGTGGCCTGGATGGGCGCGGTGGATACGTGCAGTACGGGGCGAGACGCGCAGCGAAGGCGATGGGGCGGAACCTGGCGGCAGCAGCGCTGGATGCACACTGAGCGATGAGGGCTGTAGCAGCAGCAGGACCATGCCCGCAAGGCGCATGACTGCGGCTTAGATGGGCGCGTGGGAGGGGGCAGGGCGGGTCGTAGATGGCGCGGCTCCTTCCTCCGTACACTTCATTCGCGCCGCCTCTATTTGCAAGCACTGCCCGCTCGTCCCCGCCCGTGCGCGGAGAGGATGAGCTTCCCGTCCGAGGGAATCAGAGCGCGGGAACGCATTCCATCGTCGATATGTCCATTCTGAACGCTGTATTGTCGGTTTTTGAGATTGTTTCGTGGGGACGTGGAGCCGAGGTCGACGCTGCGCCCTAGCACTCGTCAGGAGAAGCTGAAAGTGGAAGAGAACAAGGGAGAGCACTCGCACAGAGAGGGCGAATGTGGTGGCAGGAAGAGAGGTGTGGCTGCAACGGGTTGGGGTAAGTAAAGCTGGCGAGCCAATGCAGAATCAAGTCAAGACGGCGCGGTCCGGGCAAAATTAAGGCACAGCCCTCGACTCGGCGTTTTTTCGGCCCGACTTGTGGGTCCCCATTTAGCATCGAGGTTGAACTTGGGAGTCGAATTTGGGTGGAATCCTGTTGAAGCCGGCGTTTCGGCCGTGCCCTGTGGAGTATTTCTCGCCGGGGGTTTTCTTTCGCCCAGTCACGATTTCTCTTTTCCCGTTGAAACGTGTGCCGGCAGTCTATGGGTGAAATCCACTATAATGCAAATCCGACGGGCTGAATGCAATGAAGAAATGTGCTCTAGTTCAGGATTCACAAATCCTGAAACCAACACAAATCCCTAAAACAACTGTAAGGGCAACAACTGGCGGCGGCTCAGTGAAGAGCGGTCTGGGCAGAAGGAGGATCCTTAGTATAACTATCTACAACAAGGGAGGAAGGAAGTATCTACTCACCTGGGCAGAAGGAGGATCCTTAGAGAACAAGCTAAGGATCACCTGCCCAGGTGTCACATCTTTTATGTGTACGTGACGTGTAACTGATGTGACTATGTGACTATGCAGTTCCACACATGACAAGATACGTGACCGAGAGGTAAGTTCCAACGGAGTAGACGGGATACTGGGAAATACCCGGGAGAGAGGTCGGTCGACTCGACGAACGAGGGGAGAGACGACCGGGGGTCGTCCGGAGGTTCCGGAGGTCTCGGAGGACGGAGAACCCGGCTCGGGTCCGAGGATACGGACAAGGCACGGGTCCGGACCGGAGGCGCGGAGGATGGGGGGCGGAGGAGCCGGGCGAATGCCCGAGGGAGGTTGGTCGACTCGATGAACGAGGAGAGAGACGACCGGAGGTCGTCCGGAGGTTCCGGGGGTCCGGAGGCGCAAGTCCGATGTCCGGAACACGGGGCACTGAGTCCGAGGCTCGGAAGTCGGAGGACGGAATCCGGACGACAGGATGCGAGAGGGAGAGAAGGGCGAGAGCGGATGTACTATGCAAAGGCCATAGTATCTGGCACGAGCCTGTACGGCAGTAGGCCACATCCGGGAGGTTGGGCGTACGGAGGTTCCGGAGGTTCCGGAGGTCCGGGTCGTACGTCCGGAGCGGAGGAGAGGATGCGGGAGGGGGAGAGGGGCGAGAGCGGATGTACTATGCAAAGGCCACAGTATCTGGCGCGAGCCTGTACGGCAGTAGGCCACATCCTGGAGGCCGGGCGTACGGAGGTTCCGGAGGTTCCGGAGGTCCGGGTCGTACGTCCGGAGCGGAGGAGAGGGAGGGATCCGACGGGGTGACCGTGGCGAGGTCGGGAGAAGGAAGAAGAGGGAAGAGGAGGGACGACGGGAAGTGCTGACTTGACGAGCGAGATGTCCGAGGCTCGTTGGAAGGATCCGGGAACCGGGTCCGGAATCCGAGGTGCGGGTCCGGATCCGGAAGTCGGAAGTTGGGAGGTCCGACGGATGGAATGTCCGGAAGGCCGGAGGAACGTCCGGAAGGTGGAATGCCAAAGGACAGATGTCCGGGTGAGGTGACGATACTGGAGCGTCCGGACGTCCGGAGGATCGGAGCGTCCGGATGTCCGGAGGATCGGAGTGTCCGGACGTTCGGAGGATCGGAGCGTCCGGACGTCCGGGGGATCGGAGCGTCCGGATGTCCGGACCGGAGTTTGGACGGAGCTAGATGGCGTACGCAGCAGGGAACCGCGGAAGCGTAGGGTTCCCCTGACAACAACAACCAACCAAACTCCACTAGTGATTCCGGATGCAATCCCAGAGAGTGCGACCGAGTACGGGTCTTTGTGTACCGATAGAAGATACACGGGAACAGTTGTTTAATATTTGCGGATCGCAGCAAGCAAATCCAGGATTGTCCGCAGACAATGGTTCAATTTATAGTTTTGCAACTCTGGGCCACCCACTCTAACCTCGTAAGACAGGAGCAGTGAACCAATTTGACATGCAACACGCAACAAATCCGGAACACACGTAGGACACGCAAAACACGTAGGACACACACAAGTAACACGCAGAACACGCAGGACACGTACACGTACACGCAGGATCACGTAGAACACACACACACACGTACATGCAGAACACACAAGGGAATATCCCGAAAAAGCTGATAGATTGATAATAACTCGAAAATACAAGCACGCCCCCAAAGACAGCCTCGATGAATCAAGCCGGTGGTTCCGCCCTTCTGTACTCGCTGGAGCAGACCGCTAGTCTCTCCGCTTTACGTTTCCGGGTAGGAGTCCGTGCCTTCTTCCTACAAGCTGCCCACCTTATATACTGTACATCTAAAAATAACTCTACAAACACAATACATTAATCATCGGTGTAACCATGTCCGTGACTCGAGAATATGAAATAACGATCGCCAAGCTTGCTGACTGATTATTTTAGATCCTGAAAATGTTAGTTCTGGATTAGTCCCCAAAGGTATTGTGGTCGGATTGGATAGCCCTCCAAAATGCCTCTTTGTAGGCACCCTGAACTTGTGTATAGCCCAAGAGCTTCCCTAGACCGTCTACCTGGCGAGGTGGAACATGGTTGAGCAGGCTCCCTATTTGTCTGATTCATTTCTGACGCGATCGGGGCCTTGACTTGGCACCCGAGTGGTCCTAGTATTCTGGATTTCTTGGGCGCACTACTTGTGTCCCTCAAAGGATTCTTGGAAATCCGGAACCTTGGGTCTTTTGCCTACAATTAGACACCCTGGTCCCCTTCATAGCTCAAGTAAGGACCTGCTTCCTAAATTGGGTTCGAACTCGGTTGCCATATTAAGCCGATCGATATTTGATGGGTGTATGACACCACATCCGGATCCGGCCCATCCCGGTCTGAAAGGTTCTAGGTCATCACATGATCAAACACGTCGCCTCATTGGTACAAGCATGGACAAATAATGTTGAAACTCATTCAAGATGAACTTGCTCTGAGTTCCACAAATAGGCACAGAATGGATATTTTATTCCCTAATGTTTGTTTGGACTACCCGCAACCTCCTGCCTATTTTACGACAGTGGGATCCAGAACCAGCGGCATATTAGTCGGAGGCACCCAGTATGTGTGTTTTCTGGATACTCATCCGCAACCGGTTCCGGATTTAGATTATAGCGTGCAGTTCCAGGTCTACTGGCTTGGGACTCGTCATAGACCCAGATGCGCGTGAATCCGCAATGGAAATCCAGAAAACATTAATTTTCAGGTGTAGGCGAATTCACGGCTTATCACCGTGAGTTCGGTTCAACCATCCAATCATCTGAAATTATTTGGAAATCAATGATCATGCAAATTCAGCCGCCCACGCCTCAATTCTCGTGCCGCACGCTGCAACATGTCCGACATAATTACCTGCCATCGATTATGTTCGGTATCATTCCCCCAGTGCCTGGCACCGGGGTCCGGCAGTGACAATCTCATCTCGGTCTGATTTCTATCATCTCGAGATCCTGGGCCCACCATCCTGGTTCGTCAGTGGACGAAACGCGTTACTCCGAACTCGATGAGGGGCCGCCCTAAGTATTTTAATCAATGCCAAAAAATTGTGCAAAGGACGAATAAAAAAATTCGGTTTTCAACCGCACATGACCTGACCCCGAATCGAACGGGCATCCGTTGGTAATCGGCTCCCCGGAAGGTTCACAAGGCGCGGATGTGCCCAGCACCATCAGGTCTTTCTGGGATTACATCTCATCCTGCTTTCGTTCGATAATTTCCCACACAAACGATCTGGCAGTGTCTTCAAACAGTGACAACAATGGGTAAGTATTTCAACAGCCATGAACAACTCAATATCATGTTGGAAAATCCCAATTCAACTGATCAGCCCTGACCGACATGTCAGGACATATCAGGTTCACTGGAACAGCTGATCAGGTTGTGCCAGTTCTGTATCAGGCGGGATCAGGACTGGTCAGGATAGGTGGGGGTATTACCCTTTCAATTATTTACATTTTCTCTGAGCAGGATCATAGAGGTCATTGCCATGGTCAAAGAAGCTTCAGGCATGAAAAAAAATTGGCTGAATTGATTGAAGAACCAGGGCTTGGTGTCAATCCCGGTCGCTCGAGCGAGGTACATAATTCAGGTCACGACCTTCCGGCATGCACTGCTAGATTAACAACTTGCTTCAGATCACTCTTTCAGTTGCTTATGGTACAGCCAATTGATTACGGGGATTGAAATAGTTTATATACCTCTTTATAAAGTAGTGGGAAGGAAGTCAGACATAGTGTGGCCTTCTAGTGAAGGGCGAAAAGGTTTTATTATTTTCGCAAATCACCCCTGATAACAACTTATCAGGTGGGTCAGGTTCATCAGGCTGACCAGGCTTGGTCAACCTTTATCGGTCCCAACTGAAGTTGATCAGCACCTCCAGAGCCTGACCACCATATCAGGCCATATATGCACATATGTGTTCTGATCAATCAATTTTGGATTTTCCGACACATGCATGCCCTGCGCTGACACGAGAAAAAATTCACTTGAACTAGCATTAAAAACCTGATCCCAAATCAAACAGGCCGTCCGCAAGCAATGTTTGGTTAGTATCACGACCAAGATTTCACAAGGTACGAACGTGCAGGTCGTCTGAGACTTGATCTGGGGCTCAATTTGTGGGTGGACAAGATCCAGGCCCAAGAAGTGTTTGCGTTCAATTTTTGGGGAGTGTCAGGGTCGGGCTCCCGCCAAATCTGCAGCCATCGAAGATTGAAACTATCAATACGATATACATTGTGAATGACCCCAAGGGGAAATCGGGATTAAAATCCCGTACGTGGGGAGGGGGGGGGGTCCAGGTTGGGCTGAAAAAAACTTTTCAGTACATAAAGTTTAGAGTGTCAAAATGGCTAATAAACCATGAGAGAGGTGCTTTTTGGTTGTAAGAAACACATATGAATGCCCAGGTAATGTATAGAAGAAGATCTGTCACTTCAACCCACACCTTCCGTGGTTGAAGGTAACTTGAAGCCAGCTCTAGTAGGTTTCTCAGGTCAGAGATTATTCTGTTGTTGGAGTATAGACTGTTCAGTTATCACCAGTACTCATTCAATAGTATATACAAGTATGAATATAGTTCAAGAAGGTGGAAGAAGGAAGTTGAAGAGCAGCGGCAGGACGCGGAGAGACCGGGCCGGCCTCAGGGGTGGGAAACTCCTTCCCTATTAGGAAGGAGGGGGGGGGAGGGGGGGTCAGCTTAGGGTCGAAAAAAACTTTTCGACCCTATATCCGAAATTCGAATCCCGATTTCCCCTTGAATGACCCGACACGAGGGGATCCAGACGCAGCAACAAGTATTTTAATCTATTCAGCATCATGCAAAGGACGAATAACGAGATCCTGCGAAACTACGTAGGACCTAACGCTGAATCGAACGGGTATTATCCACCGGAAATTATCGGTTGTGGCAAGCCACAAGGCGCGGAGGTGCGCAGCACTATCAGGTCTTCCGAGGCTTCATCCGGCGCTCAATTTACACAGTGCATGTCTGAACAGGATCCAGGCCTCAATTTTGGGGAATGCCAGGGTCAGCTGAATCCAAGAATTACCGAATGACGAGATGCTCAATTGTCGAAGCTAGCTTTTGGCTGAGACTACGACGCGACACCTTCTACAAAAAAAGTCCGTATAAACCAACATTATGACCCCGAATCGAACGGGCTCCCCTCAACGATGTACGTCCAAATTCACACTACAACAAAGTGCAGGGGTGCACAGCAGTCTTCCTAGCCTACATTCTATGCTCTTCTGTGTGGAATAATTTTGACTTACAAGATCCGGGAGGGGACGCAGCACTATTTTGCCCAGCACCATCGAGTCTTCCTAATCTACATGCTGTACTCTTCTTTGTTTCAGATAAATGATTTTGAATTATAAGATCCAGAGGGACGCAGCATCAAGTATTTTACTGTGCAGGATTGTGCAAGGACGAATAAAAAATATCTCGGTGGGGTGCATATGAACTGACCCCGAATCGAACGGGTATCCGCTGGTAATTTTCTCGAAGCTGCACAAGGCGCAGACGTGCCCAGCACCATCAGGTCTTTCTGGCATTAAATCTCATGCCCCATTCATTCCATAATTTTTGCATACTCGGCAAACCCGATGTCATTCCTGCATCACGGTGTCTCCACTGCACTGGCGCCTAGCGCTGCCGCCGGTATCCCTCTATTCGGCACCTCACTTCGCGCTCCCGCTCCGGCTCCGCTTCGGGCCCACGTCCCCAAATAAATGCCATCCGTGTCAGGGACTTGATATTTGCATCTCCGCTCCGCATCGCCGGCGTATGGCAATAGAGAGCTCCCCCCGAGATAGAATAGAATACGAATGCAAACAGAATAGAGAGAGGAAAGTGGGAAATCGCGCTCACTCATAATCGAAAATCGCCTTGAGGAACTTAGTACATCGTGTCCGCGGCCGAGTCGTCCAGGCGCAGCACGGGGCACCCGTCCAGCATCTCGAAAACGGGCGAGTGCGCAGCGAGGATGCCCTTGAAGACGCGGAAGAGGACGCCATGCGCGGAGAGAAGAGGTTCCCGTCGGGGAACCAGAGCGCGAGGACGCGTTCCACCGCGATACGTCCATTCTGAACGCGGTTTTGTGGATTTTTGGTTGTTTTGCGAGGATGTGGAGCCGAGGTCGACGCTGCGCCCTAATACCCGTCAGGAGAAGCCGCAAGTGCAAGAGAACAAGAGAGAGCACGCACAGAAAGGGTGGATGTGCTGGCCGGAAGAGAGGTGTGGGTGCAACGTGTTGGGGTAAGTAAAGCTGGCGAGTCAAATCAATGCAGAATGACCCCACGCGGTCCGGTCAAAATTAAAGCGACTCGGCGTTTTCTTGGCCCGACTTATAGACCCCAATTTAGCATCGATATCGCGGTTGATGTCGTGTGGAATTTGGGTGGAATCCTGTTGAAACGGTCGTTTCGGTTGAGCTCTGTGGAGTAATTCTCGCCATACCAGGCGTCTGCTTTTGCCCAGTCATGATCCTTGTCTCAAGTTGAACCTCACGGGAAAGACAAGGATCATGACTGTTCAACCAACCAATCATCTGAAATTATTTGCAAACTAATGATCATGTAAATTCAGCCGCCGACGCGTCAACTCCCGCGCCGCACGCTGCCACATGTCCCACATAATTACCTGCCATCGATTATGTTCGGCGTTCGGTCTCTGTCTGTATCATTCCCCCGGTGCCTGGCACCGACAGTGACAATCTCATCTCGGTCCGATTTCTATCATGTCGAGATCCCGGTCAATGCCAGACGAAACTCGGTGAGGGGCCGCACCAACTTTTTGAATCGATGCAAAAAAATTGTGGAGAGGACGAATAAAGGGAAACCACGGCAGAAGATCTATGACCCGACCCCGAATTGAACGGGCATCCACTTGTAATTATATGGTTCATTGGATACACACAATAGAGAGGTTGTGCAAAGCTGCACAGAGCCGCATGCAGCTTTTGGTCATTGTGCAAAGCCACGCAGGAAAAATGAATTGGGAGCTCAAACTGCATATATCTCAATACAATGCACAGTATTCAAGCATATGAAGGCCTCTGAGTCATATCAACCATGTGGAGTCCACTGAACCAGGCCAAAATGAAGCCTGAGTGAAACCATCAATCTCTAGTGTCACATCAAAATATGGCATTCTTGCGCGTTCCTTGGGGTCAAATTTAACTATACCGCAGATGCAGAAATTTGCATGTAGAATACTAGTTTGAACAAATAATAATGGTATTTAACTGGCTCAGAACATAAATCCCGTGCGGCTTTGCACAACGGCCAAAAGCCGCATGCGGTTCTGTGCGGCTTTGCACAACCTGTCTAATGTGCAGACGTGCCCAGCACTATCAGGTCTTGCGAGCCTTAATCTGCGGCTCGATTTATAGGTGAAAAATATTAATATCCAAGTTCAGGAAGTGTTTGCACTCAATCATCCAAGAATTAGTGAATCAATTGTTGAAGCTAGCTTCTGGTTGAGACTATCAATGCAATATTACTCATGAACGACTCGACACTCAAGTCAACTCCTACAAAATAAGACGCGCACCTGTCAATGACTTGACCCCGAATCAAACGGGCAGCCCACCAACGATGTTGGTCTATCACTCGGAACTAAGGGCAGGCGTGCCCAGCACCATCAAGTCTTCCTGGCTACATTCTGTCCTCTTTTTTGTGGAATGATTTTAAATTATAAGATCTGGGAGGAGACAGCCCTTTTTTTAATCTGTGCAGGCCTAGGATTGTGCAAAGGACAGATGAAAAATGACGGTGGCAGGCCAATCTGACCCCGAATCGAACGGACACTTATCTGCTGGTAATTTTCTATCGAGGGGCGTTCAAATTCGATTGGTGGTTGAATCCAGCTTGGAGCCTTGAGGGGAATCAGCATAGCTCGGCTTGAAAGCGGAAGATTTAGTCATAAATATACCATTAAGAATTGAGTTGAGGCTGGGTGACTGCCTCTCTTGGAATATAGCGCTGTAATACCGTATCATTTCAATCAAATCGACAGTCACGCGTCACGCATCCCAGTGTCGATGTCGGAATTCGGTCGAGGTCACGCGTCACGCGGGCCGTTGTCGAACCTCCCAAGCGTGACGTCGTCCCAAAACGTGGTCCCAAAACGCGAAAAAGGCGAAATTTTTGAAATTTTCCTGTCCAACTGTCGAAAATTTTGGGGATGTCACGCAAAATTTTGGCCATTGTCGAAATGTCGAATAGGTAAATTCTGTCACGCATCACAACCCCTGTCGATTTGATCGTAATGATACGGTAGCATGCTACGCCGGTTTGCACTGGAAGTTAGCGCCGGTATGATTATTGGCGCGGTTCCCTAACGCCCTAACCTGCAACAGTCAGCCAGGATTCCTGTGGGCAGATGGGGCGTAAATACCGTATGTAAATATGCGGGCTTTGTTGGACAAAAGTCCGTTTACCACGCGTTCAGCTCATTTCCACGCATCAATGAGCTGTGTTCTGATGCATTATTAACGTTTTTCGTTGTTCCTCATGGAATGTTCTCTTCCCAACTATGTGCGCCCTCGCATACTTCGTCATTTGGAATTCAACGATGACGCAATGAAGAAAAGAACTACATAGAGCGGCATCAATGCGTCACCCTGGAGATGAAGCGGAGTGACACCGTCAGAAGCCTTCCGAGCACCCATGTGAAACTTTTCTCAGTGCTCGGTGTCTTGCCGGATCCGATTTGGAAAGTAAAGTCAACTTGAAATTCAAATGATTGCCCTCTTGACATTAACAGGAAATATGGGCCAAATATTTCCCACTCGTAATCTCAGTCGACAATTTTCCATCCATTCTGGCACGTCAACCATCAAGGAAATTGGTGAGCATCGATTTATCTTCAAATTTTCAGCTTGACGCATGCTGAAACATTGCGGGATGGCGTCATCGATCTCGGCTGAGGAAACAATTCACATGAACCGGGAGCGGACTTCAGTATCAACTGAATATATATACCATTCTCTTTATTCTTAATACTAACGATTCAGTACAGCTTGTGAAATTAATTAATACACTTGGCATATTCGCATGTGATACATTATCCTCTACCCCAAAATCTCAAAGTATCACCAAATCGTCTGCGCCGGTTTCAGTCAGAGTCCGTTAGAATAAGTATTAGCAACCCACCATGAATGTGCTGGCGCGGCAAGCGTACCCGCCGTTGCGGTAGCCGCACCCATCGTCAGCTGACAGTCGGTCAACAATTGAGTCACCACAGGCCGCGCTAAAAGATGGTATGCATCCTCACCGATTTTCCATCACCACTTTGAACGGACGATCTTGGCAAATGCCGGCCAGAATGTGCAGGCCCCTCGAATACAGTCACCGCGGCTCCATCATAGGATCCCGCACGACGGGGCGTTAACTCCTGGGAGCGTACAACGGGTGGTCGGCCCGAAGGGCCCTCGAATACAAGGACAGTGACAGCTTGAAGTGGTGGATGGAGAGTGCCATGGCCAATTAAGGAGGACAAGTTTCGCAAAGAATGAGCGGTGGCACGGATGGTCGGCTGCGACATTTCGAGGTGGACGTTGCGTCTCGACTCTCCAGCTGCCTCCTTAAATGCATAAATCCAAGGGCCCGGCTGCGAGCCTTAGGCCTGTCAGGCCGAGGCCTGGATCTATCGGGCCGTCGGAGCCGTGCCGGATGCAGGCCCAGGCCAAGCTACACATCGAGGAACGAGATCATCAGTTGAAGCACTGTCTGCAAGAGACTATTCGATACCGCCACTTCGTCCGAAATTATTCCGTGTTTTCCTGAACTCTTGGATTGAGTACTGCCTTGAAGGGAACCGTACTGTATTTCAATCGCACCGGCTTGGCGTCGGCCATACCCGGCGATGTGAATCTCCATTTGGAAAGTAAGTTCAACCACGGCGGTAGTCTGGCAAAGGGGTCAACTTTCAAGGCTAGATTTCCCATTGTGAGTTTGCCCCCGCAATGTCAGAATTGCTGCCGCATGCCGCTACATGTCTCCAAGTACTGTGGGCAATAATTAAATACTAGAGTCCATTTCAGTCGCTCTTCCAATGTCCAGATTATGCTATGGTGTTGCAGGCGGCTTCGTAACGGTAATGAGGTAGGCACTCAGTACCGTGCCTTGGGACTTGCTTGGGACTGAGACCAAAAACTCTTTTCCTGAGCTGACACGACCCGGTCGTGATTCGTCAGTCGAAAGATTCATCAAACCCTAATGCGAAACATCAACATACTGCAGGGGGTCAGATTTCGCCGACGCATGCCAGATCGTCCTTTGTCTCTGCCACTGTCGGGACTGAAAAATCTTTGGAAAATCTCTTCCTCCCTCCACCAGATTCTTGGGACCCTTGTCTTCACGGCAGAGAATTGACCGCACAGACCTGAATCTGTTTGCCGGATAGACTCGTAACCAGTCTGCCTACGATCAGCAAAAATTGCACTGGTTACGAGTCTATTTGCCGGATACCGCGTCTGGGAGTTCACACGCACACGACACTTCCCAGTTCCCACTGCCCAGACCCAGTGCCCGAACCTTATATAGTAAGAAGGAAAGGGCAAGGGGAAGGGCAGTGAGTGTAATGAGTCGAATCCATTTCGCACCACGATCACACCTGTTTGCTTAGAGACCTACCCCGCCAAGCAAACTACCGATCGCGAGTTGCTTAGATGCAAATTGTGCAATTCGTGCTGCTTTGACATTCACCGAACACTCTGTCCTTCGGTGGAAGACAAGACAAACGTCTGCTTCGAGATGCAAGTTGTTTCAACGACCTTCCCATACTTATCTTTTCACTTTTGAAGCTAACGTTGAATTTGTTTCTCGAATTATGGTCGTAGAGTCACGGAGGGGCATCTCAAAAGAGGATTTGTCCCGTTGATCTAGGCTCGAATGAATGCAGAGATTGATTTTTTTTGAGAAAGGCTCATATTCTGAGGGAGGCAGGGAGGGTGCGAATTTGAATGTAGGATCCGGCCTCTCTGTTTTTTGATCCGGCTAGGCACCAGCATTGCTTCTCTCTCGATTCCTGTCCGCTCCCTTTCCACTCCCATCTGCCCGGCCGCCTCCTTAGCCCGCACAATTCATTCGAATAACTGGACCTTTTTTTCCCAAGAGATCTGAGTATCTAGCCGCGAGCGGGATCCAGTAACGAGGATGGGGGACATGCGCGGTCCGTGGAACAAGACGTACCCGCACTTGCACCCGCGCCTATTCCCCAAGACTCGCAGTCCATTTCGTCGCGGTCGGGGCAACGCGCTCAGGCGAGGTAGGCGGAGGCGTGCAAGAAATCTCCAGCAACGCACACCCTAGCGAGATAAGCTGGTGGCAGGCGCAGGCGTCGACGGCTGTGTGAGCAGCACTCGTCGAGCGCGGTGAAGGAATCCGCGACGAGCACGCGAATGCGCGCCCGCCTTCCTCGCCTCGTATTCTTCCCTTCCCACCCGTTCACCCTGAATCTCCCTGTAGGACTGGTGCAACTCATGCGCACGAGACAACGCTCGCCGAGCCCGTTTGGCACAAAACCTAGGCGCTTACGGCGGGAGACATTGTCAGTTTTGCGATAAATGACAAACCATTGAAGATGTGTGGATGGCGCGAAGTTCGTTGTGAGAACACGGAGAACGAGGGCGGGTACGGTGCGCTCTTCGGCTTGCGCATCTTCCAGCAACCAGGAAATGAAATCGTTCTGCGGAATCACATATGAGCAGCTGGTTCTCCGGCCATTCTTCTCTGAAGGAAAGTCACCGGCTTCCCAGGCCAATCTGGCCCCAGCTCATCCTCTTTCGCCAACCTCTCAGCGACAAGCGGGCCTAAAGTTTCTAGAGCGACCGCAAAGCTCTTGTCCTTGCTCGAAAGTAACGAGCTGACCAGTCTATGGCAGGTGATCATGAGTCTTGCTGCAGTAGTTGTGCGACTTAGAAGGGCACTTACGGGCGCAGAAAATCGGGGAACAAGGCAACTCTCTGGCCACTTCGTATCACATCAAGCGCGAACAGGACATTATTCCACAGGTAGGTTTGGTTTCTGCCTGGATGATTTCAGTCGGAGCGGGGGACAAGGTGGAGGAGAGTGAATACATAGCGGAAGCCCCACGAAAAGACGATTGCTAACGCGCGCCACTACTGCCATGACAGTGTGTAAGGCGGGAAGCGATTTCCATTCTTAAGTTTAAACGGCTTCAGAACGATGGAGCCATGGGCTACTCATTTCCTCACCAGAACCCTGCAACTGCAAGACCTCTTCAAAGGCACAAGCAATTTCATCCCTCACTTCCGGGAAACGAGCATGCAGATTCCTAGTCAAGTTGGTGCGGATGATGTGTTGATGGTACGGATTTTCCACGATGGGGCGGCCAATTACTTGCTTCACTGCAAATCCTTAAATTCAACAATCACCGAAGAGCAAAAGAAGCCACCTGGAAGGCCGTCTTCGATACCCTCGTGGAAGGAGAGGACGTGTTCCTGTGCGCCGCCAACCTCTTTCACAAATTTGGGACCCGATACGACGACGAGCCAGTAAGAGAAACGAGCGACGCGGAAGATTCCGCTAGATTCCGTCTGGGTATCAGAAGCTCGCGAGGAACCCGGTGGATCCGACGATGGGGATCGCGTCTAGCTGAGCGGAGGTAAGCTATAGGCTCAGGAGCTGCGAGCGGTATTGCACCTTTGAGTTATGAAATGTCTTGCGACCTGTGGCAAGGATGAGGATCGCCAGACCGGCGGAGAGAACAAGGAACCGAGGGTTATCCATGAGTGAGCGAAATGGGTGGGAGCATAGGCTCTAAGTCCTTGCTGCTCGGCTCGTATACATCTGGCATGGAAGAAGCGAGTATATGACGGACCAAATGTTGCATAAATCAAAACAAAACATTTTTTTTTGCTTTCCAAAACTTTTTCCTCAACATGATATTCACGTGCTCAGCGCACGATTCTGAGATTGTCCGGCTTCGAAGCTAATAATCCCTGTCAATAATATTCACCCATGTCTTCGTCACAGAGGCTTGCCAATTCTGAGTTTGTCGCAGACACGGCGGATACAGAGTCCGGGTGTTCGCTGGTGCACGGCTAATTCCGAGACCTGTGGGACTAACACGTGACCTATAATGTGTGACCTTCAGCCAATCGGCAATCACATGTCAGCCGATTTTCTGCCAAAACCGTCTTTCAATGTCAAGGATGTCTGTCAATAATGTCCTTTCTCCTCCGCCTCTTCCGTTCCGTGCGCCCTTTACCGTTTCTTCAGGCCAGGTATCGCGCAGGAAAGGCCCGCCGATGACGAAACCGTTCTCACCTCCCTCGCGCGCGACATCGCATGCCAGCAGATGCTCCTCGCGGACCTCCGCGCGCGCGAGCGCACCGTGTCCAGGCGCATCACGCTCTACCTACTTGCCGCGTGGCTCGTGTACCTCGGCCTGTGGTACTGTGGCCTCGTCAGCGGGGGGAGGGTAAAGCTCGTGGAAAGGGCAGTGAGGGCGCTGCCGGTGTTCGTGGGGCCGATTGTGTGCGTGTTTTCCATTGTTCTGTGCGAAGAGTGCGAGTGTGGATGGGCTTGCTGAAACGGATTTTGTGGGCCACAGGATTCTGTTCATCCGCCGGATCGTGCAGATATGGTATGCGAAGAAGGGCGACGCGAAGGGTGCGTCTTTTTCCTCCCTCACTGTTAACCAAACTAGTATGAGTCTCAAGTGGGAACACCCTTTGCGCGCTCCTGTTTTATCGGTGGGGAGACGTCGGTCGGCTCACCGGTGCACGGAAGTGCTGTGCCTCCTTCCCTGGTGTCGCCGTGACTCGCCCTTGCATCCCCGTTCCGTCTTTCTTCCTTCTCCTTTTTGTCTCTCCTCCCTCCCTGCTCCTTCCCCCTTTATTGACCTCTCCTCCGCAGACAAAACCCTCCAAGTCCTCCTCAACGCTCAGCGCGCCAAGTTCGAGGACATCAAGAAGAAGACCAACTTCTACGAGACATGCGAGCTGCTTTCGCGCTATGGCGACTCGTTCCCGGGTTTGCCCTCCCCGTCCTCCCGCCCCGGCACCGGAAACCTAAACGCCGGTGGGGAATGGGGAGGGAATGTGTCGATGCCGAATCCGCTGCAGTGGGCGGGTCAGGTGCGGAGAGGAGGTACGACTTCCTTCCTCTTTGGCCTCCCCTTTTTTATTGGCTATTCGGCCGGCCGGCCGGGAAGGGCCACTGTATGGCGGGCGGTGTGTCTTTGCGGGCCTTCAGCGAGCGGGCGAGTGTTGCTGACATCCCCCGCGTGTCAGAGCCAAGCGCACGGGTGGGGTGTGGTGTACATCCGCGCGCGCTAATGGGGTGAGGCGAGTGTGGCGCTACATGATGTGGCTCGTCGCTGTGGCCGACGGCGGTGGAGGGCGTACGCGTCTTCCCCTTCTCCGTTTTTGACGGCATGCATTGACGGGAACCGGTGTTACTGTGATCCTGGCGCCGTGCACGGGCTCTCCCTCGTCGCGCACAGGCAGGGTTAGTAAGATGTAGCAGCCGCAAGGGCGACTCGGAGCGGCCGGGGTGTGAGCCTCTCTGAACGCTCGTAGGCGGCGTCTTCGTTGTTAGGGCCTACGACAATTCTGTTTTTCCCTCTCCTCTGCCCCATGCCTCCTCATCTTTCTTGCACAACTAACAGACGCGCTAGGACCTCGCCTCTCCATGCTATCAGCCGCGCCCTCACCTTCTGCCTCGGCCGCACACCGGCAACAGCAGTATCACAGAAGAGGATGGTTCGACCTCCTCGCGGACCTACTCGTGGGCTCCGGTGACTCGCCCCAGACGGACAAGAAGAAGCCGAGGCGCGCGCTGGTTTGTGCGAAGTGTGCCAGCTATAATGGGCTAATGCCGGAGGGGGGCGTGCGTGAGTGTTCTCGCTTCATCGTGTTCTTAGGTTTTTTGGGGAAGTGGGGGTGCGTGGGGGCGCGTCCTCTACGTGTAAGCAGAGGTCGCAGATGCGGTGCGTATCGCCCGGCGCGTGGGTTGGGTTCGAGCGCCGTGGGGGTGACAGCGCGGGGTGTAGCTGCGCGACCGCAACCGCAAGCACCTTGATGTGGGGAGCAGCACGGCGGTGACGCAGATGGTCGGCGACGCAGCTGGGTGCCTTAGGGGGCGACTGCAGGGTGTGGAGCTCTAGGAGCAGCAGCGTGTTGACATGGGGCGTATGCATATGATTCGGGGAGCGGCGAGCGGGGGGTCGTTTTGAGCTCGACAATAACGCTGCTGGTGCGCGGCTCCGTGGCCAGGAGAGCCGCGCAGGACGGGGAGGATGGCGGTGCGGATTGTCAGTGCTGTTGTTGTGCTCGAGCGGCAGCGGGCTGAAGCGCATTGACGTAGGAGGATCACGGCGGCGCGCGGATGGTCGTGTGACGGCCATGTATCTTGTATGCGTGTACTCTTGAGCTCGCAGTGCTTCCCACAAGAGCGCTCCGTCTGAGAGAGCGAGTGGCTGACGCGTGCTACTGTGACGCGAAGCGCTCGTGTATCGAGCTTACACGTTGATTCATGCGGGCCTTTGGTACTGCAGCGTGAAGCGCTGATGTGCCGGGCGCGCATGCGCGCATGCGGGCGAACTCCTAGTACCCCCGGCCAGCCGAGCACTATGAACCCGAGAGCTACTCCTCCCTCCCCCTCCTCTCCCTCTCCCTCCCCCTCCTCTCCCTCCCCCTCCTCTCCCTCCTTCCTCCCTTCCCTCCCTCCCTCTCTCCCCGCCCTCCTCCTCCCCCCCCCTACCCCTCCCCTCCCCCTCTCCTCCCTTCTCCCTCCCACTCATGCCAACACACCCCTTCTAGAATTCACCTGCCCCACATGCGGGCACTTTAATCCCTCCCCGCGGAGGCGGGGGCCCGTGCGCGGCGCGGCTCCTCCCTCTTCCCAGCCTTCTGCACGCTCGCCGGCGTTACCCTCCCCGCGCTCCCCCCTTTCGACCTCCCTTGGGCAAGCACCAGGACACGGAGGAGCGGAGGCACCAGTACCGGTGTCGTCCGCGGGCAGCGGGGGCTCGGGGCGGGATGCGCAGACGCAGGCGCAGGTACTGCCGCGGAGGCGGGGGGCACGGACGAGGCGGGAGGCAAGAGGTGCGGCTGGGGGAGGGAAGGAGGAGATAGAGGTGAATTCGTAGTATTACTCTCGATGGGTGGGATACGGAGACATCATTAGTTTTGGATATGCAACATACATGGGATACACATACTAGGATAAGATGGTGATTGGTGTAAAGGCGGGAAGTACGAAAGCAGATGCAAAATATGATCGGATATGAAATGGGTATGTGCGTTCAATTCTTTTTTTACGTTTTGGGTATCTAATAAACAAAGTAAAGCTCAGCCGGGCACTTCAGAGTGGGTGACTTCCCGTAAGAGTAGATAGTATTTTTCGAGTATTTTCGAGTTTTTTGCCGCGATGCCGGGGCAGCTGTCAGGACCCCATCGTCCTTGGATCTCATTACGGCGTCGTTATAAACCTTGATTTACTTTGAATCTGGAGAGGGGTACCCCCCCCTCTCCAGATTTTATTACACTTGAATAAACACATTCATCCGCATTCCGCCACTTTTCTGCCACGGTCCGTCCTGCCGCGACGGAAGTAAAGTTTGCAAGCCGACTCGGATCGCGTTGCGACGAGGACGGCGCCTCGGAACCAAAGGCAAAGACGGTTGCGAATTGATTGTCCACCTCAATTTTCGTCTTTTCTTGATCCCATCGTTCCCGGATGCACGCCGAGACGCACACCATTGTCTGCTGGAGGTCGTAGGGGCACAAGGTGAATGGGCCCAGTTGTTGTGTCTCCAGGAGGAAATGTACTATTTATTATTCTCAAATACTCTTGCGGGAACTACCAATATGAATACATGTCGCGAGTAAAGCTTGTACGGCAGCATCACTGCATCACTGGCACCCCTCAGATATTCAGGAAATACCATCTATGCTTACGGGAAGTCACCCAGTGAACGACTACATTAGAATACCTAATAAACAAAGTAAAGCTAATGAAGTACGTGAGTAAGAAGAATAAATAAAGTAAGAGAATGGACGTACCTCAGCCGGGCACTTCAGAGTGAACGACTGAGGTACGTCTCATGTCAACGAGGTAGATATAATCAATCGGTAGGTAGGCAGAATGTATCAGACAAATATTAAATAGGGGGCGTAACGGTGTTGGCGGGCGACGGAGTAAGTAATCCCCGCGCCCCGGCTGTATGGCTAGCCGAGCCATAATGCAACACTCCCCCTGGCGCGGAAGGGCCATACAGGCAGTGGACGGATAGAGGGATAGAGGAGCACGCGGGGAGACGAGATGGACGGATAGAGGATGGGCGCGCGGAGTCAAGTAAAAAGGAAAGAAAGTATCGTAAGTAGTATCGTAATTTACACACCAATTGTTCCATGGGCATCTACGCCCCTCCATATTTACGCGGTAAGGCCGAGGGCGCGAACGAGCCGAAGGTGGGCATCGCGGGGCAGGACTTTCGTGAAGAGGTCGGCGAGGTTGTCGGCAGACTCGACGCGCCCTGCACCACTGACTGGGGCCATGATGCATCACCTACTCACAGGAGAACAACGCCATGATGCATCAGGGCTTCACCCCAGAAGAGCGCCATGATGCATCATCCAGAAGAGTTGGTGCTTTGGGTAGCCTTACCATCAATGTCCCCGGCCGCACTGAGCTCGTCGTCCGCTTGGGAGCTCGTCGCCGTCGTCGACGAGCAGCGTTGTCTGCTTATGTTTGACCAAAGCCTTGTCCTGAAAAGGAAATATCTCTAATCTACAATACAAGCTGTACCAAAATCGAAAAATACTCTCTAAAAATCGGAAAATATAGTCTCCCATGTCATGATGCTGTGAAAACTCGTGAAATATCGACCACGGTCCTATCCTGAAATCCAGCCCGAGTCCACCTCCTCGTCGTCCTCCCCCTCGGTTTCTTCCTCGCCCTCATCTTCATCGTCCGGTAACATGGCCGCGTATCTCTTCCGTGCGTCTTCCAGCAGAGGGGCCACGCCCGCCCACTTCCCCTCGAAGTCGTCGTGCAGGCCGTCCATATACGCGGCCTGCTTGTGAGCATACGCTGCATGGCCCTCTCGCAGCGCCTCGTCCTCCTGTTGCACCGCGCGTGCACCCGCCCGAGATCTCCACCACTCAGCGCGCCAGCGCAGGAACTGGAGGACCCGGCGCATTTCTTCCTGGAGCAGATCGACCTCCTCTGCGTATCGCATTGCCTTGGCGCGAGTCTTCGCCCATTCGACTCGCAGCGCTGGAGAACATCCCTTAGCACCTTCTCAGCGGTGCGTCTGGACGTCTCTTACCTTCATTCAAAACGACAGTCGTGGCCGGCTCTTGAGCGCCCTGCACCTTCCAGATCCACGACATATCCATCCTCTCCTCAGCCCGCCGCTTAGCTCGCTCCGCCGCCTCGGCGTCATCCACGCGGGCCTTCTTCCTCCTCTTCCGCTTCTTGTGTCGCTCATCGTCTCCGAATACGGTGCTTGGCCGCCCTCGTACATCCTCTGCTTTCAGCACCTTGAGGCCCGACTCCCACTCATCCCGCCCGAGCAACGCCCCCAACTTCACAAGCGCGGCGCGCGCAGCGCGATAATCCTCGGCGGCCGTGTCGATCCCTCCCTGAATCGCCGTCGTCCTGGCGCCGGACCGTGTCTTTGCGCTCGCCGATGGCAGCCACAACTTCACGTCTTGCGCCGAGACGCCTGGCACAGGCTGCGTCGCGGCAGTGCGTTTCCGCGCTGCCTCCTCCATGTCTCGTAGAAGTGCGACCTCGGGGATGAAGAGCACCTGCACCGCCATCCACGCCTCAATCTTCCGGTGGAGCTTAGTCTCCCGCTCGAAGCGTCGTCGCTGCTGATCCACGGTCTCATGCAGCCCCACGTTCTTGACGTGCTTCGCTAGGCCGTGCCTGTTTATCCCCACCAGTCAGTTACGAGTCACCTCCACGAAATAAATTAGGCACGTACTGCTGCCCCTCCAATTGTAGCCCCATCGATAACATTTCCGTCTCGTGCATGTCTCCACGCACGCACAGCTGGTCTACGTCTGCGCGGGCGACTTCAGCCAGTTGCCACCGTATCTCTTTAAGATTGTCGCCCTTCTTCCCTGAAGCGAACGGGTTAGGATTTTTGGGGTCCTTCTCCCAAGCCATTGCCATGGCTGTCCACGTCTCGATGACTGGGGGCTCAAACCCCGCCTCCATATCCACCCACACGGCTCTGGTCTCGAGCATGGCCGGGACGGCCTTCTTCATGCGGTCCAGCAATGTAGTACCTAACAACGGAACTGCATTAATACCTGGTCCGCGTCCGCCACGAAATAAACCCACCCAATCTGACGATCTTCTTCCAGTTCCAATACTGGAAATGTACGTCTAGCGTGTCTCGGCGCGCCCCTGGCCCCGAGATGCTAGTACTGTTCGCGAGCCGGTTTGCGTCGGCCCAGCCCCGCTCAACCGCTTTGCCATCCGCTCTGCCGACGAATGGCGTGAGATTGAAGGAGAAGTTTAAATTACATTCCTCGATGTGGGCCGGCAGGTGGAATTTCGGCACCAGAAAGACGGTGTACGTCCGCGTCGGGTCGAGCTTCGCCTCCTCGTCAAAGACGTCCATGCGCGTCCACAGGTTCTTGAACCACTGGCACGCGATATCGTACGAGATGTACAGGCGTAGGATGATTAGAGCCAGCAGACTCATGAATAGCAGATAGTCCATGTTGAGGTACCTGCTCCTCGCCTTAGCAAGCGAGATCCACGCGTAAACGTCTATGCTCACCTCTCTCCCCGCTGCAAATCGCCAACGCCATTTGGCCGCTTCATGTTATGGCGTGCACAATCCACCGTACCGATTCCTGATGAGACGGTACCCAACGACTCCCGATCGGGTTTGTCCACTGCATCGTGGGCAACACACGTACTCCTCTGCGACTTCGAATTAGCCATGCTCAAAACAAAAACCTATACGTAACCCACCTCCTGCGCCTGGCCCACGTTCTTCTCCAGGTGCGCCATATACTTGTTCACCTCCACAAAAAACGCCCAGCCCTTTATGAAGCCTGGATCCTTCTCCTCGCTCGACACATCCCGGCGCTTCAGTCGGAAATTCGCATCTATCGCCAAAAATAACGCGTATAAAAATCTGTAAGAAAACGGTTAGCAAAGCCGAGCCGCTGATCTAAAAACGCTCACGCTTTATGGAAGGGTACGTCTTGCCAATTTTCAGGCAAATTTTTCCCGGGTTGGGGGCACGCAGGGCATAGGAGTGCACACTCGCCCGGTTTCGTGGCATTGATGCGATCCTCGGACGCGTCATGCCCTCGCCCCGCACGCTTCAGCAGGACGAGATGCATCCACTGGCGAGTCATCCGCAAAAACTCGTGATACCGGTCCTACACGCCCTCTAAATCAGCACCGAGCTGAGCGCTCACGTAAGAAATAAGACCTACCCTCGAAGGCTCCAGGCCCGTGTTGTTGGTCTCCCGCGCGAGGCTGTTATAAAACTCGTATGCCGAACATTTCGATTCCAAGGACATATGAGCGAATCGCCGCAGGGCACCAAACGTTGCCGCCGACCGAGGGTTCGTCCCAGTCGCGGGGTACAGGCGCATCCGCAACAATTGTATCGGCTTCGACTGCGCCATGGTGCAGTCGCAGTAGTCCAGCCCGACCTCGTCGATGGTATGGCTGGAGACGATGACGAAATCGTCCCCGCTCGCTGGCATAGGATTGGGGCAGCGCTCCCCAAGCATATGCCCGAGTTGGATACGCACCCCCAGTGATTTTAGGGTGCATCGCTGGAATTGTACACCGTCCCAACGCTAGTCCGAATGTTAGCCAGGAAGGTACCAAATCAAAAAGGGCGGGCGTACCTCAATGTGATGCAGCGGCATGCGCTCGTGAATGCTTTTGACGCATTCCCTACAATACAGGCAAGGGTGGAAGCAGTCCGAGCATCGGTATGAGGGCCCAGGTGCACTGCACGCAACCCCGGCGCAGACCGCCTGCGAAAAGCAATCCGCGCGACCGTCATGGCGGATGAGTTCGTCGAGGAACGTCTCGCGATCGTCCCTCACCCACTGTGCGTTAGGGTCATCCTGTATTAAAAAAATAGCATAAATCAATGGAGACGACGAGAGGGTAGGTACGTCAACACGTACCGAATCCCTCTGTGCGCGCGGCTCCGGTGGGCCATATTCCGCCTCGAATTCGGCGTCGTCGGTTTCCAGCCGCGGTGGCTCTGCCGAGGGTGCCTCCCGGTTCATGGTAACCTTTGTTTTCTTGCTGGGAGAGGCGGGTGCAGCCACAGTGCCGACCGTGGATCGGACACGCCCGTCAGCTGCCACGGTGAGATCTTCATTGTGCGCATAGTGGATGCGCTCAGTCGCCGTATGCAGCAGGTAGCCGTCTTGCAATATGTCGCTGTTACTGCCGTCGTTGATGTCCTCCTCGTCGATACAGAAGGCGACCGCCTTTCGTTTTTTGGCCATTACTCGGGCATAGCGAGAGTAAACAAGAAGGAGGTGTGTCCGTTGATGATGTCCAAACGACGCGTCTTTTCGCTCATGTGATCACTCATCAGGCTGACTGACCCGTGTGATAAATTGGAATATGTTTATGTATGCTGCGTATTTTGCGTTTGAACAACTACATGAATAAATCCCAACTAATAAACGAGTGGAGTACGAGGGAATTTAAGACCGTCCCAGGCATATTGCAAGGCACTTAAATCCCACCCAGGGTAGTCCGCCTCTATTTCTGCGCGGGCGGACACGTAATGAGCACGCCGCATTGCGCACAGTCCCACTCCGTCTCCAGCCACAGCCTGACACAGATGTAGCAGGCACTGTGCCCGCACACGAGGCTGGCAGGGGCAATAAAATCAGAGAGATTTCTATCCCAGAGCTGAAGGTACGTACCTAACCGGATGTGATTTGGCATTCAAACACCAAAAGCAAACGTGGTGGAGGCGTGGATGGTTGATGAAGTCCGGGCGGTGGTCGGTGATGTACAGGTCGGCCTCGGTGAGTGCATCCGCACGAGCATCTCGCCTGCCTCGACGGTCGATAATGCAAAGCGTCGGGTGAGGAGGGTTCTCTTTGAGGACGCGGGCTAAACACGCGCGGGACTCTTCGTCTTTGCAGTCGCGGTGCGCGAGGGCCCAGGAAGCCTTGACTACCTTGGCCTCCTGCTGCTGGACCTGCCAGTCTGGCGGGGGGGGCGGGGATGGTTAAGTCAAGATCGCGGAGCTGCGCGAGCGCCGCCTGCACCCAAGGAGTGACTGTGAGCTCGTCCCCAGCGGGCTGCATCTTGAGAAGCTGCGGTTGGGGAGATGTCACTCGGCTAGACGGCGTTTGGTGAGACTTGCGAGGCCCATCTTGTATGATCGTCGACGGGGGGCCCTGGATGAAGAGGCGCGCTGGACCAACCAAAAGTCAGAGGGAAAATCGGGAGCGCACACCAAATAAACACGTACGACGCGGAGGGTCTGGCTTCTTGCGTCAATCATCTGTACAGATCGTCAACAGGATGCTGAGAAGTGAGGGAAGTTAGCTCACAATCAAATAGCTTGGGCTTTGGTTTCTTTTTGTGCTCCGGTTTCTCGCCATCCGCCGCCATAGTGGCTCGCTGCTTGTCGTCGAGTGCCCAGATGAGCCGACACGTCTCGACATGCGCGGAGGGGTGGAAGAGCAATGTCATCTGGAGGCTCATGGGGCTTATGGGAGACTCACGCGAATCCATCTTTCTGGGGAAGTATTTATTAACGCAAAAAACCAGGCCCTATCTCGCTACCTACATACCACGCGCATCCTCACGATTGCGGCCGAATATGGCCTCGCGATCGGCATCAACCTCATCTGCTTTAGACAATAACCCGAGAGCGAACGTCGCTCGCGCACCCGGCTCGCCATCGATCTCCTCCTTCCGAGCAGCACCCCCTACTTGTGCGAGCAGGGTTTTGATGGATTGGTTTCCGTACACCGCCCACCGAAACAAGGACCCCGCAGCGTACTGGGTAATGGAGTATCGATTCTCTCCAGGCTGGATGGGGGTGTTGCCGTGCTCACATGTGCCTGAGAGCAGGAGAATCGTAGAGCCGGCCGGGAACTCGCAAACAGTTTTCAGCTGTTTCATGAAGATATGACCGCCGCGTGTGTGATCAAAATTGCTGGCGGAAGTTATGGCGCACATCCCATACGGGTTATTCAAGAAGTCGAGGTGCTCGTCGGTCACTACTTCTGGCCCCAGATTACAAGTTATGGTGGGAAAGATAGAGTTACGGAAAGGCGGCTGAAGTTCTGGTTGGTCCTGGTAAATACTCTTCAGAACGGCGCGTTGGTGATCATACAGTTTGGGAACAAAACAGGCAAGGCCGCCTTGTGATAAAGCGAATCAGCAGATCAATCACATAATGTGCCTGTTTCACGCACTGGATTGGAAACCAGCGATGCGCTTGACTGCGCGGTTCGCCAGGACATGATCGAGGAGCTTTTGATACGCCTTAGAATGGGACAGCGTTCCCGGTCGCTGCAAAGCAAACATTGAGAACGTGAAGACAGGCGGCGGTACAGGAATTAACCTTCTGCCCGGGACCCCTGGTCACCCCCCCTTGAGCAAGTAGTAGCCGCCGCGACGGTGGTATTCATTCTTGGCTGTGAAAACGCCGTCACGAATTCCATGACGGCGCACTGAATCCATGAGTTTGCGGAAGGCCAGCATCACCTCGTCCCAGTCATCTCCTTCAGGTCGCCCCAGGAGTATGGCCACGATGCGGCCCTCGGCATCCAAAATGAGTTTGAGACCTCTAAATTGACAGGTAAGAATCGCATACCGCCCGTTCCACCTAACTAGGTCATGCCCATCCTCCAAGAGTTCTTGCAGATCCCGCCTTGGCCCTTGAGAAAGATGCGGTTTTTTGAGTGCGCGATGACCGATCCAATTGCCACCCGAGGATGAAGGCAGGTCAACAGCATTGGCGGGAGCGATATGCGACTCTTCCTGCCGATAAGTCTGGTCATGTCGCGCCTTGGGAGGTGGTCCAAACTTGCCCTGCGCAGCGGCGACACGCGCGCGACGGCGGCAGACTTTCTTGGCTTCTTTCTTACGCCGTTGACGCGTGGACAGCGGCAGCGGCTCCGGGGAGGCCGGGAGGTCAGAGAGGGGAGAGGGGGAGCGTGAGAATCCACTGGATAGCGCCATGGGTGAGGGGCTTGCTGGGCGGCAAAGTGGCGTGAGCGACCGGGAAAGTGGCGTAAGCGAACCTGAAGGAGAGGCGGCGCGGGGACAGGGTTGCTCGTCTTCCCGTTCATCGCCGTCGTCACCGTCCGCGCGTTCATCGTCCGGTGCTGCGCGGGAATCCGAGGCGGCGATCGCTTGCGCCAAGTGGGGGGCCAGTGAGACGCGACTCTGGAAAACCGCCGGTGGCGTCCGCGCATTCAGAAATTCAGGTGTTATGTCGAGCTCCCAAGGAGACCATTGGGCTCCACTGCGGGTCGTACGCGCCATGCGCGACCTGGGAAAGAAAAAAGCATTAGTCGGTGGCAAATGGAAAAGAGCCGGTCGTAAATCCCAAAACACGCGTGAACGCGACGAAAGACAAGGGACAGGCGAGACGCGCCCGTCTGGGGCCCAGAGTCAGCCTCGTCCTCTCCCACACGCGACGGTCCCGCATCGGACGCATAGAACCTGTGGTAAGACCCAGTACGTCTTCCGGAGGTCCAGCACGGATGGAATTGGAAGGAGAATGGCCAAACATATGGTTTCGCGCGAAATAAGAAGGGACTTACGTCGAGGACTAAACGAGTGGCGAAAGAGGGTGGGTGGCGAAAGCAAAAAGGGGTGGCGGTGCAGGCGCTTCACGGGCGCTTTACGACTTGGTGGTCTCGGCATCATGGCTTGTTAGATGAGAATTCAAAAAATTGATTGCGCCCTCCGCGCTCCGTCACACAATCCCAAAGCTGAATCGACAGTTATTCTTAGAATTAAAAGGCGGTTCCGATTGCAAGAGGTTTGGTCGCGAAAGCCGGAAAAAAAAATGAGAACTTTACAGATCGGGAGAGAGCTCACCTACCAATTCACCTTTCTGAATGGGACTGGATTTTCGGGGTCTAATCATCCCTGCCATGGATTCCCGCACAAAGAAGGCACCGGAGTTTGGAGTTATTCTTGCGTTTGAGGAGAGAGTGCACCGGGCAGTGTTGACGCCTCTCAGGGCTGCAGCTTCCGCAGAACGGAGTAGTGTTTGAATATTGTGAAGGGGTGAGCCGTCTTCTCAAGGCGCAGAAAAATTTGAGAGGAACAAAGTCCTCGACAGAGAGCAAGAGATCGAACCACATGATGGTGAGATCAAACGGCGTTGAGTTCTCTATCACCTACCAATTCACCTTTCTGAATGGGCACTGGATTTTGAGGGTCGAATTTTTCCTGCGATAGATTCCCGTACAAAGGAGGCACCGGAATTTGAGAGGAAGGAGGTCCTCGACAGAGAGCAAGAGATCGAACAACATGACGGTGAGATCAAACGGCGTTAAGTTCCCAATCACCTACCAATTCACCTTTCTGAAGGGGCACTGGATTTTCGGGGTCTAATCATCCCTGCCATGGATTCCCGCACAAAGAAGGCACCGGAATTTGAGAGGAAGGAGGTCCTCGACAGAGAGCAAGAGATCGAACAACATGACGGTGAGATCAAACGGCGTCGAGTTCCCAATGCAGTAATAACCTCTTTTACTTCTGCTACAACTTGCTATTCTTTCCTCTAGCCTGGCCATTTCTGAGGATGCTTTCAAACTCTTCGCCGACGTCTGGACTGAACAGTTCTGATGGGGATGTCAACTCGGATGTTCACTGGGAGGATTATGTAGGGAAATGTGAGCTTCGCGCCGGATTTAATGAGAACTTTACGGATCGCGAGAGAGCTCATCTACCAATTCACCTTTCTGAATGGGAACTAGATTTTCGGGGTCTATCCATCCCTGCCATGGATTCCCGCACAAAGAAGGCACCGGAATTTGGAGTTATTCTTGCGTTTGAGGAGAGAGTGCACCGGGCAGTGTAGACGTCTCTCAGGGCTGCAGCTGCCGCAGAACGGCGTAGTGTTTGGATATTGGGAAGGGTGAGATATTGTGAAGGGTTGAGCCATCTTCTCAAGGCATAGAAAAATTTGAGAGGAAGGAGTCCTCGACAGAGAGCAAGAAATCGAACAACATGACGGTGAGATCAAACGGCGTTGAGTTCCCAATGCAGTAATAACCTCTTTAACTTCTGCCACAACTTGCTATTCTTTCCTCTAGCCTTGCCAATTCTGAGGATGCATTCAAACTCTTCGCCGGCGTCTGGACTCAACAGTTCTGATGGGGATGTCGGCTCGGATGTTCACTGGGAGGAATATGTAGGGAAATGTGAGCTTCGCGCCGGATTTCGGTATGTGACCGTGGTCTACCATAGCGTCGGGTTTTTTCTCAAATAACAGCGCAGGAGCAGAAAGGAACAGGTAGAGCGTGAAGCCTATGCTGTTCAGACAAAACGAGACCGGTGGAAGGCTGTGTCAGCTCGCTACTATGAGCGACACCCTGAGGTGAGAGAGAGGAAGCGTCTTCAAGCGGCTGAACGACGGTGGGCATCGTGAGCTACGAGGTAAGGGAACATGGAATTGACTTTGAAAATTTCCATGTATCAGCGCTACCAAGGCCCTTGCACATCGCCAACAGGATGCTGGAAAGAAAGAGCGGATGCGGTGAGTCCATTCCAGAACTTCGCCCACTGTCCTTCTTGATTCAAAAACTCAGGGAGCTGAACCAGTTGGGTGAGTTCCCCAAGCATCCAGATGTGAATCTGCCTCTCGATGAGCGGGCGGGATTAGACTTGAGGCACGAGTACGTCCGGGTCATTCTCACTTGACTGGTATTAGTGCCTGCACATTCCGACGAGTTTTCTCAAGGGAAATGGTAGGACTGTTCACATCTGGGTATACAGCTGAAGCAGAGGCAGGGGGTGCCTCAAGTTGCGAGAGGTATAAATCTTTCATTAAATTAAATTTTGTGGCTGAATGAGTTTTGCGCAGTGTGTGCGACGGTGTTGGCGTAGATGATGTCGCTCCCGTGCGGTCCAGCGCTGACGCGGTCATGGCGGAGTCACTGTTGGCATTACACGGGCAGGACAGACGAGCAAGTCATGGGTGAGCCAACTACACTTGGGCAAATGGTTCGGCACTAACGGATCTCGAGAGTAGTTCGATGCAGGACACTTGGGAACTATTGGCCCCACAATATGATAGCAGGTGCGTAGCGGGCTGAGTGGCGTACCTGTCCTCACTCGAGTTCGCTAGCGATGACGATTAAGGCCGTGCTGAGACATCCGGAGAACCCGACGAGGAAGGGACCTTGGGACCGCGTAGTACATCGAGAGGCGTGCCTGTGTTTTACTCTGCTGACAGAAATGCGACCGGCCATTTTTTGCGACAGGCGCATTCTTTTTGTGATCTTAACTAACGGCTGGGCTCCAACGTGAGAGAAGCGGCGTAAAAAAATACTCTCAAATTCAGGGGCGCAGGCTTTACATTAGACGCAAAAAACAAAAAACTGCTCCAGCTCCACCCACTTGCAGACTTCGCCAGCCTCATGCTTGGCTTTGTAAAAATCCAGCGCCTCGCGCTTACTCTTATGCTTCCGGTACTGCTGGCCGGGGACGCCCAAGACTTGGGCGTTCGCCTCATCACTGTATGATAGAAGATTATATGGGTCAATACAGGCTGGTAGAGGTGCGGCTGCAACAGAACATACACGGTAGTGTAGAGGCCGGGCTCACGGCCGACGAACATGACCCACCAGTGGCGCTGACCGTCGGCGGCGTTGGCATGGTCAGCGGCGACTTGGGCAGGGGTCTTAGCGGGCGCTCCAACCCAAAGATCTGAGGGGGGGGAGAGGGGAAGACTGAGCAAAAGATGGAATAAACACAGTAAGTGTACGCACTGTCCGAGGCGGGAATAGGCTCCGCGGCCGCTTGGAAGCTGGTGAGGCGGTCTGCGTCCGCCTGGAACCGGTCGAGGAGGTAGGGAAGGCGCTCTGGAACGGGAAGGTAAATAAAACATTAATATGAGGGTAATCGCCGGGCAGAGGGCTTACCCTGGAGGGTTTGGGCGGTGTGGCTGAGGCGGCGGGCCTCCAACGTGAGCTCGCTCACCGTCGCAATCACCGCCGCCAGCTCGTCCAGGGGGGATGCAGAGCTGGCGGGGGCGGTGGCGGCGTTGGGGGAGGTGTGCATAGTGAGAGGAAAAAGATGAGGGTGAGAGAAGGGAGGAACCAAGGCGTCGGATTATCAACTCATGGAGAAAGAATCGTGATTGACCACGGGGCGCAAATCGATCTGCAATAAAGAGCCGAGATAGCGCGTGATGGTGTGAGTGGACGCACTATCATATGTCTCTGGCATCAGGATGAGAAATGGATGAGAGCCGGATGAGCATTGTGTGGTTACCGGAAAAAAAGAGCCGAAATTGCGCTCAGTCAGGGGATGTGGAGGCAAATAAGCAGGAATCAGCTTGATGAGCATTATTTGGGGCTGGGATCTAGAGCGAAAGGACCAAAACGGCGAAATGAGTGTAAAACGAAAAGCTTACCGAACCTATCCGCATTGGCGCGGTTCGCAAAAATTCATATACCCCTCCCTTCTCGGTATCCAAAACATCACATTCTACCGCACGATGACCGGAAGAGAATGGACGACTGAGGCTCAAAAAGAGTACTTGAGGACCAAGTTGCCTGCGCATAAATTGGCGCAGGAGACGAACGTGCTCGGAAAATTCTGGACCGACTTATGGGCCGGGTTCTTCAAGCGTTTCCCAATGGAAAAACAGCTTGGTCTGCGGCCGCTGGCGCCAGGGGCCACACCTCTGGAGAAGAACGACGAGGACCGCCTGGGATTGGAGACCGCGGCTATGAAGGCGGTAAATGCGTCTATGGATGGAAGAAAAAAATCTGACAAGGATTATTTCATAGCGTTTGAAGACTTGGTGTTCGTATCACACTCGCAGGGCCGGGTGTGCGAGCCCCAAGGGCAAGAAAGGCAAGGGCCTCTTCAAGCTACTCAAGAAGCAGGCCGCGAGACGTCCCTACCGCGAGATTGAGGTGTATCAGTCCCTCTACCGCGACAAAATCCGCGAGGCAGTTATGGGCAAGGGCTATGGCCTTTGGAACGAGGAGGCCCAAGCGGCGGCGGCGGCGGCGGTGGCGGCAGCAGCAGCGGCACTGGGGGGAGAGGACATTGTGGTCTTGACACCCGAGGAGGCGCTGGCGAAAGAGTTGAGGGAGGAGGAGGCGACCGCCCGGATTCGCGACAATCGCGGTAAGCGAATGGGCCTGCTGCGAAATACTGCGATCGAGATGTATACCGCCGAGACCACCGAAGTGCAGTTTGAGGTGAAGGCTGAGACAGAACAAAGGAACTTGGACCGGGAGGGCGACGATGCCGCTGACGGTGTGCGTAGCCCAGAGCAGTATCAGTTGTGAGTCCTTGGCTGTTGATGAATCCGAGCTGACTCTGGGATTAGCGCCATCGACCAGCTTCCCACCATGTTGCAGAACGTGAGCGAGGTGATCGAGCTTGAAACAGGGTGGCATGGAGTGTTCTTGCTTGGGGGCCCGATGCCTCGTCGGGCAGGAGCGGTGTCGATGAAGACGTAAGTAATAATGCATTGTGGGTGCTTGTGTGTATCCAATTATGGCACCTACCTGATCACCGCCTTCTTTCCCGTTCGACAGATTCTGCTTCGGTGCCACTCCGGAGGGAATCGACTTCGGAGCCGCGTACCCGGGTTTCGGCAGCCTGAAGTCTCACTTTATCTCGTTCCTTAAACGGTGCTTTCGTAGGTCTTGGAAATAATCCGATTTTACAAGGAGTTAACAACTAGGGTGATAGCTCATGAAGTACGTGACACTCGGGGCATGGAGGCCGAAGTACCTGAAGCCCCGACGACGGAGGGTCTCATCGTAATGGACCAGGAGGACGTGGATGAGGCGCCTGCGGCTACTGCGGTTCCTCCTGCTGCCACGAAGAAGCCGGCTCGCTTACATCGCAAGAAAACCAAGCCAGCGGCGAACGTGGCTGCGCCCGTCGCTCCAGGTGCATCTCCTCTTGCAGCGGCTGCTGAACCCGCTCCTGCTGCGCCTGGTCAAGCGCCTCTCACGTCTGCTGCATCTTCCACGCCTGCCGCACCTTCGGGCGCAGCTGCTCCATCATCTCCTGTCGCGCCTGCTCTCGCGCTGCCTCAGCCTACGCCTGCTCATGTTCTTGCCGCATCTCCTCTTGCACTTCTTCAGGGAATGGAAGGGACGTACGAAATGCCGAATGGCCATGACGAGCTGATGGTGCCACACGACTTCGACACAACCATGGCCAGTATGACCTCCGATTTCGATACCGCCCCTAGCAGCGCATTCAGCCTCCAGGGGGACGTCGGCTGGCATGGCCTAAACGACTATGGTGCGTGGGACGTGCCTGCAATCATGCAGCCTCGGCCCATGCCGCGGGCCATGCACGGCGGATTTCCGCTGAATCACGACATTGGTAGTTTTGGTGGCCCCATCGGGCGGGCATTTGCGGGTTCCGGCGCGGGCGCGGGGGTAGAGTCACGGTGGATTCCGGGTCGCTTCGCTATGGACGAAGCGTGGGGAGCAGATCCTGGACTCACGCGGTCGCCCAGCAGTGTTGATGGGCTGTCGTTTTGGGGGATCAGCACCACAGTCACCATGCCAACGCCGCAAAATCCAGCACCGTCCAGTGCTGCTTCCTCCCCACCGCACATTCCGTTCCCTGTGCCCAGCGGCTTGTTTCGAGCATTCTCAGCGCACGGCCCTTCAACTCGCCCACTCGCTGCGACATCCACGAACGCTATAGCGACATCCGCAAACAATTATGCAGTGATGCCAATCAGCAATGCGATCAGCGCATCGTCCCCCAACGCCCCGGCGCCATCTGTCCAAGCCAAGGCTTTCACGTCTTTCACCGCGGCTGTAACAAACGGGGGGAATGGGGCGAGACCGCCCGAGCGGCATGGGTCTGGAGAATTGGGAGAAGGGATGCAGTCGCGGCCGATGGGCAATGCACCACCCGTTCGCGGCGCTGCGAGGGGAGGTGGGAAAGGAAGGGGCCGTGGACGCGGGGCAAAGGGCGCGAAGGGAGGACCGCGTAATAAGACGGCGCAAACGGGGGCCGTGGATAGCACTCCGTCGAAGGCAGTGGATACAGGGGCGGGCTGCAGCGACTCGGAGATGCCTGCGCCTGATTCTGAGGCGCCGGCCCCTTCTGGACCGCAGGAAGGCGGCGCTGTTCCTCCCCTCACAGGCGAGGCGGCGCGGCTGGAGTCGAATCGCGTTCGGCGGGAGGAGGCACGGTTGCGGAAGGAGAGGGCGGAAATGATGAAGCGCGCGAAGGCGATGGAGGAAGCGAGTGGGAGCGGGAGTGGCGGGCCAGCACACGATGCGCCAGACACGGGAACATCTGACGGCGGGCGTCCGAAGCGAGCCATCAAACCGACGCACAACCTCGACGGCTCCCGAGTTGTTCACCCGTTGACAACTAAGAGCACGCGTGGGGAGCTTAGAGGTGGAGCTGCGTTGGGACCGCAGGGAGATGCTGGTGGGGTAGATCCCAACGCTGCTCAGCAAGCAGAGGACGCGACGCTGTTGGCGAATCTACGTTCGAGGAAGCGCAAGGCTGATGCTGACTTGGCTGTGCCGGCCGGGAAGGCAGCAAAGTGAGTGAAGATTTAATGAAAGCGTCTGTAAAAGCTGATTAGATTTTTTTGTGTCTAGAAAGCATAAGTAATTGGACTTCGTTACATACTGTCATGTAGTCGGTCTTGAATATGAGATTATTTTCCAATCCAGTACCTAGTATGTAGTTGTCAGGGGAACCGCCCGTCCGTCCGTCCATCCGTCCGTCCGTCCGTCCGGCTCCAGCCCATCGCACTGCCCCGCTGCCTCGTCCGATCCTTCGTCCGGCCTCCGGACCCGCACCCCAGCCCGCGCCCCCATCCGGAACGTCACCTCCCGTCCCTCCGGACTCTGTTCCCTTCCGTCCGTCCGGCCGCTCTCACTGGCACGTGCTGTGTGATCAAGCTCGAGACCTCTGCCGATCACTCCGGACACGTGCTACTGGCTAGTACTTAAAAAACCTCGCCTAGCGTGAGAATCCTCATCCTTTCTTCTCTTCGGATTCTCCCGCTAGGTGCGTATTCTAGAAGCTTGTATTTAGTACCATTCAATTGAGTTACTTCGGATTCTCCCGCTAGTCTCCCGCGCTCTGCGCCGAGCTGAGGTTGCCCTTACAGCAGAAGAAAGGATCTAAGGGATCAACCGGTCAAGATTGCGAAGTTCGGTGTAGACTCGGACTCGGACCGCTACGCTAGCGCTCCGGCCTCCCCGGCTTCCAATCTCGACCCCTCCTCCTTGATGGACGCCCCGACGCCCGGAAACGGGTCCGCGCCACCCGAGCTCCCGGATGTTTACATCCCGGAACCGGCTGCCGACCCCGAATCCCGGCTGACCGCGGTCGAAGGCTCTCTCGCAAACATCGAAGCCCTACTCCTCCGCGTTTTACACAACAACCAAAATCCACCCGCGACTGCCCCCGTCCCTGCCGCTCCGGCTCCGGCGGTGGGTCCAGACTTTACCACCCTCACCCCCGTAGCAAAATCGGTTCTCCGACCGAACCCCCCGGCCGTCTTCGACGGCGACCGGACCCAAGGACGGATGTTCCTCCACTCCGTCCTCACATACCTCCGACTGGTTCCGGAAGCCTTCATGGTCCACGGACAGCTCGTCGAGGAAAAACTCGTGCGGTACGCCATGTCCTTTATGGCGCGAGACGCAGCCGGACGATGGGCCGAACGACAGTCCGCAATCGTTCCGTTCCCCTTCCCGTCCTGGGGGGAATTCGAGTCCGAGTTCCGGCTCCGGTTCGTCGAGGAAAACGAGCAAGACCAAGCTCTCCTCCGGCTCGAGACCCATAGCTACTACCAGGGCTCTCGCGACGTTTACCGGTACACGGACGACTTCGAGGAGCTCGCCGCCACGGCCGGGTACACGGATCCGCTCGTCCGCGTCACCAAGTACCGAGCGGGGCTCGACCCGAGGATCAACGCAGCGATCACCACGTCCGGAACCGCTCCGGCGCTGCTAGACTACGCCGGATGGCGTCTCCGCGCCTTCCGGCAGTACGACGCCCTCGCCCGCGTCCGAGCAGGAGCACCTCCGACTCGCGCCCCGGCTCCGGCCGCACGCCCCCGCACTGGGACGTTCCTCCCAGTCCCCTCCTTCGCGCCTACTCCGAGACCCGCGCCAACGCCCGTCCTTCCGCCCGGCATTCCGATGGAAGTCGACCGGACCCGCGCGCGCTTCGCGCCGCGCACTTGCTTCCGCTGCGGTGCGTCCGGACACCTCGCCCGAGACTGCCCGACTCCCTCGGACGTCCGGCACGCAGACGTCCTGGACGAGGTCGTCCGTCAACTCGGTGACGACCTCCTCGGAGAGCTCTTCGCGCGCCTCTCTACCAGCGCCGGGCTTCCGACCGAGCCGGACGCCGGAGACGCGGAGCCGGAGGGTTTTCCAGACGCGGTCGAGTAAGCGGTGCGCCCTCGGTCGCGTCCCCTAATCGTTACTCCTGCTTGTACAAAGATATACCCAATAAATCAGCAGTTGAAACGAAAGACGCACCCCCTGCTCCGGCTTCCGTCCCCCGGCCGGAGCCCCCTATTCCCGCCCCGGAGGCAAAAACCCCTTCCATTCCCCGCGTCCACCGTCCGAGATGGGAACGCAAACTGCCCCGGCAGTACGTTATTGATTCCGTGGAGGGCCGGAACTCCCTGCACATTCCGTTGGAGATGCAGTCGGTAGAAACCGCGGCTAAGATGTCCGTGAAAGGTCTGGTCGACTGCGGAGCGACCGGAGACTTCATTGACTCGGAGTACGTGATCTCTCGCAACCTCCCCGTCCGGAAGCTCTCCCAGCCTATCCCGGTCCTCAACGTCGATGGCACGCCCAATGCATCCGGAGGCATCACCGGCGTAGTTGATATGGTCGTCAACTACAAGGGTCACTCAGAACGCATCCAACTCGCCGTGACACGGCTCGGGAAGCAGCACGTCATCCTCGGTTACTCCTGGCTTCAGAAGCACAACCCGGAGATCGACTGGGAAACCAAGGAAGTCCGGATGACCCGCTGTCCGACCAGCTGCAGCACTTGCCGAGACGAGCTTCGCGCCGTCCGTCGCAGCGCGAAGATCTCCGCCGCGATCCTCCGGCAGCTCCGCGAAGGTCCCGTCCCGTCTATCTGCGCCATTGACTCGGAGGAGTGGTGCGGAGACGACGGGTACGATCCGGACGGCGACGGAGACGACTTCCCGGACCTCACCCCGGACCCGGACGACGATGACGATGACGAGCTCGAAGAAGGCGACCGGATCCTCTACACCGCGTTCGCTCCGGCCGAGGAAATCCGCGCCGGGAGCACCGTCTCCCAACGGCTTGCGGAGGCCTTCGCCCGGAACTCGGCCCCGCCTGGGACCTCGATTCCGACCTGGGTCGAGGACTTCTCCGACGTCTTTGACAAGGAGTCGTTCGACGCGTTACCGGAGCGCCGGACGTGGGACCACGCCATCGAACTCGTCCCGGACGCAAAGCCGGCCAACTGCAAGGTCTACCCGATCTCCCCTCTTGAGCAGAAGGAACTCGATGCGTTCATCGAGGACGGGCTAAGCACCGGCCGGATCCGTCCGTCCAAGTCCCCGATGGCGTCTCCGGTCTTCTTCATCAAGAAGAAGGACGGAAGCCTCCGGTTCGTTCAGGACTACCGGGCGCTTAACGCGATGACCGTGAAGAACCGATACCCGCTCCCGCTGATTAACGACCTCATTAATCGCCTGAAGGGAGCCCGGTTCTTCACGAAACTCGACGTCCGGTGGGGCTTCAACAACGTCCGGATCCGAGAAGGCGACGAGTGGAAGGCCGCGTTCCGTACCAACCGAGGACTCTTCGAGCCCCTGGTGATGTACTTCGGCCTCACCAACTCCCCGGCCACGTTCCAGACGATGATGAACGACATCTTCCAAGACCTCATCCTGTCCGGAGACGTCATGGTATACCTCGACGACATCCTCATCGCTCATTCCGATCTCGCGCGCCACCGAGAGATCGTCCGAGAAGTCCTCCGGCGGCTCCGGGCGCACAAGCTTTACCTCCGGCCGGAGAAGTGCGAGTTCGAGAAGTCGTCGATCGAGTACCTCGGTGTCATCATCTCGCACAACCACGTCGAGATGGACCCGGTCAAGGTCGCCGGAGTCGCCGCCTGGCCTGCTCTGGAGAACCGGAAGGACGTGCAGCAGTTCCTTGGCTTCACGAACTTCTACCGGAGATTCATCCGGGCGTTCTCGGACATCGTGCGGCCCCTCTTCGACCTCACAAAGAAGAGCGTCGCTTGGACCTGGACCGCTGCCGCGGCTGGCGCCTTCCAAGCCCTCAAGGATGCGGTGACCGCGGAGCCCGTCTTGGTCCTGCCCGACGAGTCACGTCCATACCGGGTCGAGGCGGACAGCTCCGACTACGCCACCGGAGCCGTCCTGTCTCAGCCGGACGCGAACGGGAAGTGGCATCCAGTCGCGTTTTACTCCAAAAGTCTGAGTGACGTCCAGCGCAACTACGAGATCCACGACAAGGAGATGCTTGCGATCATCCGGGCCTTAGAGGAGTGGCGACACTTCCTCGAAGGTACGCAGCACCCGGTCGAGATCTGGACGGACCACAAAAACTTGGAGTACTTCCGGAAGGCGCAGAACTTGAACCGGAGGCAGGCGCGGTGGTCCCTGTACCTGTCCCGGTTCGACTTCGCGCTCCACCACCAGCCCGGACGCCTCATGGGCCGTCCGGACGCGCTGTCCCGCCGTCCGGACCACGGAGTAGGCTCGGACAACACGGACGTTACCCTTCTTCGCCCGGACTTGTTCCACGTCCGCGCGCTGGAAGGCGTCGTGGTGGCCGGACCCGAGGTCCCCCTCCTTCGTGACGTCCGGGAGGCCTTCACGGGTGAACCGGACCTTGAGGACCCCGTCGCGCTTGTCGCGCGAGAACTCCTCAAGAACCGGAACGTCCGCCCCCCCCGGTCGTCCGAGTGGCGTGTCGCAGAAGGGCTCCTTTACTACCGCGGTAAGGTCGTCGTACCGCGGAATAAGGACCTCCGGCGCCGAATCATCGCCCTGCACCACGACACCCGGGTTGCCGGACACGCCGGACGCTTCAAAACCCTCGAGCTCATCTCCCGGAATTACTGGTGGCCCCAGCTGTCCCGTCACGTTGGCCAATACGTCCGGACCTGTGATCCGTGCAACCGGACGAAGGCGCTTCGGAAGCTACCCCACGGAGAGCTCCACCCGACCGAAATCCCGGAAGAACGCTGGGACACCGTCTCGGTGGACTTCATCGTCGAGCTCCCGGACGCGCACGGGTTCGACGCGGTCATGGTCGTAGTCGACGTCCTGGGTAAGCGGGCCCATTTCAACGAGTGCCACACCGGCCTTGGCGCGGTCGGAGCCGCTCGGCTCTACTACCGGAACGTCTGGAGGCACCACGGAACCCCCCGGAAATATATCTCCGACCGTGGGCCGCAGTTCGTCGCGGAGTTCACCACGGAACTGTGGCGCCTCATCGGGATAGAACCAGCGACCTCCACCGCCTACCACCCGCAGACCGATGGCCAGACCGAACGCGTCAATCAGGAACTCGAGCAGTTCGTCCGGATCTTCACGAACTACAAACAGGACGACTGGGACGAGCTCCTCCCGGCCGCGGAGTTCGCGTACAACAACCACGTCCACTCCTCGACGCAGCAAGTCCCGTTCATGACGGACACCGGAAGGCTCCCCCGGATGGGATTCGAGCCCAACGGACTGCGCTCGAACGTGGAATCCGCGAACGAGTTCCGCGACCGGATCGCGTCCGGAGTCTCGGAAGCCAAAGCCGCGCTCGTTAAAGCCAAAGACGAGTTCAAGCTGTACTACGATCGCCGACGCACGCCCGCCCCGGAGATCAAAGTAGGCGACCGAGTCTGGCTGGACGCATCCGACATCCGGACGACCCGTCCGTCCGTCAAATTCGCGGACAAACGCCTCGGCCCCTTCAAGGTCGTGAAGGTTGTCGGAAAGGGTGCGTACAAGCTCGAGCTTCCCCCCCGGTACTCCCAGCTCCACCCGGTCTTTCCGGTGGTGAAACTCCAGCTCGCGGAACCGGACCTGTTCCCCGGACGCCCCCGGAACGACGAACCCCCACCCGTCCTTCAGACGGACGACGACGTTCAATGGGAGGTCGAGGAGATCCTAGAAGCGAAGGTCCGTTATGGCAGCCTCTGGTACATGGTGCGGTGGAAAGGCTACGGCCCGGAACACAATAAATGGGTAAAGCACTCCGACGTCTTCGCTCGAGACGCCATTGATGCCTACTATCGCCGCTACCCCAATGCCCCGCGCCGGATCGCCTCGGCCGCTTTCGACTCGCTCTCGTTCCGGAGGCGCGACGCCCAGGTCCGATTCATGCGTCGGGACGCCGCATTCCAAGGGGGGGGTGATGTCAGGGGAACCGCCCGTCCGTCCGTCCATCCGTCCGTCCGGCTCCGGCCCATCACACTGCCCCGCTGCCTCGTCCGATCCTTCGTCCGGCCTCCGGACCCGCACCCCAGCCCGCGCCCCCATCCGGAACGTCACCTCCCGTCCCTCCGGACTCTGTTCCCTTCCGTCCGTCCGGCCGCTCTCACTGGCACGTGCTGTGTGATCAAGCTCGAGACCTCTGCCGATCACTCCGGACACGTGCTACTGGCTAGTACTTAAAAAACCTCGCCTAGCGTGAGAATCCTCATCCTTTCTTCTCTTCGGATTCTCCCGCTAGGTGCGTATTCTAGAAGCTTGTATTTAGTACCATTCAATTGAGTTACTTCGGATTCTCCCGCTAGTCTCCCGCGCTCTGCGCCGAGCTGAGGTTGCCCTTACAGTAGTAGGTCTTGGAAATTTTATTATTATCATTATTAAGTCCTAGTCCTAGTACGTAGTGCCTGCTTTTACCAGTTAATTAAAGCCTTCGTGGTGTAATGGTAACACTCAGGATTACTTGTGCAATGAGCCTCGTTGATTTTATGTCTTGGTTGAGCCTTCAAATACCTCCGAAGGCCAGTTTTTTTCATTCACAAGCAAAGTCAAACCAATTTCAATCAGTTGTGTGGAGATGTGGCAAGAGATTTTTCTCAAGTTGGCATCGTATCTTCACTCGCGGTTTTATCCAGTCAACAGGTGTTTTGCAAATGAAAATAATATATTTAGAAAACGTCGCGTATTCAAATTGTGGCAATGGCAGCTGGGCGGGTAAGAGAGGCAAGGACAGGGAGGTAATAGCAGAGGGGGCAGCAATGAGAGAGAGGGAGAGGTGTGTCCGGATCGGATTATATGCGCGCACCATTTATAGGGCAGAGCGAGGCGGCGTGCCGGAAGCCGGGGCGTAATGTCATTGATCAATATGCGCAAACACTGGGCGTAGGGCCCCAGGTGCAAGGTTTCATATGTCTGTGTGGGATTAGAGTATATGGTGGAAGGGTGGAAGGATAATGGGTATGCGCACCCAATCAAAAATAATAATTTGGGAATGGCGGGATTGCACCGCCACGGGGGCGCGTAGCGCGGACGCGCGGACGGCGGGAGCGCGACGTGCGGGAGCGGGTATGTACAAGCGAGCTACAAGCGAGAGACCTACCGGAATGGGTGGATATTCTCGTTGATGCATCATGGCTTTGTTCTCGCGTGAACAGCTGATGCATCGTGGTCATGTTCTCGCCAGAATAACTTTATGCATCAAATCCCCACATAGGCCTGGACGCGCTGCACCTCGATCTCCTCGGCCTCGACGCGCTCGCGGATAAAATGCTCGCGGATGTCGATATGCTTAACGCGCGCGTGTCCCTTCGCGTCCTTCGCGAGCGCCGTAGCTCTGGTGTTGTCGCAGTAGAGGATGGCCGGGTATTCTTGGGGCATACGAAGCTCCCCAAGGAAGCTGTACATCCACATCGCCTGCTTGGCGCTGCGCGTGAGCGAGACGTACTCCGCCTCGACCGTGGAGAGCGCCACCGTCATCTGCCTCTTCGCTGACCAGGAGACCGGTCCACCCGACATCATGAACACCTCGCCCGAGGTCGAGCGACGCATCTCGAGGTCCGACGCGTAATCGGCGTCTACCCAGCCCACTGGACGAATCCCCGACCCCGCGCCACCATCAGGGTGCTGATTTCGCTCCCCCTCCTCGCCGCTGCGCCTATAAGTGATCTTGAAATCGAGCGTCCCCTTCACATACGCGAGCACATGCAGGATTCCTTTCCAGTGTTGCGGTTGGGGATTCTCGACACAAGTCGCGAGGCGCCCGACACTGAACGCAAGATCGGGGCAGGTGGTATTGGCAGCGTGCTGGAGGGACCCGACAGCCTCACGATACGGCTTGTCCGCCATATATTCGCGGTCTTGCTGGGATAACGGCTCTTTCGAAGCGGTGATCGGGACGCCAACGGGGAGCGGGGTCGACTTGGCATTGCAGTCGCTCATGCCATAGTGGGCGAGGACGCGCTCGAGGTACGCCTTCGACGAGATGGACAGGGTTCCAGCAGCCTGGTCGTATTCGATGGATATCCCTAGCGAAGTGGAAGTACGCGGCACGTCAGTAACTTCGTAGACAGATTTGATTCCTGCCTGCGCTTCGTCTGCGGCCACCTTCGTCGTGGAAATGCCACTGAGGTCGTCGGTGTAAACACCCATAATAGATGTACCCGTAGCAGTAGTGCGAATGCGAATGGCGGGATCGGCGCGCGAGCGAATCCATTCCAACGCGGTCAGCTCCTTGTTCAAGTCTTGCGACCAATTACGACCTGACTGCATGAAGCCATAGAGCGACTTTAGCATGCGACAGACCTTTTCCTCCATCCCCGGCACGGCAAAGCCTGGCGGCTGGCGCATGTAGACTGTCTCTTTCATATCTGCGTTCAGGTATGCACTTACGACGTCCATGGCCCACATAAACCAACCGGGTTCCTGCACGCATATGGCCCATAACATTCTGAGAGACTCGTAGCGAACGACGCCCGCATAAGTCTCAAAGAAGTCAATGCCGATTTGCTGGAAACCCTTGGCGACGAGGCGGGCTTTCCACTTGATGACCTCCCCCTCGGTGTTGTATTTGACTGCGTAGACCCATCTACAGTCTACGATGTTCGCACCAGAGGGTTTGTCGACAAGTACCCAGGTTTCGCGGCCAACCAACGACGCGTACTCCTTCTGCATCAGCCCAGTCCAGACTTCCGGGTGCTCCATAGTCTCCCGGTAGCTCTGAGGGACTGGTGCAGACTGAATATTGAAGGCGACATTCGCCCGCGTCTTTTTCGGTCGGCCGGATCCCATAGCCCATGGTTCACGCGCCGCCCTCGCAGCTGCCTCATCAGCCTGCGATGCGCGCGAACCCTGGAGCGCCGAAGTGGGTACGCGTGTGCGTCCGGAGTGTCGTAGAGGTGCGACCATCGTCACGTCAGGTACATCGGATTCAGATTCAGCGTCGCCGTCGTCGACTTCACCTGTGCCAAGGGGAAGGTCAGAGTCGTCAATATCCGGAGTAATAGAAGCATGTGGCACGATATCCCCAGCCACGTCGACCTCTCCCCCTGCTGGGGTAAGCGACCAGTGCCCAGGCCCCTCCTCGAAGACAACGTCGCGCGAGTAAAAGAAACGACGACCCACAGGGTCCCACAAATGATAGCCGCCCGTGCCGTTATAGCCTATAGCCGACCATCACGGCTTTAACGGTACGCGATGTCAGTTTGGCAGGCGCAGGGATCACTTTCGCGTAAGCGACGGAACCAAACACGCGTAGGTGGGAAACGTCCGGTTTCTTGCCAAAGTACAGCTCGTACGGCGTGCGTCCACCAGCCCGAGTCTTCGGGTGAAACCACTGAACGTAGGTCGCGCATTTGAAAGCCAGAGGCCAGAAGGACTTGGGAAGGGTAGAATCAGCGAGAAGACAACAGCTCAGTTCAACGGTTGTACGAATACCGTGTTCGCCGGTGCCGTTCTGCGCGGACGAGTAAGGGGTAGTGGGCTCGGGGACGATGCCCTTGGCGATGAGGTAAGCCTCCCACTTCTCGTTGATCCATTCACCGCCGTTATCAGAGCGGATGCGCTTGATCTTATGCCCCGTCTGAGTCTCACACTCCGCCTTGTACGCTTTGAACGCTTCGAGGGTCTTGTCGGCGGACTTGGTGGAGAGGAATTTGGCGTGTGGGCCAGCGATATGACCATCGAGTATGTGATAGAACCAATTCTTTCCCCCGACGCCAGTGATCTGCGCCGAGCCCCACAGGTCCATGTATGTACAAGCATTGCCCAGCCTCTGTCTCTGGCTCGTGAACGCTGTCGAACGGGCGGCGAGTCTGCTTGCCCGCCAAGCAGTCCTCGCAAAAGCCCTCATTCGCGTCACCCGCGACTACAATCCCCTCGACGAGATCATCCCTCAATATGGTGTTCAACGCGGTCTGCCCCACATGTGCGAAGCGGCGATGCCAAGTATTGCGGCTCACAGGTACGTTGCGGGATCGCGCAGCTAGCGCGCTCACCCCAATGTCTTCGAGTTCCAGGACATACATCCCCGAAACTAAGCGCACCTCCATGATGGTCTTCCCCTCCAGCGTCTGGACTATCGCCTTCCTGACACGGAAGATAACGGCGAAGCCCTTCTCGACGAGCTTGGAGATGGATATGAGGTTGGAGGTACCGGGGGTGTGCAACGCCTCGAAAGTGACCTCGCATCTAACCCCGTTATACGTGTAGGACTTGCGCACGGTACCCGCGCCGGCAATGCGGAATTTCGAGCCGTCAACTCCCGTACCCGCCCGATTGTCGAAGGTGCGGTAGTCAGTGAGGTCGTCGCGCTCGGAGAAGCAGTGGTCCGTCGCTCCGGAGTCCAAGAACTATGACATCTTTTATCGCTGTAAATTATGAGCTTCAGAAATGAGGTTCAGAACCATATTTTACAGGTAGAAGGTACAAGGTTGGTGCAACATGTAACTTGAGGTTGAGGTTAGCAACTGAGGTTTTGGTAAATTATTGAGTTTGAGGTATGAGGTTGCACATCTGACATATTGAGGTTGTACAATGAGATTGAGCTTCCAGGTTGCCACTGATGGTGGCAAACCTTTTTTGTTGAGGTTCAGGTTTCAGGTTGCACTTTGATTTCCCCATTTGGCTCACCATTGACATACCATGGTTTCCCATCAGCATACTGTGGTTTCCCATCAGCATACCACAGTTTCCCATCAACATACCATAGTTTGCCATCAGTCAACCATGGTTAACCATGGTTTGTGCTGACAGTCACAACATCAACGACACAGAGTATATAGCTGGTAAGCAGGCCAAGTCTACTGATGTCTTTGCACCCCCTGATTATCATCCAACTCAGGCCAAATCCCACTCTTTGCAAATATGCACCTATCTTTCTATTGTCTGCTACTTGCCTGAATTTATGTAACATCCAGACAACTTCTACTGAAGTTATCTTGATGATCATTACAACTCCATCACTACATCACCGATACCCAGTTGAATTATATTTTCGTCCTGTTGCAATTATTGGACTATGCTTTTTAATTCACCTTTAATTACTATGAATCCATAATTACATTACTAATACACAGCTGAATTATATTTCACTCTCATTGCAATTGTTTTGCCACATAATTTCCAAGCTGTTAATTATTTTTGGCTGTGCTTGGTTCGGTTTGACCTTGATCACAACTCTGACATTACATTACTGATACTCACCTGAAGGTTGCTCAAACTTTAATCGCTACGACTTAATAACTACATTACTAATGTCTAGCCACTTTTTCTGTCATAGCAAATATCTTGTCATACAATTTGCTGAATTCCAAGTCACTACTTACTTTTGGCTGTGCTAACAGTTCAGTTTAAGCTAAGTTTTGGTTTCTGAAGATAAACTTGAGTTGCCTCCTGCTTGAGACGATTTGCACATTTGAGCCCTATCCAATGACTAGATGATCTCAGTATCCCATGCTTATTGCCCTGATGGTGCAGCTGGAAATTCTGCTGTCGTTTAACACTGAGCAAGGTTAGACTTCACGTTTGGAAGGTTGCATGTTCAATCCTCACCTGTAGCACTTTATTATATTACTTTGGGCATTTTGGACCACACTGCTTTTTTCATTTTTTCTAACCTTCCCTTTACAATGACTTTGTCTTCATTGACCACAATTGACTCATCACCTTCACAGTTACACAGTTAACTACAAATTCAATTATATGCTGTATCAATTAGGCTTAGTGCGCACCTATTCTCAAATAATTTTTTTGACTTAGTCAGCATACCCATGTGATCTCCTTGGTCAACAACTCTGACTCAACTCTCGCTTCTACTCTACTTAGCATCATTCTGCCTACAAACCCACTGCACTCAGCAACCAGACTCCAAGTCTGGAGTGTGCTGGACTTTCAAGTCTAGCTCTTTTTGTTTTCTCAAAATGTCTTTTAACTTGCTGAGGAACCGCAATCCAAATGGCAGGCACAATGGTAGGTGCCACCATTTACATTGCGGCCGAAACATATTTCACGACTAATGCTGACTGTATTCAGACATGTGCTATGGTGAAGACGACCCAACTTTGTGGCCACAACAATATACCTCTAAATTTCACCACTTGGAGGCCATCACGAAAAGGGGTGCTTGGCAGGAAATCTCCATTATGTGGTGAGATCCCCAACAAGAGGACTTTGAGCGGGGGAACACCATAATGTGTCGCTTAGGGGAATTGGTGTATTCCATACTGTGCCTTTGGGAGGAGATCGCTTGTCAACTGGCTGGTCAATGCCAAACCTATTGCGACACAGTGGAAGTGAAAGGGGAAACCATCTCCCCTCTCTTTGGTCAACTGGTTGAAAGTATGTGCCTTATTGGGATTATTAATGGCAGCTCGGCCATCGGCATTGATTGATAAGGATATTACTAACGAACAGTCTAAGCAGATACAAGTAGAATATTCTAGATACATTTCTCGGTAGTATACAAGCCTGTAGTATTTACCTGCTAGAGTATCTGATTGCTCTAAAGCAGCCTTCTTACCAACAGTGCTTGCAATTGTACTCTATTTCTTCTCTCTAATTTTGCCCTCCCCATTTAATCTACAACATGCCTCAGCCTGGAACACCTCCTTAATCTCCCATGCACATTCAATAACATGTGCTTTGACATTACATCTGTACAGCGCATCTTCTTAGAATTAGGCACTTTATTTATATCCATAATCAGAATCCCATTGTCCTTGGAAGGGGGACTGGGTTGTTGGGGGTATGGAGAGGGGACACGTGATTCTCGCCTCGAGGACCGAGAAGGCAAGCCTGAAGCTGATGATAGCCTTGATGGCAAGTGAGACAAGACTGGAGTGTTGAGTCCAGTGGAATCAGATGATAAGAGGGAGAGAAACCCAGGAGGGAGTTCAATTTGTGGGAGTGGAATAGAATGAAGGAGTGCAGCTTCTGTGATTGTAAATATCACAACAAAGTTGTCGCAAGTACATTGACAGCATCATTGAACTCGGGTGAAGGGAGAACACCAGAAACACCCAACAGACCACCCAGTTCCCTGAACCCATTTTGGAAGTCCCGAAAGGTTTCTTCAGCAAAATCAAGGGTTTGGCTCGTTGACATCTCAATGTTTGCAGCGAGAGGATGCAAGCCTTGTAGAATTGCCAAAATTGTGGGGTTAATATGACGAGTGACAAGAGGGCCGGCGAGATGGGACCGAAGGCATGTAATTAAAGCTGAGATGGTTGTTGATAGGGATTTCCCATGCTCCACGAGGAAAGATGGAGGGAAAGAGACGCCAGTGAACGCATGCTAATGTCAGGGACACCATGCTTTTTCACAACAACATGGGAACTGACTTTCAAAGCTAAGAAATTGATAAGATTAATAACTTGATTGGCCTATGTGAAATACCTGGCGAGGAGGCTGCCAGAGCCTCAGCCATGTGGCAGAAGCGAAGAAGTGTGACAGCCAGTCACAGTCACCAGTAACAAGCTTGTCTCGCTTGTCGCTTATGGACATTCTACAACTGGCTCCATTTGCTCAGGAAGTGCTGCTAAATGCTTTCCAAACCCACTACCAATGCTTTCAGAATGCAGTCAGTGATTCGGTTGGAAGCCATACTGATGCGATTGTCATCGAGCGACTCGGTGATGATATCGATGAATTTGCAAACATGGTAGCTGAGGCGAGTGTTTCAACCATGGATGAGCCATTTCTTCAATATGATGTAGAATCAAGCTATCTTTCCACCTGAAGAGTTTGCAACTCTGGAAACAAGTCTAGCTGCGATGTGAATTGATATTCGGCTTGAGTACCAAGAGGCTGTTGCTGCATCACACCATGGAAGGCCAGTCATTGTACAGACCATTCATTCGGGTGGGCCTGGTCGTCCTAGCATTCATATCAATCCGGATTTTCTCCAATGGGCCTATGGTCAGCGACCCACTGCAGGCATCAGCGTCGGGAGAATCACTGCTCGGAATGCTCTCCTTGAGTATGGCATTGCCAAGCCACAGCAAAGTCCTTTCTACCAACCCGATGCCCTTTCTGCTTCCACCAATGCTGATCCCACAAACAATGATGTTCTTGATCCTGATCTTCCCATTCCATCTGGCGACTTCCCTGCCGAGGTTGAAGAGTTAGCAGCTTCATCTCAGCCAACAGCTTCTTTTACTGGCCCTATGTCTGACATCTCTGATGATGACCTGGATATGCTTCTCCTCCGCTTGCGGACTCATTACCGGCGGGCAGGCCTTAGCATGCTCAATGGAATGCTTCATCAACTCAGCCATCGCGTTGCAATTGAGTGAATTTGCCAGTCCCTGCTTCGCATTGACCCAGTGTGGCGGATATTTGAGCGCATCTGTATCCATTGACGTGACTATTATATCCTTGGTCCGAATTCCCTCTGGCACCATGATGGCCAGCATGGTGAGTTTTTTCGTTCCTTTAGCATATTGATTTTTTCATGTTTCTGGGGCTAGGTCTGATTTGTTGGGGCATTGAATGCTGCAAATGTGTATGGTGTCCCATCCCGGATGCGCGGAGACCATGGTGCAGAAAATCTATATGTGGCTGCCTGGATGGAAAACCACTGTGGGACTCACAGAGGCTCTTATATATGGGGACGGTAGCTCAATCCACAACTGCTTTTTGTTTCTGGACTGTGTCAGGGGAACCCTACGCTTCCGCGGTTCCCTGTTGCGTACGCCATCTAGCTCCGTCCAAACTCCGGTCCGGACATCCGGACGCTCCGATCCTCCGGACATCCGGACGCTCCAGCATCGTCGCTTCACCCGGACATCTGTCCCTTGGCATTCCACTTTCCGGACGTTCCTCCGGCCTTCCGGATATTCCATCCTTCGGACCTTCCAACTTCCGACTTCCGGATCCGGACCCGCACCTCGGGTTCCGGACCCGGTTCCCGGATCCTTCCAACGAGCCTCGGACATCTCGCTCGTCAAGTCAGCACTTCCCGTCGTCCCTCCTCTTCCCTCTTCATTCATTCTCCCGACCTCGCCACGGTCACCCCATCGGACCCCATCCTCTCCTCCGCTCCGGACGTACGACCCGGACCTCCGGAACCTCCGGAACCTCCGTACGCCCAGCCTCCCGGATGTGGCCTACTGCCGTACAGGCTCGTGCCAGATACTATGGCCTTTGCATAGTACATCCGCCCTCGCCCTTCTCTCCCTCTCGCATCCTGTCGTCTGGATTCCGTCCTCCGACTTCCGAGCCTCTGACTCCGTGCCCCGTGTTCCGGACATCGGACTTGCGCCTCCGGACCCCCGGAACCTCCGGACGACCTCCGGTCGTCTCTCTCCTCGTTCATCGAGTCGACCAACCTCCCTCGGGCATTCGCCCGGCTCCTCCGCCCCCATCCTCCGCGCCTCCGGTCCGGACCTGTGCCTTGTCCGTATCCTCGGACCCGAGCCGGGTTCTCCGTCCTCCGGGACCTCCGGAACCTCCGGACGATGTCCGGCTCGTCTTCTCGGTTCCTCGAGTCGACCGACCTCTCTTCCGGGTATTTCCCAGTATTCTGTCTGCTCTGTTGGAACTTACCTCTCGGTCACATATCTTGTCATGTGTGGAACTGCATAGTCACATAGTCACATCAGTTACACGTCACGTACACATAAAAGATGTGACACCTGGGCAGGTGATCCTTAGCTTGTTCTCTAAGGATCCTCCTTCTGCCCAGGTGAGTAGATACTTCCTTCCTCCCTTGTTGTAGATAGTTATACTAAGGATCCTCCTTCTGCCCAGACCGCTCTTCACTGAGCCGCCACCAGTTGTTGCCCTTACAGACTGGTTAGAAGCATTCATAATGTTCGCATTGAGTGACTCTGGATCGATGTCACGGCCCAGGTCAGTGCAACATGGGGCGATCATTTTACCCCACTAGAAGTTCAGTATGGGCTTGACATCAACAATGTTGCTCATATCTGGCTTTTACATCTCCTTTTCCTCGGCACAATCAATACCCAACTTACTTTCTTTGCCGAGTCGTGGAACCAGCACCACATTCAGATTCGGAATGGGGCTAATTGGTGCCCCACTGACATGTTTGTTTTTGATATGTATGTCAATGGTGTTCACGGAGATCAGCTTCCTCAGGAAGAAGAGGATCTCGGCGAAGACAAATTGGAGGTATATGGAATCGACTGGCGGGGCCTTTGCAACAATAATATCCTCCACTCACAGGCCCAGAACAATTCTACCACAGAAGGCTCAAGCTCTTGGGTAGGCCACACCGGAACCCCTCCTGATCTCAGCCAGGTCATTGTACAGCTGTGGGAACTCTCACAGAAGAGGAGGCGACTGATTTGTATACACTAAGTGGACAAAAAGAATGACCGATGGGTTTTCAGTCATAACTTGGCGACCACGTAAGATTCAGACTCAAACTAAGATGCCAAGTTGTTGAGAGAGCATGCGCCGACATTTTTTGTCTATAGATCGTATCAAAATATTTTGATGCGCCATCAGCAGAGGCCAAATACCGAAAACGGTGATTTTCAGCTCAATCAAGGATTTTTTGAAGAAAATCTAAATCACTCAGATTGTAGCCTGAGGTATGTAGATGAGTTCACCAAGTTGAATGATGCAAAAATATACAGGCTATAACTCACTATAGGGCCCGCAAAGTGGTTATTTTGGGTTATTTTTCGCATTTTTGGCTGTTTTTGGCCATTTTGCAGGCCCTGTAGCGAGTTATAGCCTGTATATTTTAAATCATTCAAGTTGGTAAAGTCATCTACATACTTCCGGCTAAAATCTGAGTGATTTATTTCCTTCAAAAAAATCCTTGATTGAACTGAAAATCACCATTTTCGGTATTTGGCCTCTGCTAACGGCGTATCAAAATATTTTGATACGATCAATAGACAAAAAATGTCGGCGCATGCTCTCTCAACAACTTGGCATCTTAGTTTGGGTCTGAGTCTTACGTGGTCACCGAGTTATGACCAAAAACCCATTGGTCATTCTTTTTGTCCACTTAGTGTAACTCATTTGCACATCTCATTGGAAGTGCTGAAGATGGTGATATTATATTACTTTGGAGCCAAGCACTTGCTCATGTTCATGTATTATACCCTGATGTATTTTGAATGTCGATTAGAAATCGACAGAAATCATGTGGAACAATACTAAACTGCAGTTAATAATGGTAAACTATGGATGACAGGTGGCAGATCAAGAATGATGGTAGTTGTTGATGGCAGATCAAGGATGACTGCAGTTAATGGTGGTCAAATGAAGGAAAATGCTGCCATTGGCTGGAATAACATGATTTTGATTGCATTTGACCATGATTGAACCATGGTTGGACCATGGTTTGACCATGATAGAATGCCAAAAAATGATAATTCTCTGAATTGTCGTTCTGCATGCTCAACTACTCAAGTCTCGTACTAAACCTAGCAGATCTCGTCCCAAACCTCATAATTCTCGTTCTCAACCTCAAACTGCAACCTCAGGGCTTTATGTCCATAATCTCGTACTGCATGCTCAACCTCCCAATCACCAATTATAACCTCAGATCTACAAGCTCAACCTGCTAAAATCATTTAACCTCAGTGCTCAACCTGTCAAAATCATGTAACCTCAGTGCTCAACCTGCTATCTGTGCTCAACCTCAACGCTTGCACCTCAACCTTATATTTTGCATCGAAAAAAGCTTTTATAAAGAACACCACAGTGCGACCCGAAGTTCCTGACGCGAAGGACATAACAGGGTCTGCGCCAGCGTCCACCGCGTACGCTAAGTCGTCGCTCTCCATCTCTGAGGGCTCGGAGGACGCGCGGGAGGTATCTCCCATGTCGTACGAGGAGGTGTATGAAGTGGACGAGCCGAGGATGTCGAAGGGGGTACTAGCCGAGGACGATCTCCCAGAAAAGGAGATGCCGTCTTGCTGATCTTCGTATGACGCGACGTCGATCGCTACAGTCGCGTCGTTGACCTCATCCCACTCCATCAAGGCCGCTGGCGATGGCATTGCGCGCTGCGTTCGGAATCGTGTTTGTAGTGAGGGCAGCGGTGGGAATGGTAGGGTTCAGGCGCGCGCTCATCTCCGCCTCCTCAAGGACAAAGTTGATGACTTCCGCTGACGTTAGGAAGGTGCGAAGGACCGGCACGACGTGCCGCCAGTCCTCGTTGAGAGACGTCATGAACGTCGTGCGGAATTGGGCATCATTAATCCCAGCCCCCATGTCGTTCGCAGCGACCCACAAGCGGCGCATGGTCATGATGTGCTCGGGCGTTGATGCGCCAGTCGCGAGGTACGTGGTATTCAACTCGCACACCGCGCGGCTGAGTCCAAGGTCCGTGACGCGACCATAGACACTCTCGAGCGAGATCCAGGCCTCATGCGCGGTGCCGTCTGTCTTCAGACCGACACCAACGGGGTCCTTGACGTTGAGGACGAGCAGGCTGGTTGCGAGCGAATCGCGATGAGTCCATTCCTCGAGTGAAGGGGATGTGGAGAAGATAGGGGTAGGGTCGGGCAGAAAGGGAGTGGTAATGGCCGTTCCAGTTGGCGCAGTAGGAGCAGTAGTATGTTTAGTGATAGCACCGCTGTAGTATCCGTATAATCCACGGAGTGTCGATTGCGCGGTCATCTTGGGCTTCCAAGTCGGCCACTTCGTGCCGTCGAACTTCTCGGCATCGGGAAGAATCGGCACATTAGGCAGGGACGAAGCCATGTCGGGGAGCACGGTATATGCAAGTCTTTGAGTCGAGCAGTAAATTTAAATGCAAGGGCTGAGTGAGTCGTGTAAATTTAGGCGCGGTCGGGGCCCATAACCTAATAAACAAAGTAAAGCTCAGGCGGGCACTTCAGAGTGAACAACTACATTAGAATACCTAATAAACAAAGTAAAGCTAATGAAGTACGTGAGTAAGAAGAATAAATAAAGTAAGAGAATGGACGTACCTCAGCCGGGCACTTCAGAGTGAACGACTGAGGTACGTCTCATGTCAACGAGGTAGATATAATCAATCGGTAGGTAGGCAGAATGTATCAGACAAATATTAAATAGGGGGCGTAACGGTGTTGGCAGGCGATGGAGTAAGTAATCCCCGCGCCCCGGCTGTATGGCTAGCCGAGCCATAATGCAACAGTATCAACCTAGATTTATTCTATGCGGCGTCCCGGGGCGTTCTTACATAATCTACGCCCCTTCCAGGCACAAGTGCCGTATACGGGGCGCTCACTCACCTGTAGTTCCCCAATATCTCCCAGTATTAGTGCTGGAGATATATGGGTGCTCCCCCACTAAGTAGTGCCGGTAATGTGTGATTCGGCAGCACGGCTGAATGAGGAATGACGAGAGTTATGAGAGTGGGACTCGCTTAACGTCGGCTAACCTCGGTTAAGGCCTCGTTTATGGGACTTGTTGCCCGATGGATACGGAGATGGGACTCGTTTAGTTATGGCAATCAATAGATCAAACCTGCCGTTGCTGCCGAGAATAGGCAGAAAAAAGCGAAATAAAGCATTGTAAAATGACGACAGAGCCCCACGCAGTGGGCCACTGCGGCGAGCGGATGCACCACGCAGTGGGCCCCGCGGCGAGCGCCAGGGGGCCCGCGGGGGTCTCCCCCGCGATAGAGGAATTATTTCAACTTAGAATCAGCGAAAAAACACACAAGAATGATCAATTATAGTTATTCAGACATGCTGTCAGGCCAAAGGAGAGGGGTCTGGGGGGAACACTGTTCCCCCCAACATTTTTTACCTGAAATGTGCCCCACAGCTCTCATTTACACCAAAATACTGTGAATTGGCGCTGTTATGCCGAAATGATCCCTTGATGCGGCCTGTCGACTTAAGCGAGTCCCATTAATGATGGGTTAGCCGAGTCCCATAGCTCTCGTATATACTCCGGCTGAATCACGCTCAAATAGCTGCTAAGTATTACCCTTTTGGGTAATACCTTACATACCTCTTAGATAGCTATGGAAAGGCAGTAGATAATGTACGTGGGCTATTAATACTGTTTGCCGTTCATGCCGTGGGCCGTGGAGATCTTTCCGCGCCTCCGTGCGCCATCAAGTCCTGATGGCGCGCTGTCAAAGCCATCGGCGCACCTGCTCACCGCCATCAAGCCCACCTCTACGACCCAGTTGTAGTAGTTACTGTGAAATCTGAGGCTTCAATCCCGCCCAACTTACATATTCCCGGCGGGAATCCGTGACAAACATAGAGGTGGGTCAGATTTGATCCGCTTCAAAATGGAACTCCCCACAAGCCCTGCCTTCAAATCCACCATCGAAAGATTGGCGGCCCTACGTATTAAATTTTGAGAGACGTACGTGAAGAGGGATAGAGGATATTAGCCGGATATAGAACTACGCAAGAAACACACATAGGTTGGCAGTACACATACTGTAACGAGTTGTTGATGCTGCCGCCCGCCGTTCTCTCCCCATTGTGCCCATTTCTCGCAGTGTTCTTGACCGGGTGCCGACTACTGCTTGTGAATCTGCTTCTCAGAAGGTGTTCTGCTGGCGAGGACATTCACTGTGACATTAGCGCATCTGGAGTTGGCCATGGTGGAGATCTGCAAGTGCATGGGTATGAGTAATGTGCCTGGTATTTTTATCTGCGGTGTTGCACAAACAAAGTCCCGTGGTGTGGGCGGATGCAATGCCACCCCGGTTGAGCAGCAAGGGTCCTCGCCACCTGCGGCGCAGTGTACCACAATGGGTCGATGTGGTGCTAGTGTGTACTCACTGAATGTTGGGTGTCGACGATGCGGAATCAACGCCAAGATTGAACAGTGGAAGAAAGACTTGGACCGTCAGTTTAGCCATCATGGGGACACTGGCCTGTGTCCATAAAGAAGTAACTTTGCAGCGATGAACTTATTTTGCATGTGCCGCTTGGAGGGCCGCCGGAGCCCGAGCAAGAAACAGTCCGTTCCGCCAGTGTGAAGTGGAGCCGTATTGCCGCCATTTTTAGATCAACTCGCGGCACGCAAAACAAAGCCAAGAAACGAAAATACACACCTTGCATCCAACTCGGCTCTGTCATTGTCACTCTAAACCCAGATTTGCGTTGGAATATACATGTCCCGGGCAGCAACTTGGAAACCAGAGACCAGAACATCTCTCATGCCGAGACAGACGGCGGCCAGGAGCGATGAGATAAGAACTTGACGGTACTCCGAGTTGGTCTCGACTTTCCTGGCCATCGAAATCTCGGCACGGCTCGCACAACCTGTGGGCTGGTTGGGAAGAGTATCAAGCACAGAAATCCACCGAAATTATCTTAGTCATATCAGGCCTGTTGAGGGTCATAGTGGACGAGTCAGCCTTCACAGGTTGGAGGTGGGAAGACGAGAAGACGAGCGGCATACTGAGTGACGTGATTCACATACAGATTTGGTGTGGTCAGTGGCCGAAGTGTGAATTGTGGGCGTATAAATGCGTCTTCACCGCACTATAGTGCTAAGTCTTAACATATATCCATGCCAGTAATTTTGGAGACGTGAATGAAACCTGTACCTCTCTTACTCATGAAGATTTTGTTGAATTAGCTGTCTGAAAATATATAATGTTTACCTTGCGATCTCGACATTCTCTTCTTCAGTTTTGGGATAAGAAGACTTTACAGCCCCTCATGAACGTCTGAAAAATAATGTGGGAAGGAAATCGGGAGGGACGGTAGGTGAGCGCGAAGTACAATCAGCATCAAAGTTGCGAATGGATTCCAGATCTCAAATCAGTTCGCGACTCAAATTCCGGATAAAGTAAATTGTACCTCGGAATCCCGATCCTCCAAAATTCCCAAAATATTACAGTGGGAATATGAAGCTTGAAGGAACCTAGGAATAAATCGTCAGCCCCAGATTCAAAGACCATGTATTTTAATTTCAAAATTCTTGGGTCAAAAAAACAAAAGTGTATGAAATATGGTGTCCATACACCTCGCAAAATTTGAGCCCGAACGGAACAGCCAAAGTGCAAGAACGGGACTCACAAAAATCAGTTCGCGATGGAATCAGTTCGCAATCAATTTCCTACGCCATTCAAAGTGGGCCTTCTTTCTGTCTCTCCATCATGAGTCCATGGGTACCACACTCCCCACTAGGTGTTGTTATGTTTTCCCCCTTCTCAGATCCTTATTTGTTCCATTAATTCCACAGAATTCAGTTGATATTCTCGGAGTATTCTGTCACCTCCACAGCAGACTCACTAACCTCGCTTCGGACTTAGGACGACGGCCACGGTGCGCAAAACCGCGGGCCATCTGAACCAAACCCTCGGCGGCGCCATTCTCTATCCAAAAATACCGAAACCTGCAAGCATTGTGTGCAACGGTATGTTGGAACTTGGCGCAACACGGCCCCAGGTGATTGTCATATCGCCACCTCTGCTGCCGCCTTGGGAATCAGCGAAAGGCAGCGATCCAGATATGGGAGAGCATTTTATGCTCTGCATAGCATAATTTCACGCACGTCTACTCTGAATGCGTAGGGGTTTCTTTGGTTTCTTTCACCCATCCTCTTGTGACTGCACAATCTTGGGTACCACTGCACTTGCACACTGCACTTGCAGAGGGACTCCAAGTATCGTTACCAGATTGCACGCATTACACTAGCCAGTATTCAATGGGAACCCATGAACAATTTATTTGGTTGTACGCCAAAATTACGCAACATGGCTCGCCAATTGTGGAAAGTTGGGCCCTTGAGATCTGTAAGTTGAATTTTGCTTCGTACCCCATTGCATCTGGTCTACGCATATGCACTGATTTTAAATTTACGGCTCCAAATTGGGGTGGGAACATGCAAGTTTGGCAGGCGCGGTGGGCGAATTGATTCATGGCATTGATAGTAAAGCCTTTCTTGCACCGTCCTTGGCGCCATCCTGCACACTCCTCTCTGATGGCTCTTGATGATAAGGTGCTGTTCTGGCCGTGTCTGATCGATACCAAGGTATTATATGTGTTAGATATCACAGTAGGGACAGTACAATCTGACAACTAAATACAAACTAAATAGCAATATTTCTCGGACAATTCAGCCGCCCCCTGCAGGGTGGCAGTGTTTTGCTCAAAAGCCCTGCCCTTAGTGGGGGATACCACACATCTATCCCTCACTAAAAACAGGGGTTTAAGTGGGCTGTACACTAGGTGGGCTTGATAGCGGCGGGAATGTGCGCCGATGGCTTTGACAGCGCGCCATCAGGACTTGATGGCGCACGGAGATCTCAATGGCGCGGAAAGATCTCCACGGCCCACGGCAATGAACGGCAAAAAGTATTAATAGCCCACATACATTATCTACTGCCTTTCCATAGCTATCTAAGAGGTATGTAAGGTATTACCCAAAAGGGTAATACTTAGCAGCTATTTGAGCATGATTCAGCCGTGCTGCCGAATCACACATTACCGGCACTACTTAGTGGGGGAGCACCCATATATCTCCAGCACTAATACTGGGAGATATTGGGGAACTACAGGTGCACTCACTTCGTTCAACGCCCCAGGCTTGAATGATGATTGAGACATGTGTCAACAATTGTCTTCTTGCAACCACCATCATTGTTCGTTCATCTTCTCCCCATGTATCTTCCCTCATCATGATCCCTGGCAGTGCAATGGCTCAGTTTTCCAAGTCTTGCTTTCTGTGTGGGTCGTTGCTATTTGACATGGCCCCAGTGTTTTCTGCCCTCTGCACACAAGCAGATATTGATGATACACAGCCTTCCATAATTCAGTGAAACCAGGGTGTTGAAGTAACCCATGTAACACTGCGAGTGAGCAGCCAGACAATGAAACAAAAATGGACACGGATCCACACAGAATATCGGATTTATTGGACAACACAACAGATATTTTGAAGATTTAGATCGAAACTGTGAGGGGTGCTATTACCCCTGAAAAGCCTCCGGGGGGCATGAGTTTCATGAGTTGCGCCCCGGGGAGCCATATAATTTCCCATCAACCTGACCCAGATTAACTTTGGTCCAAGGGACTAGCTACTTTTTTCACCTCGCCGATCAGCCGTTCAACGCCTGTTCAAAAGTTGGGCATCCGTTTTGCTTCCTCAAGCCCATCAACTTCCTCAATTTCATTGCGCACTTTGTCCTGTTGTACCCTCCATAATCAACTAACCAGCTCCATAGGTTATATATGTATGCACGACAGTGCCTAGGAGTCCATGTCCAATGCCGTGGGTATTGGTACGTTAAGTGTATGTGGTTTCGTGAACATTGAACTTCCCTGCCTTTTCCTCCCTTCCTTGATGCAGTAGATTTCCATGCTATTGAGTTTCCGGTGTTCAACCGAGCGCTCAGGGATGTTCATGCGTCGCTTCCGGAGTCCTCGACTCCCTATGAGTGCACTCAATTTTAGATGCTCTACGTTTACATTACCCACTTGGCAAACAATCTGAAGGTCAGTATTTGCATTTCGATTCATCTTATATTTCTAGCATTCGTGTGGAGTCGGAGTCTACAATTGCCCCCTGTGCCCATCGCTTCAAGTTCATCGCAGATTCAGCATTCACTGTGTTCAGCCCTAGGATAGCCGAGGCCGTTTCCAGATCGGGGTAGGTGTGGCTATGTATGGCTATGCTTTGGCTATCCGTCGGCTAACCACCTAGCCATGGCCAACTAGCTGATCGTGGCGAGCTTGGGGTACGTACGGGTATGTATGGTGATGGTGCTGCGGCTAATCGGCCGTTGAACGCAGTGATTGCTACCAGGTGGAATTCAAAAGGGATTTCGGACACCCGTTAAACAGCAAAAGATGTTGAACAACTCCTATCCCGACCTGACCCCAGATGGAATTGAAATCCAGCTAAGCTTGTGAGGTACAGATGAAGTGGTAAGACTACAAGGTGTTTTTCTGACCAGTGACTGTATCCATCCTATGACGACGCGGAAAGTTAAAAAGGAAAGTCAATTTCTCTCATACATGACCCGTCCCCGAATCGAACAAGCCATCCACTAATGAAAAATGCATTCACTACGAGGTGCAGACGTTGGCTTTCCGGGTTCAGTTGAGGTAAAATCCTTCCCCGTTTCACTGACGAATGACTTGCCATGGCAAGTCACGCAGAACAGCTCTGGATCAAATAGACCATCCGCCAGCCAGAAATATTTCTGTACTTACAGCTATTTGCGGAACATAGGGTGCGGCCTGTTTTTTTTTTTTTTGTGAGTTTTCACGAGAGCGGCTCTTGTGAGCTCAATTCTACACCGTTTCCCTTGAGAGTTAGCTCATTCTATTCAGACGGAGAATACGGATGCCATGATGTTGCCCGATTTTTGCTAACAGGCTCAAAATGATTTGGTGGGTCACATTGGGCTGTTTTTAGACCTCTGGGCACAGAACGAGCACCAGAAGACCATTTGTGATTTGATTACCCTAGATTCTTAATATGATGTACTTTAGTGTATTGCGGAGGACTTCACATACCGGTATTTTTAATGTGAGCTGTACTTCAAATCCACAGCTCACATTCTTAGTCATAGGAAATTGGTCCAGCTGCAACTCACCATATATTTTAAGTACAGGTGACATTGGAAACCACGGCATTTGTAGCCCTCTGGAATACTTTCATGTACACCATAACAAAAATCTAGCTCAATTGGAGCACTACTAGCATTCTGACACACGTTCTGCTCTCACGTGTACAAAAACACCCCAATCTGACCCACCAAATCATTTTGAGCCTGTTAGCAAAAATTGGGCAATGTCACGGCATCCGTATTCTCTGTCCGAATAGAATGAGCTAACTCTCAAAGGAAACAGTGTAGAATTGAGCTCACAGGAGCCGATCTCATGAAAACTCACAAAAAAAAAAAAAAACAGGCCACGCCCTATGTTCTGCAAATAGCTGTAACAATAGGGCAGATGTGCCCAGCATAATCACGTCTGCGAGAAAGACAAGAGGAAGATATCAAATAGTGCTGGCCAGAGAAATGCACACGGAGGGAAGGGAGTGCGGGCATAAGCCAGCAGCGGAGATATGGGCATAAGCACAGGGAAGGGAGTAAGGGAGGAGGAATTTGGTGAGGCAACGGAGGAAGGAGGATGAGGAATAAGAATAGGAATATAAGAGGAAGTGCGATAACACAAGTAGGAGTAAGAACACGCATTTGGCGCGAGAAGGCGCGCGGAAGAGGGCGAAACGAAGATGAAGGGAGGAGGAAGAGAAAAGAGCAGAGGTCGAGTACCGAGCCCACACCAGCGATGCACGAATGTGAGTACAAGCAAAGAGGAGGGGGAGGGGACGGAAAGGAAAGAGTGGACAGGCCATAGGAATCGAAGTCAAGATAAGGGTCGCAGGAAGGAACCCGGCGAAGAGCACAGATAGACAGCAGAATCGGATACATTGAAGCAGCCCGACAGGCCGAAGGGGAGCACGAGGGCCCACTGGCAGCGGAGGGGGCGGACGACGAGGACACCAAGGACCTGGTGGTATACGGGTGTTAGTTGGTATAAGAGGGAGGGGAAGGGAGAAATGAAAGAAGGGAGAGGGAGACGTGCACGCTCGCCAAGGCTCGCCACACATACACAAACAAGGTGTACCCAACACAGCAATTGCCTCTCCCCTCGCATTCTTGACACGGTGACTCGCCCACGCCCAGGTACCGTAGCGGGAGCCACAGCATAACTTGCAGTGCCTATTGATGAACATAGGAGGAAGGGCGTAGAGGGTAGAGAGGATGGTGCCGAGGCGCATGCCGAGGGAGTCAGCGCCGTGCGCGGGGAGAGCGTTCAGCGTGGCGAGACAGCGGCAAACGACAGTGCACATGTCGAGGTCAAAGTTGCATTGATACTACAATGATAGGTAGACGCGTCCCTATCACCTGAGCCCTCTCAGCATTGCCCACGCTATCTCGCACTCCGCTCCCTCAAACGCGTGAGCAGATTGGTTGGACGATGTTGACGATTAAACTGCAGCATATGCCTTTCTTCTAACTACTTACTTTGCAGGGGGGACGGGCCTCGTCCGAATCGGCGGCAACGCACGCGTGAAGCGGGTGATGTGACAGTGTAACGAATCGGGATGACCTGTCTCGGCTGACCATCGCTTTCTCCATTTGGCAATCCATGTTCAAACCATGTTCAACTTCGGTTGAATTTGTTGAGACGCAATTGCAGCAGTACTGTTTACCCAGTCGACAGCAGTCCACTAGCATATTATTTCCTATACAAATCTTCACGGGCTGTTGAGTTGCTCAGCACCATCAGGCCTTTCCAGCACTACATTCCCTGCCCCATTTTCTGGATCACTTCCGTATCTTTGCCACAACACAGCTGGAATCGACTTCATATGCATCACGCCCTGTTCCTTTTTTAATCTGGTCTGTTGATATCCGATGTTCTCATCTGACCAGGTCCCACCGCAATCAGTTGAATGACATCTGCCGCCAAGAAAGAAGAAACAAAAGTCGCCAATGAAAGGGCCCAGCATGTCGGAGTCGACATAAGACCGCCGTCACCGAGTGAAAATGCTGAAGGACCGTTTACTGCCGCTTTAAATTATTTTTGAGGAGAGCGCCGACTAGGAAACACTCCCAGGCTCTATAAGGTACACGATAAGCAGACGGGAAAGGGAAGTTCTCACTGGCTTCGGTGTACAGTTTGAATCTACTAGGGACAGCGCATTTCGAGCCTGTCAGGATCATTAGAGGGACTGAGATTAAATGCTACGGAAGTACGCAAAGGAATCGTTGTCACCATTGACTTGGTCTAGAATGCTTTTGGATTCCTGTTCGTCCTCCTTCGGAACCGCGATTTTGCGTACGGCCCGGATATTCTCGAGCGGGAGAGAGAAGTAGCCGAGGAGGATGGGGTCGTCGTTGTAGAACATCCCAAATACGACATTGTCTGAAATCATGCCGAAACTCCGGGACTGCCCGGGATAAACGAAACTATTCCCGCGCGCACATTTCCCAAACATGGCACGTTCCCATCAAACCGTGCAGATTGAGATCAAACAGTGCACATTCGCGATGAATGTGCACTTCTTGTGAGGAAAAATGGCACATTCCGCGTGTCAATGTGGCCCCTTCGGCGTTCTCGGGACTCGGGGATCCCAACGGGTGTATTTACTACATTCCACCGTCATCACTTCATTTACAACTTGGTTTCAAGGTTCAAACCTAATAGATTAAGAAGTCCTTTCTACACAATAATCCTCCGCTTTTTTGGACCGTCTTCCCACTCATGTTCGCAACATTCATGTGAAAGACTATGACACCCGTCTAACTGCGACGGGTGTCGCGTCACCGTTCTCTGCACTCTTTCCCAGGCAGCAGGAGCGCGGACCGTGAACTGGTATGTAGAACGCTGGTGCGTGCGCAGGCGTTCCGCAACTCTGCAGATGGATGATGCGCTGTAGGTACCGGTTTTTTCGCTCGAGCGCCAGTGGGCTGCGCCCAGGAGCCGGTTCCAAACGCCGTTGCGCAAGCGCGATTATATCGGCATCGGCTCGAGCATCGAAGTATTGCACTATAGAAAAAATAATTGAGCGGGGCTGCGAGTTTTCAAGCGCACTTGGGCCCGGGCTTCAGCGCCGCTCTGCAGAATCGAACAGGTCAGCGGTGAGTTAATAACATAACTTTACAACACACCTATGCCCGTCTCGATATACCCTTTGTCTTGCTGTCGCCGTGCCCGGTGATGACGCAGCGAGCGAGGCACCAGGGCGGTGCTTACGGTGGTGGTGGTAGGAGGCAAGGAGGCAGTCGGGAACCACGGGCACGGCGACTCCGAAACGGGAAAGTGCCTCTTTTGGGCGAAACAGTGCACATTCCGCTCAATGTGCAGTGTTTGATCTGAATACGCCCTGTTTGATTTGAATGTGCCATGTTTGGGAATATGCGCGCGCGAATAGTTTCGTATATACTCGGGACTGCCATACATCTGACAGGGCACTGGCGGGGCCGGTGGAGAGAAGGGAGCCAAGGAAATTCATCTCCTCTCAAAGTAAGTCGTTAGCGATGAGAGAGGGGTGGTGAGCCGCCCCAGTGGACACATTTAAGAACATGCTGCGACGGAATTTCACGACAGAGTTGAGTTATTGGAGCTCGTCAGTGGCATACTTGTCGAGTACGGCCGTCCTTTGCATTCGGATGTCGTCAAAAAATATCCGCGTCCTCAAGCTTCAGTTCCTCCCCACTGTATTCACTGCCTGAGAATTTCCCGCAATAAAACATGGAGGATATATGAGGCGACGGAAGCCCATGATTCCTCCCAGGTCAGGACGCTTTTCTTGATTGTGTCACCTTTGTCCCTGCACGAGTGGTAAATTGGTACCGAGGGCAAAGAGTGCTCGCACTTCGAGCTATAGATATCCTCCAGCTCCACGATCGCTCCGGAGTTTCGCTACAAGTCTTCCGACTCAGGCCACGCCGCGGCCATTTTAGCTACGGTGGGATCGTGCACAGCCACGCCGTTCTCGGCACAGATAGAGCGATCGAATCCCATGGTTGCATCCGGCCATGGAAAAGCCACGGTGACGGTAGAAGAACGAATTTGGTCAGACAGAAATTGCAGTTGCTTCATGAAACTCCCCATACTAGGACTCTTCACTTTGGTTTCAAGAGGATGCAACATACGTTAGCCTACCACAACAGCAATCGGTCTTCGAGGTGTCAAGATGAATAGACGTTCACAGCAACTAAAATAATCTTTAGATCCTGCGGAATTTGACTTTACATAAACCTCGGTGTCTAATGGTGATTTATAAACAGCGTCAAATGCTTGACAGACAATTCCTCCGAATTGCTCTTCTCCTCAATCATCAGCAGGTAATACTTCCCCTAGCTCATTGAAGTCTTCTTATGGTGAAGCCTAGTCGCAACCTAGTCTTGGAGGTAGTGATGTCTCTTTACCTGCTCAGAACAAGTCTGAAGGTCTCACGTTTTCTCGCAACTTGCGACAACTAAAGGATTTACGCAGGACAGCTTCTTTGAGTCGGCTATATAAAACCCGACCTGGGCTGACCGGTGGGGTGGTTACCTCCGCCATCGCGGTGCTTTTCCTTGCATTCGGGGCCAGCCTGAATTGATATCGGGGTTGGAGAATACCACGAAGCCCACATTCAAGCGGGAATGAGGGGATCGAAATCCTGTGAAACCTGTTTTGCGAAGGGTTCCATCTAATTCAAGTTACTCCGTCTGGTGACGTTCATCTTCATCGGCGGACGCCGTCAATGGCGGCTGCGCTGTATAAGAACCCGGAATTAATCCCGGTCGGGTTAACTGGTCTTGGCCACTTTTTCCCTCAGCATTGGGCGAATGTACTCGTTTTGTGGTCCCCGCCGGCATAGTCATGAGCACTGTATGCCGCCGCGGAACCGCCAGATTGTTTTCCGGCGTCGAAACAGCGGATGTCCGGGGAAGAAATAGATCTTCACAATGCGCCAGTAGCTAATACAAACCTTCGAATGAGCCTAAACTTCGAGCAGCAGGATGGTCAAGTCCTGGGGCGCCCTCTGTCTACCACTGGCTAATATACTGCCACATTTTTTCCATATCGCCGTGGTTCCCTATACTGCTTTCCCTCCCCGACAGGCCAGCGAATTATTCGGTAATTTATGCCGTTTTTTTATATGTTTTGATCAAAGCCCAAGAGGCCGTTGATAGGCGTTGTGAGTTGGGCTGTCTGTAGCATGAGACTCTGCTTCTTTGACTTTGCCGTTGCCGTTATGCCGTGAGTAGGATCGCAGGAAGTCGGCGTCCGAGCTCGATTGACTCTCACAGTGTTGATTTCCTCTTTCTTGCGTGTGCCTGGGTAAATAATGTATATCTTGCAGATGCAGGAGGTGTAAGTAACGCCATGTTCGCCATCGTTATATGCACACTACCGCGAGCCATTTATGCGCCGAAAAACTATATTTCTCGGAGCCTTTGTGGGCAGCGCTAGCCTAGTAAGACGATTGGCCTGGGCGGGGCGGGGCGGGCTCTTCGGTGGCGGGGAACCGATTTGGTTTAGGTCATACCTTGCCCGACGCGCAGAGGTCTGCCGGACGGCCCCAGGGTTATGTTGCGGCGCCGATCAAGACCAACAAGGACGGGCTACTCATCTGCACTTACTGGTTTGATGCACGTAAACTTATGATTTATTTATCTCCTGAAGATGTGGGTAAGGAATCTTATTCTTCAAACAACAAAATCCCTTCGACCTCCAAATGGAACTCACTTCTCGTATGCAACTTCCTCCATCCACATCCACATTCTCTGGCTCTTCCGACACACAGGGTCATTTAGACCCGGAACCCGACAAATCTGTTTCTTCCAGCTATTCGAGCGAGGTTCCTACCGATGCATCGGCTCTACCTCCCGTAGACCGGGGAGTTGGAGCTTGGTCCTTCGTACGAAGATTAAAGTCTGACCGCGTCCAAATAATCTAACTCTGACACAGCTGGCGGCTGCCTTTGTTGTCGAGGGTATCGTTTGGGCGTTTCCCTTTGCCTACGGGATTTTCCTCGACGGTAAATGCTTTACCATTTGGATACGCTCAAATTGTAATGACGTCGTGCTGGACAGATTACCTCCAAGACCCTCATTTTACCTCACAAAATAATGCTACAACCCTCCTTCCCCTCATCGGGACGCTATCTTCCGGAATTATCTACTGTTCTGGTATTATCGAACCAGGTACTCCGGGAACGCGCTGCTAATTAATAACAACAGGACCGGTCGTCAACTCCTTTGCTGCCCGTTATCCTCATCACCGTCGGAAGTCAATGTGGTTTGGAGCACTTTTATGCTGTGGGACGCTTGTTGGAGCAAGTTATGCAACCGAGGTCGGTCTGTGTTCGCATCTATACGATGTTCAATAATATATTCCCCAGATTTGGCAACTCATTCTTCTCCAAGGCGTCCTATACGCGATCGGCGCATGTCAGCCATTCCATAAAGAAATAATTGCTTGACAGTTCCTGATAACCTGCCAGCCCTGCTGTACCTGCCATGCATCTCGTTCATGTCTGAATGGTTTGTTGCGCGGCGAGGAATGGCGAACGGCATTATTTTTTCAGGTATGTCTCGCTTTGAAAATGCAGGGTGAACAAACTCGATCATCCATCCATCCAGGCACTGCCGTCGCAGGTTTACTCCTTCCGCTGGCATTACCAGCGCTGATATCGAAGTACGGCGCGTCTAAAACCCTTCGTATGCTGGGGATCACTATCGGAATCCTTCTTTCACTCGTACTGCCCTTTCTCAAAGGGAGAGTCCCAATCCAACGGCCGGCAGCGCAAGGGGCAAGAATTCCGAGCCGAGCCTGGGCGAAACACAAATCTTTCTGGATTTTCCTCGCGGCCAACACCCTGCAAGGATTTGCATTTTTTGTTCCTATCGCTTATCTACCCAGTGCGTGAACGAACCCTTCCGCAATCCCGTTTCAAAACACTCACCGTAGTTCAGCATTTGCATACGACCTTCACATCAGTTCGTTCAAATCAGCCGTAACATTAGGAATGTTAAATTGTACGTCTGAGAAATCTGGCCCATCGAATGGTTGAAATGATTGGGCAAAGTTTCGGGGGTTGTGGGCGGTATTTCGATGGGATACCTATCAGACAGATTCAATCCGTGGACATTGGCGCTCGCCAATCTCCTTACAACTTCACTCGCAACTTTCGTGCTTTGGGGTGTTTGCTCGCACTCCCTCGCTGGACTGCTGGTGTTCGGGATCGTATACGGCAGTATCGCTGGCGGTTGGAGCAGCCTGTGGACAGGCTTTGTGAGGCCCCTCGCCAGTATGTCGCTCTTTACCTCTCCATTCTTGTTCAAGCTTTGTTAACATGGAAAAGAGGACGACCCTGGACTGTCGACGATGCTTTATGGGTACCTCCTACTTTCCAGAGGTATAGGCAATATCGTGTCGACTCCCATCTCGGCGAAACTACTCGTATATAGTCAATCTCCCAACATCACGAGCCACGGGGAAAGCACTGGATTCGATGTGGGGAATGGGCGGTTTGAGAAGGTGATAATATATGTTGGGACATGCTTCGGAGCCGCGGCGGCACTTTCCGCCTTGGGATTGGCGATGAATGTTCGAAGCAGCCAGACAGGGCCCTCAAGATCGCAATGAGTTTAGGGCTCGTTAACATATCTCGCCACGTATCATTTTAATACGTTGTCGTCACACCTGTTCCTCTGTTAAAATTCCCAGTTTTTACATACGTTCAATTGTGTTCCTGTGTGAAAAGCCCGACAAAAAATATGGACATGTCCGTAACGTATCAATTATTTGCCTGTCTTTCATTCGCCTACAGATCAGTTCTCTTCCGGAACCGCACTTTCGCACTTGCATTCGGAGCTATGGTCAAGCCAAAGCTATTATCTGGTGGACGCACGCCTTCAACTTCGGCCTTGAGATCATAGTTGATGACCACATGGGCAAGCATCGCCTTCAGCTCTGTCGCCGCAAAGAACCGTCCCTGGAAAATAATAAACAAAAAGCAGACATATCGGGAGGTGAATACACACAGGACACGCATGCTTTCCCGTCCCGAAGGGCAGAAAATCTCCGGCGGTGGAGATCATCTGGCGTTTGAATACATCTTGGGTGAGATCATGAGTAGCCGCGTGCTCTGCGCGCTCTCGCGCGAAGCGGAATCCGTCGAATTCAGTTGCATTTTTATAGTTCGCTGGGTAGTTTCAATGAGGAAACGACATCCGCACCTAGTCAGTTTAATGAATAACCACAAAAAAACATCGGGGCTCACAGGCATCATAATGTATCGCACGCGCCGCGGCACATACGAAGGAGCCATTGGGCAGCACAGTTCCGTCGGAGAACCGGAACCCGTCCTTCGAAACGACTTTGCGGATCATAGCAACTGTTAAATGGAATTCACTGAGCACAAACCAGTTATGGTAATTAGATTGAGTTCTTACCCGGACCGTTTCCATTGAGGCGCTGCGATTCCCGGTGGAAACTATCTATCTTAACCATGCTGTTCAACGCGGCCTTCGTCCAGCCCTCTTTTGCGACGACATGTTCCGCCTCCTCACGCATGGGCAGAAGGTGCTCTGGATGGGTCGTCAGATCAAATAGTGCCTGCGTGAAAGCCTGGGTTGCGGAAGGAGATAGATGAGCTGCATTGTCGGTTTTGGAATGAATGACACACCATTGAAGATGTGTGGATGGCACCGAAGTTCGTTGCGAGGACACGGAGCACGAGGGCGGGTACGGTGCGCTCTTCGCCTTGCGCATCTTCCAGCAACCAGGAAATGAAATCGTTCTGCGGAATCACGTATGAGCAACTGGTTCTCTGGTCATTCCTCTCTGAAGAAAATTCACTGGCTTCCCAGGCCAATCTGGCCCCAGCTCATCCTCTTTCGCCAACCTCTCCGCGACAAGGGGGCCTAAAGTTTGTAGAGCGACCGCAAAGCTCTTGTCCTTGCTCGAAATTAACGGGCCGACTAGTCTATGGCAGGTGATCATGAGTCTTGCTACAGTAGGGGTGCGACTGAGAAGGTCACTTACGGGCGCAGAAAATTGGGGAACAAGGCAACTCTCTGGCCACTTCGTATCACATCAAGCGCGAACTGGACATTATTCCACAGGTAGGTTTGGTTTCTGCCTGGGTGATGTCAGTCCGAGCGGAGGACAAGGTAGGGGAGAGTGAACACATAGCGGAAGCCCCACGAAAAGACGATTGCTAACGCGCGCCACTACTGTCATGATAGTGTGTAAGGGGAAACGATTTCCATTCTTAATTTTAAACGCCTTCAGAACGATGGAGCCACGGGCTACTCATTTCCTCACCAGACTCATGCAGCTGCAAGACCTCCTCGAAGGCACAAGCAATTTCATCCCTCACTTCCGGGAAACAAGCATGCAGATTCCTAGTCAAGTTGGTGCGGATGGTATGTCGATGGTACGGGTTTTCCACAATGGGGCGGCCAATTACTTGCTTCACTGCGAATCCTTAAATTTAAAATCACCGAAGAGTAAAAGAAGCCACCTGGAAGGCTGTCTTCGACACCCTCGTGGGGGAGAGGATGTGTTCCGGTGCGCCGCCAACCTCTTTCACGAATTTGGGACCCGATACGACGACGAGCCAGTCAGAGAAACGAGCGACGCGGAAGATTCCGTCTGGGTATTGGGTGTAGCCCGCCTGGATCAGATCAGTCACATTTGCGAGGAACTTGTAGCCGTCCCAGAAGCTGGTGAGGAACCCAGTGGATCCGACGATGGGGATCGCGTCTAGCTGAGCGGAAGTAAGCTATAGGTTCAGGCGCTGCGGGTGGTATTGCACCTTTGAGTTATGAGATGCCTTGCGAACTGAAGCGAAAATGAGGATCGCCAGACCGACGGAGAGAACAAGGAACCGAGAGTCATCCATGAGTGAAGTGGGGTGGGAGCTCAGGCTCTAGGCTCTTATGCATCTGCCATCGAAGAAGTAGACGTGGGGACGTTTTTTGCTTGATCGAATGGTAAGGATCCAGAAATCTCAGCAAAAAATAGATGACCTGGGAGGAAAACTGGCCGCAACCATGCCGAGCAAGGCGCACGAGACCCTACTAGTAGAGCGCTGTTCAGTGTTGGGTCAGCAGCGGAACAGTGGTTGTCACTGTTGGATGAAAATAGGACAGTGGCTCAGGTTACATCGAAAACCTGAACCTCCACGGACTGATGACCCGATACACGTTACGTGGATTCGTTGCAACGAATACGGTGGTGGAAACCGAGAGGTAGGGTGGCTGTGCGGAAGCTATGCCCACGCATCAGCGAAACATACACTGCGTTCCGACCCCTCCTAGACAGAGTTTTGCTTGATCTGGCTCAAGGGGCTGTCGGGATTCGAAAAACGGATAGGGGGTCGAAAAGATTTTTAAGGCCCTCCCTCAGACCCCCCCCCCCCCCTCCCCCCCTATATAGGGAAGGAGTTTCCCACGGGTAGTGCCGGACCGTCGTCCCGGGTCATGTGCATTTACATCGCCACCTGATGGCCACTTCCCGCCCGAACAGGCCGACGCGACATACATTCTACGCGCAAGTCTCTGAGTGCATATTGAACATCAGACATGTTGTTTGAGTCAGCAAATGACTCAAATATGTGCACTGGGCAATTTCTGATACACTTTTGGAGGCATTCAATTGCAAAAATATTTATGCAGGGGCTACCAAGGCCAGGGGGAGGTTCTAGACACTTCTGGGGACCTAATACATGCCTTCCAGGGCCTTCCATGGGTCAAAATGTGCTTTAAACAAGATTCTGGCCTAATTTGAAATCTACTATGAAAAGATTTTTAAGACCTTGGTCGGGACCCCCCCCCCCCTACCCCCTATCCGAAATTCGAATCCCGACAGCCCCTTGATCTGGCTTGATCTGTCTTGATCTGTCTTGATCTGTCTAGGGTCTGTCTAGGGTCTGTCTAGCCTAATTCTGGCCGCCAGACAGACCCTAAACAGACCCTAGACAGACCCTAGACAGACTGAAAAAGTCTGTCTAGAAGGGGTCGGAACGCAGTGATACAGGCCGATGATCCGGACATTCTGGCTTTTCATCACCAAGAACGCGGTGTGGAATTCATCGATCCCGGGACCCCACGTTCACTTTAAGGAGACCGGTTCTCTGCCGACTGGTCCGAGATGCTTGCCACGGTAAGCACTGCATTCAGGGCCCTGGTAGACCCGGCCCGTCGCGCCTGGGCGCCCTATGGCCGACCGCGGAGACAGGGCGAGGCAGTGCTGCCGCGGTCTGCCGACCTCGGAGATAGGGTTTGCCGAGCTCATGAAGGTCGGCCCTAGGGCGCCCAGGCGGGCCGGGTCTACCGCTGTCTACCGAGGCCCTGAATGCAGTGAATGTGCTCTCGGTCACTGATCGACTGTTTCGTCGTCTTGCGCACCTCCGAATTGCGTTTGAACTTTGCTCCCGGATTCGTACTAGTAGAGTTCGAGGCATACTTATTGGACTTTGACTAATGTAAACACAAGAAACTTCCTTGCTGGCTTGCAGCGTGCCCATCCCGAAACCCAAATACAGGATATTTGGTCGGTTGTGGGTTCTGCCTCGTTTACAGCTCGTACACCGCCATTCGTGACTAATGTTCTGTCAACGTTATTGAGTATTTTCATTTTGGAAACAAAATTACTCGAATCCCACAAGCCTTCTCAAATGTCTTGTTTGACAAGCCACATCACAATGTTGCTACAACGAGCCGCTGACGTCCGGGAGATGTTTTCGAAGTCAAATGTTCACGTAACATTGTAACAACCTTCGTAAAATATTGATTGGTTGTTGAAAAAATATCGCTGCGTGACGTTTCAGTAGCATCCGTCACGAATGGCGTTGTACGAACAAGTCCCTTCTCTCAATTTGTCAGCTTCGTCTCTTGTTTTCGCTTTTTTTTCCTTCTGAAATCGGCAGGTGCGGCAGCGTCAAAGGTTCTTCATCCTGTGCTGCAGCAACCTACATATTTCCCGGATCACTCATTGTGCGGAAAAGATTATCCACTCAATCCATGAGTGCGGTGATTTGGTGGCAATAATGGGTTAGAACGGGGATCGTAGCCTCAAGCCACGTTACAGCCGTTTTGGAAAGTATAGAGGGGTTTCGTAAATCATTGATGCTCGATTTTGGTTTACCTCTATTTACTGTCGCGTCCTCGGCTCCACACCTCCGAACCACTGCCGAATTATTTTAGCCTTTTGTGCAACTCTGGTTGGACTTTGTACGGCCACAAATATGTATACTCTGACAAGACTGAACCCCCAAATGGTCCTTCGGGTTGAATAACCTGACTTGCAGCTCAAAAGTGAGCTATGACGGTGTGGAGCCGCTCTTAGCCGACGACACTCTCGCAAATAGACGTAAGCAAAAACCGAGCATCAACGATTTACGAAACCCCTTGGAAACCCCTCTATACTTTCCAAAACGGCTGTAGTGACCATCAACTTCATTTTTAGGGTCCCGAGGCAGGTAACTGATGTTGGAACGCTTGGAACTTACGGCAAGCTGCCAGTGGAGCAGAGAAATCGGCCATACATATGCGAGGGGCACATTGTTGACCACAGAAACTGCATTCTGGCATCGCTCGTCGAGTTCGCCGATTCGCGAGCGTGTTGATCTGATACAGCCGAAGTTCGTTCTCTAGTAACCGGAACGGACAATGATGATTCATAACGCGCGCTCACAGGGATGCCTTTCCCACTGAATCGCCGGGGTTTCAATCTGAGATCGTCAGTTTATTTCTCTCCAGAGGACTTATGACGAAAAGGCGAGTTTCTATCACTTGGTAGAATGTGAGGTACACCACTGGACAGAGAGACTTATTCAGCTTGATGAGCTGCATGTTCAACTATGTTCTCATGAACTGGTAGTAGGAATTACTTTTGCACCCAAGAGCTTTTGCTTTATATATAAATGTAAGCTGGTTCTGCAATGCTTTGTGACACTTGAAATGCGAATATTGCACTCAGCCTATGTTCGTTGGTTCTTATAGGTGAATGACTGTTCAGATACTTGAATGATCATCCGGGTACAATATTAATGGAACGATAGAATCAGTACGTAGCGCTGAGCACCTCACATTAATCGCACCATGCCAGTCCAAGTTCCTGTGGAGTCTCCGTTCGGTTTGAAGACGAGTCATGACTGGTATTACGATTGCGTTTTTGTGACGCAAAACCGGACACCTCAAATGTAAATCCCACGGTTTTGTGTGGCTTGACCCGAGTATTCATTTCGTTTGGCCCCAAGTTGTGATATCGGCGAGAGTGAATTACATAAAACACTGCTGGAAGCATGGTTCTATGCTCGCGCATGGGCCGACGCTCGAGTATCGCGTATGCGCCTTCGTGCTTGAATGCATTCATGTCCGCACAAAAAATACCTCACTCCACATTTGAACCCCGGCAATTCATGCTAACCTTGAACGCGCCGAAGTCCGATCTCGTTGGATCGCGTGCATTGCATGTGTCGCTCATTCATACTTACAGTGCCTGCGCAGACGTCGGGTCAAGACAAGTATAACTCGCGGCCGTTTTCTGAGTTTTCGCTGGTTTCGAAAATTGAGGTTAAAATCAAAGCTGCGAAAATTGGTGGAGATGAGAGAAAATGGTGCAGAAAAGTCCCCATTTCGCAAAATTACTTACAAGAAGAAGCAGTGGCCAGCGAGCAAGATTCTCAGTGCGAACTGATTTGAGCTAAGATCCGGAGGCAGTTCAGGGTGAGAAAACACGAGGCACGCTAACCGCTCGCCATCAGGTGACCGTTGATCGCGGTCCGACGCGAGGCCGCCACCACCATCAAAACCGACCCTTCTCCTGCCAGCTTCCACCGTTTCTGTTTCCTCCCGCCTCCCCACTTTCCTTTGACTTGTGTCTCGTCCCCGTACCGGTTCTTGTACGGATGGCCATTACTCTGGATGCAACCCAACCGAAGTCCCCCTTTGTCGACTCGTCCAACCGCTCCTCAACGAAACCGAAACGCCACGCTCATTTACGCTCCTCCAGCGCCTCCTCCCTCCGTAAATCTCCCCCGACCTGCACGTTGTCTCTCGCGAGCGTTACCAGTGGCCCAGCCATATCCCTATCGATTTCGACTCTGATTCCACTGGTGACATTTCCTTTGTCTGAGCCGTCGCGTGTCGCCTTCCCAAGCGAAGACGGGTCGTGTGGCGGGGATGCGAGTAACCCAGCCGAGCCATGGCGGCGTCCACGTGCACGTACATCCCACGTCGAGACCCCCCGTCGCCCACAAACGCAGCTGCAGCCGCCCCCCAAGCAGCGCAGAGCTCGAATCTCCAAGCAACCCAATTCGGGTCCTAATCCTCGTGCAGCGTCGTCATCCGCGCCACTCAAGACCCCCACCACTGCGGACCTGCGTCTTGCCGCGCTTGTCGAGCGTAGCATCGCACTGAACCTTGCCGCCCGTCCGCTTTCATCCTCATCATCCAATTCCGAGCTGGATCAGCAGGACCTCCTGCTCGGTGTGCGGCTGCGGTACCTCCTTGCCCTCCACGGCCGACGCGTGCGTCCCTCTTCGCCGACCAGGATTGCGCTCCCTGCGTGCCCACCGGCGTCGGTGCTCCTCTCCGGCAGCACAGGCGTCGACGTCGACGTCCTCGCGCCCTCCCCAACACCAACCCCAGCCCCCACGCTGCGCTTCATCGCACACACTGCCCGCCCGCGCTCCAGCTCGCGCGGAAGTGTCTATGGGAGCGCAGGATTAGAAATGCCCGCGCTCGTCGCAACGCTACTGCTCCGCCGGCACGAGACAGGCCGCACGGCGAGCCCAGGGACGTTCGTACTGCGGCGCGATATCAAGCGGTCGGTCCCGGCGCCGTCGACGTTGGGCATGCACGTCTTCGCCCCAAGCTAGTCTCGGGATGCTGCCGGCCTTTTCTCTTTGTATGTTCTTCTTCATGGGGCGACCCCATCGCCGTCCCTCGTCTCGCAATCGACCTCTATCTCGACCGGAGCTGCTGCATGTGGACTTGATCAACCCACCCAGCCATCCGCGTCGCTAGTAGGGCCGAGTCGAGCGAGGGAGGCCACCATTATTTCTTTACGACCATGCACGATGAGCTAGCCTCACCGTCATTTCATCCCGGGGTCCTCTCAGCGACCCCGGCATTCATTCCACGACACTTCACTGTAGCCAGCTTCAGCCTCATCCATGCACGCAACTCGACGAAGCGCTCACGATTCATAGACATCGCATTATCATCATCATACGCATCTCACGCATCCGACCGAGTCGACGCCCCCTCACTGTAGCACCATCGCATTAGCACGATCGTCATGTCATAGTTATTAGTCTGTACACACCCTTGTTTTCGAATGTTTTCTGGTTTCGAGAGCGGAAAAGGCCCGATTTGGAAATTTATTATCGCGGATGTGAATCTTATCAGCACAGCCACATGTCCGCGTGAGGGTACTTTTCTGGCGCGCCCCGCGCGTCGAGGTCGCAAGTTTCTGTCGTCGTGGAGGGAGCCTGCAGTTCAAGCACACATCCTGGAACTTGAGAGCAAAAATGCATCCTATCAGTAGAATCGATAAAAAAAGCCTTCGAAGACCAAGAGCAAGGCCAAGAGAGACTGAATGGATTCCCTGGTGGCAGAGAGCCTTGATTGAGAGTATATACAAGAATAGTGGGAGTGGGAGTCGTTGAGTTGCACTGATGTGTTCGAGTCGCACTTTTATCCATCAAAAGTGCGACTCGGTTTCCCGAGTGCGACTGGTTACCCGACGGCTTTGATGGGAACGAGATCCGCGCATGCTGTGCCGACATTTCCGAGCAGATATGAAACAAGATTTACCGCCGCTTCGCTCTGGTAAGTCGCACGTTGGGAAAGCAAAAGCAATTAAAGCGGTGTGGATACATTCAAGAATTTCTACCGAATTATCATGTTGTGAAATGGCCTGCCAGAGACCAAGAGATGCTGTTTGAAAACGCCATAGCCCATTTCAGTGCTCGATCTTATGGTTTCTGGGTCCAGTGGGTCCGGAAAGGTGAACTAGCCGAGCCCAAAAGAAAGCAGAATGAGAATGAATGATAGGAAAAAGACAGAACTAAGGAATTGGAAGGTGGCAGAATTAATGGGCGCTGGAGTCCCAAGGGAGCCAGAGCATAAAATAACCACGAACCTAGAGAGGAAGAGGTGGTGGGATGCACAATGAAAATGGTTTGAATTATAAAATAGACTCCATGCTCAGACAACGATTTGCAACCAAGGTCGATCCACAAGCCCGACAAAATCCTTGATTAAAGAAAGCATGAAATGAGTTGGGAAAACTTGAAAAAGAACATATGTAACCCACACATACATACGGGCGATCGTCAAGTGCTGAAAAATTGTCTTCCATGGCGGGCAAAATCATGTCGTGGATTATGCGAACACTATAGCAAGAATGGTCCAGGATGAAAGCAGCCAATGGCAACCTGTGAGTAGTCGAGACAGGGAAACAGAGTCTGAACATGAGGATTCCAGGACTGGTAGCGATGAGGTTGATCTAGAGAATTCCCAGCTAATACATTGTGCCTCTGAGGATGTTCAACACGAATACTGGTGGTATTGAAGGAGTCCGATGCTAGGGAGGAGCGAGGTAAGATGGGCAATTTTTTGATCTATAGGACCAGCATCAACTACAAATTCAGAAAGCAAGAAATTTGTTTGTGTCTGTGGAGCGAACTGAATGAGTTACCCAAGTGAGAACTGGGACCAATTGGGACCGAAAATTTGAACCGGAATGCCGCAGTCCAGGGCCCGTGAAATAAAAAAGGGAGGGGGAAACAAGAGGGACGGGGAGCAAGGGTGGTATCTCTGATGCTAATTGGGGACAAAAAGCACTGAGATGTGGATCGATATCAACATCATCGGCAATGAGCGGGGATTGATTGGGCATCAGTGCATCAGTCGCACTGCGGATGTATTTGCGATCAGTCGCACCCCGTAGCGGGGTTGAGTCCCATTAATGGGAGTGAGTCGCACTTTCTAAGTGCTGGGGTGGGACTGGACGAGTTCCACTCCCACTAAAATCATTGTTACTCCTTGATTGACGACTGGTGCAGGTGTGGGATGCACCTGATGCGCGCGCAAGTAGAAGGGTTTATTCGGCGTAGCATTTTGAATTTCGATAGCACCGTGGAGCTAATTGTAATCCCTTGCTGCCGTTGCAGCGATTGACTCACCGAGTGGCAAGCACTTGAAACACGTCCAATGGAATGAAAGTCATGACCGTAGACATGCTGCATGAATTCAGAGCAAGAAATAGAATCTGACGTGGTGACGCTTGGCGGAGAATAGTGTGGCACACCAGTGGTCGAGGAGCGGGCTGACTCACTCATGAAGATCACTCCTGGTATTTCTGGATGGGAATCTCTTCGAAAACTACAAGTTTTCGCTGTTCAGACATCAGGAAATTTGCAGCCACTGGAATGCGCCGGATTTGACGGGTCACGGCTTCAGGCCCCGGGAAGCTCCCTTAAGGTAACTCCGGCAAAATTCGGTCAAAGTGGCCTCAAATCCCCTAACTTTTCTGGGTCTCCGGGCCTCAAATCCCCTAAATCGGAGAAGGATATCACGTGATATTACTATTTTTCGCTATTTTTTTCGCTCTCCCTCCCGCAGCTGTGCCCGGGACCTTGATTTTTAAGGGTGGTAGCGCTTTCACCAGGTCTTTGCGAGAAGGTACCATCCAACGTGCACCCGCAGACTCAGTAAGGCCCATGAGAGAACCTTGAGGTGACTCGAAATTGGCCGGTGCAACCGAGCTGAAATCCCCTAACTTGGAGTTGGTTTTCCAAATTTGGGCCTCAAATCCCCTAATTCCGGAGTTAAAAATCGCAAAATTTTCGCCTCAAATCCCCTAACTTCGGAGTTACCTTTAGGGGAGCTTCCCGGGGCCTACGGCTTCATCAGGAGGCTGCCACTGGCCACTGTCACTGATGTCCTCCGTCACGTTGCAGCTTGCGAAATGCACTCATCTCCTCACTTGCCCACAGAACTTTGGGGCGAAACGTTCGCTGCTCTCCCAAGAAAAACCCTCCTATCCTTGCATGCCACCTCCCACCTCTTTAACGAAATATCTCGCCCGCTTCTTTTCGCGGAATTCGACCTTCATCCATTCCTGGTTTTCGAGGGCACCAGTTCACATTTCTCTGCACGGATTGACGTGGACAGATTTGTTGAACGAGTAGAATTCTGGACCGGACCGGCAATTGCGCCCTTCGTGCGAGGATGCACATTTTCTGCTCTTCGCCGGAGGCATGTCAACCCGGTCCCAATCTTTACGGCTCTTTTTAGGCGTCTGCCCAAACTTTTGAACCTGAAAATGCTCACCTGCATTGAAGTCAAGTTTGATCGTGCTGCCGTAGCATCGCTATGTACTCTGTCGAATTTGGCGCATGTGCAGTTGACAGGGTGTTCCTTGGATGAAGAAGTCTTGGGTTTACTCTTGCGCGTCCAGTCTTTCCGATGTGCCCAGATAGGCGGCATACATACCGGCGATCTGCGACGATGGCTGGATATCCTAGACAAAGACACCTTACGTGACCTCAACCTCCCCTCTGTTTTCTCTCCCAGTCTCTTCCCCCAAGGAACATCCTCGATTTTTCCCAATGTGCAGTCCCTACTGCTGCGTATCAAGGAGTGGTCTGAAATCTGCCCCATGCCCAATTTCCCTGCCGTGCGCCATCTCCAGGTTACTTGGTGCCCGGCCTACCGTTCCGATACCGTGCAACCGCAGCCCACTCTCTTTGGGAAGCTCGAAATATACGACGGTCCCCACGAAGTGCTGCTCTTCGTAGACCCCGTCGCGACGCCACGGTGCCTCAGCATCATGCCTTGCGACCCGCAGCTTCTCCTCGAAAGACTCTTCACAGTGCGTCCGGTCCTCCGTAGAGTCGAGCAACTTGTCATCTCGCTTCACTTCCTACAACCCGACGTCCTCGAGGACTGCCTTGCCTCGTTTCCGGTTCTGCGCGAACTCCGCATGAAGGTGTACCACGCCTTCGATGACATGCCAACCCCCGACGGTGATATGCACACACGACAGGTACGCCTGGGTTCTTTCTATGCGTCACACTCTGGCTGAGCCCACGTTGGATGCAGACGTTTTATGATTCCTTCACATTGCGCCCCCCTCCCCCTGGGACCCTGGAGAAACTGCACATCCCATGGCCCGCACATGCGAGCACCCCCTCAAACCCGCTGTTCACCCTCGGCTCTGCGCGGACCGCGAAAGACGCTCTATATTCTGTGAATACCGCGTTGAAATGCATTTGGCTCGTTGCGCCAGAATTCGAGTACCTCTGGATCAGAGCCACCGACAAGGAATTCACTCGTGAGAGGGAAAGTGGCAGTAGGCGAGGTCCGTGTTTAATCTTGGAACACAACTACCGGCTGACCGCGGATTTGTTCATCTAGATCAAAAGCGCTTGGGCTTGGTGTTCCCGAATTTGCAAGACCCGTTTGTATTGCGCTACACTGGCGCTTAATTTTCCGTGAGTTGCGGTGCGACAGTATCGTCCGAAAATCATGGACAACCAACAGGAAACCAACCTAGGCAGATCAGCTTGTAATCGAAATCGAAGCTTATTCCCGCGCAAGTGCAATGTCCTGGCCAAAATGTTAAACTAATCCGCGCTGTAGCTGTTAGTGAGTAGATTTCGGTTTCGATTAGCACGCCATGGAATGTTCTTCTCTCGAGCCTTGGGCTCGCACTCATACATCTGTTCGTTCTGGGATGTCCCCTTTTTTGTTCGTCAGAGAATTCGCTCACCATCATGGCTTGCATCCTCAAATTTAACAGCGGCACGGCTGTAACTTCAGCATTCTACGCCCGCCGAGGAGATGCTCCTCATCCGCTATCTGCTATCGGAAATCCCCCAGTACTTGCTGAAATTCCCAAACATGTCTCTTTGCCCAGTGACACGCTCCTGTGTCCAAACTAGGTCCATTTCTCAGTAGCCTGGAGCTCCCGCTTGCGTGCCACATGGCGTGCTCAGAGTCGAACAAGCTCCGCATGGCTGAAGTGGCACATGTACTCCTTAAACAGCTTGTTGACTGTATGCCGCTGGATAGACCCGGTCTTCGCCCAGTGCAAGTCGCTGAATACCGTATGGGGCATAATCGGCGATGCAACGGAGACACACAGGCAGAGCTCCGGCTCTAGAGGGCACCCGCATCGCGACGGTTGCAATTATCAGCTGCGTACAGAATGGGTCAATGCACAGTGTCTTTCGAGACATACTTTCCTCCTCTTGGGCCTCCCCCGACGACGTGCACGCTGCGTCCGTCAAGGAGGCTGGAAACAAATAACGGCGGCATGGCTCTAGTCGCCAGCTTGCCCATTACTCTGCTGTACTCTGACCCCATGTCCCGAAGTGGGATGGATGTCGGCCTCAACTCAGCATGTTGAATTCCGCTCTTGAAGGACCCGTTCCGGGTCTTGGCTTTCATGCGTCAGCATATGCAACTGTCGCGACCTTTATAAGCCCTGCTCCCACTGGCATTCTTCAGTCGGGTTTTCCTGCTTGCTCGAACCATGCACGCATCTACCATCCTTCTCCTGCCTCTTGTGATTCGACCAATCCTATGCCAACAAATATACGACATCGTATGTCGTTCGTGTATTGACATTTGTCCCCACTCACTACGTCCGTCGCAGTGGCAAACCACCTGGGACCGTTCAGAGCTGTTCAGTTCCGTCGGGCCTTCTCCGCCGATCAATTTCGTGAAGCCTGGAGTTGTGGCCTCAGCTGACATTATCGTTTCCGATTCTACTAAATATCAGTCTATTGTCGGATTCGGCGGAACCCTGAGTGAGTACCTATTTCTTTCATTGTCACCCAGCAATTCACGCTTCCCATCAGCGGATTCATCTGCTCTCACTCTCAACAATTTGAAGGTCCGCCAATTCATTTTCGACGGTGTATCCCCTCATTATATCACAGGCGACCAACTCCGCAAATTACTGGGCTATCTTGCAAACCATGTTCTCGCCTGTGGACGGCGCTGATGCTGCTGGCCTCTCGTACCTGCGCGTTCCGATTGGGGCGACAGACTTTTCTGCCGAATGTAAGACCTCAACGCGTTGATCCCCCGTACCTGATTCTTGTTGTAAAGTGTACAGCCTCGATGATTTCAATGGGGACACCACCTTCAAGAGCTTCAACATGAACAATGCCCCGTCATACCTATTCTCTGTCATCACTGACATCATGTCCATCAATAACATCTTGAAGGTGCTTTTTCTTTGGGATATAGAGTACTTTGGGTAATTGATGTTTTGGACGCAGGTCCACATCCTACCTTGGAGTCCTGTAAACATCGTCCCACTTGATCAATACGTTTTCTGCTAATATGGTAAATGCAGCCTGCATGGATGAAGGATAGTGGAACGATGAATGGGGGCTCGTTGAAATCCAATCTCACTAGTGCCTGTGAGCATCTTTCTACGCATGAAGCTTCGAATCTGACCGTTTTGGAGATCCGAAGTACCTCTTGAAGGCCGTACAGGGCTTCCAAAGTCGGGGGATCCCCATATTCGCAATCTCGGTTCAGGTTGGAGCACACTCCTCAATTTTAAGCGGCTGACTAACTTCTTTCAGAACGAGCCTCAGAATTCCAACCCCACATATCCCTCATCTACCCTCACCCCGGCGATTGAAGGGAAGATTGGGGCGGCTCTTCGAACTTTGTTGAACAACAATGGATTATCCAGTGTCAAGATAGTCGGTTATGAACACAACTGGGATGATGCGGCAGAGTATCCTGTCCAGCTGGTAAATTACTCACGACGAGAAACAATCGAAGGTGGATGTGCTAAGAAATCTGAACCAGATGCAAGCCGACGGCAATGCGTTCGATGGGGCTGCATTCCACTGTGAGCTCCGATTACCGTCCACCCCAGCTAGGTAATGCTTATTCTTCCTGCCATGCTTAAGGCTACGCTGGGACGGTCTCTGAACAGGCTTCATTCCATTCCGCCTTCCCGTCAAAGGTAAGACGTTCCGTCTTTCTTGTCGAGGCTGACATTGACCTGGTTTAAGAATATTTATTTCACAGGTAGGGCGTTTCCTCGTTGGATTCACTGCTATCGTACGACTGCATTTTCTAGAGTGTTCTGGGAGCATTGGCTCTGATTTTTGGTCTGACATCAAGGTAGGAGAACTCCGTCATATCTGCTGCGTAGGCTCAACAGGCGAGAAGTGGTACATGGACAATTTGTGGATAGGTTCATTGGAGAATTATTCACAATCGGTAGGTGTCTGTTTCAGTTGGAATCGCATTTCGTTGATTTCAATGGGAGGGCCTCATGTTCAACATTGCTCTCGACGGGAGCGGAGATCCAATGCTGCCCGGAGCAAACAGCTGCGGATCTGGATGCCGGCCAATTGTCACCATTAACGGCGATGGGTCGTATTCATATAACCAAGAGTGCAAGCCTTCCCTCTTCTTCTCTCATGTCGAAGCCTAACACGTACTGAATCCAGTTTACTCCCTGGCCCAGGCGTCTAAAGCAATCATACCTAAAGACGTCGGAGGTCCCTGGGGGCAACGCATCAAAGTCTCTGTTGGGGGGTCCTTAAACTGGGCACTGAGGGTTGGCGCGTATGCAACTGGCCGCGTTTCGTCCAGCGACTGGACACGTTATTCGCTTGTTGTCATGAATTGTAAGTTAGCCTAGATCCGCCTCTCCCGCTATTCCATATTCACGTCTCATTCTCCACCTATTTCGTAGGGAACGACAATGCATCCGCAGGATTAAATCCTGTCCCGGTGACAACCACCGTTGAATTCCGAGGAATGCAAGCTACCTACACATTCCCTGTCGGTGAGTCTCCGGAATTTCTCTGCTTGCAGGATATAAATTACAATTTCATCTACAGGAGTCACAACGTTATGGTGGTACGCTCCTGGCACCAGTTCTTCCAAGCGAGGGCTCATTGACAATCCGACGAGCGTTTGTTTGAACCAAGTTGACTCCGCACGCCTCTGGAACTTTACCCTCGCAAGATAACGTTATCATTCTCAAACGATGCTTTGGTTTGTGCATGTACTACTAGTCTAATAGAATAATATATCCTATCCTATCACTGTTTCCTTGAATTTCACCGAGGGACGCGATTCCGTTCATGAACCCCGGTTCGAGCGGAAGTATCCTCATATCCATCCATAATTTAAACCATATGTAGTCGACCGATTTAAATCAGGAGCGGAACATAACGGAAAATTTGCTCGCGAGTTCTATTCTTGAAATTTGCGATGTGGGATTATGGCAATGGGACGCCCAGTGAGTATTCAGTTTTAGGATGCTAGCCCAGCCGCTAAGCGGCGGGAAGGAACTGCCGATCTGGTGAGTCGCGCACTTAGCCGAACTGGGATAATGGTTGCAAAAATCGATACATTTGGGTTGTAGAAATACAGAGGGTGCGGATCAAGAGAGACGAATACCGTTAGACTGGAGACCGCAGATACTGATACAGGCGTAGAGGTCAAACGGGACAATTGCGAATAAATAACAAAAAAAAACTATCCCGCAGTGTGAATGTGAACAAGTCTTCCGCCCATAATCACCCGGCGCGCTTTGAGTCGCTTATAGACCACGGTGCGAGACGAATTATTGGTGGTGAAACCGGGCTTGTGATCGGACTCTGCGCGTGGCGAAAGAATTGAATAGGCGAGTTGAGATCAGTCGAAACAGAGGGCGCATATGGCCGTGCGGTGCCCTCCGACGGCACACTGGAAAGTGGACCAAACACGACGGATCCATCGCTCGGGCGGCGTTCGGCAGGAAGTGCTAGCCGATACAATTGCTCCGCTAGATACGCAGCACGGCGCGAGTCGGGAATCGGTGGCAACGGCGCCGATGTGGGTGATACTGCAGAGTCCTGGTCGGGTCGTGGTAGGCCTTCCGACGGAACACTCGAAAGCGGGCCAAAAACAATTGAACCAGATTCTGGGTCCCTGAGATTTGGCTGCGCAACCTCTAGCCTTTGAAGCTGTGCATTTAAATAGGCCTGACGGCGTAGGTCGCTCGAGGACGACACCGCCGGAAGGGGTTGTCGGGGAAGAGAAGACCCCCGCGGCGGGGGAGGCAAGGGCGGAGTACCGAAGGGCGTGATTATCTCGGCGAGCTGTTTCTCCACATCATGGGCCTCGAAGGGAAACTTATTCGATGTAGCGGCGACTCGGCGGCGCCGGTAAACGAAAAGGGAGACTGACGCGAGCACAGTGACGGCAATCACAGCCAAGGTGCCCACAACAATTCCGAGGAGGGCCTCAGTCGTGAGGGCGGATGATGTGGCAGACGTCGCGGATTCTGCAGCCGCGCTACGGGACGGACCGATGCATCAGAAATTGTAGCAGATCGAGTGAGTTCAGGACGCACCTCGAAGTCACAGCAGGCCCATCCGAGCTGCCAGAACCAGAACCAGAGGTGACCGAGGCGGAGAAAGTTGCGGTGGCCGTCAAGCCGGCAGTGACTAAATCGACTTTATTGCTGGTTGCCAACACTCTGTATGTGTGATGTCCAGGATAGTAAATACTAAACTAAAAACGTATTGCAAAAGACTCACACTAAACCTGACAATGCCTGAAAAGCGCCATTGCTGAAAATGGAGAGTCAGCCCTAGGTTGTAAGCCTACATGGTGTGACGCACCTGCCCGGGAAGGGGGCGACAGTAGACGTGGCCAGAGGTGCAATGCTCTGAAGGTTCATCGACGAACCCCCCGCATTAAACCACAATTCCCATCCATTTGTCGGCTCAGAACCATTCAAAGTCCATTGCACCGGGACCTGCGCACCCTTGACATACGGTCCAACGATAGGTGCGAACGCCAAGGCGAAAACTTGCTGACATTGAGAAAAAAGAAAAAGGAGAAAGAATCCGAAACTGTTGTCGTCAGTGTCGTGTGACTTAGTACTGAGCGAGGTGAACTAACAAGTGGATTCGAAGAAAAAACATTGAAGTTCACCGGGTGAACAACGGTGAACAGAAGGCCCAGCCTGTTTGGGAGACGGGATCCTACGAGGTGACGATGAAGGAACGCGAGTCGACTAGGCCTATTGCGCGTACCTGTATAAATAAGTCCCGAAACTCCGGAGCCGGCTCATCCCGGTTACAGTTGCCAAGCTAGTGGCCTTACCTCCCTTGATGTGCGGGTGTCGGCTGTCGCCGATTCGCTGAAACAACGTAGTGGCCGCAGACGTGGCCGACATGAGCTTCTGCTAGACTTGTGTCGGGGGGCTTACAAAGGACGAAGCTCCATTGGCCATGGGAGGTATCCAGCAAACCTGGACCGGAAAACACCACATGATTGGCGGTGGTCGAATGATAAAATCAGCGAGCCAGATTTAAATCACGTGATGCGGTGTCGCGTTTGATCAACACGCCGCGTTTCCCCGGCCCGCCAGGAACCATGTTCCTTCAACAAAACTATTCATCAGTGTGATGAGACTGCATTCTTGCCAGGATTTTTTTCATGCACCCAGGAGCCCATTGGACCTCTAACACGTTTGGCGAAATCTCACGACCTTCACGGATGGAACAGATTCCACTGTCCGCGAACGCCGTTTCATCAGACAGGCAGCGGTAAGCACAATTCCTGGTACCGATTTAGGTCCAGGTCTACTTTCTGAATTCACATTCTAAATGTCAATCAACGTCCTCCTTATATAGTCATTCTACTCTTTTAGGCAACCGCAGCACGGCTATTCCGGCTTTACCTTATCCGGTCTTGGTAACCTGCGTCCCTCACATCACTATCCATAGCACAATATCTATGCCGAACCGCGTAACAATCGACGACATTCCTGAAGACGAAGGTATCCACAGCTTAACTTAGGGCCGTCCTCATGCAGTGAGCACTGTGCATGACATCGGCCCTACACTTATGCGGCCCTACACTTATGCGGCCCTACACTTATGAATTTGTGCAGAACCGTCCTGGGCTAGCTGCAGCCTGCGGTCGTCGGCAGAGCATTCGGGCGACGCAATTGGAATGGACGGCATCCTGGGTCTATTAATCGAGAAGGCTCCCCTTTGTCTTTCGCTTGCTATTTCCGCCATCAGTTGTGATCCCCTGCTTGTTCTGGTTAATGCTCTGCACGGCATCTCGTTCCCTGCGCTGAGAGCTGCCGTCTTGGTGGCTGGACCGCAGCAGCTCTCGGTGGACAGTGTTGAGGTATCTTGCATGGGCCTCAATATGGGCCTCTTCAAGGCTGCTTCACTGTACGAACTGCACATTACTTTTTTGCCGTTCGGGTGGAGGCGGCCCAACTTCTACGCCGACCTTTCAACGCTGGTGCTGAATTTGTTTGAGCATACGGTGCCCTTGATAATGAAATAGGATGAGGCTGACTTAAGTTCCGGGTGAAAAGACCGGCGGGTCTACTTAAGTGCCTTCCGCACTGAACTTAAGTCCTGCACCACTTAAGTTCTGGTCAAACACCAAAAACAATTCCACGAACGAGATTCAAACACAAGACCTTCAAGAGTTTACCACAACAATATGGAGCACGAAGTTAACCACTACACCATGAAGGGTATGGAACTTAAGCACGCAGATGTGATCATATTAGCCTGCTATTAGCATCATACTAGCCTTCTATTGGTGTTATACCTTCTCCGCTTTCTTTATTTTGCCTCTGTGGCGAAACCACTATCCATAGATGATTCAAAGATTGATCTGTTTCAATAAATAAATATGTATATAAAACATGATGAAAGATGACTGGAAATGACAAGTGAGTTAATACACAGTACTTACTCCCCAGGGTAGACAATAGAACAATATTAGTCTAATGACAGTCTGACTATTGCTTTTATGTATGGTCTTTCTGGTGAAGTGGTTAAGGTTTTCTCCCTCCTTTCTGTGCCGAGCACTCCCGAAGGTCTTGTGTTCGAATCTTGTGGCGGCCTTTGTTTTTGCTGTCGTGTCTCAAGTTCTCTACCACTTACTTAAGTTCTCTATCTCTTACTTAAGTCCTATAAGTAACGACTTAAGATGTCCTGCCGGTCATTTCACCTCATAACTTAAGTTGAGCTAATGAAGTATTTGCTTGATAAACGACCTCTACGACTTATTGCAGTCTGCTTGCGGTCTGCGTCGCTTGGGCGTCACCGTGGCTGGCTCCTGAAGTGAGTACTCACTGGTGGGTTATAATTGCTATAGTTGAGATTTGGAACAGGAATATGTGCATCCAAGCCCCGGTTCACACTGGCGGAGCTGCTTCCAGCCTTTGGGAAACATCGGGGTTGGAACAATCATGGCATGCATTGACACACCACATCTGAACCAACTCAACATTGCTTTGGGGGCCGCTGAGGACGTTGGTATAATGGCCAAGTGTGCCTCTCTCTCGTCAATGTCACCGCTCTGACCATTGCCGGGTCTTTGGACAACGAGAACGCAATTTGTCGGCTGTATTCCCTGGTGCCGTGGGTCCGCTCACTCGATGTCACAACAACCTCCCGTAATTTCGGAGGAGCTGTGTGCGTCGTTGGTGCAACGTGGAAGCATCTGGAGCTGGTGCTCGTGCGCAACGTCCCTTACAAGTCACTTTTGAGGCTGGCAAAGTGCAGGTCTGACATTGGAAGACCACTCAAGTACTTGGGGACGGCGAATAAGCAAGAGAATGTTCTCTTGGTGACCCAAGCGAGGAGATTGAGTGAAATGGTGGTACAATTTGAGGCGAATGCTGCGGTTCGAGGACAGTGGTACACGGTGGCTCTAGCGTAACACTTAGTTTATATGTAACCGGGTATCCGCGTTTCCCCACGTCCACTAGAAATCCCAGCATCTTTCAGGCGGTACCAGGGGTGCCCAGAGGGCCTTTTGAATACTTGGTCAATCAAGAAATTTATGATGATTCATCGCTCTACGATGCCGCTTTATCCGCAACTTGATAGCCTATATCTACAACAGTTGTCAGTTTGCCCAATCGAATTTGAACCATCTAATAAGTAACCTGACGATTTTACTGCGCCTGGTCGGAAAGGGGACCCCAGACCAAACTATCCTCATATCTTTGCCTAAGGTTACTTGCTCCTCTTTAATTCATAAATTTTCGGTCAAGCGCAAGCCTATAACAAACGAGGAGTGCCGCGTATGGCAGGCAAATGAACAGTCTTAGCAAGACCCTTGACTACTCAAGCAGGCGTGGGCAAGGGGGAATCGAAGAATCATCACCCCCTTGTTGAAATTAAGCCACTCTGTCTGAAGCCTATTCAAAGTCGGACTTTTCCGACCTAACTGCCCAGCCAACTTTCAACCAAGGGCCAGTTTCAATTCAATCGAAGTGGTGGGCCGCGGACGGCCCACCGTGCTCTTGTATCAATTAAGAAAACTTGAAGCCGAGTACCGTCATATGCATCTTGCAAGTCTTGACATAAAAGTTATTCCGTCTTAATATTCCAGTCGAAGTCCTCCTCTTCAAAATCCATTCCGAGGGAATGGCCACGAACGGCGATTCCACGGCCCGAAACACGGAATGAACAGAGCAGTGCAGGACTCTTAGCGACATGGGCAGGGTGGGAGAGCGGGGACCGAACAATCATAAAGCCGAGTTCGGTCGTATGTAACCAGAAAAACTGTGTGGTCACTGCATTCCCGGGGTCTGTAGGCACAGGGTTTGCCTACCCAGTAGGCATACATAGGCAAACCATGTGGTAGACGCACTATGTCTACTTGAGGCAACATCTATTTACTGTGGCCCGTGGTCAATTTGTATTTAATCCTGCGCTTTGAACCCAATTTGTACATCATCGGCAATATCGGAGTTGTTCGAAGCATGTTTGACACTGACTGTCACACATGTGTCATGCATGCATCATCTTTCACTCAACTCGCATTCACTCCTGCCCAATTTTTTACCAGAACCAAGACTGATCAACTGCTCAATAAGCCGGATGTCCAAGACAACAGCTCAGCGCTACATGATGAGGGCTGGGTGTGCGCATCAGCAAAACCTGGGCTCACTACGCAGCGCTACGTAGTTGGCTGTATTTCATGTAGTGCGTGTAGTATCTGCAGTGAAGGTTACCCTTTACGTAGTGTTACGTAGTTTCGGCCAATCTGCGCAGTGTTGATGTAGTGGAGCTGTAGCGCGTGTAGTTCACCTGTAGTCTGGCTGTACTTGCCTTGTAGTTGACGGTAGCTCAGTGTAGTTCATCTGTAGTTTGGCTGTACTTGCCTGGTAGTTGATAGTAGCTTGCTGGCACGCTGCTGGTGGGTTGCTTAAAAGTTGAAATAGCGCCATTTCCAATACTCATCCCGTAACACAATGGAGAACGAAAATACAAATAAAATTGAATGGAATATATATACAACAGTGTACTCGATGGCTGAGACAACTACAGTAGGATGTGAGACGCACCATCCTGTTCACAAAACAGTCAGTTCATAAACAACATAAATCAGGGAAAACTGAACGCACGGAAAGAGCTTGGAGCTAGAGGCGATACATAGGCAACTGTGCACAGAAACTGGGTGAGTTTGGAGAAATGTGGATATCAAATTTGAAAGACATACATGAAGGGATTGCCCAATAGGCAAGTATGGATCTCCACCAGCTTCAAGTCAAGACAAGAGTCAATGCCAATCCACCAAAAGGACCTAGAAGCACATACCTATTTGAACAACAATCCAAGTCACAACATCCTCTGCAACCGGCTTCAGGAGTCCAGCTCAATTCTGAGCAACGGCTGTCCAGCGTGAATAATGAGCACTTAGAACACCAGGTTAGGAGACACATTGACTCACCAGCAACCGATGAGGGCACGATACTAACCAAACATCTATCCCATAGTATCACAGGCTTGCATGGCAGCGGATGTCCACTAGGCTCGGGTCCCTGGTGTCATGGTGGCGGTGAGCACATAATTGGATCGAACGAGCGCTCAGTGAGGCGATGTGTTGGGCAAAGGCGGTCAACAGAAGGGGGAACGGAAGGGGAACAAGAATGGTGGTGGTGGGGAAAGAAGAGACGAACCACAGCCAAATATTTGGTGTGCACTGCCTTTATGCCCGTTGATCCATCACGTGCATGCCACCGAACATTCTTGACTAAGTCCGTTCGCTGTCGCTCGTCGCTTGTCTCTCCTCATCTCCGGCTTCGATTCTGCTCTCCCACTACCTCGGCCCTGGAGTACCTCAAGACCTGGTCATCCAGCATTTCGTTGACTAAAACGGCATCCAAATGCGGCGAGCTCGAATCGGGCGAGTCCGTACCCGAGTCCGAATGTGAGCCCAAGCCCGCAGCCGCCGGAGGAGTATCGGGATGGTGAGTGCAGCTCTGTTTGTCTCTCCATTCGCTCTCTCAATTTTTTTAAAATGGATCTCGCTAAGACTCCCCCTTGCGTTGTGCGTATAGGTGTCGGTGGAGGCGGCCCCGATGCGCCGACCATCGTCTCCAAACAAAATGTGATGACAGTGCGCACCAGCAAGGCATCGCACAACCGGCACAAGCAGGAGACGACCTTCGTGTGTCCTGTGCCGGGATGCAGGAGCACGTTTACAAGGAGTTTTAATTTGAAGGTGGGTTTTCTCACTATGTAATCGTACCAACCGCGCCTGTGCTGGATGGCACTGGAGATGCTGCGCGCTGACTGATTTGTGCCAACACTATGTTGAAGCGAACACGACGCTAACACCGCCCCCCCTTTTTTTCTGCACGCCATATCCGGAGCCACAACGAGGAGAAGCCGTTTTCATGCAAGTGGCCGGGGTGTGGGAAGGAGTGTTTTCTTTCTCGATGAATGTGATTTCGCACCCTTTCGCACTTCCTTCCCTCCTTTATCTCGAGCTCTCTCTATATATATGCATGCCTTCCCGGGTCCTTTGCGGCTTCCTTCCTTCCCTCTATACACATGCGCATAGCGCATACCCACCTCTTCTTTCCTCTTCCTTCCCGCCCCACCCTCTTCCTTCCTACCCTCCCTCCTCCTCCTCCCTCTCTCCCATTTTTTTCAAGCAAAAAAAAATCCCATGCTGTACGCCATATACTAACCCCCGCTCCTTTCCAGGGCTTTGCGCGCCAACACAACTGCAAGCTGCACGAGCAAACTACGGGCCATTTTTCTGCGAGGGGCACGTACATGCCCCTCCTTGAGCACGTCGCGCTCAGCCACCTCATGAGCCAGCTGTGTGAGGTCTATGCGAGCGTGCACATCGCGCTCATCATGGAGCTCGTTGCGTTGTTGCGCGAGGCGTCTACTACCGAGGGCAAGGAGACAAAAGCTAGCCACGCCTTTGACCCCGAGGCAGTCAAATTGTAGCCCACCGTCCGCATTGACCACACAGACTACATCGCCTTCATCAACGAGCCCTTCGGCGACCTCCTCGATGCGCCGTCGCCTTCGGCTTCCACCTCCAAGGTATGCATTCATTTCTATTTCATTTTATCATCAAGACAACGACGCTGATGAAGGCACCAAAAACAGGACGGGCGGGACGACACATCACGGAGCTGTGCGCAGGCGCCTCGGGAGCGTCGCATGCTGCCTCCACAACGTGCTCGAGGTCATCGAGCCCCCCTCTGCCACCACCTCCACCTCGACGCCCGAGGAGGAACAAGCCGTGTTTGCACAGAGCACTTGAATTCCGTGCGCTCCCTCTCCCTCCCCTGCTCGACCTCCTTTCCCTCCTCCCGCTACACCCCGGGCTCCCAAATACTCGCTCCTCCTTCCTTTTTCACATCACCTACCATATGCTAACCCTGATTTGCAGGCTTCCCTCCTCACAGGCGTCGCCTCCGCGCTCATGCTCGTGTTCTTGAGCGTGATGATGGGTGCGGTTATTTTATCAAGGATGGATGGGAGTGCGATGAGCGGGGCAGGAGAGCGTGCTTGAGTGCGCTCTGAGCTGGCGGCAGGGGCTCTGTGACATGGCGGCGGACGCAGGGCCGAGGGCATGGGGGATTTTGTGCAGGAGATTTCTCTTCTACGCATCATATTATCCTCTTCTACCCAGGGGCCCTTTGTTATGCTTGTATGATATCTCTTGTATTATCTCCTTCATTGAATGATTATACTGTGCATGTACCATTTTGTTTGACAGTGATCCTCTGCTCACAGTAGTGCATGCGTGCAGCAGTGAGTTGCCTGGCTGGGTTAAGCCCCCCCGCGGCCTCTCTACCCAGTGCTACAGCCCAGCTACGGCGAAACCCGGGGTTTGCTGATGATGGCTTGTGGCAAGCTGGTCTGAAAGTTCTGAAAAAACACGGGGGGGGGAAGAAGTCACGCACTGTCCACCACCGGACAATTTTTGACACGTACCGTCACAAGACCACGTGTGCGTGACTTCTTCCTCCTCCGCGTTTTTTTGATCAGAACAGGACAGATTCCCGAGAAAAATCTGTCAAGAAAAAGTTATGCCTTGCTGGGCTTAGCCACTTGGGTTTGAAAACTGAAAATGTAGAGGAAGGTAAAAGTAAGAGGACAGAAGGCTAGAAAGCCTACAGTCACACCTGCGCTGAAACAAGTCAGCCAGGCAGCCGCCAAGAAAAAAAAAGATAAAAGAGGCTTCCAGGCTTGAAGGTACTGTGCACCAGCTAGCTATGTGTGCTACACAGTGGCCCCCTAACTACGTCGAACTACGTAGCACTACATCAACTACAGTGACTACACCCGAAGCCCCCAAACTACACGTGTATTACGTAGCACTACGTAGCGCTACGTAGTTGGCCCAAAAACTATGGCAACTACACAAGCTATGGCCCAGCTACGGCGAAAACCGGGGTTTGCTGATGCGGTTGGTGGGCGGATGGAAATATTCAAAAGTTAGATAACTTGATCAAAAGGCCATGGCAACGGATCGGAGGCAATGGCGTGCCGTGTACGGTTGTGCCCGGAACCACCAGGCTTGGCAACGGGCAAGTGCAAGACGGTGGTACGTGAGGGTAGGGAGGTAGACCCAGCGTAGGCAAAGGGGTCAACACATGTAGGCACAGTTTATATTTTTTGTGGTAGGCACAGTGTGCCTACTAGGGTAGACCAAGGGACACCAATAGTAGACACATGTAGACGAAGTGTGTCTACGAGGCCAGGGAACGCAGTGGGTCTTCGGAAAAGACGTTGAAGGATCGTCGGAGGTATCAATAATGGGCCAAACATGTAGGACCCACTTGGGACCCGCTGGGACATATAATAATTAATTATAATGGTTTCCGTCTTGCAAGATACGCAAAACTTTCGACGTTTGTTGTGGCGGTTTTCTCCCACCCTGTTCCGCGGAATATGTATCCGGCCAAGTGGATTCGCACACCCATAAACCCGAAAGCAGGTCGGCCGATTATCCACTTGAAACCTAACTGAGCTGGCATTACGAAACAGGAACCTTACTTTCTGAATTATCCATAGCGACTCAGAAGAGTCAGCAAAATAGTGAGAATCCCACCCCATGGGATGTTACTTGGTGACTCCCGTGTCCAGAATTGAAAGTTTATAGCCTTTTGGGTGAATGCAAGAGCTATCCCAGCGGATCTCACAGTGGTACAGCGGGAAAAGAGCAAGGGTTTCTATGATGACAGAGGCAACGCTAACAGGAAATGCCGTAAAAATTCGTGTCGTCCACCGGAGTTCACTGAACTATCTTCTGTTCGCTGTCGGCAACTGTACTTTGAGTTTAATGGTCGTCATTGGCGCAGGAGCTAGCCGAACTGTTGACATCAAGGATAGTCGTAAAAGGACGAGAAGCGGGAAATTGTGGATATCGTCGAAGCCGTCTCGATACTTACCCGAGACCCAAGGAATGTGACGTGCTAATCCTGAGTTCAAAATTGAGTTATTCTTCTTTGTCGCCTCTTGACCGAATCACAGTGCAGGAATTGTCTCGGCTGGTCAGAACCGCAGAGTGGCACACTGAAGCAAGAGCAAGGGTTTCCATGACAAGTACCAGGCGCTACAGCGACCAAGACAACAGAGAAGGCTTGCGCCAAATTCACGCCCTAAAGATTGGGAGGGCCGAGCTCCCGGCGTGGGGATAGTCAAAGGACTGGACCCACAGTATGTTAAAAGCGTACGTTGTCCAAAACAACACGGGCGTATCTGAGAAAGAAGAAACGATCTGGAGATGGTGGTCAAGAGAAGGGCAACGATCACGATGTGTTCGTTTTGAGCCTTTGATCTCATCAACACACAGCCAACGAGCACAGCCCCAATTGACTTCTCTTTCAAAACAACGCTGCCAGTGATGAAGGTGATCCAGTCCAGTCCTTCAGTTCAAATAAACAGCTCTCTGGTCACCACCGTGGTTTTGATATCAGATAGACCATTGGCCAGCCATCGGGAACACCCGCTGACAATTGGCTGCAGCGGAGTGGAACGCTAGAAATCTGCGGCTTGGCCGTTCTGACTCATTCTGCGTTAATCTGTTGTCAGTTGTGAATTCAGATGAAAGCTCCGAAGCGCCTCTGACATAGATTACATTTTTCTCGGTACAGCGGCTCCGAAACTCTAGACGTCCTGCGTGTTATGAACGGCACCGGTGATGCGAGATTGCCACGACAAGACTCAGGACAGATATTGGCGCGGTACCGCAAACGCGAGGGTCTGTATTTAACACCTCCATTGGTTCGAGGAATCCAACTTCTCAACTTCCCAACTTCCCAGCTCTACATACTTATACTTGTTCAATGGTTTGTTTCTCCCCGCCGTCTAATCTTGTAAATTGACAATGAGGCCTAACAGTCCTCCGACCTTGCTGCTACCTACGCCGCTCTCATTCTCGCCGATGCAGAGTCTGAGATCACTGTAGCTGACTCAGTTATTTTCCAACAATTAAACATTCATTGTTACTCCAGCCCGAGAAGATTCTCGCTCTGACCACCGCTGCCGGGGTGGAGATCGAGCCGATCTGGGCTACGCTCCTCTCCAAGGCACTGGAGGGAAAGAACGTCAGGGAAATGCTCTCAACGATCGGCGTCAGCTCAGGACCCGCCGCCCCGAAGGATCCTACCCCAGTTCAGGACACCAACGCGAAGCCTGTCGACGACACTCCCGCTGCCGCCGATGATGGCAACGATTCCGACGATTCCGACGACATGGTAAATACTCCTCCAGGTTATTATCTTCCGTGTTGTAGATTCCTGATATTGAGATTTAGTTCGGAGGCGGCTTGTTCGATTGAACAAGCATCCAAACACAGCATTCCATCACTCGAGGCATATTCGCTCATGAATGACCTGCACAGTAGTAGCAATGCATCGGAAATGGGTATCCTCGCTTGGTCCCGTGGCCGCATGCGAACAGCCTTCGCTCCATGGAGAAGACTGTCGGGACAGGTGGTCTGCGCGAATGTGTCTCGATATTTTGATATTGTCGTTGTTTTGAATGTTTCGAAAATCAATCACAGATGTGCGAGAACCTAGCTTGTAATGGTATCCATCAATTTTGAGAAATCGCAAACTCAACAATGGAGTTGTCCTTCAACTTCGTGAACAATTCTTCAAATTCAACCTGGGCTACGCACACTATAAAAGTATTTCTGCATTTTTAAATAGAACGAAGAAATAATCAAGGCGACGCCATGGGAATAATCGCTTCACTAACCCCTTCATCTGATGCAAACTTATCTTGTTTCCACGTGCAAATGGCCAACACTGTCTCCGCATGACACGAAGCGAAGGAAAAGCCGCCACAAATACTCTTTTGGAAAATGGGTTGAAACCTAGATTACGAGGCCCTGCCTGTTTCATTCGCTGTAGCCACAGATTAGCGGTGTTATTCGTTCGAGCTTTCCACATTTGACAGAACTGTGGAGTGAGCAGAACGAGCCAACTATTCACGTATCTTTAAGTTTGGCTGCTTTGTTGAACTACAAAGTTTGTAACTACTAGTGGGGAAGCCACTGAATATATTTGCACCGATGGTGCAGAGAGGGATGGAATTGTCAAGGAATTCGGTGCCTGCAGCAACATGCTGCCCCGCTGAGGCATGCAAGAGGCATGATGGATGAGGATCCGGTATAGATTACTGGTGTTTGGATTTGAACGGTCGTCACTGGTAACAACCATCAACTTGAGCTCAGTATAACCCACAAATCAGTGCATGAAATTCGCATGGATGAGAAAGTTGAATCACGCCACACGTGCCAGGCGCTCGGATATGAATTCCACCAGGCTAGCCGTGCTTTAAGAATCAAGATGTTCGAAATCAGTTGAAAAGACTGACGTCTGACATATTCAAATCAGACGGAGCATCGGATTTCCTGCTGTGTCATTCTCGAGTCAATGAGACCCCAGCAAAGTGCTCCTCTTGTCCCCATTCGCAAAAGTTTAGAAAAAATCCAACCCAACTTGAACCAGAACCGTTCAAAAAAAACGGATATTCAAAGTGCCAATGCAGACAGGTAGTACGTGTGTTCTATGTACTGATTAACAACTTTCAGCCTGCATAAGTTATGATATCATACATAAATAGTAAATTAGCAGTTCCAATGTCCTCCTCCTCACACACAACAAGGCTCGCTGGTCTCCTGAGATTTGTCCCACTCGTTGGCAATTGTTCCGCGTGAGCTCCAAAGCTCCGGAGAGCCATTCTGCTAAACCAATTGCCCGCCCCTAGTCCCGCAGTTCCGTGTAAGTGGCGCCCTGGCTGCTCCATTTTGACGCACTTTTCCGAGCGCCACGAAAGCGATTTCCCGGCCTCCCTCCATTTTCAGTGTGGCTATGATGTCAGGTTCCGCTTCTCCATTGGATATATAGCTGAGTGGGGCCCCGCACAGCTCCCCGCACTTAATGTATTCCCCGGCAAAGCTCCGATAGCACCCGACAGTCGATCTGCACCCGCTCCCGCAGTGATCTGCATTGATTCGCACCTCAACGTCAAAGTGAAACATTTCCATAAAACTCGTTAATGGACGTGAAGTTACATCTGGATCAATATTTTACAGATATCCTAAAGCCCAAATTATGAATGGATAATGTTAAGTGTGTTTTCGTGCAGGTAATGTAGCATTGCAGTGAACGCCAGGTGTTAAACACTTAAACATGCTCGACAGTACCAACGCGCTCCTTCTCGTCCCCCACTGATGAGCCGGAGTTTCCATCGGCGGTGGCGGCGATGGCAGCGGGCCCGTGGCGGCGGTGCAGAGCGTGAATGTCGTGGAACTCACGGTGGTCCTGAGATACAACTGCAATGACATTAAACTTAAGAGAGATCGACACGAATTGAAGGGAGAAGACGCACCGCGGTCCGAGTCGACAAACATAAGCTCGTAGACGATACATGCCAGGATGGTTGCGGGGATGTTTGTTAATGCAGCGATGGCCGCGTAACCGTGGTCGCCGACGGCTGAGATTAGGTCAAAATGTGACGCGGGGTATGAAAATGAATGATGCAGACCATCCTTTCCCCAGATCGTCATAGCTGCAAATCGACCTCCCAAGTCCCGCGCGGAGTTGGCGGAAAGGCCGTTCCCAGCGAAACCCCAGATAGCGGCGGCGCTATGAGCGACATAAGCATCGAGAATTGACAGGATTATGACGATAACGAACTAAGCCAGTGCGATAGTTACAGGGGCCATGGAAGGGGGAACGAGAACGTTGCTGGGGTCGATGGAGCCAAAGATGACGATCGCGAGGAAAAAGTCCTGTATCAGACAAGATCATCAGCATCGGTACGCGAGAGGGAGGAAGGAAAGGGGAGGGGGTTCGTGGGTTACGCACCGTAACGAACTCGTTAACGAAGGCGTGGCCGAGGTTGCTGCCGGGGGTTACGTAAAGCGCCAAAATGCCGGCGGGCCCATTCGGCGTGAACTGCATGGCGGCGAGCTCGGCGGGAGGTATAAGGGCCTCTAAGCCTTTAATGGTCGTGCTGTACTGCAGATAGACAAGCAGGCAAGCAATGTAACCGCCGAAGATCTGCGATACAATGTACCTATAGAACCCTCAATATCCGGTCAAGTAAAAATACTGAGAAGAACGAACCGCAGGCCCTTGAGTGGGGGGAAACCTTTGAATAGCATTTGGACAATGGTGATGCATGGGTTGAAATGCCCGCCCGACGTCGCGGAGCAGATGGTGATGGCGAGCATGATGCCAGCTGCGTACCCGAAGCCAATTTGCAGTAACGCTGCAACAGCCCATTAGGATGGTTCCTTCCATCTGAGAATCGACGCACATGAAAAGCCGACCTCCTTGGCGAGGTTCCCAATGACCCAGACAGCCGTTGAGCCAACACCGGCGTAGACGCTATGCGACGTTACAAGGCGATTGGTGTATTTAGGAGGAATATACTCACTACATGAAGACCCCCATCTGCGACAAGAATGAGGATAAAAAGACCAAGTCGAGGACAAAGGATGCTTACCGCCTCTGCAAAGGACTCGGCAAGCCAATGAAGCTTGCCGTGTCGCAAACGCTCCCACCCAGCGAAAAAACCGGGACGTCCCCCGTGTAGGTCGGACATGTAGACGACGCGCTGAGAGTTGGCGTGCGAGACTGTGGCCATTCTGCTACGACGATGTGGGGACAATTTGAAACAGGGTGGGGAACCGCAGAAGCCTAGGCACGTTGACCCTCTTTTATAGCAGACAGCGTGGAGGATCGCTAATAAGGTCAGGCTCACTCCGATATGATATGTTTTTGTTCCCATGATCTCCCTTGAAGACACCGGTTAAAAAAATTAAACGCGCGGTCGAAACTTAACGGCAGAGAAGGCCACATAAGTCCCATTGCGCAGAGCGGATCCACACCTCACTGGAAACTCTTAAGAGCATAGTCAATGCATATAAGCGGTTTGGTCGTTTTTCGTCGGTGTCTCGCTTACCCCGATGTTGCGCTCTAATGCATGCCAAATGCGTGATCCGTGTGCTGATCGCCGATGTGAGTGGGGTATGAACTAGTTCCTCCATTCAGAGCCCCTATGGACGGCGGCCGCTTGGCGACGCCACGGAACCCGAGTTCCGGCCCCAAAAAGATCGGGTGAGTGTGCTATGTACTGTATGCGGGAAAGGGCGCCCCAGGCACATGGACGCATTCTTTATCCCATGTAGAAATCTCTGAATCACAGTGAGGAGATGGATCCATACCGGAAGTCCAGGAAATTCGATATGAAAGGAGAACCTCAGAAACGCCGTGCGTCTTGTCATCCGTGAACATCTGAACATTCATGCTATCAGCGTTGAGGTTTGGTAACTATACAACTGTACCTTTCATCATGTCGTAAAGCAATTGCGCCAAGAAAATAGCCCGTTCCTCAACCTCAGCCATCAGCCTGAACCAATTTTTTGAACCAACAGCAATTCGTATAGCACCAGTATGTTTTCGAGAACGCACTGCAGGTCCCATGTTTTAGCACACGTCGGACCTTTTGATCGACCGAGGATCAAGTCGGTCGTCACCTGCCTGTCGATCAACGTCGGTGAATTCATCGGTTCCTCCGGGAGTCCGTTCGTCGTCGTCGTAAAAACGGTCATCCTGATGTGGTCAGTATGGTCACCCAGTGGTTCGGGGAGGCTTCATACCGAATGAACAGTGACTTCTCAGCGCTGGAGTATTTCAGGGGCGACACGGGACCATCTCTGTATCTCCGTGCCACCATAGTCTCGGACTGCAGACTTATCAATATATGAGCAGGCCAGTGTGGAGATCTAATAAATTCGCGAGGTCGGTTGAACTCAACACAACACAATTGAAACGCACCTTCCAATGGTTGTCTGAATTCGTTTAAGGTTCAAAGTGCCTGCCGAATCCCATTGTGCTATCTTCCGAGAAGCCATTGGGAATCGAGGAACGGAAGCAAACCTCAAGACAGAGCCAGTGCCATGAACACATTACTCTTACAGCACAGCGAATAGGTCGGTCTCACCATGCCATCCGCCCGCACAACCGGATCAGTCCCGCCCAGCATCTCAGTCCTCATGCAGCAACCTTCTGGAGGAATCGGTGACCCGTCGGTGTGAGGCCGCACCGCCCACAAGTAACCGAAATCCATTGACACTGCGGATCCCTTTGCACAAGCGAATGCAAAGATCCTAATAAACTCGCGAGGTTCACACAAGCTGTTGAAACGCACTTCATCCTTATTCCTCATGGTGCGAATTCGCTCAAAGCCTGCCGAATCCTGCAATGCATTTCTTACTGCAGGTGCAATCAGTTCAAAACCGACAACGTTGAGTCAGGTTCGCTGAACATACATCTTTCCTGCTTCTTTCTTCCGGTGACAGAGTCGAAGTTGATTACTGGCCGTCGGACCTTTCGTCGGGGGAGTAGACTTCTCTAGTGACTTGGGCAGGGAAGCGCAACCACCGGACGAACAGCGACCCCGCAATAGAAGTTGGAAGCTAGGGTGACCTCGAAGCCACGAGGGAGCGCGAGGCCGATTATCGCATGGAAAAGTTGCGGAAAAGAGCGCTGAAAAGAGTGAGCAAAGTTACGGTGTGGAGCACCGAGAGGCCCCACATATTTGATGCAACGAGTGGGTAGGTAGGTAGTATTACACGGCACCGTCCCGCTGAGGAACGCCAATAAATCAACATCATCAGCGGAAACACAAGGGAGGAAAGACGTGTGTTCATTCGCGAGAAAGGGCAAATACAACGGAGGTTAGAATATATGGACTCATCTATCATGATTAGTACTACGCGCTTCAAATATCGTGAGTCGGTTTCGTCTTGCCTCGTCTACTTATTTGAAATCTCCGTACTGCCAGTTAAAACAATCCTGTGTAAAAAACGGCTCTATCAGCTTTCGAGCGACAACGGAAAATATTTTCCGCAGCGAAAAGCGAAAGCAGTTGACACTCACCACACAATCCGTCTGCACATCCACCTCCGGCACCTCCCTCTTCCCCTCGTCCTCGTTCTCGGGATCCCAATCCTCATTCAGCAACTTATCGAGGATGAACTGAATCCCGTGCTGCCGCGCGTCGACGGCCCATTTGCGCTTGGTGACGGTGTCGTAGAGAATGCGTTGCCCGAGGTGACATCTGTGTGGGTGGTGAACAACAGGTCGAAAGAAAATGACAAGAGGGATAAGAGCGGTGGAAGAGACGTATGATGGGGAATAGAGGGATGAAGAAGGAAAGAAAGCACACGCACCTGGACTCGAGCGCGAATCCGCCGAGGGCGCAGGACGACGCGACACCGGTGCACGTTCCCATCGGGATGGGCTGTATCGGCCGCACATCCAAATTCAATAGGAATGCAAATGATCAGGCGAGGCAGAAACACGAATAAAATGGATCGGTGAACTTACGTCGCCGGTGTGGTAGACGTGTGTGATGTGGTGGGTCGAGGGCTAATAATCAGATGAAGCATTAACCGTAAGCCAGCAAACGGCGTGGATAGCGAGATTTTGCGTACGGGAGACGGTAGGTGTAGCCGCGTTGCAGCCATCTTCTCGCCTGGAGTTTCGAATGCGACCACTGGGACGCCGAACGTGGCGCCGAGGAGAGCGGCGAGCGAACCGCCCAGGCTGTGGCCTACAGCAACACAGTCAGAAAAGAAAAAGGTATTGGTGAATAAATCTGCTACGCACCGGTCAGCCAAATGTTAGCCTTGGGGTACATGTATGCCACATCATTGTATAGATTCTGAACGAAGTCGGTTATCCTCTACCAAACAAACGAAGATTCGAGCTTACGGTGCCAATTGGGTAGAATAAACTGTCATCAATGAGCGCGTTTTCGACGCAGTTCTGGTCGCACTTGTCGCCGCCCGCGTAGCAATCGCACACGGTATACCACGTCGGCCCGACCCGGGCGCAGCAGCACGAGAAGAGGAGGTTGTCGTTCAGCTTATCCTTCGCCTTCGTGGGGCCCTCGCCGCCGGCGAGCCACGGTGCAGAAGTACCTTTGACAGAGATAACGACGGTGCTATTGTCGTCGCTCACAAAGACGTGGCCGCGGAAGCCGTCAGCGTCCGGTTCCCAGCCAAAGGGCGTGCTCTGTAAGGTAACGCGGCAGGCGTGAGCGTCGATATACACATGAAATAAAGAAACACTAGTGAAGTCTACTCACCGCGTTCCAGCCGTCCAAGGGGTACCAAGATTTGTGCCCGGGGTCGCCGTAGTACGAGTTGGACGTCATCTTCGCTAGCTGCAGCAGTGTCTCGCGCTTCGTGACGTCCGGTCCAGCCACCTGAACGCTATCCCATGCAAGGACGGGGCTTTGGGCGTGTCGCATAGAGAAAAGACGCGCATCAGCATACGCCGCAGCAGAGGGTGGCCTAGGGGTCTCGATGTACTTGGTTGGAATTGCGTAGTAGTCGCCGAGAAATGAAGGGGGAACGTCTGCGAATACGCTTCGTGAGCCGTTCGCGACTGCGTGTTCGTGCCGGAGCTGGAACCGTATCGGAGCTGGGGTGGCATGCTGGGGTTCCTTGGTCCACAAGAACGCAGCCAAGACCAGTCGGAGGGTAGTTGGGAGAGAAGTCAGCATCTCGAAGAAATAACACGAGTTTCAAGCGCAAGATCTTCTAGGGCGAAAGGACAGAGGAGGCCAGAAAGAGGTGGTGTGGTCAAAGGCTGCGAAGCGAGCACGTGGTCGAGTGCGTAATTGTTCCAAAAACAGGTGATGATTTTTACTAAGATCAAAACAATACCAACATTACTGCGCATGAACCATTCTTACAGCTATTTGCACATGTAATGACACTCATCAATTTTGATGAAGAAGAAGCAACGCGTACTCTCCCTCTTGTAACGCTCATTGCGAGCTCAAATCCTGGTAGAATCACATAATTTTATGTGCGTTTGGAAGCGTTTTAACAGGGCTATTGAACTCACCCACTCTCTTGTTCCAATGCACGCCTTTATTTTTGACCAAATTCGGCGCCACGGAGCTCGGCTCCTCTTTTGCAACGCGTGTCCTGGGCGCAATACCTCACCGATTCACCTCAAAGTAGGCGCGTTCAAACCGCATTTTCAGCGGCGTTCTAACGGTACTCAGCTTTCCCTCCACTTTGTTTGCTTCAAAACTCGAAATTTCCACTTCGGGCAAAGGACTCTCGCCAAACTCTCGCGCGACTTTCGCTCTCTCTCGCTCATTTCTGGTCCTATTTCTTTCATTCACGGTGCGTTGGCATGTCTCCGGGCTCCATATTACCACCCGTGTTCTTTCCATCATCCTTTGGCAATCACAATTGAAATCGAATTTCTCTTTTGGCTGACACCCTGCTTCAAGTTGATCTCGTACTTGGTCTGCTTTTTGGTGTCCTGTGTTCTATCCCCCTCGTCCTCATTGCTGGCAGCCATCGCGATGGGTACCCGGAAGTCTGCACGCACAATCTCCACCAATATTTCCACCATTGCATCTCGAGACCCTGATGGTCTGCATATCAGCATGCAGTTGCATGCCGCTGGTCACGATGCGCACACGCTCCCCGCGAAACCACGCCTCGTCTGCACTCGAGGCCGGGTCAGCACTGGGCACGCGGACACGATCAGAGGGGGGAGGCACGCAGCTCAAACAGCTCCGCCCTTGCAGCACGCGCCTGACGCGTTTGTCATCGCGAGAGCTTGGTATGTATCTACGTATCTACTTGATTAATCTGATGCACACTTGTACGCCTCCCAGCCATCCACAAAACCTCCAACTCGAGGGCGCTTTGTCCCACACCGAACACGCTCTGGAATAGTAGGCATAGTGGTCCGCACAGGTGCGCATCCACGAACTTCTTCTTCTACTCGGCTGTGCATGCTCGCAGTCTTCGTATGAGCACACAGATTTGTACGCGCACACCCTCTCCACCGAGCCACGCCTGTAGACGTGCCCATGCCAGATATCTCTGTACAATCTCGATGCGCCGCGAGTCGGCGGTCGGTGCGCAAATGCCCACACGGTAGAGAGGCAGGCAGTGGCAGCTCAAATGGCTCCGCTTTCGCACCGTGCGCGATGTCCCATGCGATCCTGATATAAATGGGTGCGCTTGTTCGCTCCCACTCTTCTATCATCCCAAGCTGTCGACGGCGGGATCGCCGAATGGCTTGCAGTGGGTGCATCAAGTCGCGATGTGTGCTGCGTCTCGTCCTGTGTCCCGTAGTGAATCAATTCAAGCATGTTTTATTCAATTTTTTTCCATCCACACCTGTTCTCCGAACGGCTACGATGCATGTCTCGCTTGAAGATGAAATGAAGAAAAGCCGCTTGAGGGCTGAGAAAAGCAAGCTTGAAGAAAAAACACAGAGCCCATGGAATTTGCGTGACTGAGTACATGAAATTGTAGCTTTGAATGAAATACCCCCTGTGCTGCCGATTCCAAGCTACGGATCTGTGCGTTTCGGAGCCAGTGCCGGATCACACGTAAATTCTAGCCACTTCCTGTAGTGCCGAGTCAATTCAACCTCATTTCTTTGCTTGAGCTTGAATCTGAATGATGAGAGGTGCGATGATAATAAACACGTACTGGAATTGATTGGGAATGAGGGACGCGATGCCTGTCTGAAAAATGAAAATGAGGCCTCTTCCAGAAAAGTACAAAGCGCACCGTTGTGTAATAAAGAGCAAGTGGGTACCAGGAGTGCCGGAAACGGAGCAGATTCAGGCCAAATGAACCCCAACGTCTGATAATGGGGCATCGGTACAATTGAAGCACCGGAAGAAACCCAGAGATACACCAACGCACCGTGAATGAAAGAAATAGGACCAGAAATGAGCGAGAGAGCGAAAGTCGCGCGAGAGTTTGGCAAGAGTCCTTTGCCCGAAGTGGAAATTTCGAGTTTTGAAGCAAACAAAGTGGAGGGAAAGCTGAGTACCGTTAGAACGCCGCTGAAAATGCGGTTTGAACGCGCCTACTTTGAGGTGAATCGGTGAGGTATTGCGCCCAGGACACGCGTTGCAAAAGAGGAGCCGAGCTCCGTGGCGCCGAATTTGGTCAAAAATAAAGGCGTGCATTGGAACAAGAGAGTGGGTGAGTTCAATAGCCCTGTTAAAACGCTTCCGAACGCACATAAAATTATGTGATTCTACCAGGATTTGAGCTCGCAATGAGCGTTACAAGAGGGAGAGTACGCGTTGCTTCTTCTTCATCAAAATTGATGAGTGTCATTACATGTGCAAATAGCTGTAATGGGACGGCGCCGGTGCTGAAGCCAGGGACGCTGGATTCTCCTGAGATACCAGTCAAACAAGATAATTGTCGTTTGCTCAGAGTAACTACAAGAGGACGTCGGAAAACCTTCCTGCGTCACGTGAAACTACCTAACCACGCCGGCCCGACTCGGATCGACTCGGATCCCGCCATCTCCATCCGTGCGCCTCGCCGCACGCACCCAAAACCACAATCGCTAACAGCCGGAATATACCTACCCACCGGAGAATTTAACCTCGAATTTTCGAAACCAAGCAAAACAAACGGAAGGCCGTTAAAACCAAGGAACACTTCGGAAAAGTATTATTCAACTTGTGTCACGGGGCTTTGGTTCAATCCAAAGGCACACAGGCAAGCACTGTTTGAAGACGTTTTGGATCTCGTCCTGTTCTATCCAGTTCAAAATATCCTTTATACCGAGCTTAGATCTCATCAGCACGCAAAACTGGGATATCTCCTCCGTGCTAGGCTAATATATTTCAAAGGTCGTTCTATCTGCGTCAAGTCTGAATCCTCCCCAACCGCCCGGATTCGTTTTGTCTTTGCCAACTCGTTCCCTCTCTGAAAAATCGCACCAAATTGGGAGTTCAGGCCATTTAGGCTCGTCGTGAAGCAAGAATAAGACCTGGAGCGGAGTGGTCCACGGCCTATCGCTTGTGCCTGATCGAATCCATGTTTCAGAAGTCGATGACGGTGAGTATAACTTGCAATTAATTTAACTGACCATAAAACTGGACTGCTAATGTGCGGTAATGCGATAGCAATTAACAACTGGTACCACTACCCAGTACCTTGGGCCCCTGCTTCGGCGGTGTTTAATTCGAGCTTGATTAACGGCTGGGGGAGGTATCAAAATGAGTACATCCTACACTGCGTTGTCTGACTTGGAATTTTACTTTCCATCCTCTCCTACAACCACTTCCGATCTTGTGGTGATGAATGATAATGCTTCTCTTCACCAATATTTGCCATTTCACCCAGTTGGTCCTCTTCACCGGCCGACAAGTCCGTCTCAAACTTTTGGATCCGCACTTAGCCCACGCTCCCCAGCTCAAACTAGGGCGTCGTCAATACCACCCACAACGTGATCTCGACATTGACTCGACAGTGGATCATGATCACGCCTTGGTACTTTGAGACGATGTTTACCCAATCGTCCCCTCACGGGTGCCCGGAAGTTGCAGCTGTTACGACCATGACGAAAAAGGGGAAAAGAAGTAAAGACTCGGATTTGCGAGGACTGTAGCTACTGTTCAACGGATCAAATGTTCAACAAGACCAGGCCGATTAACAGAATAGAACGGCATCTTGTTCAACCACTCCGCATGGGTGGCCCACCGATTTGAACATGAACAGGCTGTTGTTGAGATCATCGGTTCCGCTTATTGCTCAATGCTTCTGTCCCTCAAGAGTCTCAGGGAGGCGGTAGGCTGTTGAATGAACACAGTCTAAGCGAACTCCATAATCCATTAGTTCATATAAATCCTTTCCATCGTTTGTCTCTGTTCAAGGGCAGAAAGTAATGGTGTAGGCGGCATGTTTGTTGGTCGGGCATGTCCAGAGGGCGGTGCCGCTCGGCTCGTCGTAAGCGAATGCATATGCCTTAGGGCCTAATTGGTATTAGAATCATCGGTCAGCCTCCGGGCAGTGTTCATGTGCTGAAGACGTACAGTGATCCTCTGTATCACGGAAAACAAATCGAATTTAGTGTATGGCAAGTAGGCAGGATGAACAAAACCGACTGAAATAGTGGTAATTTCTGACACCAGAAGCCGGACAAGTTTTTGGCGTGTTGTGGATCCCGCTGCAGCAGTTCGGGGAGTTGTCTGATGCAATATGAGAAAAGGCAAAATAAGCTTGATACGGACACATACTAGCATGACCATTCAGTGCATCCACTGTGCATGCGCTCTTGCAGCCAACCGGGAATTTTCCATCGAAGGGACCTTTCTGGTCGGCGGGGCCTGAGAATCATGGCTCGATGTTTGTTCGGTGTATATGTGAGGATTACCTACAGTTGGGACCAAGGTCAACGGGGCAAGAAGGAATTCCACAGCCTATATTGTTGTCAATGCGCATTCTATATCAACGAGTGAGTTCCGCAAAGGGCAATCGTACAACATAACCAGATGTACGGCAAGTTATATCCATCGACGAGGGAGACTTTGGCAATCTGTGAGACAAAGTTTTGTGGTCAAGTTGAGGAACATACCATCGAAGAAATCGGTTCCGGCAGCGCCGTTGAATTTGAACCTGAGTCAGCATACTAGAAGGTAAATAATGGCTTTGAGAAATGAAGGGATTCTGACTCGGCCAGCGTGGCGGGAGGAACGCCCTATTTTTGAAATGAGTGCTGGCAGATTGAAATGAAGAATTCTCGCGCTTACAGTGCCAGTCTTAACGTCGCAATGCTTTGGCGCTGATCAAGACACAATCTGAAGTGAGGAACCGAGTGGACGTACAAGTCCTCCATTGCAGCCGCCAGTAAGGCACGAGTTCGGGCCTGGGTTTTTACTGAAGTCGCACTTGCGGCGTCCCTATTGAATTGTGGGGCCTCTATCCGATATTCAGCGCAAGTAGATCATGGAACATACCCAGATACGACCCTCCTACGTCGTTCAATCAATTGTCAATTTGATGCTACCAGTATCGAAGGAAAGAAATTACCCACCCAGTCACTGGGAACGGTGAAGGTCACTTTCGTGTGGGAGCCTGCGGACCATCTGCTTCGAAGTCAGTTCGGAGCGGTACGGAGCGTTAGGTTGCATACCCAGTTAGATGCGAAGGCCGTCCACCGCGAGAGGTGAAGAGCTGGACAGCATGTTAATTCAATATGCCACTGAATGTGCACAGCGCATGCATACCGCTGGCCTGGGAGAGGGTGAGGATGCTGAATAAAACAATAATTATGACACTGCGTACCAGACAGTGAAGGGGCATGCGTTGTGAACCTAATCCGTGGACACGGTCATGAACTTCGACGAACCCGCCTCAAAAGAGGACTAACAGTCAAAGTACGCTCGGCAGCGACGGCCGAGGTCATATCTTGGGAAAGAACGACGACGGCCTGCATGTTGTCACTGGAGAAAAAATCAGAGTGCGATGATTTTCATCCAGCTCCACCATGCCTTATCGTGTCGAATATATGGTTGGAGTCTGCGATTTCGTGCTCGTACTTGTCTGCCACGACGCGTAAGTATTACGGTCGCAACAAATCTCAGGATATGCGCCGATGCAGCTGCCAGCCATGGCATAGGTGGCACTCACGATGGCCACGACTGTGATTGCGGATTTCATGGTAGATGCCGAATAAAGGATGTTTCCAATGCGACAGCGGGTTCAAGCTGGAGGGGGGGGGGATTTATAGGTTGCAATTGGGTGTTGTGGACCTGGGATTTTGAACTACAGACTTTATAAAGAGAGAAACTCTTGGCTCCGGGAGCTCCGGAACATTTTTAATTGGTTGGTAACAGAACAAGATCTTGAATATCACTGCGTTGAACCGGTTCCTAGACAGGCAACCGGCGAGGCCCGCTGAGGTCCGCGGAGCCGGCGGGCGCGCCATAGCAACGCCTAGACACGCCTCTAGGCGTTGCTCGCCGGTTGCCGGTCTAGGGACCGGTTCAACGCAGTGTATGCCGTTCTTACTGGAGAGAGGCGGCGTTTTCTTGGTCTTCTTTCTCGTCAACTTTCTCTGTAGACATTTCGCAGGGAGCAATGGAACGCGAGTTGGAGATGACCCTTTAAGATGTTAATCTTGCACGAGTTCTGCATTCAGTTCGGGGTGAATTTCGTTTTGATCGGGAGAACATAATGCACTGGTAGCACATTAACGGAATAGCTGCCGCTGTCCAATGCAAAACGTTTCTCATGGTTTCCACAGCGGTGAGGGCCTACAGATCCAGACATCGCTCAGGATGGTGAGTTAAGGAAACCGGGGATCACAGTGAGAGCCTGGAAGAAAGAAGCATTGACGCGGATTTGCCATCTTCGGACTCTCCGACGATACATTCCATACTTGACTATACAGCTTGTTCTGAGGTGTCAGGTTAATAGTTCCCTGACATCATGACTAGATTTACCGTTCAATCGGAGTCGTGAACGTAATGGAGGGAAAGGATCCCACCGCGAGTCACAGCGCGACGAAGAAGAAGGACTGGGCCGCTTTGCAAATCACGGAATTCGAATGCTCCGACATCAAAGCCTCAAATTGCTCGTTTGCAGCAAAAAAGTAGATGGGTTTTGATCGGGTGGTGCTCTTCGATTTATGCTTACCTTAACAGTGAGTCTGCTTCTGCTCCGCTTTTCAATGTGTCGCTGTGGCCGTACTCCACACTCCCACGCAACCTGGGGAAAGTGTGGAGCTGAGAGAGACTCCCTGTCAAACAACTGAGCACAAAACGAGCACCACCACTTGTTCAAAAAACCCCTACTTTTTTGCAATCGGCTGTAGGGCTGCTGCAACGACCCGCGCAATGATGTCTTTACGCCACAAAATATGTCAATCAAGTGGCAATGTTCAGCTTCCCGGAAGCAGTTGCAATTGGTACAGCGTCCACTAACTAGTAAATAAATGGCCGGGCCTTGAGCGCGAGAAGGTTGGCTGACAGTGCGAGTGGTGAAGGAGAGTGAAGATTTAACGTCACACGACCACGACTCCACAGAGAAGTGATGGGAGCGTTTGGGTGGGTCCGCCGAACGCCCGCCGGCATTGAGACCCAAGGAACCGAATGTCTGCAAGTCCACTTTCTTGGATACAAAGGTACCTCAGAAAACATTTCTGGTCAAGTTGAAGCCAAGAGTTTATCCTGCAGTAGATTGGCCAGGAAATGGTGGTTCACCTAACGTTAGGCGCGAAAGACGGCGCAGTTGAACTTCGATCGCCTAGTTTCCTGACAGAATTCGCGATATTCTCGGTGCCGTGGAAGACGGCACAGATTTAAGTGTTTCGGGGGGCTTAGAAATCTTCAAGCTACGCCTCACAGCTCACAGTTCTGATACATGGCTTCGCTCGACCAGACCTGGACAGTGATGCCCCAGGACCAGGGCCCCGGAAGCCCGCCGCTCACGCCGGACGAAGTTAATATTCAACCTCGACCCAACCAGCATCTCAAAACAGATAATTACTCTTGCTGACATACGAACAGGAGCCTGTGGTATAGATCTACGTTTCCGTGTTTCGGGGTAATTTGCGGGTAATCCTTACTTGCCGAGTCCCGAGTCGGACGGAGCTTTTGGCTATGTCCTTAAAACCTTGGCATCATGAGGTAAGGCTACGAGCAGGTATAAGAACAGCTGCGGCGAACCATATCCACAGGCCTTTTCGGATAATTTTTACTTGCTCACTACCATCGAGCATCACTCTCGTCATGAAGGTCTCCATTACTGCTTTTACTATTTTTGCACTGGCCTCTGTCACTCTGGGGGCTCCCAGCAGGGAGAACCACGGACCAGGGAAGCGCGGCCTCGTCTGGCCGTACTATAACGGCGGCCTGAATCCCGGAAAGCTAAATGATGGCAAGGGAACTGTTAAGCACATGTGCGTATTAAACATTTAATTTTGCTCACATTCCAAGATATGCGCACAGTTACGATTATGAGACCTACGCCCCGCCATCCTCCAACGGAAACGGAGGCCTTACCTTCATCGGAATGCAGCGCTGCATGAATTGCGACTCCTCCCCGATTTCGCAGCTTGCGGCACGCCAACGGCAACTCAAATTTACTACAGTTTTCACTCTCAACGAGCCTGATGTGAACGGCATCAGCCCGCAGCAAGCCGCTAATTGGTACAAGCAGCATATCAACCCTTTGGTGGGTCGCGTTTGCACAGAAATACGACTTCTGCTCATTTGCATCATGCGCAGGCCATTAAGAAGGCACTTCCCGCAGTCACCTCGTCTTCAAACGCGGGTCAGGGCCTGGATTGGGTACAGCAAATGGTCAAATCCTGTGGAGGGGGATGTTTTTACGACTACATCAACATTGTAAGCGATGAAAACCACCGCTTTTGGCGCCACTTGCTCATTCTCTGTAGCATTGGTACGGCCAAAGCTTCGCGCAATTCCAGGCGCACGTCAATGATGCACACGCCCGTTTCCCCAAAAACAAAATCATTGTCACTGAATTTGCGCTCCAGAACCCGCGGGGTGGTCAGGCCGACCAGTACGCGTTTCGTCACTTGAATCGTGTCAGAGGTTGATCATATATACTGTTTTAGGATCAAATTCTTCAGGCAGGCGTTCGCTTTCCTGGATTCGGCTTCCTTTGTCGAGATGTACTTCCCATTCGTCGCGACATCGCCGAGTCTCTTCCAGTCCCATGACCCTAATGGTGCTAAATTTGTCGGAACGGGTTCGACGCTGTATAACAATGACGGTTCGATTAGCGCAGTCGGTCGATTGTTACTGGACGAGAGTTCGACGCACTCTACCGATGACAGTGTGATCAGCGCAGTAACAAAACTGTTGCTTCAAGTGTTTGGCCTCACGTTGTAGAGCTTGATTTATGTTCAGATTTTCATGTAAAAGGATAATATAATATCTCACTCGCCTCCAAGCGCGTTATTTAGCCCAGTTGAACGCTGTAATGCCTCGTGACCCCATTGAAACTCAGATTGACCAGCCTGTCTATTGACAGATCGTCCTTTGATACAACAGGCTGAATCCCAGGTTGTGTGATCTGGAGAGACGAGAGCTCCAGAACGGCAAAAGAAGACTGAGGATCAGGAAAGGGAATGGCTCGAGCCCGAGCAGAACGGGCAGATGGACAAAAATTCACATCAGAAAAAACACGCTTGGTTAAATTTGCCCTAATTTCCCTAATTTTCAACCATTCGAGTTGGCCGCCCAGCTCTGCCATCGAATGTACGTTATTTTGACTGTATTTTGGTCGAAAATGGGCCACCAATGGTGACGCGTGACTTTCTGAGGAGTGTTATTTGCCAGAAAATGGATAATTCCTGGAACCTTTAAGTTACAGGTCTCCAACAAGTCTTTTGATAACTTTTTACCCCATATGGCAATCAATTTCCTTTTTCAGAACGCGACCGCTTTCCGTGTTTCATACTGCCCGAATAGAGTAACAATGGTTTTAGTGGGAGTGGGACTCGTCCAGTCTCACTCCAGCACTTAGAAACACACCTAAAAAGGGAATAGGTCAGCTTTGAAAAATGGGAGGTTTAAAATAGAACTATTTACATTGATTTCAAAAGAGAGGAATGAACAACATTCCGCGAAATGCCGGACCAATCGGAAAAACCTCGGCCAGCGGAATGTTGTACATTCTGTTATTTCTGAAAGCGACACAAACATTTTCAATTTAACCCTCCCATTTTTCAAGGCTCATAGATTCCTTTTTTAGGTGTGAAAGTGCGACTCACTCCCATTAATGGGACTCAACCCTGCTACAGGATGAATGCATCAGCAGTGCGACTGATGCACTGATGCGCAATCAATCCCCGCTCATCGCCGATGATCTTGATATCGATCCGTATCTCGGCCCCAATTCAGCATCAGCAACATCGCTCAGCACGCCATCTTGACACATTTCATTAATAGCTGATCATGTTGCATGAATATCAACTACACTACACCATGCCAGGGTCTTTCTGAGTCCCATTATGGTCATGATTACTGTAGGATTTCGACCAAATGTTCATGGGGTGTCACCTGTCACCACAAATGTTCACTGGAAATGATGTTCATTTGTCGGCAATCATGAAAGAATTACTATATATGGCAATCCGGCAAATGCCGGACCTGTAAGGGCAACCTCAGCTCGGCATGTGAGCGTGGGAACTAGCGGGAGAATCCGAAGTAAACTCAATTCAAGGTACTGAATACAGAGTTCTAGAATACGCACCTAGCGGGAGAATCTGAAGAGAAGAAAGGATAAGGATTCCCACGCTAGGCGAGGTTTTTATAGGTACTAGCCAGTAGCACGTGTCTGGAGTGATCGGCAGTGGTCTCGAGCTTGATCGCATAGCACGTGCCAGTGAGAGCGACCAGATGAAGGGGAACGGAGGGGAACAGAGTCCAGAGGGACGGGGGACGACGTTCCGGGTGAAGGTGCTGGCTGGGGTACAGGACCGAAGGCCGGACGGTTGGACGAGGCCGGATGGTCGGGCGAGGCTGGATGGTCGGGCGAGGCCGGATGCGGGAGGGGCGTTGGACGAAGGATCGGACGAGGCAGTGGGGCGGTGCGATGGGCTGGAGCCAGACAGACGGACAGATGGACAGACGGATGGGTGGTTCCCCTGACATCACCCCCCCCTTGGAATGTGGTGTCTCGACGCATGAACCGGACATGGGCGTCGCGCCTCCGGAACGAGAGCGAGTCGAATGCGGCCGAGGCGATCCGGCGCAGGGCGTTGGGGTAGCGGCAATAATAGGTGTCAATGGCGTCTTTGGCGAAGACGTCAGAGTGCTTTACCCATTTATGATGTTCCGGGCCGTAGCCTTTCCACCTCACCATGTACCAGAGGCTGCCATAACAGACCTTCGCTTCTAGGATCTCCTCGACCTCCCACTGAATGTCGCGGTCCGTCTGGAGGACGGGCGGGGGTTCGTCGTTCCGGGGGCGTCCGGGGAACAGATCCGGTTCCGCGAGCTGGAGTTTCACCACCGGGAAGACCGGGTGGAGCTGGGAGTACCGGGGGGGAAGCTCGAGTTTGTACGCACCCTTTCCGACGACCTTCACGACTTTGAAGGGGCTGAGGCGTGTGTCTGCGAATTTGACGGACGGACGGGTCGTCCGGATGTCGGAGGCGTCCAGCCAGACTCGGTTGCCTACTTTGATCTCCGGGGCGGGCGTGCGTCGGCGATCGTAGTACAGCTTGAACTCGTCCTTGGCTTTAACGAGCGCAGCTTTGGCTTCCGAGACTCCGGACGCGATCCGGTCTCGGAACTCGTTCGCGGATTCCATGCTTGACCGCAGTCCGTTGGGCTCGAACCCCATCCGAGGGAGCCTTCCGGTGTCCGTCATGAACGGGACTTGCTGCGTCGAGGCGTGGACGTGGTTGTTGTACGTGAACTCCGCGGCTGGAAGAAGCTCATCCCAGTCGTCCTGTTTGTAGTTCGTGAAGATCCGGACGAACTGCTCGAGCTCCTGATTGACACGCTCGGTCTGGCCGTCGGTTTGCGGGTGATAGGCAGTGGAGGTCGCTGGCTCTATCCCGATGAGGCGCCACAGCTCCGTGGTGAATTCTGTGACGAACTGCGGTCCGCGGTCGGAGATGTATTTCCGGGGGGTTCCGTGGTGCCTCCAGACGTTCCGGTAATAGAGCCGAGCAGCTCCGACCGCGCCAAGGCCGGTGTGGCACTCGTTGAAATGGGCCCGCTTACCCAGGACGTCGACCACGACCATGACCGTGTCGAACCCATGCGCGTCCGGCAGCTCGATGATGAAGTCCACCGAGACGGTGTCCCAGCGTTCTTCCGGAATTTCGGTCGGGTGGAGCTCTCCATGGGGTAGCTTCCGAAGTGCCTTCGTCCGGTTGCACGGGTCGCAGGTCCGGACGTATTGGCCGATGTGACGGGACAGCTGGGGCCACCAGTAATTCCGTGCGATGAGCTCAAGGGTTTTGAAGCGCCCGGCGTGTCCGGCGACCCGAGTGTCGTGGTGCAGGGCGATGATCCGGCCTCGGAGGTCCTTATTCCGCGGTACAACAATCTTGCCGCGGTAGTGAAGGAGCCCTTCCGCGATGCACCACTCGGACGACCGGGGGGAGCGAACATTCCGGTTCTTGAGGAGTTCCCGCGTGACGGGGTCCTCAAGGTCCGGTTCACCTGCGAAGGCCTCCCGGACGTCACGAAGGAGGGGAACCTCGGGTCCGGCAACCACGATGCCCTCTAGTGCGCGGACGTGGAACAAGTCCGGACGGAGAAGGGTGACGTCCGTGTTGTCTGAGCCAACTCCGTGGTCCGGGTGACGGGACAGCGCGTCCGGACGACCCATGAGGCGGCCGGGCTGGTGGTGGAGCGCGAAGTCAAACCGGGACAGGTACAAGGACCACCGCGCCTGCCTCCGGTTCAAGTTCTGTGCCTTCCGGAAGTACTCCAGGTTTTTGTGATCCGTCCAGATCTCGACTGGATGCTGCGTACCTTCGAGGAAGTGTTGCCACTCCTCGAGGGCCCGGATGATTGCAAGCATTTCCTTGTTGTGGATCTCATAGTTGCGCTGGACGTCACTTAGACTTTTGGAGTAGAACGCGACCGGATGCCACTTCCCATTCGCGTTCGGCTGAGACAGGACGGCTCCGGTGGCGTAGTCGGAGCTGTCCACCTCGACCCGGTATGGACACGACTCATCGGGCAGAACTCCGCGGTCACCGCATCCTTGAGGGCTTGGAAGGCGGCGGCCGCAGCAGCGGTCCAGGTCCATGCGACGCTCTTCTTTGTGAGGCCGAAGAGTGGCCGCGCGATGTCCAAGAATGCGCGGATGAACCTCCAGTAGAAGTTCGTGAAGCCGAGGAACTGCTGCACGTCCTTCTTGTTCTCTGGAGCGGGCCAGGCGGCGACTCCGGCGACCTTGACCGGGTCCATCTCGACGTAGTTGTGCGAGATGATGACGCCTAGGTACTCGATCGAGGACTTCTCGAACTCACACTTCTCCAGCCGGAGGTAAAGCTTGTGCGCCTGGAGCCGTCGGAGGACCTCTCGGACAATCTCCCAGTGGCGCGCGAGGTCGGAGTGAGCGATGAGGATGTCGTCGAGGTATACCATGACGTCTCCGGACAGGATCAGGTCTTGGAAGATGTCGTTCATCATCGTCTGGAACGTGGCCGGAGAGTTGGTAAGGCCGAAGTACATCACCAGTGGCTCAAAGAGCCCTTGGTTGGTACGGAATGCGGCCTTCCACTCGTCGCCTCCCTGGATCCGGACGTTGTTGAATCCCCACCGGACGTCGAGTTTTGTGAAGAACCGAGCTCCCTTCAGGCGGTTAATGAGATCGTTAATCAACAGGAGCGGGTACCGGTTTTTCACGGTCATCGCGTTGAGTGCCCGATAGTCCTGGACGAACCGGAGGCTTCCGTCCTTCTTTTTGATGAAGAAGGCCGGAGACGCCATCGGGGATTTGGACGGGCGGATCCGGCCGGTGCTCAACCCATCCTCGATGAACGCGTCAAGTTCCTTTTGCTCGAGGGGGGAGATCGGGTAGACCTTGCAGTTGGCCGGTTTCGCGTCCGGGACGAGTTCGATGGCGTGGTTCCACGTCCGGTGTTCCAGTAGGGCGTCGAACGACTCCTTATCAAAAACGTCGGAGAAATCCTCGACCCAGGCCGGGACTGAAGTCCCAGGCAGGGCCGAGTTCTGGGCGAAGGCCTCCATGAGCCATTGAGAGACGGTGCTGCCCGGCAGATTTCTTCAGCCGGAGCAAACACGGTGTAGAGGATCTGGTCGCCCTCCTCGAGCTCGTCGTCCTCGTCATCGTCATCGTCGTCCGGGTCCGGAGTGAGGTCCGGGAAATTGTCTCTGTCGTCGTCCGGATTGTACCCGTCGTCTCCGCACCACTCCTCCGAGTTGATGGCGCAGATAGACGGGACGGGACCTTTCCGGAGCTGCCGGAGGATCGCAGCGGAAATCTTCGCGCTGCGACGGACCGCGCGGAGCTCATCCCGGCAAGTGCTGCAGCTGGTCGGGCAGCGGGTCATCCGGACTTCCTTGGTCTCCCAGTCGATCTCTGGGTTGTGCTTCTGAAGCCAGGAGTAACCAAGGATGACGTGCTGCTTACCGAGCCGTGTTACCACGAGTTGGATGCGCTCGGAGTGTCCCTTGTAGTTGACGACCATATTGACTACGCCGGAAATGCCTCTGAACACATTGGGCGTGCCTTCAACGTTGAGGACCGGAATTGGCTGGGATAGCTTCCAGACGGGAAGATTTCAGGAGATCACGTACTCCGAGTCGATGAAGTCTCCGGTCGCCCCGCAGTCGACCAGACCCTTCACGGACATCGTAGCCGCGGTCTCTACCGATTGCATCTCCAACAGAATGTGCAGGGAGTTCCGGCCCTCGACGGAATCAATAACGTACCGCCGGGGCAGTTTGCGTTCCCACTTCGGGCAGCGGACGCGGGGAATGGAAGGGGGAAGTTCTGTCTTTGCCTCCGGGGCGGGAATAGGGAGTGCGTCTTTCATTTCAACTGCTGATTTATTGGGTATATTTTTGTACAAGCAGGAGTAACGATTGGGGGACGCGACCGAGGGCGCACCACTTACTTGGCCGTGTCCAGAAAACCCTCCGGCTCCGCGTCTCCGGTTTTTGGCTCGGCCGGAAGCCCAGCGGAGGTGGAGAGGCGCGCGAAGAGTTCTCCGAGGAGGTCGCCACCAAGTTGACAGACGACCTCGTCCAGGACGTCCACGTGCCGGACATCCGAGGGAGTCGGGCAGTCTCGGGCGAGGTGTCCGGCCGCACCGCAACGGAAGCAAGCGCGGGGTGTGAAGTGCGCGCGGGTCCGGTCGACATCTATCGGGATGCCAGGCAGAAGGGCAGGCGCCGGCGCGGCTCTAGGAGCAGGCGTGAAGGAGAGGACTGGGAGGAACGTCCCAGTGCGGGGGCATGCGGCCGGAGCCGGGGCGCGAGTCAGGGGTACTCCCGCTCGGACACGAGCGAGGGCATCGTACTGGCGGAAGGCGCGGATACGCCATCCGGCGTAGTCCAGCAGTGCCAGAGCGGTTCTGGACGTGGTGATCACCGCGTTAATCTGTGGGTCGAGCCCTGCGCGGTACTTGGTGACGCGGACCAGCGGGTCCGTGTATCCAGCCGTAGCAGCGAGTTCCTCAAAATCATCCATGTACCGGTAGACATCGTGGGAGCCTTGGTAGTAGCTGTGAGTCTCCAGCCGGAGGAGAGCTTGGTCTTGCTCGTTTTCCTCTACAAACCGGAGCCAGAACTCGGACTTGAATTCCGCCCAGGACGGGAACGGGAACGGAACGATTGCGGACTGTTGTTCCGCCCACCGTCCGGCCGCGTCTCGCGCCATAAAGGACATGGCGTACCGCACAAGTTTTTCCTCTACGACCTGTCCGTGGACCATGAAGGCTTCCGGAACCAGTTGGAGGTATGTGAGGACGGAGTGGAGGAACATCTGTCCTTGTGTCCGGTAACCATCGAAAACGGCCAGAGGGTTCGGTCGGAGAACCGATTTTGCTGCTGGGGTGAGGGTGGTGAAGTCTGGACCCGCCGCCGGAGCCGGAGTGGCAGGGACGGGGGCAGTCGCAGGTGGATTTTGGCTATTGTGTAAAACGCGGAGGAGTAGGGTTTCAATATTCGCGAGAGAGTCTTCAACCGCGGTCAGCCGGGTCTCGGGGTCGGAAGCCGAGTCCAGGATGTGAACATCCGGGAGCTCGGGTTGCACGGACCCGTTTCCAGGCGTCGGGGCGTCCATCAAGGAGGAGGGGTCAAGATTGGAAGTGGGGGAGGCCGGAGCACTGGCATAGCGGTCCGAGTCCGAGTCTACACCGAACTTCGCAATCTTGACCGGTTGATCCCTTAGATCCTTTCTTCTGCTGTAAGGGCAACCTCAGCTTGGCGTGTGAGCGCGGGAACTAGCGGGAGAATCCGAAGTAAACTCAATTCAAGGTACTAAATACAGAGTTCTAGAATACGCACCTAGCAGGAGAATCCGAAGAGAAGAAAGGATAAGGATTCCCACGCTAGGCGAGGTTTTTATAGGTACTAGCCAGTAGCACGTGTCCGGAGTGATCGGCAGTGGTCTCGAGCTTGAAAGTCCATCTGAAATTTCATCTTAAACTAATAGAATCAGCTCACTACTCAGTTAACCCGAAATGTATTCCGAAACTCTGAGTTTCGGATTACAATTCAGCTTGACCGAAACTCATAACCGAAACCTTTAGTTTCGGTATTGCTAACAGCTGACCCGAAACTTAAGATATCGGCTGAGCTGAAATCAGAGCCAGAAATGTTAAGTTTTGAAATTGATTTCAGCTTGTCCGAAACATTAAGTTTTGGCTTTGATTTCAGCTCAAGGTGAAATCTAAACCCGAAACTAATTGTTTCGGCTGCACTGAAATTTGGTCAGCAGATGATCCGCAGACTATCTGCCGCTCATCTGCAGACCATCCGCTGCTCATCCGCGGACCATCCGCTGCTCGTCCGCAGACCATCCGCTCCTCGTCCGCAGACCATTCGCTCCTCGTCTGCAGATCAACTAAGTAAGTGTACTTTCCTGAGTTCCCTGCAGCGAATCCACCATGGGGATTCTCTTTCTAATGAAGTTTTGCTGTCCCTGTTCGAACTTCGAGCACTTCTTTGGAACCCCTACCTGCTCGAGAACTGGCACCCAGCTGACCGTCTTTAAACAAGGAGCGGATGATCTACGGACAAGGAGCGGATGGTCTATGGACAAGGAGCGGATGGTCTGCAGACAAGGAGCGGATGGTCTGCAGACAAGGAGTGGATGGTCTGTGGACAAGGAGTGGATGGTCTGCGGACAAGGAGTGGATGGTCTGCGGACAAGGAGTGGATGGTCTGCGGATGGTCTGCGGATGAGTGGCAGATGGTCTGCGGATCATCTGCCGACCAAATTTCAGCGCAGCCAAAACAATTAGTTTCGGTTTAGATTTCACCTTGAGCTGAAATCAAAGCCATAACATTTCGGACAAGCTGAAATCAATTCTGAAACTTAACATTTTGGGCTCTGATTTCAGCTCAGCCGATATCTTAAGTTTCGGGTCAGCTGTTATCAATACCGAAACTAAAGGTTTCGGTTATTAGTTTCGGTCAAGCTGAATTGTAATCAGAAACTCAGAGTTTCGGAATACATTTTGGGTTAACTGAGTAGTGAACTGATTCTATTAGTTTAAGATGAAATTTCGGATGGACTTAAACTATACTAATCAGCTCAAGTTTGGGCTTGCTCAAAATTTAACTCAAAACTTTATGTTTAGAATTACGCTTTGAACCGCCTGAAACTTGGTAATCTCCGATGTGATTAAATATTAAGTATGTAGTTGGATGTACCTGCGGATTGGATTTAGAAACAGGTGTTGGCAGAGTGTTTATAACAACAGCAGTTGAACTCCTGCAGAAACCAAGTTCAGCTGTGAATAATAGAGAGCTTGCGCAGAGCCACCAGAAGCCACCTGGTGGCTCATCAGGCATGCACAAACAAGTGGCTACACTGCCTAGTGGCTATCTGGTGGCTAATGGATATTCCTTTTATTGTGCATGGAGCTCCTCCTCAACCATATTAATGACCTTTTTGCAGTGGATTATGGAGAACCTTGTTTTGTGGCCTGAAATCTCTGGAAATATCCCTGCAACAGAGTGAAAGCAATAGCATGGACTCAAACACCCTAACTCATCCATTCAGATACACAGGGGAGAGGATTTGGATCGAAAAGAAGCAGGAGGCATTCACAGGAGGTGTTCAAAAGCGAAACTTGTGCAGTCACTAGCCACTAGTTTGTGCATGCCTGGTGAGCCACCAGGTGGCTTCTGGTGGCTCTGCGCAAGCTCTCTAATATTTCATGAATTACCAGCAGTGAGCAGTTCTGGGGCAAATTTGTGCACTGTGTAGGAGGGAGTTGTGATGCTGTCCCCAGCAATAAAAAAGAGTCTCACATCTGCTGTCATGAATTGCCCGGGTTCCATTTTTTTTGCACAATGCGGGACTCTCATGATGCAACCACGGGACCTTCTCACAGTTGAAACCTCAATCGGGTTTCAAGGACTTGGATATGGGAAGACATTAAGGGTTAGGAAACCTGCACAGTCAGTCCTCCTAACCCTCAGACGCTATGGTGATAACACACAGGAGCCTAGGAGCATCAGCATTAATGCTCTGTAATGTTGTGGTACAGGAACTGATTGTGATCGTATTAATTTATTTGTAATGTATACAAGAGCGCGGTGGGCCGCTTTGCGGCCCCCCACTTCGACTGGTTAGGGGACCTGTAATGCGCAGGGTGGGAAAGGATTATTTTTTGAACTTTGCTCAAGCCGCATAACCCACGCTTTGACAGAGAAGGGAAGGGAGGGGTTTGTGTAGGAGCGGCAGTGCCTGCCGAGTCGGAGTTGTCATCGCGGCCCGTTCGAGCAACTATCTTCTAGCCCACTTCCTAAATTCCCGAGAAGTCACAAACAACGTGGAAGATGGAGGAATTGATACTATCTCAAGGTTAACTTGTAGTCCCCAATAGATCAAGCGGAGATTCATTCAGCAGTTAGAACTAAGTGCGGAGCTGGCGGAGTCGTCGGAGTTTGAAGGCTTCAGACAGATGGACACACGTAATTTTATAAAGAGGGTGATAAGCCCGGTAGAATCTCCTTGTACAGTAGATTCTATCTCATCTAATCTCAGGCTTTTGCTTTGGCTTGACTTACGGATTGTCTCCACCCTGTCCCACTTCCTCTCTATTCTATTGCAGGTTGTGTCCACACCCCAGGTATTATACCTGAGTGGATATCATACCCTATTTGACTCTTCCGGGTTCCACCTCATATCTCGACCCACAATATACGGCCTCCTAACGAGGAGTCCATTCGATTGGTCTTGCTGCTTGGGGAATACACCAGTTACTAGCGTCTATCGGGTTTCTCCTGGTTGCGGTTCTCGCTGGGTTGCTCATCATTTAGCTGACCTAGAGGCCATTGCTGACATCCGCAAAGAATGATAATCATGATATTGAGAACCAGTGAAGAAGAAAAGAGAATGGGGAGAAACCAGCGTGGGGGAATCACAGTGTCGAACAAGCTACCAGAGGGTTCGTTGAGAATCAAAATCTGTGTGTTGAGCCAATTCTCGCAGGCCAGGCTTGCGGCTATGTCAGCACGGAACATGGAGGCGAGGTCTTTCGAAAATGATTATTTGGCCGTCTTGAAATGAATAGATTGAAAGACTACTGGACACTCTGAGTTGGGAAAGAAACCAAGCATTTACTTCCCGTGCTAGCGACACAGGATGGGCACCGGAGATGATTTGTCGCTGGCCAGACGAAAGAACTTGAGCCAGGCATCGATTGCAACCCCTGCGTTTGAACAATAAAAGCCAGTAGCAGCCAAAGAGTTCGAGAAGGGTAGGGGAACTTGAATGGAGGGCCATCAGAAAAGACGGTGAATTTGCCCTACTTATGCAGGGAGAAACTTCCGGTCATCCGTGGCTTGATATGACAGAAATCTGACAGCGCAGCCTACTGCGACAGTTGCAAAAATTTCGCATCCACCCCTATGCCTTTTTGGGAAGTCCTTCCCGTTTAGGTTGGGCCGGCCGAAAGCCGGCAGTGAAATTCTGCCGAGAAGCCGCCTCTATTTGAAATTACCGTAAGGCGTACAAAAACGAAGGGGATGATATTCTCCTTAGTTGCTCAACTTGTTCACTTTCCAATTCACTTTCCAACAATGCTCATTTCTAGGTAAACATGGGTACATGATATAGCTACAAGTACACAGGATGCAATACTGAGAATATACAAATCAAGAAAGTACAAATAGTGCCAAAATCTTTCTTCACAAACGCTCCAACGGGGAAGGGGAGAATGGGAGATCAGGCAGGATATGAAGGCCAAGAAGATGGGAGGCTATAGATTGAGGCAGAAGGCACCGTCGATGAGCTGCAGGCCGACGGAGACACGGCGCGAGCTTGACGCGCTTGGGAACAAGAATGGGCGGGAGGCAACCTCGTCCCCCCATCGTCATCGCTGTCCTCGCTGCGTGCATGGTGGCTCTTTCTTTCGCACGCGGTGGCTCGTCGAGGGGATGGACTGGAGGCGCCTGCTGTTGCCGACAGTAGCGCGAGGGCGACAGGGCGGGAGTGACGGCTGCTGGCACGTAGACACTTTGGCGATAGGTAGCAGCCTCAAGAATGGTCAAACGGGGCGACTGTCTCGTCGGCGAGGATGGCGAGCTTCGTGGTGGGCTGCATTGGCCGGGCGACAGCCGTCCGGGGGTCGATATATCCGCGATGCGACAGATGGACAGCAGGGACAAGGAGAGTATTGAGCGGGACGATAGTGGAGGTAGAGGGAGAGAGACGCGATGATGACAGCGTTTGTCAGCCACAATTACCGCTGATGCCAACTTCCGGCCGGCCCAACCCAAACGGGAAGTCTAGTGTTGCCGCGGCTCAAGCCGTCACACCTGTCACACGTCGACCACTTTTGCTCCTGCACAAGAATAATGCCCCATCCCGCCCAGATCAGTATGGGGAAATGTTTAAGTAGCACCTTGGTATCATAAGTAAGGCTGAAGCCTATATGAAATGCTTTGTAGATTGTCTTAGGCGGCGAATACAAAACGGCTTGATTGGCGGCTTGAGCCGTTGAGCCGAAGGTTTCTTTTGCCTCATAGCACACCACACATGGCAGATAGAGTATAGGTTACTTGGGGGAAGATAAAGCTAACTATGTTATAAACATGCCACACCATTTGAATCTCTGCCCAATACTTATGGGAGCACGGTGGAGGCCGATCCACGGTCGGAGCCGACCTGTCACGCGAGCTGAGCCGCGGCAACACTAATGTCAGTTGAACACGAGACGGGCCGCAGTGGGAAGAAAACAGAGCAAAATGCGGTATGAAAGGAGTTAAATAGAGAGAATGCGCAGGGGAGGAGCGAAGGAGAAACAGCATATGAGGAAATAGCACAGCCGAGGAGCCATTTGCTTAAAGAACAGTTAATAATCGAAATTTGTACCGGCCTCATCGGACGAATGAGATTGGTCGGACCGATGAACCGCGTCAGGACTCAGGAGTCGATATCTCGGATTTTTCCGTTGCGCCCCTCTCGCTTGCCTCTTGCGCCACAATCTGTCTGCTGGAAATCTGGATTGAATTATGCCCGTATTTGATTCGCGCTTGGGGGTCTTTTGGGCCGACCCGAAGCCTGCTAAAGTCTGTCAGTGGAGCGATTGTCCGGATGCCGGCGTTGTATACAAGGAGCGCAAGATGAAGATGTGCGCGCAGTGCAAGGTCGTACGTTACTGTGTGCGTGTGTTCACTCTTTACTCTCTGAGAATTAGACATTGAAATAGTTTTGATTAGTCTCGGTCATGCCAGCGATCAGATTGGAGCGAGCACAAATTATACTGCCAAAACCCCCCACTCTTGGACATCGGACAGTGGATGGAGGTTAGTCACTTAGTTCAGCTCATTTGCATTGAGTCGCTGATCCATTTCTTCAAACAGACGCACAAATCCTTGTTCCGTTGGGCGGTCATTGAGGGCCTCAGGCTGCGAAGCGAGCCGTCGAACATCGTCGACCATGGTCTGTTGGTCCAAATCACCCGAATGGACCGCCTCCTGAAAGGCGTCGCACCGAGTCCGTTCCTCCTCAACTCCATATGTGTCCAACCGTTGGTCACTATATATGAGATGTTAAGGATTCCCGGGAAAGGGCCTAGCGGACGCTCTCCCGCAGTCATCAACGCGGGCGGAATTGGGCAAGGCATCGTTGTGTTCGCACTCTCCAATGGAACTTCCACGCTGTGTCAAATGCAGTACCACGATATCTACGAAAAGCCACCGGGAGAAGCCAGCCCTTCTGGAAGAGGATGGGCGAATGTCGTCAAAGGGGTTGTGAATGGGGAGATCCCTATTTCCTTGTTGTCCAGAATGATAGAGGCCCCATCGAACGATGCCTCCGAGTAAAGGTTCGTCGCATCTGTTGCCGCCGGATTTTTCTCATCGGACAGCAGGATACTTACGACGAGTTCGTTGTATATTTCATGCATGTCGGCGCCAATTCTTTTCATAAATCGCCGGACATATGATGAGCTGCGAGCCAAAGGAAAACCCAACGGTTTGAGAAATAAATGAGACGGAGGATCCAACGTGGCGATTACCGCAAATGCGCCTCTCTTCGAATCGCCGCACCAGCCTGGCTTGGAAGTCCGAAACATGTGAACCGTTAAACGAGTGGAATGCGAACTTGATGAAGAAGCGCATTTGAATTCTCCGCGCTCCCACAACAAGAGAAGTTCAAGGAACTCAACACATGATAATGAAACCAATTTTTTTCTTCTTCAAAGATTGAAAATCTACATTCGACACAAGGGTCGCAGACACAGATTTTGGAGGCTATGGATCTGATTTTTTTGAAACCGTCCTATACGGTGCCACTGACGTGAAACACGCTTAGAATGTGCTGTAATATCTGATCAAGAACATCCGGGAGCGATGAATCCAGCCGACCTCTACTCCGAAGCATTTGAGGCCTCAATTCTTTGAGACAGCAAAGAAATTGGGATCTCCCCATTGACAACGCCTTTGACGACATTTTCCCATCCGGTTCGAGACGGACTTTCTACTCCCTGCGGTTTCTCGTGGATTTCGTGGTACTGGAAACGCAACACCATGGACCCATCTCCTGCAGAGGTTAGAAACACGACGACGCCCTTCCCGATTCCGCCCGCCTCGACGACTTCGCGAGAATTCCCGGTGAAAATATCATGGGGCAGGCGGAGAATCTTCTGCATAGCGGCCAATGGTTTGATCTGGATGGACTCGACAAGGAACGGGCTCGGTGCGACGCCTTTCAGGAGGCGGTCCATTCGGGTGAGCTGGACCAACAAACCGTGGTCAACGATGTTCGACGGCTCGCTTCGCAGCCTGAGGCCCTCAATAACCGCCCAACGGAACAGGGCCTCGTGCGTCTGTGCAAGCAACATGTTCAGCGGCTCCATACAAACAACCCTGAACCAACCTCCATCCACTCCCCAATATCCATCAGTGGTGGAATCTGGCAGTATAATTTGTGCTCGCTCCAATCAGATCGCTGACATGCTTTCGACTGATAAAAATCATGTCAAGCATGGCTAATCGGTAGAGAGAAAAGCGACCAAACGCACACAGTACCGCACCACGTTGCACTTTGCGCACATTTTCATCTTGCGACCCTCGTATCCGCCCCCGGCATCGGGGCAATCGCTCCACTGACAGACTCGAATGGGCTTCGTATCTTTGATGTAGACACCATAGCGGGAGTCAATGATGGGCATATTCACTCCGGGCTGTAGGCGGTTCAGAAGCAAGCCTTTTGGTATGTGAGCAGTGTTTGAGCTTTGTGTGTGAGTGCATCTCAAATGTCGCAAGGATGCCGTAAACCGCAAGGAACTATGTGTATGGAAATTTCTGACATTCCAGACACGATCTGCAGGTCACCAAACCTCAGTCCTAGCGCCTGCCCCCTTTGAATCCACACGACTCTCCAACGAAACATATCCTCCAAAAGATCAAAGCGGCGATTAAATATCCGTGAACTTGAGCTTGACTGGGGTGCTATCGGAACTAATACAGGTGATATTGGAAACTGCGGTGCTGCATTGCACTAAGTGCAGATCCGGGTCGACTGCGCTCCCTGCACCAGCCCACTCGGGGGAAAGCTCAAGGCAGAAATTCTGGGATGGAAACCAGGTGGCTTCGGCACATAGAAAAATCTTTGGTCCCAGGCGAAGAGAAAACGATCCGGACGAGTGAATGCGACGAAAGAAGTTTGGAAGTGAGTGGTCCAACTCCGAATTGACCCGAGTCCATACTTGTTCGTGATTCGGATTAATCAGCGTCATGCGGCTGTGCGAAGCTCGACTCTCCCGCTTCTGTCATGCCCCAGTATTCTGAGCTGTGTGAGCTGCATGTTTCAATGGCTCTTCAGAATGAACTATTCATCTGACACAAGTCAACTCCTCGGATGCCGATGTAATCTTTCAATCCTGCGACGGCGTTCTCTTCGGCATCCATCGCCCCAACCTCCAAACGAACACTGAAGGCTTTCCTCCGCCAGAAATCTCAACAAAGGGCGAGATAGTTCCACTTTCTGAACCCTCCACTACCCTCGAAGTTCTCTTCAAGTTCATATATCCCCGCCGCCATCCTGCGCTGGACAATATTGCCTTTGCCGACCTCGCTGCGCTAGCGGAGGCGGCGGAGAAGTACCAGGTGTTCTCCGCAATGAATATATGTCGAATACGTATGAGGTTAGTCCACCGGCTAGCGTCTTCTCCATTCTACATGAGCAGCATACCGACTTTCCTTGTCTCAAATTCTTTGTAGGGACGTTCTCCCTGACCATGCCCCCGAAATTCTGACCTACGCTGCCAAGCACGATTACCCTTTCCTCATATACGAAGCCGCACCATACACCTTCGATGTCCCTCTTGCTGAAGTTGTTGCCATGCTGCCCGCGCACTTGATTTTGCCCTGGGTAAACTTCTCCGTCATCCGTGGATCCGACTGCCGCTGAAGCACAAGCAGGTGAAATATATCGACGCATGGACGGCCATTCTGCACAACGCCATCGCCGTAATGCAGCTTATTCACCACAACAAAGCGCAGTACTCGCAGTGCACCTTCTGGAAGGCGGAGCGCCCAGTTATCGCACAGCGCTTTGGACACTCGCTACGCTCGCTGCGGCAGCTGGACACAATCTTTGCGGATAGCGGTACGAAGATGCCGCTGTGCTGTGACGGCGTGAAGGCAAAATGGCGTGCAGAGATTGAGGACGCTATAGCGCGGATTCCGCCATTTATCAGTTTCGTATAATGCTCCATGATCGGAAGATTAAATTGTCTCCGCCTCAACTCCGCCTTCAACAAAGTGTGTTATGGAGCCTCGTACCACCGGCGAGCTATGTCACCTGCCGTAAATATGCCGCAGTTGGTTCAAAACGCTGTTCTTCTCTTGGCTCTACGCGTCTTTCAGGGTTTCGGCAACACACTTGACCGGAACGCTCAAAAGCCGCACGGGCAAAAGGATTATATCCGACCTTCTTTCTACCCTCGCACGGTCACTTCCCACGACGGTGGAACTTCGTGCCATATTCAGGAAGCGGTTGGAACAGCGCCCAAAATGCTAATCAGTCATAGGTGAATTTGGAACTCCATTATGAGAGCACCTTGTCATCCATTCGCCTTCACGATACAGGTCAGCAGGCGTAACAACAGGGGATCGTCTGTAGCCTGTCACCATCCTACCTCAACATACCTCGTCATATCACGGATCGTTCGAGATGGTACGACGGATTCATCAAGACCGACCTCTTTTTTCAGTCTGAGAACCAAATATAACTCACCCCACGATTCCCTGTGCGCCCTGTTGACGCGTCGCCGGCTTGCGAAATGCGAGGTTCGGAATGAACAGCGCGCGCGGTATTCGCATGATCGTCGCCAACGCTGCAACAGCTGTGATGATGTCGCCGTTTTGGGCTGTGCAATCGCTGGTACGGCGCCACCGAGTATTATAATACATGGCGAAAATAAAATGTACGGCTAAGTGAACGAAATTAAGATTAATCTACTAGGGTTGATGGTCGTCGTCAACGGTGCAAAATCGCGGGGAACGCAGGCACAAGAAAGTCGTCGCATATATGCGGTCCAAGAAATACGTAGTCCAGCTTGGGGCGCAAGCGCCAACGTTTCGTAGACTACAAAGGTCCAAGATGATCCAGTCTCGTTACAAACGTTCGCGATGGAAAGTGTTCAAACGGCTGAGTCCGTCTTTGCCTCATAGTCCTCCAGAGACACGTCGGAGAGAGATGCCTTGTCATCCATCACGGGCGTTGGTGAGGCGGGGGAGATCCGTGCGACGGCGCGTTGCCGCAAGACGACGATCCCATGGACGACGGCAAATAAGACGCACTCTGCGAGGCCTATGCCGACGATGTATATTGCTAGGCGGACGTGACCGTTAGCCGGGTCCATGAATGTATATGCTGCTTGTGGGTCAGACATCGCTCAATATATGGAGCAGAATGCGCACCGTAGAAGCCCTGGGTGGCGTAGGTGATATAGATCACTCCCATATAACACAGTAAAAAGAAGGCCCCGAACGCGAGCAGGATCCAGGCCGGTGCGGGGGTGTTAGTCAGGAGGATTTCGAACAGCGCGAAGACGGAGTTGAGAAGGTGGACTGAGATGGCGTCCCAGGCTGTAGGCGGTTCAATCAATCAGTTTAGGAAAGAGACAGGCATGAGGACTATGAGCCGAGTCTACGTACCGTCAAATCTGTTATCGAACGGATTCTCTGCCGGTGCGATGGCACCCCAAAACACCAACGATACCAGAATCGCTGATATGCTGGTGAATAATCACCATCAAAGGGTGGATTCACAGGGACTCACGGTAAACTGTGATAGTAGACAACAGTAGGAGGTGCAAGAAGCGCCAAGGCTTTGCCCACCGCTGCAATGGGTATGACTTTTGTCCATGGCGCGCATAGAGTGCTGTGTGCAACCCTGCGGCGAAGAAGTAGCCACAGATCCCGGAGTAGGTTAAATGAGTGAAGTATGAAAAGAACCTGGATACAGTGACAGCAGTCATGTTAACGCCGTAACCCTGAACAAAGGAAATTCTGCAAAACGCACCCCGCTGCGTCTTTCTGCACAACGATCCCCCAAATGATACTGAACACCAAAGTAAACAATGTGTAGCATGCCACCGCAAGCCGGATCGCAGCCAGCACGCGCGGAGAGAAAAAAGGCGACGTGACAAGTTTGTGGTCGGTGTCAAAGGGCCCATCAAGGTGCAGAATGGTCGAAAGCGACTTCATGGCGAACTAGCGACTGAAAAGAAGTGAAAAGGAAGGGAACGAAAAGTTGCCTCTAGGTTGAGGACGCCAACGCACAGCGGGGTGGTGGGAGGAAAAGAGATGCAGGGCTTTATGGCTGCTGTCAACTCTATTTGGGGCTATGTAATGAACATGTTTACCCATAACGACCAACTGATCAATCATCCATATGCATCATCAACGGCACGTTGTTTGCCGCTTTCGGTGATTTGGTTTCCGAGTCCGTCTACCCAGTTGGAACACTCTCGATTCGAGACAAAGACGCCCGAAACTGAGCTAGGCCAATTAGTCTCCTCGAAAAAATTATCCTGTATTTCGACGGGCACAACTGAATAGACGTCCGTTCAACGCTGTCGTGGCTCGCGGCTCGCGGCAGTGAGTGAGATGTGGACGCTGATTAACTAAACTACGGCGTTTGGGTGTCATGTTACTTTTCTTTCTAAATACCGTTCAGCAGCATGCGTCGCGATTTTAGCCGACGAATCCGTCGACGACAGTCGGCGGGGAAAGTGAAACTTATAGCAGTTATCGGTCACTGCTTGTGACCCCGCCCGAAACGGCGGTCGATTCGGGACCAACGCAAGATAGATTTTCCCTTGTCTGCGTCAGCTTTAATACCTCATATCCAAGACAGACCTCCTTGGAATGAGAAAGCATGTTCAACTTCAGGTGTTGAGTTTCATCCGCCATTTCTTTTATCCCATGACCAATGCCACAATTTATCATGTGTAGTACCTGAGGAGATGGTATATACATACTACGTATGCTCAAAAGACTCCGTATGTCCGCTGCTTCACCAAACGGCGATCTGAATTCGAGTTTTAGCCGTTAAAAGCGTAAATTCTTGGACTCGTCGGGACGGCAACGCGGCATGGGTGCTTGCATTGCCCTGAGTAGGATAGTCTGTCTGGTTTCAAGTCCATTGCACAGCATCCGCACGCTAATTATCTGCACCGTTTCGAAATGGCAACGCAAAGAAATCCCGTACCGGCCGGTTCCAAGTCCATTGCATCTCATCTTATTAATAAGTATTTCTCCACTTCACCGCTGTAAATGAGAACGAAAATAATTGGGTGCGAGCTGGTTGCGACTCGGAATGCACTGCATCGCTTCATCGCGAAATTTCTCTGCGTCACCGTTCAAAAGAACGAGGAAATCAACGCCATGTGCCGCAAAAGGTATGGTCCCCCAGCCCGTGGTGCTGCAGTTCGACTGGCTGTAGGCATTGCATCTCATCCTTGCTGTATCCATATTGATCTGCTTCACCGTTCAAAACCAGCAACGAAAGCAATTTCCGTGTGTCGCAAACGAGTCTGGTCCCTCGACTCGTAGTGCCTGGATCCCTGGACGGAGAACAAGGGGCAGCCTCCGCACCAGCAGGTTAGAGGATTGATATGTGTTGCCAACGGATTGTGAGTTTCCACGCAGGTATTTTGGTATTTTCGCCTTGACGCCCAAAATGTGAACCTACGAATACTGTTTTTGGACTTGTGGGGCGCTCTGCGAAGGATCTTGATGGCCATGACGACGGATCGTTGAGCCCACAAGTTCCGCTTATAATTCTGATAGAATCGTCCATGACACAAAGATGATGCCCGTCCGCGTCTGTTTTTCCACATATAATTAATTCACCAGAATGCACCTGCACTGCTATCCTGCAGCAGCATCTCCCAGAACGCCGCATCCTCGGACTGCATCGAAGGATGTCCTTCAAACATGAACTCAACGTCAAAAGTCGGTGTCGGCGTGGTCGTGTTCGGCGTTCTTGTTTGCGTGGGTGTGGGAGGCACATGTGGAGCCAACGACGGCATCGAGACGCCGTCTCCCTGCCTCGCAAAATCCGTTGAGGGCGGATTCGCACCGTAGGTCGGTATCGTATGCGTCTGCGGACCCAGCCCCGATGAGGAAGCTGGAAGGTCCCGGGCCTGCCACTTCGCCAACATGCTCTGCACGAGCAGCGCGCATCGATCTGCGGCGTGCCCAGGCCCGCACGCCGCGCGGTGCAGGCTCGTGACCGTCCCCGCGAGGAGGAGGTCGCTCGCACCGAGTAGCAGCCGGCCCTGCGACATGCGCCGCACGAGAAACTTCACCCCGACGAGGTAACCCGCAGCAAGCGCGACCAGGTTGAAGTACGTGTCCGGCGCTGTGCAGAGACGCTTCGCTGGTGTGGCGAGGAAGGACACAAGGACAGCTTCACTGGTATGCAGCAAGTCGCGGCCGAGCTGGGAGGCCATGCCCTCGCCGGTGCCGCCGGGCAAAAGGTGCTCGTGCCAGGGCGTGCCGGGGGGTACAGGCGGGAGGGAGGTGCGCGCGGCGGAGAAGGTGTAGGATAGGACGAGGAGGCGGCACATCCCTTGCTGGATCTGCAGGATGTGAAAGTAGAACTGGTCTATGTCTACGACGACTGACATGGAGTGAATACCTGAACACACCCAGGAGGTTTCCTTAAAAATTACCTGGCAGTGGCATCAGAAGACGGTTTTGCAGCTTCATCCTTGAGAGTACGCTATTCAGTTGTAGGTCAATACACTCATACGTGCTATTTGCGGGAGGAAAACGGACCTCCGCATTTTGATGGCCCAGTCCTCCGTAAGGGTTCCCAAACAAAGCGCAGTACCTTCCTCAAAGAGATCGAATGAACGGGCAATGAGTCCGAGCCGTAAATTTTGTAAATCTGTCTCAGCATCCAGGACCTGCGGAAATTGAACGAATAAATGATCGTCTAGGCACCGACGCGACATAGGCGTTCGCCGCGTCCCGAGACACAACCTAGCGAAAGACCGTCAATTATCCCGAAGCGCGAGCAAGCAGTCAAAAAAAAAAACGAACAGAGATTCTGCGTTTGTGAGTGCAATCCACTTCGTGCGGTGTCAGTTGTGACAAAATCATTTTACGAGAGGGACACGGACCAGGCGTGCGCGCTCCGAGGCCTCTAGTAAATCTTTCGCGTCAGGAGATGCATGATTCCGCATATTCGAGACCGTCGCGGAAGCACGGTTGAGGTGAAGTTTGCCGGCCATATTAACGGCGGCGGACATCAGGGTATCCGTATCCCATCCACCCGTCTCCGGCTCAGTACTAAATGGCCCCCACAAAGATAATATGAGGAGACACTGAACCGCTTCAACGGAGTCGGTTGCGCCAGGTTTGAATATCAATTGTGCTATGGATTCGTAGGTTAGGTTCTGCAGCCGCAACCGGACTTCTTCTCCACTAGAGCAGTCAAGATGTCGTGCCGCTACCGCAGAACAAGCAATATCGACAAGAGGATTTGAGGAGTTGCGGATTGGCTGGAAGTTCAGCCACGGTGTGTATTGAGCATTGAATCTTCATTGACCATAACTATAAGGCTTTGTCACAGGAAAATAAGAAGAGCGTACAGGTTAATTAAATAATCAATCCGCCCTTCAGGTAATATCATCGAGAGTGACAGATCCTTGTTCACGAACTTTGTGGTTGTGGAAATGGGGGGAAGCGTTATCAGATGTTGGATCGCCAGCATCGGCGCCGACCAGTCGATATTGTGGCCTTCCACAAAGGACCACAGCGGCCGATTCGGTGCCGCCGCTAGCTGCTGGGGACGTTCAGCGTCGGCCGTTCCCTTTGTCACCCTCGATCCTTTTGGCAGTGGGTCAGACACAACTGGCCTTTGCGTCTCATATGAACATGCGAGTGACAGCACTTTGCAGCGATGACATTGAACGAGACTGACACTACCGTCTATCGAAGATGGGTGAGTCAGAGTGGATGGAAACTGATTATCACTCTACTGACCAAGAATCTCGCATCTCGTCTTGTGTTTTCTGCAAGAAACGCAAGCTTTAATGCTTTTCGCTCGCTTAGTTGTAGTGTTGTGCATCGAGAGAGAACTTGGGGCTCATCATGTCGTTCGCGACTTATAAGAAGTGGATCAGTGGGTGCGGAGAGATTATGCGACGTGTATGTGTCTCTGATCCGACGCTCCGTCGGAGACAGCTGCTGTCACAAAGCAGCCACCTAATTGGTCAGATCAATATTATTTGATCATGAGTCGGCCCATTCCTTTTCTCCAGGCTCAAGTTTTCAATGTTTCGCTTCTCTTCTCTCACCTTGCTCATACTTACACGTCATCCTATCATGATTCTGTTTTATCGTCTGGGCTGCGTTCGTTGGTCTGGTTTTTCCCGACGCGCCGTAAACCCTTACACCCGGCGCTACCAACTCGCATACCAGAAGCCGACGGGACGTTCTCAGCGCCCACGCTATACATACATGTAAACTGCCGTAATACTCTGGCACATCCGCCGCGGTTAGCGGATAACTGTTTTTTTGAACCAAAGGCCGCTCATCAAAGCGTGAGATGATCGGTGAAGCTCGTGCGTTTGGGACGCTTAACAACCTCGAACATATACTTAAGCTGTGGCTCCGCGGGTTGTATTTTCATATTGACTGAATACCAACGCGTTCCGGCTTGGGCAAATGAATCCACGGCGAAAAAATGGATTATTGCATTTAACATTCGCGTGCCGCCAGTGCTTACCGGTAAGTACGCCTCCGGTCGCCTAATATGCTTGCTGAGTTATCAATCTCCAGCCACCTGGTTCCCGCCCAGACAGTCGATGTCCACATTCAAGATCGAACGGAACCTTCCGTGCGCTTTGGGTCACTGTGCTCACTCCAACTCAATCCAACCTTCCAATTGACCTTGGCGAGGTAATCGTCGTCGAAGATCTGAAAAAACTCACGACTCCCGAAACTTATAACCCAGCCTTGAGGCGAACAAGAGATCCCACTCGATATCACGCGTGGGTGGGGACCGCTACGGCTATTCCAAAGACGTTAAACTGTACATGGATCACGAAATGAGGGGTCAGGGTGCACAAAAAACTGAAATTCTTACAAATTACTCGGACTTGAGTCGAACAAGGACACTTGACAAGTACTTTCTCAACAGAGACATATTATGGTGTGCGGTCGCGGGTCACTCCGCAGGGTCCGCCCTGAGTCTTATTCTCACCCAGATCAAACTTAATAAGAAGTGGCATGATTCGAGAACTTTTATGCTCTGATTCAGAACAGCGGCGCCGAAACTTTCCACGGAACTTTGCATCGCACCCGATGCATAAAATCGTGAGATCAGAGATCGAACGGACACCCTGGCGCCTTCACATGCCAAATAATTCTTTGGGATTGCATATGGAGTGGTTCGAGGTGCAGTATGCGCTGAGGACGGTGGGGAGGTGGTGGTAGCAGACCGGTAGTGAGCCCATCATAACGTTGTGCGGACCACTCCGCTCCGAGTCACATTTTCAAGTACGTTGAACTGTAGCTCACAAAGCGGTCAAGGTGAGCCCCCGGAGCGTTGATGGAGAGTCTGCCTGCCAACTGCCTGCAATGCGTGGGCGGAGGTGGGAATGAACCAAGATCACGTGGTCCCAGGACCTAGGTAGGACGAAGCAGTACACCACCACATGCAAAGTCGAATGCTAGTTTAAAAATCAAGATAGCGGAGCTTAGAAGGGAAACAAGAAGGAACTAAAAAAGTTTCTCTTTGACCGGGATATGACCCAGCCTTGACTCGAACAAGGATTCCCACTTACTCACCGAACAGGTGCTAGTGCGGACCACTCTGCTCTGGATCTTGTTCTTGGTTGATTTCAACTTGACTAGGCGTCGCGCTCGGAGGCGAGTGAGCAAGAGAATGAAAATAGTGCCTCAACGTCTGCATTGGCAAGAATCACGGTCGCAGAGATATTCACTGCATTCAGAGGCTTGGTAGGCAGACGTCTGTCTACCACGGGTAGCCAGAGCGCGGCAGACCCAGGGTCAACAGACTCTGTGGAGGTTGGTCAGCCCGGGCCTACATCCAGAATGGGTCCAAGACCCATTTCCTTGACTCAATTATTGTGAACAAAACCTGCCGCGAATACCCGAACGTCGTGTGACATCAAATGCCACGATATTTTGCCTTGCTTGCCCCTATCAACTCTCGCTGGCTTCGTTTCTCAGACGTTGCGAGCCGACATCTTGGGTAGCATAGTGGTGCAGTGGATTCTGTATTCGATCTGTCGACCTCGCGCCAGCGGGTTGCAGAGACAAAGGAGATGACGAGGGTCGTTCCCTCTTGGCACGACAGCGCTAGAGCCCAGGGTCGACGGCGCAATCAATTATCACGTTAGGTAACAGGTTTTATGTGAATTATTGCCGTTACCAAGGCACACGTTGAAGGAACCCATAAGTACCACACAACACCAACACAACTAGCAACAATGTAGAAAGAAAGGTAGTCGAGGTCAGCGAGGGCTGTCGAGGTTGGATGAAGAGGTCGGCAGACCCTGCCGACCTCACCGTGCCAGATGGCGCCCAACCGCGGCACACGTGTGTCGGCAGACTCTGTCTCCGCGCATCACGGACCTCGCCAATAGGTGCCCAACCGCGGCAGGCCGGGTCTACCCGGGCCCTGAATGCAGTGATTTTCTGGACAGATGGTTTGTTGATTCCTCAGTGCAAACAAACCACTCTGCTTTGAGTCGTATTCATTCCCAGGGCAGTAACCCACATAAACGAAAAAAATTCATCTACAAGCGGAATGACCCAGCCCTGGTTCGAACAAGGACCTCCCACAGATATGCATCAATTAAGCCATAGATTGCAGGTGCGGACCGCCCCTCTCTGGATCTTGTTTATGGTTGAGTTAGACCTGGATGGCTTCAATGGGCCTCGCGCCCCGGGGCGCATATGCATGTGCGAGCGAACAAGAGAATGAAAATGTATTCCTTCCCGATGTTCGCAATTGCAAGGAAGCCGGTGGTGCGATAAATATCTTCTGGACAAATGGTTCGCTGTGCAACGGATTCACTTTGAGTTATAATGAAATGTGAAGAAAAGAGAGAAAAAAACTCTGGAAGCAATAATGCCCCAGCCTTGAGTCGAACAAGGACTTCCACATATTTGACCGTTGACACAGAGCATGGCTACAGGTTATGGGTGCGGACCGCTCCGCTCTGGATCTTGTTTCTGGGTGATTCGGAGTTGAGCTAGATTATTGCGCCCTCAGGCGTAGGAGCGAACAAGGAACTCCCACAGCCTGAGAGGTATCAAGAATACATTGCCAGTGCGGGAGGCTCTGTCCCGGCCCGCCAAGTTGAACCGCGGTCACAAATGCGTCAGGCAAACAAATGGACCATGGTAGTTGAATAGAGCAGTGTAGGACGTACGTCTCAGATTCTACGACGTTGAATCCCCCGAGGGAAGGCACAAAAAAACAAATTCCGTACTAGTCCTGGCAGGACCCGACCTTGAGTCGAACAAGGACCCCACCAATAATTGGGCAGAAACATGATGCACAAGCGTCTTGGGGGTGCGAACCGCTTCGCTCTGAGCCTTATTCACAGACGGATTGAACTTGGATATGTCTAAAGGGAGAGTCTTACTCCGGGGGTGTTGAAAGAGGAGCCTCATACTAAACGTCGGCTAGCGATTCCGAACCACTCCGATTCGAGTCGTATTCGCCTTACAGGAGCACATACAGCAAAAAGATCAGAATTTCGATCCCACATGACCCAACCTTGAGTCGAACAAGGACTCCCACAAAATCAGCTCGAAAGAGTGGCATCATGGCTTGTGGGTGCGGAACGCTCCGCCCTGAGTCTTGTCGAAGTCTTATTTCTTGTCGAGTAAACGAGATCTAGTGGGTAGGGAGAGAAACCGGGCCGGGATCCTCAAAGTGGTCGGGTCATGAGCTGAGCGGGGGCAACGGGGGCGAACGACCCATACCAGTGCCAGTCCAACAGATGGTCCAGCGTCCTCCGCACAAGAGAGAATTTCGGAGACCACATTAATTCACAGTTTAGGAAAATCGGAAGGTGCCTCGAGAAAAAAACCGGAGTGAATTGTTCATGGATGATCCAGCCTTGAGTCGAACAAGGAAATCCCATGTAACGTACTTCGAGCCATGGCGCTACCGGTTATGGATGCGGACCGCTCCGCTCTGGATCTGGTTTGTGGTTGGGTTGAACCAGCGTTCAGGTGCGAGTGTTCAGGGAGGGAATCGTGGGCGACCCAGTCACATTTGCCTTTTAACTTGGTCGCGCAGCCTCGGTGATTACTATGCGATATAGCCGTTAAGCCATCTGCAAGGGTAGATCATCAAAATCTGGCCACGCGAATTTAAAGTCAAGGAGTGAGTCCGCTGTGGATGCAGAATTCAGGTCTACTAAGAGAGGAATTTTCCATGAATCGGGCACGCGTTATGTGGCTTTGTTATGGTGCGCGATTTTGACATCCATCACCACGTGCCTACGATCAACTTTCGACTATCTCTCCATAAGTCTCTTAATTGACGAAAATGTCCAGGGTTTTGTTTTGTGGCAAACTTGACGTTCAGCATTCTCCAGGCTGTTCCATCTTCAGCTTCCATATATCCGGGCGAAGAAACGGCTTGAATAGAGGTCTCGATATTTGAGGTCTCTGGCCAATCTCGCCGGCTGTCTATCTGGGCTGGTCTTGCCTGAGGAAAACGGCAGTCGGGCTTGCTCCCGACTCCCATGCGAATTCAGAGGTCGATGATCGGAGACGCAGATCGATGCAGGGATTTAGTCTTTTCCGCTCCGCTGAATCTACGCTACGGTGTATGTTGAGCACATCATAGATTTCCTGCAGGGTTCCAGTACGTTCCGAAGCTTTTCTTCTCCACAACTAGGATCTAACTCGCGTCTTTTTTCAGCGGTATCTCGGCGCATTTTTCATTCGCGCGCTGGATTGAGGCACGCCTCCCGCTGGCCCGTACGCGTGGGTCTTCTTCGGAAAATTACGACTGGCAGCAAGCGGAGACTTTTGGGCGCATACTCTGTCCGGAGACTCGCCGTCGCCGTCTGGAAAGGGAAAGGTCTCTCCAATATCGCCTCCTCGCCGTCCACCCGCTTCGCACCCTTCTCCATTTCCAAGACGACTATACTCGAGCCTCAAGGTACGCTTCCCCCCCCCCCCCCCCCCCCTCCCCCGATTTACAATTCACGGTTTGCTGACGCCACATCGACGCACAGATTCGATCATTGAAACAAGTGGTTTTTCCATCGCCGTACAAGCGGACCGCTCGTATGTTCGAATGCGGCAGTAATCTTCGCTACATCCGCGCGACCCATACATTGCTCGCCGCTTCCCGATGTCCTGGAAATGTGTCCCGCTCCTCACCCGCTGCCTCCTTCAGCTTGCTGGCCCGGGAAGAAAATGCAATCGGGACCGTGACGCAGCTGCCTTTCGTGGACCGGCGCTGAAGTCGGGTCGCTCGAGGAGCCCCGTAGCGCCTACCAGCTCATGCTGGGCTTCCGCTGCTCTCAAACTCTGCGACATGCCCCGTCCGATGCCCGCTGTTCCCCTCGCCGAGTCTCTGTCTCACAGCAAATCTCGAGCAGCCGTTTCTCCCAATCCATCGCCTCCAACTTGTCGGCCGGCGGTTCTTCTTGCGAAAATAACGACTCGCAAGTGTATATCGACGACTGGCGAGCATACATTGTACAGTGACCCATCGCCGCACGAGGAGAGGTCTCTACTACCGTCTGAAATATGGTCCGACCCGCATCCGTCCCCATTGCCAAAGACGAGTATCCTGTCGAGTCTCGAGGTGCATACACGCCTCTTCCCCCCGTCTTGGGATCTCACCACCGACGGACAGATCTATTCAAATGCCAGTGCTGATTTCTCGGCCGGACCGACCACTCGTATCATAGATGCGGCACTCTGCTATTCGCTCGTCGGCGCCCGACTCTCCATTGCCATTGAGCATCTACTTCCCGTCCCAAGTGCAAGCGCGATTTTTTTTTTTTTGGTACCCACCCACCGTCCCGCCTGTCGCCGTCGACTACATATACACGCTACCCGCCCGCCTGCCTCTCCGAACTCGGTTTTGGGGGGGGAGGATGGATTTGACGCATGGGGCGCGGCAGCTTGTTACCGGCATCTAGACCCGCCAGTGCGAGATGAGCGGGATGAGCGAACACTCGGCCGCTGTGCCCGAAGCGAATGCAAGCTTCCTGCCCGCTACGCAAACGTTTTTCTCGACATGGGCCGTGCGCGCGTACGTACCAGGGCTCGTCCTGGGTGCGCCATGGGTCCCAGCACCTCCCTGGATCGCCACCAGGCCTCTCGAATCTCCCAGCGTACCTCGGTCGTCGTCGCAGCTGTTTACTCCATCATGCTATTGGATGCCGGCCCCTCGCGGACCCCGCTGAGGGCCAGGGGCTGAGAACGGGATCGGACGCGTACCTTATTCTCCTCTCCGTCGCGGCGGATACTGTACTGCGCAGCGCACCGGCGTCCGGGATGGAGTGCCCTGCTCAATTGGTCGCGGATTCAGGCCAATGGCCAGACTGCACCAATGACCATCTCCCTCTCTCTGGCGCGCTCCCCTCTCCGCCGCACCTCTGCACCAATCTCCAGCTCCCCTCCGCACCAACCGCGTTCTCGATCGTTCTCCGCCGCGTCTCTCTGGTGCGCGGGCCACGACTTCATTCAGGAGTGGGATGCCCACCCATTCACCCGCTCAGATCGCATGGTATTCACCGTAGCCTGGGACCGGTCCCCGACTCGCCCATGTTTTCCCTCGCATCTGTATAATCCCGACACTGCGTCTCTGGTAGCAAGCGCGACATCTGCAGCTGACCGGTCGTTCTAGTGCTACCCCGGCGCGCTGCGGAAGCGGAATGAAGTACCGCTCTTGGAGCGCGCGTTGACGACGCTTCGCTCGCCGGCGACGTGCGTCCCGCTGGTCTTCTGCCATCGACAATGGTCTCGCGATCGTATTCGGCGACGCGCTGTGAACGCGAGACTTGGCTGGGCCCTGGTCGCATACCGAGAGTCTTAGACGAATGATGCAAGAGCAAGGTTTTTTCTGCATCTACCACGTACGGTCCGTGAAATCGCCCCCCTTCGCTAAGACAGATATCAGGTCGGTACGTACGTGTCCAGCCCTTCCCCGCCGTTTTTGTGATCTCATCATCGGCGTCTAGGCATTCAAATCTGGTACTCGTTTCCCAATCTCGTATCGGCGAACACGGCGGTCGTCCCCTTACATGCAGCGTTTGTCCGTGCCCGATTTCCCTCGGCCCGCGCTGGTGCTTCCAAACGCGATCGCCATTCTCCGATCCCGCCCCGCGTCAGCTGGAACCATTTTCGCTGACGACGGCCTATGCTCCCTACCGCCCCCGTCTCGCCCTTCGCATCTCGATGTCCCAAGGAAGAAGTGCGATGACTGGAGGACGCAGCTAGAGCCCCTGGCGTCGGCGCTCAGGGCTCGTAACTGAATGCGGGGCGCCGCCACTCGGAATCGGCGCTTCGCACCAGCCATATTCATCCTGCGGGCATGTATTCAGGGCTCCCCGCGACTCGGTTTCAAGACCCGCAGGTTCTCGACGTGGTTCGCGTACGTCCGACGGCGTCCACGGCGTCCACGGCGAACGCGTGCCTGACGCCGTCTGTCCATAGACAGCTCCCCCGCGTTCCTCCGTCGCTGTCATCACCCTCGCCCCAGCGTGTCCTCCTCCCCATGCACCGTCTCCTCTGGTGTCTCGACAGCCCATGACACCCCCATGGTCGGGAGGCGACGGGGAGGCGGCGGTGGAAGGATGCGGCGGTGGAGGGACGCGGTGGTGAAGAGACACGGCAGTGGAGGGACGCGGCAACTGGGTTCCATGCGCGGCGCTAGGAGCGAGTGCATACACCACACACCGAGAAATGGTGGCTCTAATGCCCCCAGCACCTTCCTTCCCGCGTCCTGCCCGACGACATCTGCGGGCAGGCAAGGTTCTTGATAGATATGACCTGCACCAGACAAACACCCGCGGTGGCCACCGTCTCTGTCGGCCGGGCGCCGTGTTTGTTCTCGACACCTCATGGAACCCAGTCGCCGCGTCCCCCCATCGCGGCGACTGGGTTCCATGCACGGCGCTCGGCACACGCGGATGCGAGCTGGATACCCCCTGAGGCCCCCAGTGCTCTCCTTCCTGCCTCCTGTCCGACGGGCTCCACGGAAACGCAAGGTCGTCGCCATCTCGATAGATATCATCACCACCAGACAGACACCCGTCCGCGCGGCACTCCCAAGGGTGTGCTCCTCGCCTCACCTCTCCTTCCTTCGCCATCGCCGCCCTCGCCATCGCCGTCTCGCCGCAGCTGCAACACGAGTCGTACAAGTGCCCATTCCCGAATCGACTATACACAGCGCGTGCGGTGCTCTCGTCGTCGTCACAAGCGCATCTGCTAGTGAGCGAGTTACAGACACTCGACTCCCTATGTCCCCATGGCAGATTCCTCTTCACGTACCGCACACGTACCATCCCTCCTTCCCTCTGGCGTCTCTTCCTTTCCCTCGAGAGATAGTGACCGTACTTTCCGCTCGACTCTTCCTGTTCCCCGCGCCCAAGGCGGTCCACTCTTTCGGAGCTCCTTGTACTGCTGGAGACTCCATGCGCACGCGAAGCCAAGCTAACGTGCAGACTCGTTGCCCCTGCCGCTCGAATGACTGCACTTCTTGTCCCGCCGTGGATTCTGGCCTTATGCGGTGCTCTCCCACCCTTGAAGCTGGAGCGCACGAATTCAGTCTCTGCGCCGGAGAAGAGGGCTGCCTGTACAGAACCTGCCTATTGCAGTGGTGTGGTGCAGGACTAAGCACCTAGGTGGATGGAAGGCGACTCGCGCAGCACCTGGGTATGATACCAATTCCCGGGGTTTACGTCACATAGATGTCGGAGTCACCTTCCCGGAAGTCTACACGTACGGACCCTGATGCTATGTACTTCCGCGATACTTCTTAGTTCTTTCAATAGTGGTTTCGGAGCGGCGGGGCCGAGTGCGTAGAAAATATGCACATAGTGCATAGCCTGAGATTCAAGGTCTCTGGTTCTGATTCATGCGCAGCGATTTCATTCTTGGACAAAGCCCAAATGCACATCCATCCCGCTTGCGCGGGCTTCCAAGTCTAGGACAAGTATCGGTCTACGAGACTTTCCCCACCACTAGGCTACGATCTTGACATGGATTGACATTTAGACTGGATATGGCTCGCGTAGAGAACCCTCTCCGCGTTGCTATCTCGAGTCAGAAAACCCATTCCGTTCCTTCTCCGTTAATTCAGGTAACGCGCAGGGCGTACAACAACAACCTCGCAGTCGTACCTCGTGAACTCCAGAATCGGTGCATGGGCCGCGGGAAGACTTGACAGTCTGGCGTCGACAAGTTCGCAGGATTCCTTGTCGGTTTCCCCAGCCACAACAATTTTGCGAAGAACGTTTACGGGACTGATAGTCAAGAAGAGTCTCGTCCAAGGCGGAATGCATCGTGGCTGAAGGAATAAAGTGCGACAGATAAAGGCGCACAAAGGCCGATTTTGGAAAGATGATGGGTCGAGCGTAGTGATACAGTCCTGGATGGATATGAGGGCCAGAAAGAATACGCAAAAGAGTCGCGCACCGAAACAATAATACTGAGAACTTCGATACTCTGAACGCTGGCTCCAAAGACTTGCCACGGGACCTCCGCCTTGAAGCCGACGCATAAAATCCTGAGATCAGAGACATCGAATGGACACCCCGGTGCCTGCATATAGTCAGTCCATCATTGACTGGCATCTCAGATGAAGTGATTCGGGGTGAAGTGTGCGTTGGGGACGACGCAGAGGTGGCGACTGCGGACCGGCCTTGACCCGGTCGGATTCTGCGGGAAAAGTGATCGAAGAGTTCGATGAAATCTTCTCGTTTGTCGAACGCGCAATACGACCTCACGCGCCGAAAAGTGGGGGGGGGGGGCGAGCAACGGTCGGAGCGCTATTAGGGATTGCACGGCAGCCTTGCCCTCGCACACAAATTTGAGCCTCGTCAGATTGGTGGACAGAAAGCGATAGATCGCTGAGAGGGCTGCGTGCACCTCCGATGGGATCCACCGAGTTGTGTCGAGTGTGATGTTTCGGACAGACGGAATGACGTGCGGAGACCTCTTCAGGGTCTGTAGAAACTTCACCCAGAGGATGTCTGTTCCGACTTTAGGCACATATGCATGAGACAACCTCCTGGGCGTTCTAGTGGTCGGCGCTCTGAGAAGATGCGACTGGGCGGGGTAAAAGGCCCCGGGAAGCTCCTGTAAAGGATGGTCCGGAAAAGTGGCTTTTTTAGGGCGAAAATGCGCGATTTCTTTGTCAATAAAGTGGTTTTTTGAGGCCAAAAATCGGCGACCTCTGTCCTGGAAAGTGGCTTTTTCAGGTGAGATTTTGCGATTTTTTTGACGAGTTCATCCTGTTTTGATCTCACTATCAGAATTCAAAACGGCCCTCCGGGCATCCCTGGGACTGCTGTGGCGGAGAACCCCATGCCCTGTCGTACTGTACAATTTCATTCAATTCAGCAGTCACGCGTCACGCCCATTTTTTTTTATTGCGGCAATAATTTTTTCTCAATTTATCCGAATTCTTTTGGATTTTAATTGTACTAAAATTTCCGGATTAGTGCCGAATTGATCGAAATAGTACAGTATCATGATAAATGTGCATGGGGTAGTTTACTTCCATCCTTTCACGTAACAGTGCACCGCCACTTTCCAACACCCTCGGTGCCGCGATCTGCTAAGTCAAGGTCACCGTTCGGGCCCGTCGTAACCCTCAGGTCAGTTAAGTACCTTGTTCAGCTATATTAGAAGCCATCAACCCATATTCCGCTGCCTACATGCACAGTACATTCGGCACTGCGTACACTATGCTGCTCGTGTGCGTGCCACAGCTGGTTTTGAGCAGACAGAAGGTAAGTACACCTGCCTCAATTACACGTCCCGCAGCATCAATGTCCACGAAAGGCCGCAGTTTGTCCAGAGCTGCACAGTCGATACGGCACTCACTGTGCATGAAGTCGAACACCAGGCAGAACCGCCGAGCTGCATAAAACGGTGATCCTGAACATTTCCGTTGCACTTCGCTGCGACGTCTGTCCAACTCCATCCAGATCAGTTGTCGTTTGAATGCCGTAGTCCCCCGGCGCCCCCGGCGTAATACTGAGCAGGCAAGTCAACTCCCTGGCTCATAGATTACGTACACCCAGCGCAAGCACGTACCGTCCTTCAAGCAATTGAACGACTCGCAGACCAAGCAATGGCCCCCCACCCAATGCCTTGTCTGACAGTCACGGGAGCAGTACACCACTGATCCACAGCGCCCGCATTGGTACGGTGTGAGCGGTTCCGCGCACTACCAGTAGGTCAACACATATGCCTCACTGGCTTCTGAACACACCAGGGACGTACCACATCAAAGCCTGCGCAATGCAGTTGCACACCGGCCCGCAGAGGCTCTAGTGCGCGCAACCTGAACTGTACCAGCATCCGCAAGGCGTCCCAGTTCTCTTGCACTCCGGTGTCCGCAAAAGCGTGAGCTCCTGTCGGCCCAAGGTTCGACAAGGCACATTGAATGTGCCGGAGAATGGTGGGATTGACGGTGCTTTCGGCACAATGTCACGCATGAGGGCTGCCAACAGCACAGGCGCAGGACCCGTGGTGCGTGAAGCGCAATTCACCACGACCTGCAAGATCCCTCCTTTGACAGCGCTGAGTATATGGGTCACGTCGGAACTTGTCGCCAACAAGAACATCGTAGGCCCGAGCACGTGCACCAGGGGCGTTGTCGTGCTGGCCGGGGCGGGCGGGCGGCAGTGCTGGTGGTCGCTTTCCCCTTGGCGGATATTTTACCAAGGGCAGCCGCGGCCTCGGCGCGTTCAATCGCATGGCGCTCCCCTCATATCGTCCATCTGCTGCTTGAGGATCTTGCTGTACAGCGCGCTGCGCTCCAGGACGTGTTCGAGGCACGAAAGTTGTGATGCGGTGAGCTCGCCTTCTTGTTCTTGTTCTGCAGAGTCGGCGGCTGGTTCTTGTTCTGCGGAGTTGACTACGTCGTTTTCGTCTGCCACGACAGGGACATTGTGCACGAAATGAGACCCGGAGATGAATTGGAAATAGAACAAGACGCACCTGGTCCCACTTTTCTCGCGCTTCGACGTGTCTACGTCCACCCCGTCGACATCATCATCTTACACCCACTCTCAGCCATCCACATCGTTCTTTCATTCTTGGGAAAAACACGCACTGCACGCATCTCCTCGTCTTCTCCCCCTTTACACACTAACTCCTCTCGTGCGGGTGACAACACGGCCGTGCTGCTCGGTGGCACGGACGACCACATGCGCACGGGCATCCCCAGTGCCAAAGAGGACTCGGAGTTGGGTTGTAACGGTGTTGGCGAGGGTGGGGACATTCTGGCTGGCAAGCAGAATTAAGGAATTGGGGAAAGGGAAGGCCGCGAAATGTGCGTCAAGGTCGTCCTTTGCGAGCTCGGCTTTGGTTTAGGTGGCGGACGCGACAGTTGCTTCATGGATTCTATGTCTGCTGCTTCTGCATCTGCGCTATCATCTGCGTTGGCGGCAGCTTCCGCTTCATCTCCCTCCACTGTAGAGTTTCCATCCACTGAGGGTGAGCTGAGGCGAAATGATCGGAGTGGCTGTGTGATGTGGATAAACCGGGCCGAAGTTGTATCACGCAAAGCGCGCACTACTTATGTCGGAATTGAGCGGCATATTACTTGTGGATTGAACTCTTTAACTCCCTTTCTCGAATTGAAATTCTGGGTTACTTCAGGTTCGGGAAATGCCTGAACCTGAATCGCAAGTTCAGTCAGGAGATCTGGGATTCGCTCGAATGTCCGAACCAGACCGGAAAAACAAGGTCAATGAGTGCTCCTAAGTAATTTCGTCTTAACATTATAGTCGCAAACTAAGAAACACAACGATCAGACTGGTTCATGAATATTTCAGTCAAATATTGTGCAAATTCCTCAATCCGAAGTGTATTCTAGATCAACTTGATATCTAGTCCATGGCAAAATTTACCTTTGGAAGCAATTTTGAGTTGTTCTTGAGAACGAGGCAAATCTTTGCGGAACCCCAAATATGCGCAAACAGCGTAGAAGCGCAATACTTTGACATCATCAATTGTAGTTCTGGGGCTATGCCTGTTGGTGGTTTAACTTACATATCTGTGATGAGGGATGTTAAAAACCCCCAATGCAACAAAATTTTCCTATACCAGAGCTGTGAACACAGAAGGAGAAGGAGGGAAAGGTTTGGTTATCAGCATCAAAGGTTGTGAAATGCGGCCACAAACATTGGAATTTCGAGGGCTTCACAGAGGTTTTTTGCACAAATCCTTTTATGGACAAGATGATATGATACCCTGCTATACTCGCACAAATTTTGGACTTAGTCAAAAGCCTAAAAGGTACGTAATTCCTAGTGTTGCGCTTCTAGGTTTATTGCGCTTCCTAGTTTGCAGCTGTATTTCTGTTGTCCCTGCAGGCAACAAGTTATCTGTTCCGAGTCCTAACTAGGTACTAAGCCTGCTGTCCCCCATCATTGCTCCGTACCTCTTTGCTAAGTATTGTGTGGAATTGTGACTTAGTCTACTTGGCGTATAAGAGGTAGGCCAAATTTTGCTTTCATCTCAGTCTTTTCAATCCTCTTGGATTTCTCTCAATCATTTCTGTCTTTTCATGTCCCACTCCGAGTCCGAGTCTACACCCGGCTGCGCTAAAATGTGAACAGCGCATGCCATGACGCCCCGAGCTCTCGCTCCACGAGGATCTTGACAAGCACCCTATTTCTTGCTCCCCCTCAGCTAACACAGCCTCTTTGCTTCATTCACCCACTCCGTTCTTTAACCATCCTCATACCAAGCTCGAAGAATATCTGACATGCCCGCTCAATAACCCTTGAGATTTATTGCATTGGGTGCAGTCATTTTCTTTGCCCGTCAATCTACTTCTACTTCTAAAAATTTATCATGGGCAGTATGTACCCCATCCCATATTCAACATTGCGTCGTATACTGTCGTATGGCCTGCGAGTTCCACGGCGGCGCAAGTTGAGCGCTTTTTCCGATGTGCTGCAATGGAAACACCAGCAGCGGACACATCATCACCGGGGAAATTGTGGCGAGCTTTGATAAAAGAGATTCTTTTGAGTCTTCCACATTTTTTAAATTTACTTATTGGTGGAGGGTAAAAAGTTCGGTTCAGGTGTTCGAACACCGGTGAACTGGGAACCGAACCTGGTGAACCTGAAAGACCTCAGGTTCAGGTTCAGGTTCAGAGAAATGTTAGAACCAGATCTAATTCCAGAGTCCGCGTTCGGAAGAAAATGTGCTGAACCTGAACCGAACTGAACTTCGACATCATTAACATCGGAGCTAAAAGTTACTTGAAACAATGTGGAAGGCCCGCTAGCGGATGTTCCTCCTCCCCAGTTGCTAATGAGAATGACAAGGCTTTTGAGCCGGACTTGCTTGTTCGAATAAAACCCAGAGTACTCTCGCAGCCACGCTACAGTATCGTAGCCGGAAAAATGCATAAAGAGAGAAGGCAATTCTACACTGCGACAATTCGAAGGTGGGGTCAGGGCTCATTAAATGTCAAATGAACCTCTCACTCAGTTCGCCCTCCAGTCAACCAGGCCTGCTTTTTGTTTGCACCTGCAAAACACAGACAGCATCATTTATTTTTTAGTTGAGACCCATTAGGAAACTGATCTACTCACAAATCCCGTAGTCTTTAGCTGCAGTTCATTAACTCTCCAAAACCCCTGCGGTGAGCTGACAGTACGGGTCACACCAATGCACCATCCAACTCATCGCAAAATTATTCGCCTCCAGTATATTCCGGAACCTCAATGACAGATGGTCACCATCTTATCAAACCAACAGTGGTTCAACCAAAACTCCCTTGCGGAAGGCCTGCAAAAGGCTTTTGAAGACCGTATTGAACTTTTCTTCTGGATTTTGAACCACCTGGAAGGGTCTGAGACGAACTGTTCCACAGTATTCTTCCAACCGGATCGGCTGCTTGCCCCTTCCCTTCGCAGAAGCGTGAAACAAAGGTACAGACAGTGGAGTATTGAGGAATTCGGTATTGTGTCCGTTGATGATTGATCAAGTCCACTGTGGGCCGCTCGAACAAGTTGTATCGAAAACAACACTGAACCAGTTCCCAGAGCCTATCCGGCATTGGGTTGCCACCAGTGTCATGTGGCTTGACCGGGTATGGACTTTCTTCCTGCTGGCTGTCGGTAAATTCTGAAATAGCTAAGACAAGGACCGTATCTGTGGCAAAGTGGCTAAATGGGGTTTCACCCTCCAACCAAATCTTTGACATACAGGAATCAGAAGATAAACAATTGACGAACCTCGTAACAGATGCATCCGAAATCCCAGATGTCAGATTCTCGGGTTTGCTTGAAAGGAAGATTACTAAGGAGGCAGTAGAAGTAATTCTGGTGCCATCCAACATATTGACCTGCTACACATACTGTTCAATTTCGTTCAATTTGTAAGGTCACAGGTCACAAGCCTCAATCCTTACGAAAAATTTCATAGCTCACAGCATCACAAAGGGGTCATACTAAAGGTTGCCTTCAACTCGAAAACAGGCCAAAAATGGCGAAAAAACAGTGTAGCAGCCCCATGGCAGCGGGGATCATCGAGTACCTAAATACCGCTGATAGACAGTTGACATCGGTTATCAAACCTTGTGCTCCTCCACATCTTCGTTGTCGTGCCACAACCAACCGAGATACCGCCGATTCCGTTTCCTTGTCTTCCTGTCTCTCCCTTCTTCTTTGTCAGCCCCAGGCCCTGCCTCACTGTCAGCTTCAAGATCCTCAGCCGCAGGCTCAGCACCTGCTTCAAGATCCTCAGCAAGCCCCGCAGACCGTAGACCGCCTCCCTCGGAGTCAGGCTTCCGTGCAACACGACCTTTTCGTTTGTTGGCAACATCAGCAATGACGGCGGCGACCGATACATCACTGTCATCCGGCCCTTCTTCGTTGTCAAGTTGGGCTTTGTCGTCTTCAGCAAACTTCGTACCTGGTGGTAAGCCTCGACGGGCTCTACTCGCCTGCAGCTCCTGCCAAAACTCCGTGTTCTGAGACCCTTCATCACGCAGCCTCTTACGGATACGCGGCGAGGTGAGACATTCATAAGAAAGGTCCCACTCCCATACTTTACAGAGAGCAAATGACTGCAAACCGTCAGTGATTACGAAAATTCAAGACAAATCTGACCAACTTTTTTGACCAGGACCGGGTTATTCATCTGGAAACACATTCTAGCGCCACAGACACGGCATGTCTGTGCAGATCGGTTGCGTCTGTGGCAGACCTCCACAGACCTCCATAGACACTGCACATAGCGATAGATCCGGTCCCAAAGCAACAGGCACGTCCGTCCACATGGCGTGCAAATCATCGGTCTTCCCTCCCAATCTGGCCGCTGTAGTGGTGAATTGCTGATTTGTTGGTACTTACAATTGTGGAGTTCACATTCGGTTACCTCCCTTTACCTCCTTGAGTTTCCTCAAATGACCTCAAACGACTTATGAAAATTTCATCCAAGTCTGTTGCCGATGTTGTACATTTTCGGCTAAGCTAGCCGAAGGCTTAGATATAAAAGATGCGTGGTCGGATTGCTTTGTTGAAGTCCTTTCTTTTGCCCACATTCTTCCCCTTGCTGCTCTTTCACATCTGCTTTTAATTTCTTGAATCAAACTCACCAGGACTTTCACTAGCCACTGCCGCCACTTTTTTCTCCAAGTATTCATGAGTCTATTGCACCGTTCTGTATCCTGGCAGTTACTTACCAGCATTTCTGTCAGCCCCTTCCTTCTAACAGTTACCGCGTACCTCAATTGATGCAAAGATGTGTTGTGAACCGCCCTGATGGTGATCGGTCTGTGGGTCTGTGAGCATCTGTGGGTCTGTGGGTCTGTCCTTCTATCGGTCTATCAGTGTCTGCGGCAGAAGAGCCTGTCTGCCCATGTCTGGTACAGACAGGGGGATGTCTATCAGTCTGTATGGTCTGTATGGTCTGCCACCGACCACCACAGACCTGGGTCATTTTCCAGATGTTGATCACAGAATACACAGCCCATGACCAGCCGACACTAGCCTGGCGCATAGGACCGATTTTCGTATCCAGGTGCACTGGCTTGTTCTGATCCATCTGCGCAACGAGGTTGCTGACAGCATACACATGGTAAGCGGTCTTCAAAGCGTGCTTGAATGGTCTATTAATCCCAACATCTAATGGTTGAGAGACACCAGTGCAGCTGCCGGGAATGAAGTTGACAATGATATTCGGATGGTGTGTCTGCATCCAGTCACCAAGGTCTTTGGACCTCTGCACTGATCAGACATCCCAGATTAGCAAGCTCTTCTGATCGGGGTCGAGCTTGAGCAGCGTCTTTTGCTCTTCGAAATATGGAGCAAGAACGAAGTCGACCCAGTCATGCATGGTATCGTGATTGCACCAGTGCGTCTTCGTGCCCGAACAATCAAATCAAAACTTGGCCGCTGCGCAATCCGCATAATTAGCAGCATTTGGCTTCGGGAAAACCACTCTCGTGGCTCCCCTGTAGACAGACTGGATGGAAGGACAACACCCGATGCGCTGATCGCAAGGAGGGCAGTAAACACCCGTTTCTCATCTCCCCCAATAATCGAGACCTGGTTTGAGCCCTGCTGAGCCCAAGTGAGTTTTGCGCCAGGGTTGTATACAACACCTGTCTGGTCGGAGTTGACAATAAGCGCAGCAGGTATGTCTTCATTTTTGATGATGTGGGCGCGATGCAAAACAGCATGTTCACAGACATCTTCCCAGTTTTCGGGTGTGGACTGAGTGGCCTTCGTCGCTTTCTGCACTGACCAATCCATCTCATCGCATTCAAACCAGGCTTGGACGGTGGTCGCCAACAGGTTGGCAAATATATCAGGGTTTCGCGTCTGGAGCTGTTTCACAATCACGGTCGCTGAGAGTCCTCACAAAGTTTTCGTCTTCCTCCCCGCCTCCAAGATCATGGCGAAGAGAACTGGTGTCTTCCAATTTTTATAAACGCGCTCACTCGGTTCGTGGATTTTCTTGCGACCCTCTTGTGAGTTCTGTGTTTTTCCTTGTATCTCTGCTCAATTTGCCGTGCCGGATGCATCATTTCAACAATGTTGTTGGCATTTGGTTCGTCGCGAAGCTCAATCTGCACGATCTTCAAGGAATGAGCTGGAATCTAAGATGGAGGTAATGTAAGGACTAATAATATCCTCGGCCCGCGTACCGACGGGCCGGGCACATCACGCTATCATAATTACGTACATTGTTTCATTAAATATCCCGGGAGTGTCAACTGGGGAGAACTTTCGTCCATCCTACGTTGCACTCCCAGAAGTCTATTGAATATAGCTTTTGGATTGGTTCACTTGGTTGGATTGAATAGTAAACTCTCAACAAACCCTTATACTTTTTTGAATCACCAGTGGCTTCTTCCGAAGCCCTATATTCAAAGAGTTTTCACTACAAAAAAAAGCTACGACATCCAAAAAAGTGGGAATATGTCTGATACTCCCACCCCCGACGCTACTGGGGAAACGGCGACCGCAGGGACAAACCAGTTTGTCTCCGCCAGTTCAAGCACTCCCCACCAGGAGCAGCAACCAGATGCTCCCGAGCCGCGTCGACGGTTCAAGATACACGTCGACTTCCAGGGTGTCAGTTACTTGCGTGACACCACCACGGGCGACAGGTACGAAATATCTGACGACGAGGTGGATTTTAATAGTCCGGTCCCCGAAGCTCAGGGAACGGACACCGATGCGTCACCATCATCACCGAGCTCAATTACTGAGCCCTCGCCCCAGATCACGGGCGAGGAAATATTAGCCGCGTTGGTGGCTGACTTGCAGAGGGGCCCGCTCTCAGTAGAGCAAGCCAAACACTTTAACTCGATATGAGGGACACTCTCG